>JARQOC010000009.1:157393953-158138017 GCA_033576535.1 Allobates femoralis | reverse complement strand
ACACTTGCAGCATTGCAGAAAAAACCTCTGCTAGCAGCATTTTTTTTGCGGTGCCGCAAGTGTCGGTATCGTCAAAACCGCACTTGCCGCATCTGACCGCAAGCGCCATATAAAATGAATGGGGCTTGCCGAATTCGTGCCGCAAGTCGGACAGTACGCGGCAGGTGCGGCGACATCTGCTGGATCTGCCTCGAAACTTCAATTACCGCTGATGTGAAAGGAGCCTTAGATTGGCTTTGTCTCATTTAGTCGCCGGTATTTATATATCGTTAATTAACATAAGGAATAGAAAGCATCAAGGTAGTATAGGTACTGGATATTGGCTATTAATAGTCAGAACAGAGTTTAATAATTAATACCCAGATTTAGGCCTATAACATAGTGAGAACCACCTAGTATATAATATATTGCCCAGCCCTCTAGCCCTGTAACATGTCGGTGAGCCCAGGCCCTCTGTTGGGATTTTGTTTTCATGATTGTCGTGGTGAAAACCTGTGGTCATCTCTCATCTGTGAATTGATCAGGCCGGAGGAACGCGGAGAACAGTAGACACAGTGTAGTTACTCTGTGCGTTCAGTGCCCTGATAGTTCAGACGGGTGACGCAGTTACCCTACATAGCGTCCTCAGCAGAGAACCCTTTTCTAATTTTTAACATTTTTCTGATTCCTTTACACGCTACACACGGATATCGGCGAGGGAGATCATCATGTCATATTGTTCCAACACCATCAACATTGGGTTCATCTGAGGAGTCCAGCTGGTCGGGAAATAAAGCGTTCCGGAGAATAAGGATCTTTTTCCAAGACGCACAAGAGGGACATGGAGGAACAGACGACACTGAGCAAGATGGCCACCAAACAAGTAAGCACGAACTTCTCCACACTCCAACACTTGTGTAGGAACGGCACATTAACCCCATACTGCCCACTACATACAAGTCCACCTAGATGACCTGATCCACTTTGCTGGACCAGGCATACGCACATCACAAACTCTGTATATGTAGAAGTGTTTTCTATAAAATAAAAAAACGCCTCCAAATGCTGGCACAATTAGTGTATACACTTGAGAACAGTATTTGCAGGCTGGAATATGTAGACACATTGACAAGCACAAGAAAGGCAATGGACGTCTCCATGCGGGATAACTTCCACTGCCATTGTTGTGCGGAGAGCATCAAACATATACACACGCTAGAAATGGGGTTAGAAGAAAGGGCCGTGTGTACAGCCGAGAGGGGCAGGGAGATCTGTGTGTTATAAACTAGGATCTCAGAGAAAGAGACCTGTCCGCCATGGACAGAGAGCTCCTCAGCCTGTACACTGATAGAAATCAGGTAAAGAGCAGAGTTGCATCCACAAATGTGCTGGTGAAGACACTTAAAGAGGATCTGGCTGGATTTGCCACAGGTCATCTCTAATCTGTCATGGACTGGTAGGAATAGCATGGTACCTTTGCCCACAAAACAGGTTTGTGTGCCTGTATATGTTAGATCACAAGATGAACTATACTCCATGCCAGAAAGAAGCCAACTGTTCACCCCACGGCGCGACCTTTTGAGAGGACAGGGAGCATTCAATGGTTTCTGTTTGCAATTTGGACACATGAAGAACGTATGTCCTCAATGGATACAGAACCAGAGCAGCCCTGAAATGTGGCAATAATAAAGGTTTCAAGATGAAACTTAACCCCTTCATGACCCAGCCTATTTTGACCCTAAAGACCTTGCCATTTTTGTCAATTCTGACCAGTGTCCCTTTATAAGGCAATGACTCTGGAACGCTTCAACGGATCCTAGCGATTCTGAGATTATTTTTTCATGACATATTGGGCTTCATGTTAGTAGTAAATTAAGGTCAATAAAAAAATCAAAATCAAAAATTTGGCAAAAATATTGAAAATTTTGCAATTTTCACATTTTTAATTTTTATTCTGTTAAACCAGAGATTTATGTGACACAAAATAGTTAATAAATAACATTTCCCACATGTCTACTTCACATCATCACAATTTTGGAAAAAAAAAAAATGGGGGGTAGGAAGTTATAAGGGTTCAAAGTTCATCAGCAATTTCTCATTTTTCCAGCAAAATTTACAAAACCATTTTTTTTAGTGACCACATCACATTTGAAGTCCCTTTGTGGGGCGTACATAACAGAAAACACCCAAAAGTGACACCATTCCAAAAACTGCACCCCTCAAGCTACTCAAAACTACATTCAAGAAGATTATTAACCCTTCAGGTGCTTCACAGGAACTAAAGCAACGTGGAAGGAAAAAAATAGATATTTTAATTTTTACAACAAAAATGTTCTTTTAGCCTCAATTCTTTCATTTTCACATGGGCAACAGGATAAAATGGATCCTAAAATTTTTTGGGCAATGTCTCCTGAGTACACCGATCCATCATATGTGGTCATAAACCACTGTTTGGGCTAAGAAGGGAAGGAGCGCAATTTGACTTTTGGAGCTAATTTTGGATTCAAAAAGTCAAATTGCGAACCTTCCCTTCTGAGCCCTGCTGTGCGCCCAAACAGTGGTTTATGACCACATATGAGGTATCGGTGTACTCAGGACAAATTGCTCAACAAATTTCAGGATGCATTTTATCCAATTGCCAATGTGAAAACGAAAGAATTAAGGCTAAAAGAAAAGTTTTGTGAAAAAAAGGACTTTTTCATTTTTACAGATTAATTTGTGAAGCATCTGGGGGTTCACAGTGCTCACTATGCATCTAGATAAGTTCTTTGGGGGGTCTAGTTTCCAAAATGGGGTCACTTGTGGGGGGAGCTCCAATGTTTAGGCACACAGGGGCTGTCCAAACGCGACATGGTGTCTGCTAACAATTTGAATTGAAAATTGGCTCAAATTGTTAGCGGACACCAAGTCGCGTGTGGAGAGCCGCTGTGTGCCTAAACATTAAAGCTCCCCCACAAGTGACCCCATTTTGGAAACTAGACCCACCAAGGAACTTATCTAGATGGGTGGTGAGCACTTTTAACCCCAGGTGCTTCACAAATTAATCCGTAATAATGAAAAAATAATTTTTTTGTGGAAAAAAAAAAGTACTTTTTCATTATTACTGATCAATTTGTGAAGTATCTGGGGCTTTGAAGTGCTCACTATGCATCTAGATAAGTTCCTTGGGGGGTCTAGTTTCCAAAATGGGGTCACTTGTGGGGGAGCTTTAATGTTTAGGCACACAGCGGCTCTCCAAACGCGACATGGTGTCCGCTAACAATTTGAGACGATTTTCCATTCAAATTGTTAGCGGACACCATGTCGCGTTTGGAGAGCCCCTGTGTGCCTAAACATTGGAGTTCCCCCACAAGTGACCCCATTTTGGATACTAGATCCCCCCAAGGAACTTATCTAGATGCATAGTGAGCACTTCAAACCCCCAGATACTTCACAAATTGATCAGTAAAATGAAAAAGTACTTTTTTTTTCCACAAAAAAATTATTTTTTCATTATTGCGGATTCATTTGTGAGGCACCTGGGGGTTAAAAGTGCTCACCACCCATCTAGATAAGTTCCTTTGGGGGTCTAGTTTCCAAAATGGGGTCACTTGTGGGGGAGCTTTAATGTTTAGGCACACAGCGGCTCTCCAAACGCGACATGGTGTCCGCTAACAATTTGAGCCAATTTTCCATTCAAATTATTAGCGGACACCATGTCATGTTTGGAGAGCCCCTGTTCCATACATCACCCATCCATCCGTCACCCATCCATCCATCACCCATCCATCCATCCATCCATCATCCATCCATTCATCCATCACCCATCCATCAATCATCTATCCATCCCTCATCAATACATCCATCCATCCATCCTCCATCCATCAATCCTCTATCCATCCATCATCCATCCATACTCACCTCACTGACAGATCCCCTGCAGCAGCCCGGTGTCTGGCAGCTCCTCCTGTAACAGATCAGCCTGCACACAGGAGGAGCTGCACAGTGCAGGAGCCCGGCGGCGGAGGACTTGGGGAACGGCGGTATGGGGGCAGCACGGGGGGAGGATGGTGGAGGGGAAGAGGAAGAGGGACAGGACCGGAGCAGGAAGGAGACAGGGGGTGATCAGGGACAGGGGCAAGCAGGGGACCGGAGCGGGAGCAGGAAGATGACATGGGGGAGGAATTAGGAGGAAGGGGGCGGGGAGGAGATCAGGAATGGGAGGAAGGAACAGGGAGCAGGAGTAGGGGGGAGATCAGGAACGGTGGCGGCGGCGTGCAGCGGGTGCAGGGCGGCTATGGAGCGGCTCTGATGGGGGTGATCCTCCCATCAGATCGCTTCCATTTGAGGTGGAGGGGGCGCCCCCCTCCTTCATCTCTGATAAAAGCGATTTGATGGGAGGATCACTCCCATCAGAGTTGCTCCACAGCCCCTTCCATAGGAGGCAGTGGATCACGGTGATTGACTGTTCAAACAGCCAATCACAGTCATTCTGGGGGCGGGGTGGGGATTCCACCCCCCCTGACCTTAAGCCCCAGTGTTCAGTGATAAGGATCACTGAACATCAGGGCCCGATGGCTGTTACGCGGCAACGGAGCTGCGGTAATTGCCATGACGTTGTACAATGTCAAAGGTCAGCAAGGCACCGGCTTTCATGACGTTGTACAACGTCAATGGTTGGGAAGGGGTTAATAATATCAGAACAGTGGGGGACCAGGCTGATGGGAATCAGGGACATTTGCAAGAGCAGACACCAAAACGTCTCGTCACTGTAACTGCCCCAGTTGAAGGTAAAGTGGGTATGCAATGTACGGATTCCACAAAATGACCTATGTAGTTCAGGACCCCCAAGTGGCAGTATGTACCCTGTCACCATCGATTGATAAGTAGGGATCCCTAAAGAGGCTGTTGTCAGTATGTCCTGCCATACTGGATTCTTCAGGGAGACCACACACACATAAAAGCCAGAATTGAAGATCAGGACACACAAATTATGTTTGACTAGATGGCGGCCCGATTCTAAAGAATCGGGTAGTCTAGAATCCATATATAGTTTATTTACTAATAGTTACGGGAGTGCGGTGAAATGAATTGTGTGTATACAGGCGGCTCAGTGGGTAGCAGAGTATACGGTGGCTCAGTGGTTAGCAGTGAGTGCGGTGGCTCAGTGGTTAGCAGTGAGTGCGGTGGCTCAGTGGTTAGCAGTGAGTGCGGTGGCTCAGTGGTTAGCAGTGAGTGCGGTGGCTCAGTGGGTAGCAGAGTATACGGTGGCTCAGTGGTTAGCAGTGAGTGCGGTGGCTCAGTGGTTAGCAGTGAGTGCGGTGGCTCAGTGGTTAGCAGTGAGTGCGGTGGCTCAGTGGTTAGCAGTGAGTGCGGTGGCTGAGTGGTTAGCAGTGAGTGCGGTGGCTCAGTGGTTAGCAGTGAGTGCGGTGGCTCAGTGGTTAGCAGTGAGTGCGGTGGCTCAGTGGTTAGCAGTGAGTGCGGTGGCTCAGTGGTTAGCAGTGAGTGCGGTGGCTCAGTGGTTAGCAGTGAGTGCGGTGAGATTGGTCAGCGCAGCGACGTGGGCAGAGTGGTCAGCGCAGAGGACAGGGGGCAGAGGCGGCTGGGCAGAGGACAGGGGGCAGAGGACGCAGAGGACAGGGGGCAGAGGACGCAGAGGACAGGGGGCAGAGGACGCAGAGGACAGGGGGCAGAGGACAGGGGGCAGAGGACGCAGAGGACAGGGGGCAGAGGACACAGAGGGGGCAGAGGACGCAGAGGACAGGGGGCAGAGGAAACAGAGGGGGCAGAGGACGCAGAGGACAGGGGCAGAGGACAGGGGGCAGAGGACAGGGGGCAGAGGACGCAGAGGACACAGAGGACGCAGAGGACATAGAGGGGGCAGAGGACACAGAGGGGGCAGAGGACACAGAGGGGGCAGAGGACACAGAGGACGCAGAGGGGGCAGAGGACGCAGAGGGGGCAGAGGACGCAGAGGGGGCAGAGGACGCAGAGGGGGCAGAGGACGCAGAGGGGGCAGAGGACGCAGAGGGGGCAGAGGACGCAGAGGGGGCAGAGGACGCAGAGGGGGCAGAGGACGCAGAGGGGGCAGAGGACGCAGAGGGGGCAGAGGACGCAGAGGGGGCAGAGGACGCAGAGGACAGGGGGCAGAGGACGCAGAGGACAGGGGGCAGAGGACGCAGAGGACAGGGGGCAGAGGACGCAGAGGACAGGGGGCAGAGGAAGCAGAGGACAGGGGGCAGAGGACAGGGGGCAGAGGACGCAGAGGACAGGGGGCAGAAGACGCAGAGGACAGGGGGCAGAAGACGCAGAGGACAGGGGGCAGAGGACAGGGGGCAGAGGACGCAGAGGACAGGGGGCAGAGGACGCAGAGGACAGGGGGCAGAGGACGCAGAGGACAGGGGGCAGAGGACGCAGAGGACAGGGGGCAGAGGACGCAGAGGACAGGGGGCAGAGGACGCAGAGGACAGGGGGCAGAGGACGCAGAGGACACAGAGGACGCAGAGGACACAGAGGGGGCAGAGGACACAGAGGGGGCAGAGGACACAGAGGACGCAGAGGACACAGAGGGGGCAGAGGACACAGAGGGGGCAGAGGACACAGAGGGGGCAGAGGACACAGAGGGGGCAGAGGACACAGAGGGGGCAGAGGACACAGAGGGGGCAGAGGACACAGAGGGGGCAGAGGACACAGAGGGGGCAGAGGACACAGAGGGGACAGAGGACACAGAGGGGGCAGAGGACACAGAGGGGGCAGAGGGGGCAGAGGACACAGAGGACGCAGAGGGGGCAGAGGACGCAGAGGGGGCAGAGGACGCAGAGGGGGCAGAGGGGGCAGAGGACGCAGAGGGGGCAGAGGACGCAGAGGACGCAGAGGACAGGGGGCAGAGGACGCAGAGGACAGGGGGCAGAGGACGCAGAGGACAGGGGGCAGAGGACGCAGAGGACAGGGGGCAGAGGACGCAGAGGACAGGGGGCAGAGGACACAGAGGACAGGGGGCAGAGGACACAGAGGACAGGGGGCAGAGGACACAGAGGACAGGGGGCAGAGGACACAGAGGGGGCAGAGGAGGCAGAGGACAGGGGGTAGAGGACACAGAGGACAGGGGGCAGAGGACACAGAGGACAGGGGGCAGGGGACAGGGGGCAGAGGACACAGAGGACAGGGGGCAGAGGACACAGAGGACAGGGGGCAGAGGACACAGAGGACAGGGGGCAGAGGAAACAGAGGACAGGGGGCAGAGGACACAGAGGGGGCAGAGGAGGCAGAGGACACAGAGGACAGGGGGCAGAGGACACAGAGGACAGGGGGCAGAGGACACAGAGGGGGCAGAGGAGGCAGAGTACACAGAGGACAGGGGGCAGAGGACACAGAGGACAGGGGGCAGAGGACACAGAGGACAGGGGGCAGAGGACAGGGGGCAGAGGACACAGAGGACAGGGGGCAGAGGACAGGGGGCAGAGGATACAGAGGACAGGGGGCAGAGGACACAGAGGACAGGGGGCAGAGGACACAGAGGACAGGGGGCAGAGGACACAGAGGACAGGGGGCAGAGGACACAGAGGACAGGGGGCAGAGGACACAGAGGACAGGGGGCAGAGGATAGGGGGCAGAGGACACAGAGGACAGAGGGCAGAGGGGGCACACAGGTTGGAGGGCAGAGCAGCCTGTATGGCTGCAGACTTACCGGTGGCCGGATGTCGGGTGTAGGAGGAGAGGAGGGGCGGGCAGAGCTGCAGGAGAGGAAGTCCCGCCCTCCCTCCTCTCCAGGCACACGGCAGGGAGCACGGGTACCCCCAGGGTGTGTGTGGCCCTCCGAGGTGGCGGGCAATGGGCCCCCCTGCCCCCCCCCGGTATGTAGGTACTGGCTGGAGGGCAGAGGGTGGAGGGGAGTGGCAGGAGGGCACACGGAACTTCCGAGATCGGAACGTTCCGTGTGTCGGTGACTGTAGCCGGGGGGCAGCCTGGCTACAGTGCACTGGATGAGCCTGGGCGACGGCCATCACGGAAGTGGGCGTGGCCTCCTCCGGAAGTGGCCTTCGGGTTTTATATAATAGATACTGGGGCGGAGATCTCCATTACCAATATCAAACAGCTCTCAGTGTGTAGTGATCAGATTTGATCACCAAGAAGGGGGGGGGGTGAAGGCACACAGAATTGAAGAAGTGATCATCCAGATCATCCACATTGGCAAACACTTAACCCTCAGGGACCCAATGTGGCATTACCCTGGTAACTTCATGGGTTCTGATGTACTGATGATCAACAGACAAACCCACCAGCAGCAGCTCACCTGCAGAGCCACACAAGTTAACCCTTAATAGGCTAGGAATTCACTCCATATAAACCACTGCAGAGCAGTTCAGAGACTGCAAAGCGGTCTACACGTGACACCAGTATACAGCAAGATCCCACATACAACCCCCAGTATACAGTAGGAGGCCGCACACAGCCCCAGTATACAGTAGGAGGCCGCACACATCCCTCAGCATACAGTAGGAGGCCGCACACAGACTCCAGTATACATCAAGATCCTGCATACAGCCCCCAGTATACAGTAAGAGGCCACACACAGCCTCCAGTATACATCAAGATCCTGCATACAGCCCCCAGTATACAGTAAGAGGTCGCACACAGCCTCCAGTATACATCAAGATCCTGCATACAGCCCCAGTATACAGTAAGAGGCCGCACACAGCCTCCAGTATACATCAAGATCCTGCATACAGCCCCCAGTATACAGTAAGAGGCCGCACACAGCCTCCAGTATACATCAAGATCCTGCATACAGCCCCCAGTATACAGTAAGGGGCCGCACACAGCCTCCAGTATACATCAAGATCCTGCATACAGCCACCAGTATACAGTAAGAGGCCGCACACAGCCTCCAGTATACATCAAGATCCTGCATACAGCCCCCAGTATACAGTAAGAGGTCACACACAGCCTCCAGTATACAGTAGGAGGCCGTACACAGCCCCCAGTATACAGTAAGAGTCCGCACACAGCCCCAGTATACAGTAGGTGGCTACACACAGCCCTCAGTATACAGTAAATATTAATATTTTGTTCCAACAACCAAACCTCCAACATATATACATGCCAGCCTCTCGATTGATTCATGACTCATACAGCTCTATATTGGACAGTTTATATCAGGACTAGGTAAGACACACTCTACACCAGGGGTCTCAAATTCCAGGCCTCGAGGGCCGCACACAGTCCAGGTTTTCAGGATTTCCAAAGCATTTGACAGTTGGTCATCAAATGACCAACTGTCAAATTCTAAGGAAATCCTGAAAACCTGGACTGTGTGCGGCCCTCGAGGCCTGGAGTTTGAGACCCTGCTCTACACATTAAAATAAGTGGAGCCCACTCAAGGAGTTTAAAGTTTCAAAGAATGTTACACTTTATTATTTATAAAAGACACATACACATAATTACAATAAAAAATGGATGTTAGGTGTGGAATGTATGGTTGGTACCACGCTCAGGTTGTAACATTTGGGTATAAAGTGGAATCAGATTGTAAACATCACATATAATGCACCAGCCCACACTTGGCTACAGGGAATTATCAACAATCACATAGAAGTGTGCAATCACTCCTCACCCATATGTCCAAGGTGGCTGCCTGCCAGATTCACACCATGCCCAGGTGTCCTGATCTGTGGTAACCCCCACCCCAACATACGTTTCACAACGCTTTGTCAAGGGGTGTGCTCATAAAGTGAAGGAAACAGCTTTAATATCCTTGTCACAGGGGCCTTCTCCGGTATCCCACAATCAACAGAGCAAATAATAATCATAATATATATAATATATATATATAATTTTGTTATAATTATTATTTATATATAATAATAATAATATTTATTCATGTATATAGCGCTATTAATTCCATAGCACTTCACATACATCAGTCATGCTGTCTCTCTTGGAGCTCAAAATCTAAACATTCTATCATCCATTATCTTTTTAACTATTTCTCTTATTTTTTTTAATAATAAAAATAAATAATAAAAATAAAGGTTAATAATTATTAAAAAAAAATATTTTTATAGTTATTATTAATTATATTATTATTGGGGGTTGCCTGTAAACCTTAAACTATTAAACTGTTCTTACCTCCAGCAACAATGACTCAATATTAATCTGGAAATCGATTCGATATTCAGGGAAATGCCATACTAGTGTTTGGCTCACATACGGCTTGATCAGTTGAAATATCATCTTGTAGCAAAAGCTAAATATCCCATCTGGTGGAAGAAGCTGACAAGGCGTCTTTTTCCTAAGAATATTGCATATTCTCGTTCTCCTCCATATTAGGGTATCAGAAGGATCCATGGTGAATACCCTCAATGCACTGCAGAGCAGTGTTCACCATGAGAGTCAACTGAAGAATGACTAGAACCCTGCTGCGTCCGGCCTTTTATAGCCACTGATCTGTGATGTCATAATGGGCATTCCCTGCCGATGATGTCATAGTGGGGAACCTTGGGGTTCTATACTCACATTAACATTTCCATAGAGCTATATGTTGTTGTTTTTTATCCATCAATATAGACATGTTTTTTTTTAACCCCTTCACCCCGGGCCTATTTTGACCCTAATGACCAGGCCATTTTTGTCAATTCTGACCAGTGTCCCTTTATGAGCTTATATCTCTGGAACGCTTCAACGGATCCTAGCGATTCTGAGATTGTTTTTTTCATGACATTGGGCTTCATGTTAGTATTAAATTTAGGTCGATAATTTTTGCGATTATTTGTGAAAAAATCAAAAATTTGGCAAAAACTTTGAAAATTTTGCAATTTTCAAATTATGAATTTTTATTCTGCTAAACCAGAGAGGTATGTGACACAAAAATAGTTAATAAATCACATTTCCCACATGTCTACTTTACATCAGCACAATTTTGAAAAAAAAAAAAATTTGTTCGGACGTTATAAGGGTTCAAAGTTCATCAGCAATTTTTCATTTTTCCAGCAAAATTTACAAAACCTTTTTTTTTTGTGACCACATCACATTTGAAGTCCCTTTGAGGGGTTTACATGACAGAAAACACCCAAAAGTGACACCATTCCAAAAACTGCACCCCTCAAGCTACTCAAAACTACATTCAAGAAAATTATTAACCCTTCAGGTGCTTCACAGGAGCTAAAGCAAAGTGGAAACAAAAAATGGATATTTTAATTTTTTTTATCAAAAATGTTCTTTTAGCCTCAATTCTTTCATTTTCACATGGGCAACAGGATAACATGGATCTTAAAAATGGTTGGGCAACTTCTCCTGAGTACATCGATATCTCATATGTGGTCATAAACCACTGTTTGGACGCACGGCAGGGCTCAGAAGGGAAGGTTCGCAATTTGAATTTTGGAGCTAATTTTACATTCAAAAAGTGAAATGGCACTCCTTCCCTTCTGAGCCCTGCCGTGTGCCCAAACAGTGGTTTATGACCACATATGAGGTATCGGTGTACTCAGGAGACAAATTTTAGGATGAATTTTATGCTGTTGCCATGTGAAAACGAAAAAAATGTAGGCTAAAAGAAAATGTTTGTGAAAAAAAAGTACTATTTCATTTTCACAGATCAATTTGTAAAGCACCTGGGGGTTCGAAATGCTCAGTACCCATCTAGATACGTTCCCTGGGAGGTCTAGTTTCCAAAATGGGGTCATTTGTGGGGGAGCTCCAATGTTTAGGCACACAGGGGCTCTCCAAACGCGACATGGTGTCCGCTAACAATTTGAATGCAAAATGAGCTCAAATTGTTAGCTGACACCATGTTGTGTTTGGTGAGCCCCTGTGTGCCTAAACATTGGGGCTCCCCCACAAGTGACCCCATTTTGGAAACTAGATTCCCCCAAGGAACGTATCTAGATGCATAGTGAGCACTTTGAACCCCCAGGTGTTACAGAAATTCATCCATGAAAATGAAAAAGCACTTTTTTTTCCACAAAAAATTTCTTTTCTCCTTCGCCTCATTGGGGGACACAGGACCGTGGGTGTTATGCTGCTGTCCACTAGGAGGCGACACTAAGCAATCTGCAAAAGAGTAACAGTGGCTCCTCCTCCTCAGCATACCCCCTGGGGCAGGCACTGCCTCCTCAGTTTTTTGCTTAGTGTCGAAGGAGGCACACGTCCATTTTCCTCTTGGTGAATCTTCATCATAAAGAAGAAAAGTGGGTCCGGCGTGGCCCCCGGCATGCTCCTTCCTCGGCCACCCACTGTTGGGGCGCTGGGTTGAAGTTGAGAATCGTTACATATGCCGTACTCCTTTCTCGGCCTCCCACTGTTGGGTTGCTGGGTTAAAGTTGAGACAGCCCAGCATAACATCCACCTTCCTCATTCCCTGCGGTCTGAGGCGAAGTAGAGATGACTACCTGCCAGATGACGTCCCCCTAATCACCCCTGGGTGTTTTAGGCAGTGGCAACACCAGGTATCAGCAGCACAGGCTGCATGGGCTGGAGACTGCATGACTGCCTGCAGCAGCGCAGGCTATGCAGGAGCCTACACAAGTGCTGGGCTGGATGAGAGGGCACTTACTGCAGCCAGGCCTCAGGCACAAGGCTGACAGGGGCACAGAGCTGGACACTTGCAAGCTGCATCCAAGTGCAGCTTCTCAGCTCAGCACAGATCCTCTGCTATTCTGGCGGTTCTCCGCCAATGCCAAGGGGGGACATCACATTTCCCCCGTTTTTCTGGGCCCCCCAGCGTTTTTTTTCGCGCCTCCGCGCCGGCCCCTCACTATTTCCGGGGACCTCAACTAATTGAGGCCCCGGCTTGGGCCTAGCGCGGAGGTCGCCGCCCCTGTGCCGCCCCCGTCCCGCCCCGCTGGATGACGCTGACCGCGCGTCATAGCGGGGGCGGAGCCGAGAGAACGGGCGCGTTTTCCAGGCCGGATCCCGCCCGTTTAGCTCCGCCCCTTCCTCCTTCTCCTCCACGGTCGCCATTACAGCACGTGGAGCGTCCAGCCATCCAGGGGGGACACAGGATCCGGGCGGCCTGTTGGACAGCGGCGCTGGGACTGGTAAGACCTCTGCAGGGATCTCCTCTGCAGAGGTTCTCTGTCCCTCTCTCTCTCTCTCCCTCTACTCCACATCCCCTCCTGCAGCAGGCACTGTTACAGGGGGAAAGTCTCCACAGCGACCCTATTCAGCCCCACCACTAAGGGTCCAGGCACCTAGCTGGATAGCTAGAGAGTGCCTGTTTACTCAGGGGTCTCCTGGTTATCTCTATTTCTGTGCTATAGCCCATACCACAATGTCTGGCAGTAAGAGTAAGAAAGGCTCCAAGGCAGCCAGCACTTACTATGGTACCTGCACTATTTGTCAGGCTGACCTCCCTGCAGGATGCACCTCGCCACACTGTGAGAGCTGCACGCAGGCTGCAGATACTGAGACCCCCACTGCCCGGACGGCTACCGGTGCCCCTGACCCTACCCCTGCATGGGCCGCAGTTATGTCTCAGAATATGACACAGTCCATTGACAGATTGTCTGCCACACTGCTGCAGTTTATGCAAGCCCGTTCGCCTCCTGAACCCGCCGTTCAGGCTTCTGCGCCTCAGCCAGAAGTCTTGGAACCGCGACATACTGCCGACTCTGCCCAGTCAGTCTCCGACTCTGGCCGTAAGAGGACCTCCTCCATCTCCAGAGTCCCCTGCGGGATCTGCATCCCGCAGGCGTCAAGATGACGCGCAGGAGTCCGAAGGTCTCTGTTCTACGGACTCAGAGGGTAACTTAGATGAGTCCCTAGACTTAGATGCGACCGATACGGTGGCACTGGTGGAGGATTTGATTACTGACATCAACCAGGTCCTGGAGGTGTCAGACCCTCCGGCTGATGTGCCGGAGCACAAGGTGTCCTTTAAAAGAGCCAGGAGACCACACAAGCATTTCTCGGACCATCCAGAGTTCCAGGAAATTCTTAAAAAGCATAGGTTACATCCTGACAAACGGTTTGGTAACCGTAAGGCTCTGGAAACGCGTTATCCTTTTCTGCCTAAGGTTACCCAGGATTGGACAGATCCGCCACAGGTGGACCCGCCCGTATCCCGTCTAGCTACCAAGACCCTCCTGTCCTTACCGGACAGTTCATCCATAAAGGACGCCACTGACCGTCAGGTGGAGCAGATGGCGAAGTCCGTTTTTGAGGCCTCAGGCTCTTCTCTAGGCCCAGCCTTTGCTTCAGTCTGGGCCTCTAAGGCTATTATGACTAGAGCTCATTCGGTACACTCGGCTCTTCGGTCCTTGCAGGTCGACCCAGCCTTGTTAGACCAGGTTACTCAAATTGCGGTTACCGCCGAATATTCTATGCATGCTGCCTTCGATTCGGCTAACTGTGCCGCGGCTGCGGCTTCCAACGCCATAACTATTAGGCGAGCCCTCTGGTTAAGAGAGTGGAAGGCAGACGCAGCGTCAAAAAAGTCGCTCACATGTCTTCCGTACAATGGTGGCCGTTTATTTGGCGAAAAGCTGGATCAATTGATTTCAGACGCCACTGGGGGTAAGAGTACCTCTCTTCCACAACGTCAGATTAAGCGACCCTTCACTCGTCGCCAACAAACCCGTTTCCGATCCTTTCGGAACTCCTTTGGTTGGTCAGTCTCGAAGCCCCCAACGGCGGCCAATAGGTCCCCCCGTAGGGAACGCACCCAGACGACACGGAAGACTGGCGCAAACTGGCAGTCCCATTCTCGCCAGCCCAGATCTAAGGGCTCAAAGCCTAGCAGATTCTCTTCTTCCTGACTCTCCCCATTCGGGAGACACTATTCAGGTTGGCGGCCGACTTTCTCGCTTTCGTCAGGTCTGGCTCGCTTCTACCGACGACAAGTGGGTAAACACCTTGGTGTCTTCCGGATACACCATAGAATTTACGGCCCTTCCTCCAAATCGTTTTTTTCTGTCAATCCCACCTGCTCATCCGCCCAAAGCTCGCACCTTCTTTCAAGCGGTACATTCCCTTCTGACGGCCGGTGTCATCATACCGGTACCGCCAGCCGAACGCTTCCAAGGGTTCTACTCAAACCTTTTTGTGGTACCCAAAAAAGGAGGAGCGGTTCGCCCCATTCTAGATCTAAAACAGTTAAACTCCTTCGTGAAGGTTCGGCATTTCCGCATGGAGTCACTGCGCTCCATCATAGCGTCCATGGAGAAGGACGAATTTCTCGCGTCCATCGACATACAGGACGCTTACCTTCATATCCCAATCGCGGCAATTCACCAGCAGTTTCTCCGCTTCGCCATCAACCAGGACCATTATCAGTTTGTGGCCCTCCCGTTCGGCCTAGCGACGGCTCCCAGGGTGTTCACCAAAGTCATGGCGGCTGTCATGACCATACTGCACACAAGAGGACTGGTAGTCCTCCCATACCTAGACGATTTGCTCATCAAAGCTCCCTCCTTCAGGGAGTGTCAGCAGAGTGTTTACATCACGGTGGACACCCTGCGTCGTCTAGGCTGGTTGGTGAATCTGCGGAAGTCGTCTCCAGTCCCGTCACAATGTCTAACATTCCTCGGGATGCGCTTCCACACCCCAGGGGTCTGGTCCTTCTCCCTCAGGAAAAGGCGAAGGCCCTTCGACAGGGAGTCCACACCCTCCTACGGCCGTTTCCTCAATCGATTCGGTTCGCCATGCGAGTCTTGGGCAGGATGGTTGCCTCTATGGAGGCGGTGCCGTTCGCTCAACTTCACCTCAGGCCTCTCCAACGGGAGATTCTGACTTCGTGGAACAGGAATCCTTCTGCCCTGGACAGATTATTCCGGTTGTCTCCTGCAGCGAGGAGCTCCCTCCATTGGTGGCTCAAACCTCGTTCCCTCACAAGGGGAAGGTCCTTTCTACCCGGTTTGCTGGAAGATCGTCACCACCGACGCAAGTCTCAGCGGATGGGGAGCGGTACATCGTCATCACACGGCACAGGGAACATGGTCCCCAGCGGAGTCGGCCGAGCCCATCAATCTCCTGGAAATCCGAGCCATATTTCTAGCTCTGAAGGCTTTTCATTCCATGCTGGCAGGAACACAAGTCCGGATTCAGTCAGACAATGCCACGGCCGTGGCATACATCAACCATCAAGGCGGAACCCGCAGTCTCCAGGCCATGCACGAAGTGCAACGCATTCTACACTGGGCAGAATCGACGAACTCAACGCTGTCAGCAGTTCATATCCCGGGAGTGGAAAACTGGGAAGCGGATTTCCTCAGTCGCCAGGGCATGGACTCGGGAGAGTGGTCTCTACATCCCGACGTGTTCCAGCAAATATGCCGTCGCTGGGGGACTCCGGATGTAGATCTGATGGCATCTCGGTTCAACACGAAGGTTCCCATGTTTATAGCCAGATCTCACGACCCGCGAGCTCTAGGGGCGGATGCCCTAGTTCAGAATTGGTCTCAGTTCCAGCTGCCTTACATCTTCCCTCCTCTGCCTCTCATTCCCAGAGTGGTGCGGAAAATCAAGCAAGAGGGCATTCCAGTCATTCTCATTGCCCCAGACTGGCCCAGACGGGCATGGTACGCCGATCTCGTGCAGCTCACGGCGGACGTTCCCTGGCGCCTCCCTTGTCGCCCCGACCTCCTGTCTCAGGGCCCGTTTTACCACCAGAATTCAGACGCCCTGAATTTGATGGCGTGGCCCTTGAGACCTGGGTACTAACCCAAGCAGGTTTCTCCTCTGCCGTTATTCAGACCATGATCAGAGCACGGAAGTCGGCATCGGCAAAAATTTATCATCGCACCTGGAAAGCCTTTTTCGCGTGGTGCTCTTCTCGGGATCAACCCCCTCTTCCCTATTCCTTGCCGTTAGTTCTAGGGTTCCTTCAGTCGGGGTTAGAATCTGGTCTCTCCCTAGGTTCCCTTAAGGGTCAGATTTCAGCTCTTTCAGTACTTTTTCAATGCCGCCTTGCTGTAAAGCCACAGGTTAAAACTTTTCTCCAAGGAGTCAATCACATTGTCCCTCCGTACAAACGCCCTTTAGACGCGTGGGACCTTAACCTGGTACTTACGGCTCTGCAGGAACCTCCCTTTGAACCTCTTCGGGACACCTCTCTCCTCCTTCTGACTCTGAAGGTGGTTTTTCTAGTGGCTATCACTTCCCTTCGCCGAGTGTCGGAACTCTCTGCGCTTTCTTGTAAGCCACCCTTCCTGGTTTTCCATCAGGACAAGGTTGTACTCCGTCCGGTACCGTCATTCCTGCCTAAGGTTGTCTCCTCATTTCATTTGAATGAGGATATTTCATTGCCCTCCTTTTGTCCGGCTCCGATTCACAGGTTCGAACGAGCTTTGCATACTCTGGATCTCGTCAGGGCGCTTCGCATTTATGTGTCTAGAACTGCGCATTTCCGTAAGTCAGATACTCTGTTCATTCTGACGGAAGGCCCTCGTAAGGGTATGCCAGCTTCCAGGGCTACACTGGCTAGGTGGATTAGATCAGCTATCCAAGACGCCTACAAGATGAAAACTACTCCTCTTCCAGCGGGGATCAAGGCACATTCTACCCGAGCCGTGGGGGCCTCTTGGGCCGTTCGGCACCAAGCCTCGGCTCTCCAAGTGTGTAAGGCGGCCACCTGGTCGAGTTTACACACTTTTACCAAGCACTACCGTGTTCATACCCAGTCCTCGGCGGACGCTAGCCTGGGTAGGTGCATCCTTCAGGCGGCAGTTGCTCACCTGTAGGTATTTATCGGTTTACTGACTTGTTCAGTATCATTAGTTCCATTGTCTTTCCCACCCAGGGACTGCTTTGGGACGTCCCACGGTCCTGTGTCCCCCAATGAGGCGAAGGAGAAAAGGAGAATTTTGTATACTTACCGTAAATTCCTTTTCTCTTAGCCTCTAATTGGGGGACACAGCACCCACCCTGTTGGCCATACGGCCTTGTTTCTAGTGGTTTTTGTTACTCTTATATTGTTACGTTATGGCCTTGCCAGGCTTTGTTGGTATTGGTTAACCTTGTTACTTCTCCTACTGCTTTAGCACAAAACTGAGGAGGCAGTGCCTGCCCCAGGGGTGTATGCTGAGGAGGAGGAGCCACTGTTACTCTTTTGCAGATTGCTTAGTGTCGCCTCCTAGTGGACAGCAGCATAACACCCACGGTCCTGTGTCCCCCAATTAGAGGCTAAGAGAAAAGGAATTTACGGTAAGTATACAAAATTCTCCTTTTTTCATTATTACGGATCAATTTGTGTACCACCTGGGGGTTGAAAGTGTTCACTATGTATCTAGATACGTTCCTTGGGGGGTCTAGTTTCCAAAATGGGGTCACTTGTGGGGGAGCTCCTATGTGGAGACGCACAGGGGCTCTCCAAACGCGACATGGTGTCCACTAACAATTTGAGCTCATTTTCCATTCAAATTGTTAACGGACACCATGTCGCGTTTGGAGAGCCCCTGTGTGCCTAAACATTGGAGCTCCCCACAAGTGACCCCATTTTGGAAACTAGACCCCCCCAAGGAACGTATCTAGATGCATAGTGAGCACTTTGAACCCCCAGGTGCTTCACAAATTGATCCGTAAAATTAAAAAAGAAAATTTGTGTGAAAATAAAGTATTTTTTCCTTATTACGGATCAATTTGTGAAGCACCTGAGGGTTCAAAGTGCTCACTATGCAGCTAGATATGTTCCCTGGGGGTCTAGTTTCCGAAATGGGGTCACTTGTGGGGGAGCTCCAATGTTTAGGCACACAGGGGTTCTCCATACGCGACCTGGTGTCCGCTAACAATTCCAATTGTTAGCAAACACCAGGTTGCGTATGGAGAGCCCCTGTGTGCCTAAACATTGGAGCTCCCCCACAAGTGACCCCATCCACATATAGAGCATAATTACACATCTGTACCCAGCCTTCCAGAAGGACAGGTCAACTTGTAACCTGGCTGTTCTGCAGGAAGGGATTTGTTCTAGCACCGGAATGAGACCCCAAAGCCATGGTAAAGACTAAGGGTGCTCTTATCAGTGCAAGGTCCAATGTTCGGGTGTTGTGCGTGTGTGTGTTTGTGTGTGATGTTGTGTATGTCATGCTGGTGTGGGTGAGTTGTGTTGGAAAGGTCAGTATGTCAGTCCGGGGACGTGTGATGAATTTTAAAGCATTCATTCAAACACAGTCCTGGTTTGTCTGGACATGTTCCACATATGAAACGTGTTTTCTGTGTTCTCCCTCTTTGATAGCAGATCCGGCACCTTTTTCTTTCTGATGTTGCGACCTCGCGGGGAAAATGTTGCCCTGGTACCACACGTGAAGCTCGAGTTCCAGGAGTGCTGGGGCGCGCTTCTTCTTCTTCTTCTTCTTCTTCTTCTCCTCCTCTTCTAAAAATCAGGGCATTGATCACCTTCTCCTGGAACTGGAGGAAAGTGTTGGTGGTCTGACCTGCACATTGTGATAGCACGTATGCGTTATACAGTGTCATTTGAACAATGTGCACAGCCAGTTTTTTGTACCAAACCTTCGCCTTCCGCATGGCACTGTAGGGCTGGAGGACTTGATCAGAAAGATCAACACACCCCCCCCATGTGCTTGTTGTACCCCAGGGCGCAGTCCGGTTTGTGGACCTGTCCTGGGGTACCTCTGGTGGTGGTGGCCGTGGTGCCGGGACCATGAATTGTGGTAAAAAAAAAGACATCTCTTCGGTCTTTGAACTTGACCACAAGCATGTTGCTGCTACATTGAGCTCGGCTCTCACCTCTTGGGAGAGGCTGCTCAACTAGCGTCAGAGGGAGACCCTTTTGGTTTCTGTGCACAGTACCGCAAGCGGCGATAGTTCTGGCAGAAAGGGAATTAAATAGTTGAATACTTGTATAAAAGTTATCAACGTACAGATGGTAACCTTTATCAATTAGTGGGTGGATCAGATCCCACACTATTTTCCCGCTTACCCCCAGAGCAGGTGGACACTCTGGGGGTTGGGTCCTGGAATCCTTACCTTCATACACTCTAAAGCTGTAAGTGTACCCTGAGGTACTCTCACACAGCTTGTAGAGTTTGATTCCGTACCTCGCCCTCTTGCTGGAGAGGTATTGCCGGAATGTAAGCCTACCTTTGAAGTGGACGAGGGATTCATCCACACAAATTTCCCGTTCTGGAACGTACACTTCAGCAAACTTGTTGCTGAAGTGTTCGATGACCGGCCGAATTTTGAACAATCTGTCAAATTTCGGGTCATCACGGGGAAGGCTGTCCACGTTGTCCCTAAAATGCAAGAATTTGTGAATGACCTCGAATCGCTTTCGGGTCATCACCACGCCGAACACTGGAGTTTGATATAAAATATCGGTACTCCAGTATTGGCGGATTTCTGGTTTCTTCACAATCCCCATGTGAAGTACCAATCCCTAATATTTCAACATTTCTCCAGAGTCCACGGGACTCCAAGAAGAAAATATGGAATTTGGGTTTTGGACCAGAAATTGTTGGGCGTAAATGTTGGTCTGGTCCACCATGAGACTCACAATGTCCTCAGAGAAAAAGACTTTGAAAAAGTCAATTTCCCTGAAGTTTGTGGTCTCAAGCTGGATTCCTGATTGGGGAAGGAAATCAGGAATCTGTGGAGTGTAGTGTTCAGGGATGGGGGTCCACACGGGGGACCTGGTGCTAGCTTGGGCGTGACTAGCACCAGATTGAGGGTTACTCACAGACGGTTGTCGGTCCATGGCCTCCGGCTCCTCTTCTCCAGGCTGCGGCTCTTCTCCAGGCTGCGGCTCTTCTTCTACGGCCCCCGGACGATGTCTTGTCCTGCGATGTCGTCTTGGAGGCGAGTTGGTGTCACTGGAGGAGGAAGAATGTGAGGAATAGAGGAACGTGGGGTCCTCTCCCTCACTGTCAGCATTGGAGGCAAGTATAGCATATGCCTCCTCAGCCGAGTACGCCCTTTCTGACCTTGATGACTGGGACGAACGGGACGGGCGGGACATTGTGTGCTGTGTTTTGTGTGCGGGTGTAAAAAAAATCTAAAATTTCTTGTACCGTAGTGTGAGTGTACGTGTGTGTGCGAGTACTTGATGTAACTTTGATGTGTGGGGTCTGTCGGGCGGAGGGGTCTGTCGGGCGGAGGGGTGTGTCGGGCAGAGGGGTCTGTCGGGCAGACGGCGAGGGCTAGGGCGGACGGCTCGGGTGGACGACGAGGGCTAGGGCGGATGGCGAGGGCTCGGGCGAACGGCGAGGGCTAGGGCAGACGGCGAGCGCTCGGCGGACGGCGAGGGCTCGGGCGAACGGCGAGGGCTCGGGCAGACGGCGAGGGCTAGCGCAGACGGCGAGAGCTCGGGCTGACGGCGAGCGCTTGGGCGGACGGGGAGCGCTCGGGTGTACGGGGAGCGCTCGGGCGGACGGGGCGCAGGAGAGCAGGCGGTCAAGCGTGCAGGCGCAAAAGGGGGCTAAGGAGCCAGCAGCAGTGGGGGGAGATCAATGGTGCAGAAGGGGGCAGTAGCAGGGTGGGTGATCACTGGGACGGGGGGGAGGTGGGTGATCACAGGTGCAACTGCTGCTGCCTGTAATCACTGTGCATCGGCTGGCTGAACGAGCACCAGCCGGTCAATGGACAGGACTAAAAATTGGACGATGGAGGGGGGGTGATGGGGGAGGGGTGGATGTGCGTGGGAGAGGGGGGGATGTGCGGGGGAGACGGGGGGATGTGCAGGAGGGAGGGGGAGGACGGAGGAAGAACAGAGATAGAGGGAAAGAGCAGGCAGGGACAGGCGGCGCACAGAGGGAGTACAAAGACAGGGACAGATGTTACCGGTACAGGCGGCGGCTGTGGCGGAGACAGCGGATCGGTGTCGGAGCGGCGGATCGGTGTCGGTGCAGCAGATCGGTGTCGGTCGGCGGCAGGTGGACCACGCTCCTTGGCATCCAGGGACGGAATGGAGCAGGGAAGCGTGGTCCACCATTGTAAACAATCCCCTGGATAGCTGATTGGAGGGCTAAAAGGTCGGGAAGAGGTTAAAGGCATGAAGTGCTGGTGCGCAGCAGATCTCCTTTTAGTAAATATTCTTATATATTTTCATGCTAGCACCCAACACTAGAGGTGTGCGCCCATAATCTTAGTATACCGTATATACTCGCGTATAAGCCGAGTTTTTCAGCCCAAAAATTGGGCTGAAAAGTTGCCCCCTTGGCTTATACGCGATTCACTATACTGTATACAGTGTATACAGTATACAGGCCTGCCCCATCAGTATACAGGCCCCCCTGCCTTGTGCACAAACCTGTAAAGGAAGAGATTAGTATACTTATCATTGTCCCGCCGCCGTCATCGCGGTCCTCCGTCTTCTTCCGTCTGCTTCCGGCTTCCTCCGGTCGGCGCGGGCAATGACGTCATTGTCTGCGCGACCGAGGAGGAAACCGGAAGAAGATGGAGGAGCGCGATGGCGGCGGCGGGACAGCGGCAGGTGGGACAGTGATAAGTATACTAATCTCTTCCTTTACAGGTTTGTGGACAAGGCGGGGGGGGGCCTGTATACTACCACTGGGGCTGTATATACCTCTGGGGCTGCTGTATACTGATGGGGGGGCTGTATACTACCACTATGGCTGTATATACCACTGGGGCTGCGTGTAAACTACCACTGGGGCTGTATATAACCTCTGGGGCTGCTGTATACTGATGGGGGGGCTGTATACTACCACTGGGGCTGTATATACCACTGGGGCTGCGTGTAAACTACCACTGGGGCTGTATATACCTCTGGGGCTGCTGTATACTGATGGGGGGGCTGTATACTACCACTGGGGCTGTATATACCACTGGTGCTGCGTGTATACTACCACTGGGGCTGTATATACCTCTGGGGCTGCTGTATACTGTGGGGGGCTGTATACTACCACTGGGGCTGTATATACCACTGGGGCTGCGTGTATACTACCACTTGGGCTGTATACTGATGGGGGGGCTGTATACTACCACTGGGGCTGTATATACCACTGGGCCTGCGTGTATACTACCACTGGGGCTGTATATACCTCTGGGGCTGCTGTATACTGATGGGGGGGCTGTATACTACCACTGGGGCTGCTGTATACTACCACTGGGGCTGTATATACCACTGGGGCTGCTGTATATACCACTGGGGCTGCTGTATACTACCACTGGGTCTGCTGTATATACCTCTGGGGCTGCTGTATACTAACTACTGGGGCTGCTGCTGTATATACCACTGGGGCTGCTGCTGTATATACCACTGGGGCTACTGCTGTATACTACCACTGGGGCTGCTGTATATACCTCTGGGGCTGCTGTATACTAACTACTGGGGCTGCTGCTGTATATACCACTGGGGCTGCTGCTGTCTGTACCACTGGGGCTGCTGCTGTATACTACCACTGGGGCTGCTGTATATACCTCTGGGGCTGCTGTATACCACACTGCTGGGGGCTGTATACCTGTGCTGGGGTCCACCCTCGGCTAATACACGAGTCAATAGGTTTTCCCAGGTTTTGGGGGCAAAAGTAGGGGGGTCGGCTTATACACGGGTCGGCTTATACACGAGTATATACGGGTATATAGTTTTTTTGGATGCAGCACCCTCCCCCACTCAGTAGCTGCTGTGAGAACCTACACATAGTCCTGGACATTTCCTTTATAAGCAGGATTTTAATTGCACACAGGGCATTATCCCATACATATATCCAGACGGTAGACATGAGGTTTTAGATAGGACCCAGTAGTGTGAAAAAACCTTGTTGGCGGTTACTGGGCTTACGATGTCATGGCCATCACATCAAACAATTTTTCACATTTATCCTAGATGGCTTTCAGTAGCTTTCCAATATGATTTTGGTCCCTGTTCACATAATGAAATAGTACATGTCAGCCATTTTGGTATTTCTTTAAAGGCATGAAGTGCTGGTATGCAGCAGATCTCCTTTTAGTAAGTACTATATGGTAAAACTGACATGTCTGTATGAAGCCTCGGGTCAGTACTATATGGTAACACTGACGTGTCGGTATGATGCTTCAGGTCAGTACTATATGGTAAAACTAACATGTCAGTATGATGTCTGTGGTCAGTATTATATGGTAACACTGATGTGTCGGTATGATGCCTCGAGTCAGTACTATATGGTAACACTGACGTGTCGGTATGATGTCTGGGGTCAGTACTATATGGTAACACTGACGTGTCGGTATGATGTCTCGGGTCAGTACTATATGGTAACACTGAGGTGTTGGTATGATGTCTGGGGTCAGTACTATATGGTAACACTGACGTGTCGGTATGATGTCTCGGGTCAGTACTATATGGTAACATTGACGTGTCGGTATGATGTCTGGGGTCAGTACTATATGGTAACACAGACGTGTCGGTATGAAGCCTTGGGTCGGTACTATATGGTAACACTGATGTGTCGGTATGATGCCTCAGGTCGATACGAGTTCGTAGATACCAAACATACATACTATCTAAGTGGTGGGAAAAAAATCTGAATTGTGCAAAGAATAAAAGAATTGCCATTTTCCGCGCCACGTAGCGTTCTCATTTTTCGGGATCTGGGGCTGTTTGATGGCTTATTCTTTTGCGTCTTAGGCTGACGTTTCTAATGATACCATTTTTGGGTAGATGCGATGTTTGCATTGCCTGTTATTGCATTTTATTGTCATGTTGCTGTGACCAAAAAAAACGTAATTTTGGCGTTTTGATTTTTTTCTATTACGCAGTTTACAATTTGATTGATTTATATTTTGATTGGACATTTCTGAACGGGAAACATGTGTTTTCGCCATCGATCATGACATCATCACATGAGAGGAGCCGCCCCTCCAGGACAGGAAAGCCACTACAATAAAAGGGTGGCACCTCTGCTCTGCATCGTTGGGGTTTCCTGATTGGAGGAGAGGAGAGCCACATGTGGCTGTGTCATGGGAGACGCAGCTGAAGATTTTTACCTGGGCTTGGGACGGGTGTTGGAAGTGCGGTATTCACTGCAACACTTGGTTCCTGGCTCAGAGGAGTCCCCACGCCCCACAGCAGGACTGATGCAGGTACCTGGAGCACGGAAGCTTGGTCGCCCTGGAGCAGGTTGCGTACACATGGCACCCTCATGGTGTCCCTATCACACGAACGCCAGGGTGAAGATCCAGGAGGAAACCCGGAAGTGACAGCTGATGACGCAGACGCGACCCGGATGTTATCTTCTGCGCGTGTGAACCACCCCCCAAGATGGCGGCGCCCGGCAGCTGGCGTTTTAGCGTGGGGAGGTTCCCTGATTGACCGGAAGAGGATTTAACCCCTTTACCCCCGAGCCTTTTTTGACCCTAATGACCAGGCCATTTTTGGCAATTTTGTGAGAATGTTTTTTCGTGACATATTGGACTTCACGTTCATGGTAAATTTAAGATGATTGTTTTTGCGTTTATTTGTTAAAAACCCAAAAATTTGGTTTAATTTTGCAATTTTCAAACTTTGAAATTTTATACTGTTAAACCAGAGAGTTATGTCACACAATATAGTTAATAAATAACATTTCCCACATGTCGACTTTACATCTACACAATTTTGAAAAAACATTTTTTTCTGTGTTAGGAAATTAGAAGGGTTCAAAGGTCATCAGCGATTTCTGATGTTTCCAATAACATTTACAAAGACACTTTTTTTTGGGACCGCATCACATTTGAAGTGACTTTGAGGGGCCTATGTGATAGAAACTACCAAAAGTGACACCCCTCAAGCTACTCAAAACCACATTCAATTAACCCTTCAGGTACTAAAGCAATGTGGAAGGAAAAAATGAACATTAAATGTTACTTCATGCTCAAATATTGCATTTTCACAGCAGTAACAGCAGAGAATGCACCCTAAAATTTGTTGGGCAATTTCTCCTGATTACGCTGATACCCCATATGTGGAGGGAAACCACTGTTCCGGCGCACGGCCGGGCTCTGAAGGGATGGAGCAACATTTGACGTTTCAAACAGAAAGTTAGCTGCAATCTTTTGCTGATACCATGTCGTGTTTGAAGAGCCCCTGTGTGCTGAAATAGTGGAAATCCCCACAAGTGACCCCATTTTGGAAACTGGACCCCTCAAGCAATTTATCTAGATGGGTGGTGAGCACTGTGAGCCCCCAGGTGCTTCATGCATTGAGCCGTAAAAATGAAAAAGTACTTGTTTTTCCACAAAAATGTTTTTTTTAGCCTCAATGTTTTATTTTTAAAAGGGGCAAGAGGATAACATTAATCCTAAAATTGGTTGGGCATTTTATACTAAGTACGCCGATACCTCATATGTAGTGGAAACCCAGGTTAGGTGTGTCTGTGTAACAAGACACCGCTCACCTGCAGAGGTGGCTGGCATTATTCCTCCGACTGTTGCTTTGCCCCTATATCGTGTCCCTCTGCTCTCGGGTTGTGCTCATGTGCCCGGCTCCTGGAGGACAATACACCCAATCTATGCCAAGGCTTCTCTATTGCCTCCATTCTCCTTATGCTCTGTATTAAAGGGTTATTCCCATCACCATAATGCTATCCCAATATGTAGTAGGTGTAATAATAACAATATTAGCATTAGGTCATTAGTAATTTTGGTCAGGGAAGATTCAGTAGAATGGTGGGGCGGAAGCCAGATTGTAGGAAAGAGTTGGCAGGAAGGTTGAGCATGGACATGCTGCTCAAGGAGTTTGGAAGCAGATGGGAGCAGCCATATGGGAAGATAGCTGGGCAGTGCTGTCGAGTCTAGGTTTTGCTTTTTGAGGATGGGTGTGATGGTGGCATGTTTTAAGGCAGAGGGGAAGGTAGCAGAAGTTAGCGATAGGTTGAAGAGATGGGTTATGGTTGGGATAAGCGTGATGGTGAGGTTGGAGAGGAGGTGGGAAGGGATGGGTTCAAGAGCACAAGTGGTGTGATTTGGAGAGGAGATGGGTAAGCTGTCCTTCAGTGATGTTGGAGATGGAGGTTACAAGGGAAGGGCAATGGTTTGGTATATGAAGTGGTTGGGGTGGTGGAACAATAAAGGTTTGCCTTGTTTGGTCAATCCTATTTTTGAAGTGTGTGACAAAGTTTCATTACAATCCAACACTTGTCTGACAGGTCTGAACAGAGGTGTATCCGATGTAAAAAATTATTTCTCACATACGGTGTAAAGAGAAGAAAGCCGCCTGTGTAAATGACTCACATCGGCATGCCCGTGTGAAATATGAGCAGCTCTGAGGCTTGTGCACAGCTGATGACAGGTAGGTACAGTCATATGAAAAATGGGCACCCCTCTTAATCTTACTCATTTTTTTTTTTTTATTGTTTTTTAATTGTTTTTTTTTTTACAACAGCTATTTCATTGTGATATATGTAATAACTGATGGACACATTAATATTTCAGGATTGAAATGAGGCTTATTGTACTAATCAAAAATGTGAAATATGCATTATTTCAAAATTTGCCAGGTGCCAAAGTATGGGCACTCTTCTGATTTTCATGATTTGAATACTCCTAACTACTTTTCTCCTTCGCCTCATTGGGGGACACAGACCGTGGGTGTTATGCTGCTGTCCACTAGGAGGCGACACTAGGCAGAATCTGCAAAAGAGTTAAGTGGCTCCTGCTCTGCAGTATACACCCCTGGAGCAGGCATTGCCTCACCAGTTTTTGCTTAGTGTCGTAGACGTCATGGCAGGGGCGGACCGGAGCTGCAGGGGAATGTTTTTTTTTCACAGAGCTTCGCACTCTTTCAAAGTTCCTCCCCTCCTTCCCACATAAACAAACAAGCAGCTCTCACAGGAGAGCCTGTAGCATTGTTAAAGCAGGACCAAGGGTGCCTGCCAGTAAAGTGCAGACTGCTTCTGCATCTGTCCTCTTGTCCCTGCCACAATGCAACTTTCATTCCTCCCATGGCGTCACAAACGATGTGGGCGTACAGTACCAGCTGGACTGTATACTGGCCCACAGAACCCTCTGTATACTTAAGTTGAGGGAAACATAGGGAGTCAATGTCCATCTCTGGACCCAGCCATTATACAGGAGGCAGCACGGCTTTGGCTGTGCGGGGCTCACACGGCTTTGGATGGTACAGTCAGCACAGCTTCTCTGTGTGGCGGTCTCCAATAGCAACAGCAGAGCAACCTGCAGGGCTATATATCCTGCTGCAACTTTTCCTCTGTACACCTGCAATACAAAGGGCAGTGCATACATGTTAGCTTCTCCAGCATTGCCCTATAATAACGTTCCTGATTCCCAGAGCTGCACATGCAGAGTCTCTCTGCCAGAGCACGGGCCACTGCACGTTTCATTTATTTCACACTACCGATCCAGGTACCTGTTGGTACGCCTAGCCAACCTTATGACCTTGCATAGGGGTTGCTAGGTTAAGGTAAGACGCCGACTGGCCCTTACCTCTGTCTCCCACCTTTGAGAGAGGTCAGTTGATATTCAGGCGTCTCAGCTACTCTTACAACGTACCTCTTCCCGGGCCCCCACGCAGCGGGGACAACTGGATTGTGGTGGACCTTCCACGAGTTTACCTGACAGGTTCTTCCGTGGCCCCCGCCCCCACTCTGGGACAGCTCAGTTGAAGTTGCTACAACCCAAAAATTGCCCAACAAATGTCAAGTATCCCAAGACTGTTCGCTAACCCTCTCCAGACCCCACATGTGGATGGCAGTGAAGACAGCCAAGTCTCACAAGACGCGGATTTAAATACAATATTACACAGCTTCACGGGTAATTCAACTAAGGGTCTTCGGAACCTACAACCTATAGCATATCCTCAACTCCCCATGGTTGGGGCGCTGGGTTGTAGCCGAGATTGCTATATGCCATACCCTTCCTCGACTCCCCATTGCTGGGGACTCGGGTTGAAGTTGCGATTTCTCGACGCCTACCCAGCCTCCCTCCCCAGGCTACAAAACCAGAGCTCTGGGTCGCAAGAGTGGACCACGAGCCCAGCTGCCATCTCCTCACTGCACCGGTACTTGGGTTGAGATAACATGCGCAAACACTCTACACAGCCCACTCCGAAGCAGGATCTAGCTGACTCCCGACTGCATCGGCCCAATGGACGGGCCCTCCGGTTCACAGGTTTACCCGGCCTCTCTCCCCAAACTACACAGATAGAACTCTGAGTTGCAGGACACGGATCAAGAGCCCAGCTGCCAATCTCCTCACCACACCTATAATAGGTACTGGGTTGAGATTACACGCGCAAACAATCTGCACAGCCTGCTCCAAAGCAGGGCCTCGCAGATCCCCAACTGCATTAATCCTATGCATGGGCCCTCCGGTCCCCTGTATGACTGTGGTCCGTCCCTTCTTGACTCAGGAGTCAAAAGAGAATTCTGTGAGACCAGAAGATCATAAATACAAAGTTTTCCCTAGCCTGAAGTTGTCAAAGGAGTCTCCCATATCTGGACGACGTATTCATCAGTGCATGACTTTCAGGGACTGCGTACACAGTGTCACCTTCACTTTGCATGCTAAGAAGACTCGGTTAGCGGATCGACTGCCACAAGTCTACCACAATTCCAAGGCCACTCCAGGAGTCCCAGCTCTGCTGCGTACTCATGACGGCCACATGCTGCAGCATCACATATGAAGTCTCAGCCTCATTGGACACACAGCATCGGATGAAAACAGCGGCCTTTAGCTGCAACACATCCACAGCTCTAGTCAAGTTCCCCCAGGCAGGGCACGGATTCTTCGTCTAGGAATCCGCAGTCTCCTTCAGCGGTCTCCTGAGTCCTTCACAACTGCCATGAGAGTCCTAGACAAGATAGTGGCAGCGTGGGAGGCAGTTCCATTGGCTCAGCTGCATCTCCGTTTTTTTTGCATTTATCCATGTTCCGGTTTGGCACGAGAACAGGATGTGGTTCGTTGTACCCCCGTCACAATGTACACTGCAGTGCCCTTGCCTAGATCTGAAGATGCCTCTCATTCTACGAAGATTCGGGCAATATTTCTAGAACTGAAATCAGTCACCTTTTGGCATTCGGACATGTCAGGATACAGTCAGACAATGCCACAGCCGTGCCATACGTTAACCACTAAGTTGGAACCCACAGTCTCCAAGCAATGACAGACGTTCGCCACATCCTTCACTTGGGGGAATCCTTGAACACTGTATTGCCAGCTGCTCTCATACCTGGTGTTCACATCTGGGAAGCGTCTTTGTTCTTTTTTTCCTAATCTGACAGGGATGGACTTAGGGAAACGGTCCCTTCATCCACAGTCCTCCGTCAAGGCTGCCAGCGCCAGGAAACCATAAATGTGTGACCCGACGGAGTCACGCCTCAATGCCAAGGTTCCAATCTTCTTGGCCAGGTCTCAGGACCCACAGTCAATAGGAAAGACGCACTAGTCCAAGACTGGACCTGTATCCACCTCCCCTATATTCTTTCCCACTAACAGGATAGTGCGGAATATCAAACAAGAATATCGCCAGATCATCCTTGTGGTCTCAGACTGGCCCAGCTGTGCTTGGTACGCAGATTTCGTCCACATCATGGCAGCAGTACCAGGACGACTAACAGACAGTCCAGACCTGCTCTCTCTCGGCCAGTTCTCCCTCAGGATTCCTCAACTCTGAAATTAATGGCCTGGCCCTTGAGACCTGGAATTTATTGTAGCGACCATAGTCACAGCAAAGAAAACCAGCCTTATCAACGATATACCATCATACAAGTGTAATCGTTTTGTTTTTTTGCCTAGGGCACCTCTAGAGGTCATTCCCCTTGCCCCTATTTCATACCAAGACCTCTCGGTCGCTTCCTCTTAGACCTAGACTCAGGTCTGTCCTTAGGGTCTCTCACAGCAAGTTTCAGCCCGTTTCCCCTTCTTACACAAGTGGAGACCTGAACTTCGTCCTCATGGCCCTACAAGACCGCCTTTTGAGCCTCTATAGGATATTACCCTTAGTATTCTCATCCAAACAGTGGTATGTTTCGGTGGAAAAATTATTTTCTTTGCGGAGGTATCTGTGTTTGCAGCGTTATTTTATGTAAACCATCTTTTCTGGGTTTCCATCTGGACAAGATTGCCCTGCGGCTCGTTCCATCCTTCTGCTACAAGCAGTGTACTCCTCTCACCTAAATGAATACATCTCTCTGCCATCGCTTCGCCCGACTCCAGTCCATCCGGCCGCGAAGGACCTACATATGCAGGGCCTTGTCGGGGCCCTACGCATCTAGGTATCCAAGACAATGCCCTTCGAAGAGGTCAGATTCTCTTTCTTCCTTCTTCCAGAGGACAGAAAGAAATTTTGTCAGCCTCTAGGGCTCCTCTACCAAGGTGGATCAGTCTAACCATCTAAGATGCTTATACCATCAAAAGCTCATCCCTTCCAGCAGCATCACGGCACATTCTTACTACGGCCGTGGTGGCCTCTTGGGCCGTTCGGCACCAGGTGTCAGTGCAACAAGTGTATAGGCAGCCAAACGGTCAGCCTACGCACAAACTTAAGCCTTTACAGTGCTTGCACTCGGTTCTCGGCAAAACGCAAGTCTGGGTAGACGTGCCCTCCAGGCGGCAGCAGACCGCCTGTCGGTGCATAGTCTTCACTGACCATGCTCAGTGTTATTAGTTCCATTGTTTTTCCCCACCCAGGGACTGCTTTAGGACGTCCCACGGTCTGTGTCCCCAATGAGGCGAAGGAGAAAAGGAGATTTTTGTGTACTCACCGTAAAATCCTTTTCTCTTAGCCTCTAATTGGGGGACACAGCACCCACCCTATTGCCCTTGTGGGCCTTTTGTTCTACAGTGTTCACATTGCTTCTCAGCTGTTACAGGGTTAACATGTTTACACATGTTTGCCTATTATCACTCTGTGAACTGTTTAAACTTGTGCCTGTTTGATTACAGGCCTTGTGGTACTATGAACTCGTTTAGTTACAGGCCTTGTTATACGATTATTGCTCCGTTAACTCTTCACTTTTTACACATATGCCTGCATATTTACAGGCCTTGTGGTACTTTTAGTACTCTGCTAACTTTTAACTGTTTACACACTTGCCTGCTTCTTTTCAGGCCTTGTTACACTGTTATTACCTTCTTAGTTATATATGTTTACACAGGTTGCCTGTGTGGTTACAGGCCATGTTTTACTGTTTTTATCTGTTAACTCTCCTACTGCTTTAGCACAAAACTGGTGAGGCAATGCCTACTCCAGGGGTGTATACTGCAGAGGAGGAGCCATTTAACTCTTTTGCAGATTCTGCCTAGTGTCGCCTCCTAGTGGACAGCAGCATAACACCCACGGTCTGTGTCCCCCAATTAGAGGCTAAGAGAAAAGGATTTTACGGTGAGTACACAAAAATCTCCTTTTTACTGACTTACTGAAGCACTAAATTGGTTTGGTAACCTCATTGAGCTTTGTACTTCATAGCCCGGTGTATCCAATCATGAGAAAAGCTATTTCAGGTGTCCACTTGCAAGTTGTTCTCCTAGTTGCATCTTCTCTGAGGAGTGGCATCATGGGCTCCTCAAAACAGCTCAAATGATCTGAAAAAAACAGATTGTTCAACATAGTTGTTCAGGGGAAGGATACAAAAAGTTGTCTCAGAGATTTAACCTGTCAGTTTCCACTGTGAGGAACATAGTAAGGAAATGGAAGACCACAGGGACAGTTCTTGTAAAGGCCAGAAATGGCAGGCCAACAAAACTATCAGAAAGGCAGAGAAGAAGTATGGTGAGAACAGTCAAGAACAATCCACAGACCACCTCCAAAGACCTGCAGCATCATCTTGCTGCAGATGGTGTCACTGTGCATCGGTCAACAATACAGCGCACACTGCACAAGGAGAAGCTGTATGGGAGAGTGATGCGAAAGAAGCCGTTTCTGCATGCACGCCACAAACAAGAGTCGCCTGAGGTATGCAAAAGCACATTTGGACAAGCCAATTTCATTTTGGAAGAAGGTCCTGTGGACTGATGAAACAAAGATTGAGTTGTTTGGTCATACAACAAGGTGTTATGCATGGCGCCACAAAAACACAGCATTCCAAGAAAAACACTTGCTACCCACGGTCAAATTTGGGGAAGGGTCCATCATGCTTTGAGGCTGTGTGGCCAATGATGGCACCGGGAATCTTGTTAAAGTTGAGGGTCGCATGGATTCCCCTCAGTATCAGCAGATTCTGGAGAATAATGTTCAAGAATCAGTGTCAAAGTTGAAGTTACGCCGGGGATGGATCTTTCAGCAAGACAATGATCCAAAACACCGCTCCAAATCTACTCAGGCATTCATGCAGAGGAACAATTACAATGTTCTGGAATGGCCATCCCAGTCCCCAGACCTGAATATCATTGAACATCTGTGGGATGTTTTGAAGCGGGCTGTCCATGCTCGGCGACCATCAAACCTAACTGAACTGGAATTGTTTTGTAAAGAGGAATGGTCAAAAATACCTTCATCCAGGATCCAGGTACTCATTAACAGCTACAGGAAGCGACTAGAGGCTGTTATTTTTGCAAAAGATGGATCTACTAAATATTAATGTCATTTTTCTGTTGAGGTGCCATACTTTGGCACCTGTCAAATTTTGAAATAATGCATAGTTCACATTTTTGGTTAGTGCAATAAACCTCATTTCAATCCTGAAATATTACTGTGTCCATCAGTTATTACAAATATCACACTGAAATAGCTGTTGCAAAAAAACAAATAAAAAAAAAAAAATGAGCAAGATTAAGAGGGGTGCCCAAACTTTTTCATATGACTGTAAGTGGAAGGCCTGCCAAGGAAATTATGCTTTACAGTTGACTCGCTCATCACTGACGGCCTGAATGAGGGAACCCAGAAGAATGATGTCTGGCAGGACATATAGATGAGATAGATGAGAAGGGGTTAAAAAATGTTAAAAATTATATGTACCTTGCCAGTGGTGTAACTTGAAGTTCATGGGCCTCGATGCAAAAACTCCAAAGGGGCCCCCAATTATTGCAAATCTTTAATCGCAAAAGTCTTTTTCTATTGGCCAAGGGGACTTTTGGGCCCCTAGGCTCCAGGGCCTGGGTGTGATTGCAACCCCTGCACCTGTAGTTGTTACACCCATGTACCTTGCTCTGAGCCTCTCTTGCACTTTGTAGCTCCTCGCCGGCCTGGTCTTCAGTCCAACTGAGCACAGATCACTTTCGGGCAGGTTTCTCTTTAGGCAATTCTTAAAATATATACAACTTTTTAGTATTTTTACAAGCACCAAAGCAATAGAAACTGAGAAGATGAGGTCTGTCTGTAGTCTAGTAATAGGGAACCTAATAGATTTTATTTGCAGTCACAACGAAACTCAGGGTTTGGAAATAAAAAGATATTTTCTGTCATCAAACCAAATGTGTAAATTTACGTCCTCCCGGAGGTCAGTGAATAAATGTAAAAACCAAATGTATATATGACGAGATCACGAAATGAGAATGAAGAAGTCAGCGGGAGAAGATGTCTATAATGTATCTGTAATGAGCGGACACAGCCGATACGAATAGTCAAGATCGGAGATGGGAGGAACGTTGAGCGAAGAAGGGAATGGGACTTGTCAGAGAGAAATTGGGATTAGAACATTAATTCTTGTAACTTGCTCTTGTTCTTCATGTTTTCTGTCCTCAATGTTGAAACTGGAACAGCAAGAAGGAAAAATTGTGGAATTAGTGCAATGACATGATCCTTTGTATATAGGGATTTCTGCACTTGGCCCTCATGTTACATACAGAATAAATCGAGATATTTTTAAAATTTGTTTCCATCTTTCATCATTTGCAGATCATTAATAAGACTTTTGATCCTATGATTTATGTACCGTTTTTTTCGCTTTATAAGATGCCCCGGATTATAAAACGCACCCCCAAATTTAAAGGAAGAAAATTACAAAAAAAAATGTATGTAAAATATGAGGGCTGTCCTATAATCTGGTGCGTCTCATGTGCAGTGTAGTTTACTGTGAGGGGGGGCATGATGGTGGTGATGGATCGTGATCGTGGGGGTCATCGATAGAGGCAATGATGCGGGTAAGAAGCAGGGTGAATATCGGTAATGGGACAATGCTTGCGGGCCTGTAGCTGGGGTGTCATGGTGTTTGGCAGTGTTGTTTGGCAGTGTTCGGCGGTCATTGATACTTAAGTGGCAAAAAGCTGCGGAAGCAGCACAGGCGCAGATGAAGATTTCAAACAGCCAAAATCTCCATCTGCGCATGCGCCGCCTCTGCAGCTATTTTCTTGAAGTCCACCCAGTAGAGGTAGTACAGACATTTTGCCGGTGCCCAGAAGTATCAATGCCCGGCAAACACCACCAAACACGGTGACACCCCCAGCTCCAGGACCAAGTATTGCCCCGCTACTGACATCTTCCTGTACCTCTGCTGAACCACCACTGTAAAAAAAAAAAGTGCGTCTTATAATCTGAAATATATGGTAATTCATGACTTTTCCTTCTTGGTGTTCCAATAGCAACATTGAGGAGTGTATAAGTAGCTAGCAGCCAGAGTTCTGGAATTTTGATAATGAAGTTTGTCCTTAGCAGCAACCTGTAAGGACAAGTGTCTGCTCAAAATGGAAGTCTTTTTGAAGAAACAACCACAACATGGCTCCTGTAACAGGGCTTCCACCTAAATTACCAAATAACAGGGTGCAGAGAAGCCCACCATGGAGCTACTGGAGGAGGAAAACAGAGTCTAAAATAAGATATATTGGACAATTGTGTGACCACTTTTCCAGTGATGTCCATTTTTCAGTAGGACAAAAAACAAAGAGTGTACAAGAGAACTTGTCTGTAAAATAAGAAATGATCAGCTCCTCCTTCAGGTGGAAATATCTGATTCCCTGAGACTTCGGAGGACCTCGGATGGTCACATTGACTTCCGACATTCGATTAGAGCAATAGAAAAACAATCAGCAACACTTCTTTTTCAAAACATACAGATTATTAAATTCTTATTTATATTTATTAAAACTAGATACAAAAAGTATTTCATTACAATGGAAACATTAAAGCACCAATAAAGTGTTTTTTATTTTTCAGCGCTAAATCCACTTCCCCTGGTCATATACTCACCTACCGGCAGCTTCACCTTTTACTGGCACAGTCCTGTGACTGTAACTTCTGACTGGCAGGAAGTCAGAAGTTATGTCACGACTGCTCAACACATCTCTATGAGAGCCAGAATGAAGAAAGCGAAGCCTGAACTAGGTCAGGGCGAGGCAAGAACGAGACCAGAACGAAGCCAGAATGAGGTCAAAACAAAGCCAGAACAAGACCAGGATGAGGTCACGACGAGTTGAAAACAAGACCAGAATGAAGCCAGAACGAAGTCAGGGTGAGGGGAGAACGAGATTAGTATGAAGCCAGAACGAGGCCTGAATGAAGTCAGAACAAAGCCAGCACGAGACCAAAATGAGGTCAGGACGAGGCGAGAACAAGACCAGAAGGAGGTCAGAACAAAGCCAGGACGAGGCCAGAACAAAGCCAGGATGAGGCTAGACTGAGGCCCTCATAGAGATGTATTGTGTTAACCTCCAGCATGCTCCTTGAAACACTGGAGCTGCAGGCAGGTTACCAACTGCCCGAGACCAACTGGAGCAGTAATGGGAAAAGATGAAGCTGCCAGAAGGTGAGTATATGATGGGGGCAGGGGACTTATATTTTAAAGCGCTACTCCAGCGATGCAATAAAACAAAAACCTCTGGAGTGGTGCTTTAAGGTAACATGTTTCCAACCCATTGTGGTCACAACCAGTCATTTGAAGTATGTCAACTGACAATGGTGGGATTCTACTTGTAGAGCCCTGTGGAATGATGGGGATCAACTCTGGTTGACCACAACTTCTTTGCCTATCGAAGATGTCTGCTTTTGATCCGATGTCCTACTGCACATCTCTTTACAAGAGATGGGAAGAAAAATTGATAAGTAACTGGTCCTTTGATCATAAGACGGGAATCACAATTATAATTATCAAACACAATGTTGACACAATAACCATGTCTCCATGTCCTTCAGCTATTACTTTAGTTTACAGTCCTTTGGCAAATTATGATGAGGATATTTTCCTTTTGTAAGGTACATCACTCTCTCTCAACAGAAACCAACAGCAATCACCAATCATTGCAGAGTCCCAACCTTGAGCGGTTTGCAATGTGCCTAGCAGGGGTGCATCAAGCCCCCTGCCGCCTGAGCCCTAATTGAGGGGGGGAAGGTGTGCTATCAGCTCCCGCCGCAGGGCTATCTCTAGCGGCAGCAGGGGAGAGGCGGTCTCTTACCGCAGCCAGCGGTGCCCATCACACAGGAAGCCGCTGTGTAGTGCTGGCACCGCCCCCTTCTGCACAGCCACTCCCCCTGCCAACTTGCTGCATGAGCTTAAGGGCTCGCACTGTCCAATGGATGGTGCGTCCCTGGTGCCTAGATGTCTTGGTTGTGCAGCTAATAACCTGTAGGTGAGGACAGAACATAGAAGAGAGGGCCTGAAAGGTATCTTGAGGGAAGCGACGCACAGGAACCATCTGAGCTGCAGTAGAACCCGGGCCCCCCGGTAAAGTGTAAGAATTGTGACTGTGAACTGTGCTGTAACTTGCTTTTAAAAACAATGGAAAGTAAAGTATTCGGGCAGCTCAAAGTTGTGTGAGACTGTTGATAAGCATTCTAGACCTCCACCTGCGGAGCCACAGATTGAAAGCGCTGAGTGCTGGTTGGAGGAGCTGCAGCCGAAAAGTAAGTACAGTGCCCAGAGCACAACCCCTCATCTGGCCCACCATCACACCTGCTCTGGGGACATCCAGCCCTAACCCGTGGAGAGCTTTCCATCCCGGCTGCCCTTCACCATTATCCCCAGCAGGAATACGGCAGCGGTAGTCCCCACTGACCACATGCCACGGGTGGCGTCACGACAATCTCCCTGTAAATAACCCCTTTTTGATCTGCTGCATCGGGATCACGGAGGCGGGCCACGGCACCCTGACACCCCAGAGACGGTACGGTCCGGCCCCAAATACTCCGGTCCCTTGTGGGTGCGACAGTTACCGTATATACTCGTGTATAAGCCGAGTTTTTCAGCCCACAAATTGGGCTGAAAAGTCACCCCCTCGGCTTATACACGGGTCAATACTGTATGTGGTGTGTGGGGGCTGTGTCCGGGTGCTGGGGAGGCTGGAGGAGGCGGGGGGAGGCTGCTGACAGAGCGGCCCGTCACATGGGGCCACTCATTAGATATGCACGGCTCCCCCCGCCCATCACAGCGGCAGGGGGAGCCGTGCAATACTGTGCAGCCCCAGATGTATACAGGCCCCCAGTGGGGTATATAGCAGGCCCCCAGTGCAGAGCCCCTCACACTGTGCAGCCCCCAGATATATACAGGCCCCCAGTGGGGTATATAGCAGGCCCCCAGTGCAGAGCCCCCCACACTGTGCAGCCCCCAGATATATACAGGCCCCCAGTGGGGTATACAGCAGGCCCCCAGTGCAGAGCCCCCCACACTGTGCAGCCCCCAGATATATACAGGTCCCCAGTGGGGTATAAAGCAGGCCCCCAGTGCAGAGCCCCCCCTCCCGCTGCATTATCTTACCATCCAGCGTCTTCATCACCGCCGGTCCTCCCGTCCATCCTCTCGCGCTGTGTTCGGGTCTCACGTGACCTGGCGCGATGACGTCATCCGACTGCGACCGCCGGGTCACATGAGACCGGGAACGCAGCGCGCGAGGATGTCGCGTCCCTGGTGCGGACGAGAGTGTGTGATCTGTACGCAGGCATCCGCCTGCGCACAGATCACATATAGGAGTGAATGGGTGCGCGCGGCGGTCTGCAAGCATCTGCAGACCGCCGTGCGCTCCATTATAAACATAGGGGCCGCGGTCTGCATGCTGATGCTTGCAGATGCATCTGCAAAACGCTGCAGATGCATCTGCAAGTCTGAAGCCAGCCTTAGAGCTGTCATTTATTCTGGCATGCTGGTGGACCTACTCTGTGACACACTATGCTGGATGCTGTTGGTCTAGATCCGGTCCAAGAATGTTGCTGTGTTTTTCATAATCAGAGTACTCCACAGCTTTCAAGTACTCTGCCTTGGCTATTGCAGCTGCGGTCTTTTTATGTGTGGCAAGTCTTTCTAGAAACACTTGCAGATGCGCACACTGTCTGTTTCTTGCTCCACCTGCAGATGTGCCATCTCTGCTTCTCACTCTGACTGCAGATGTACCGTTTCTGCATGCAGACAAGCTTTTTCACTTCTTGGTATACCTGTCTCAGCTTTAGGTGCATCTCTTGTGCAGCGGAGGAAGACCTCAATTTTGCCATTTCAGCTTCAACACGAGTGACTGCAGCCAACTCTTTTATTGAAGACTTGTTAGAGCCTGCTCGTGAACTTATCTTGAGTGGAGATGCTTGGTTTGCAGGCATTGTGTGCTTGGCTGCAGACTGCTGGGTACTTCGGTGTGGATTTCAGTCTATGTATAATGGACTTCAGCGTGGCTGGAATAGTGTTGCATTTGCTGGAGGGCTGCACTCTTGTTACTTGCCACTGTATGGCAGTGTGGGTGGTAGCAGCTATGTACAGTCTAATCCATTATCCCTTGTGACAAGCCTCTGTTTTACTGTTCATGCCTTCATTTTCATTATATACTATGCGAGTTCCAGCATACAGCTAAACCTTCTCTGTATAAATAAACAGAGTGTTGGTTCTGTAGTCGATTGTTGATTGTGCAACGGAAAGTAATGATGGATGATGATGGTTCATCATTTAATTGTGTCATGATAGTAAAACAGATTGGCTTGGAAAAGAATATTGGGAGTTCACAAGAGGGAAAAGGCCCCAGGAGCAACAGAACACATATGGCTGCATGAATCCTGACTAGTACTAATCTGAAAATGGCTACATCTTCCCCAGACATACTGAGGGTGGGTCTACAAAGCACTTAGGCACTGGCCCAAGCGCGCCTGGTTTGCAGATCTCGTCCTCTTCATAGCGGACGTGCCATGTCTCCTACTGGATCATCCAGCCCTGCTCTCTCAAGGCCGTCTTACCATTGTAATTCATTGGCTCTACATTCGCCGACGTGACCCTGGAGACCCGGGTGTTCACATAATGGTGTCACGATCTCAATCAGAGCGCGGACAACAGTTTCAGAAGAGATATCTCATCAACATGGAAAATTGTATTTACAGTATATACTCGTGTATAAGCCGACCCCCCTACTTTTGCCTCCAAAACCTGGGAAAATCTATTGACTCGTGTATAAGCCGAGGGTGGACCCCAGCACAGGTATACAGCCCCCAGCAGTGTGGTATACAGCAGCCCCAGAGGTATATACAGCAGCCCCAGTGGTAGTATACAGCAGCAGCCCCAGTGGTATATACAGCAGCAGCCCAGTGGTATATACAGCCCCAGTGGTAGTATACACGCAGCCCCAGTAGTATATACAGCCCTAGTAGTATATACAGCCCCAGTGGTAGTATACATGTAGCCCCAGTAGTATATACAGCCCCAGTAGTATATACAGCCCCAGTGGTAGTATACAGGCAGCCCCAGTAGTATATACAGCCCCAGTGGTAGTATACAGGCAGCCCCAGTAGTATATACAGCCCCAGTGGTAGTATACAGGCAGCCCCAGTAGTATATACAGCCCCAGTGGTAGTATACAGGCAGCCCCAGTAGTATATACAGCCCCAGTAGTATATACAGCCCCAGTGGTAGTATACAGGCAGCCCCAGTAGTATATACAGCCCCAGTGGTAGTATACAGGCAGCCCCAGTAGTATATACAGCCCCAGTGGTAGTATACAGGCAGGCCCAGTAGTATATACAGCCCCAGTGGTAGTATGCAGGCAGCCCCAGTAGTATATACAGCCCCAGTGGTAGTATACAAGCAGCCCCAGTATTATATACAGTCCCAGTGGTAGTATACAGGCAGCCCAGTAGTATATACAGCCCCAGTGGTAGTATACAGGCAGCCCCAGTAGTATATACAGCCCCAGTGGTAGTATACAGGCAGCCCCAGTAGTATATACAGCCCCAGTGGTAGTATACAGGCAGCCCCAGTAGTATACAGCAGCCCCAGTGGTATATACAGCCCCAGTGGTAGTATATAGCAGCCCCAGTGGTAGTATACAGCATCCCCAGTAATGCAGGGCCCCCCAGCCTTGCTCCGGTCACCTGTAAAGCAAATTATACTTATCACTGTCCCGCTGTCCGCGCCCGCCGCTGCCGACATCCGCGATCCTCCATCTTCATGCGTCTTCTTCCGACTTCCTGTGTTCGGCACCGGCAATGACGTCATTGCCTGCGACGAACACAGGAAACAGGAAGAAGACGCATGAAGATGGAGGATCGCGGATGTCGGCAGCGGCGGGCGCGGACAGCGGGACAGTGATAAGTATAATTTGCTTTACAGGTGACCGGAGCAAGGCTGGGGGGGCCCTGCATTACTGGGGATGCATGCTGGGGCTGCTGTGGGGCTTTATGGCTGCCGTCACTGACTCGCATATAAGCCGAGGGGGGTACTTTTCAGCCCAATTTTTGGGCTGAAAAACTCGGCTTATACGCGAGTATATACGTTACTTATTTTTTTCCTTTTTTCCTTTCTTCTCGTGGTCCGTCACCACTGTTCCTTCCCAAGGGTTCCCGATTCCATCCATTCGGATCGACATTCACGCCAGTCCTTACGTCTTCTCAAAGGACAAGTTCAACCTTTTTCATTCCCTCTCAACAACGTCTTGCTACCAGGCCTCAAGTAACATCCTTTCTTCAAGGAGTTTTGCCGACCTGTTCCCTATCAAAGTCTACTAGACCCGTGGGTCTTGACCCTCGTCCTCACTGCTTTACGCTAACCACATTTTAAACCATGAACGAAAATTCCCTTCGTCTCCTCACACAGGAAGTTGATTTTTGGATGGCAATTACCTCTCTCCACAGAGTCTTAATTTTGCAGCGTTTTCATGTAAACCACCTTTTTTTCTGGTTTTCCACCCAGACAAGGTTGTCCTACGTCCGATTAGTTTTTTTTTCTTAGGATGATGGTGTCCTTTTTTGTCCGCCTACCTAAGTACCGTATATATTTTTGACAGCGTTAAGCCCCGCGCCAGTTCATTTGGCCAGAAAGCTCTGCGTTACTAGACCTCTGTCAGAGCCCTACGCATATATTCGCCTAGGACAGTTTCCTTTAGAAACCTCTTTTCCTTCTCCCAGAAGGATAAACACAGCAGGCAGGCTGGGCTCTACAAATACTTTGATCAAATGGCTTAAATCCACCATCCAGGGTGCTAATTACATTATTATTTCCGCCGGGGTCTCCTGGGCTACTGGACTATTAGGCACCAGGAGTTAGCACAACAGGGGTGTAAGACAGCCACGCGGTCAGCATGCACATGCTTGCCAAGCGCTTTGGTGTTCTCACTCAGTCTTCGGTAAATGCAAGTCTGGGAAACCGTACCTTTCAGGCGGCAGTGGCCCATCTGTAGGTGCATTGTTGTGTTTATCAATAGTGATTTTCCATTGCTGTTCCCACTCAGGGACTGCTTTAGGACGTCCCATGGTCCTGTATCCCCCAATGAGGTGAAGGAGAAAAGGAGAATTTTGTGTACTCACCGTAAATTCCTTTTCTCTTAGCCTCTAATTGGGGAACACAGCCCCCACCCTGTTGCCCGTTTCGGGCCGTTACTAGGTTCACATCTTACTCCTGAGCTGTTATATAGTTGCCTGTTTATTTTACAGGTCTGCTTATACTGTTATTACGTAGTTGCCTGTTCGGTTATGGGTTTTACCTTACTGTTATTATGTGGCTGCCAGTTTACTTAACAGGCCTTATTTTACTGTGATTCTTGTCATTCTTCTGTTAATTCTCCTACTGCTTTAGCAGAAAACTGGAGAAGCACTTCCTGCTCCAGGGGGTGTATACTGCAGAGGAGGAGCCACTTAACTCTTTTGCAGATTCTGCTTAGTGTCGCCTCCTAGTGGACAGCAGCATAACACTCACGGTCCGGTGTCTCCCAATTAGAGGCTAAGAGAAAAGGAATTTACGGTGAGTACACAAAATTCTCCTTTTTTGGTATTTTAGTTTTTTTCTATTCCTATACATCTATGGCTAAACTAATTTTTTTGTATTTTTTTTTGTTTTTTATTCCTATACATCTATGGCTAAACTAATTTATTGTAATATTTGTGTTTAATTAGAAAGTAACTATGTATCTAAATCGAATATGTATCTAAAGAATTTAAAGTAAAATATTTTTATACACTATATTTTTAGTGAAAACTAAAACTAACAACTATATATCTTAAATTACTATTTTATATCTAATAACTAATTATAATGTCTTTATGTATAACTAACTAATTTTTTTGGTATTTTTGTTTTTTTCTATTCCTATACATCTATGGCTAAACTAATTTTTTTTTGTATTTTTTTTTTTTTTATTTCTATACATCTATGGCTAAACTAATTTATTGTAATATTTGTGTTTAATTAGAAAGTAACTATTGTTTTTTATTCCTATACATCTATGGCTAAACTAATTTATTGTAATATTTGTGTTTAATTAGAAAGTAACTATGTATCTAAATCGAATATGTATCTAAAGAATTTAAAGTAAAATATTTTTATACACTATATTTTTAGTGAAAACTAAAACTAACAACTATATATCTTAAATTACTATTTTATATCTAATAACTAATTATAATGTCTTTATGTATAACTAACTAATTTTTTTGGTATTTTTGTTTTTTTCTATTCCTATACATCTATGGCTAAACTAATTTTTTTTTGTATTTTTTTTTTTTTTATTTCTATACATCTATGGCTAAACTAATTTATTGTAATATTTGTGTTTAATTAGAAAGTAACTATGTATCTAAATCTAATATGTATCTAAAGAATTTAAAGTAAAATATTTTTATACACTATATTTTTAGTGAAAACTTTGTCACAATTTTCCACTATTTTCCCTTGAACTGGTGTATCAAGGACTTGAACTTTCACATTAGAGCGTTGCCTAACTCTAGAAAAAGCCACGTAGAGTTGACCATGGCCAAATGCTGGTTCAGGTAGAAAAATACTAACTCGATAAAGTGTTTGGCCTTGCGATTTGTTAATGGTCATGGCAAATGCTGGCTTCACAGGAAACTGGCGACGTCTCAATTTAAAAGGTAATCCTGTGTCAGATGGACATAAATCGATACGTGGAATGAATACAACATTTCCAGCAGCTGACCCAGTAATTACTTTGGCTTCTATGATGTTAGGAAGCAAAGCAGTAACAATCAAGCGAGTACCGTTGCACAGACCTTTTTTGGTGTTGAGGTTGCGTAACAGCATGATAATAGTACCACTTTTCAGTTTTAGCCGATGTGAAGGCATTCCAGTTGGTGTAAGCGAATGTAAGAATTCTACTGGATATTGGTCAGGGTCATCACATTCATCAGCATCTATGGAATCATGACTGGTATATTCAGTGTAGTCACAATTTAGACGATCCATGATATTGGAGTTAACATTATCCACATCCTCATTTTTAGGGCATAGAATTGCATGCGATGCAGCAATATTGATGCTCTCATTGTTGTTAATATCAATAGAAATGTTGTCTCCAAAGATATCACGTATTAAGCAGCCAGTGGAAAGCATGTCTGAAGGTATTTCAATGACATCATCTCCAAGGTTGAAATCATTGGAAAGTTCACCATTTCCCAGTTGAAGCAACCAAGTACTGTATTGTTGGTCAATGGAGCGCATGTTGTTAATAAGTGGTAATCTAACAAAATTTTGCCAGTGTTTGGAATACTTAATGCAGCTCTCTACAATATCAGTTCTGGTTCCGTGAGCGATGACAGGAAGGCATTGTCTAAAGTCTCCTCCCAGAACAATAACTTTACTTCCAAACGGTGTTTGCTGTTCTTGGAGACATGTGTTGTCATGACATCCCGTAAAAGTCTATCAATGACATGCAATGCATATTTAGAGAGCATTGTGCACTCATCAATGATACATAGTTTAGTATTCTTTAACAGTTTGGCTGGCTCTGTATCAGTTTTAATCCTTGAAACCGAAGTTTCATTGACAGGAATTGGAATGCCATAAAGAGAATGGATTGTGCGTCCTCCTTCGAGTAAGTTAGCTGCGATTCCTGTTGTGGCAGCTGCTGACACAATGTGTCCTTCTCCCCTTAGCTGATGTAGCAGTAGATGATATAAGTAGGTCTTACCACTCCCACCAGGACCGTCAATGAAAAAGCACTTTGTGCTATCAGTAGAGTCTTGTAAAGCTTGACTGATAGTATTATAGGCCAAGAGTTGTTCGTCATTTAGAGTAGCTTTCATGTCCACAGCTATTTGTAGCTCAACATCCTTATCATACAGTGGGAGAAGATGTGGTTTATTTACAGGTCGTGGTAAATGAAAATCCATATAACTTTTGCCATGACTTTTTAGAACATCTTGAACATCAGTCATAGCATAGCCTTCACAATTTATACAGGCCTTGGAGTGGTATGCATGGCAATAGTCCTGTACAAAGTGTTCCTTGAATTCATCCCATAACTGCAGAGGATTACGGTAGCTGGAGGGCCAAAAATGCAGATATATGCAAACATGTCCCGAAGCTGTGCTGGCATGTTAAGAATACAGGCATCTTGTAGCGTATTTTTCCATAGACTATCATCAAATAGTAAGCCAAGGGCTAATGCTGCCTCTTTGAAGGTTTCATACGTTACTTTGTTGACCGTTTTAATACTGTCAAAACTTGTTGCACCTTTGACGTGTAATAGCAACAATCGCAAGTAGTAGCGTTCTTGATCTTTGACACTGACAGTGTACGTCCTTCCAATAACAGAGCCACCTCCTCGCATTCTAAGTTCCCAAGAGCCTTCCTGCCAAACATAGTACTCTGGAATTTGCCAGTATAAAAAGTTATGAGCATGTTGGTCATTTATATTAAGCTCAAAGTAGGCCATAAGAGTAGAATTCCGGTGAAGTTTTTGTTGGATGTTAGCAATGGAGTCATCCTCATGAAAATAGAGTGACTGAGAATGAGGCAGATGTACGGCAAGGTGAATGATGCTATGCGATTGCTTATGCATAGGATAAGCAAAAATGCGCCAAGTTGCCTCTGGTGCACTGACATATCTGGAATCCATAAATTGATGTGTTTCATCATGGTCAATGTGAGTTTGGCAAATGTCAAGGTTGGCTTTATCATGGCCTTTGTAGACATATTTAAACAAATATTTGACACTTTGTATTGAACCACAAACTTCCACATTGATATGGCACATGTATTTCAACAGTAGGAATGGATTGTACGGAACTACCCAAGAATTGTCAATTGTTTTAGAGTGGTGTTGAATAGAAGGGCCAGAGCTTCTGCGATAAATGGGATAGGCATCTTTAGCTATAATGGTAGAGGTTTGAAAATCTTTAGGGAAACCTTTTGTACATTTGCCGAGATCCATACAGGGCGAATTGGGGTTGTGTTCTCCACAGGGCCCATGAATCATATGTTGCAAAACAATGCCATGAAGTAGAGGGTAGGAGTTAGCATCAGGAATTTCGGCCCAGACAATGTTATCAACATCCTCCTTAGTTCTTAATTTAGAGTTGGTATCCAAAATGATCAAAATGTGTGCGTGTGGTAGACCACGTTTTTGAAATTCTATTACATTCACCATAGCACAAACTTTTCCAAACAATCCTTTTCTAATGTCTTGTAATAGAGCTTCTAACTTGATTTTGAAGACACGTGCTACTAAATCAGGTCTGTGTTCCACACGCTGCCATGGCTGCAAATTAGTTGTAATCTCGCTCCATTTAGGATTGCAGGTCATAGTGATGAACAAATCAGGGCGACCGTACTTGGTGACAATAGCCATAGCATCCTGATACCGTTGCTGCATGTTCCTCGGACTACCCTCAAAGGAGGAAGGTAAAATGACGGTCTTGCCAATGGGGATGCCTTTTTGGATGGAGTTTTGTAATAAATGCTCTTGCAATACACAGTAGTCCTCTACTTTCAAATCCTTTTGATGTTTGCGGATAAAATGTAGGCGATTGGCCTCAATTTTCACATACGTGTCAACAATGTACTGTTGGGTGAGTTTGCCACCATTCAGTACCGGATTAAAGTAATCTCTTACAGATAGCATGTAGCAATAATATTGCAGTTGTGTTATTCTGCGCGTACTTGGAGTTTGTTGTTTCATGTCATCATGCCAACCTTGTTCTCCGTACGGAAAAAACAATGGATACAGGAGGGCATCTAAGTTACTGTGTAGAATGCTGATAGGTTTGGTTTTTGGTGCCAAAGGGTTGTTTGGGTCAGGTTTTAGGTGAATTAAGATATCACGATTGAATGGTGGCTCGCCATTGTCATTTTCAAAAACAACGGCAACCTCATTGACAGTAGGGTTATTGTAGTGTCGAGGGTCTTGTGTGCGATCCTGTTTTAGGGCCATGATTATATTAGGCATGACAGTACCATTTGCAAGAGCTTTAAGATGTTCCTCCTGTTCTACATCCCTTAACATTTTGTACGCCGCAACAAATGGATTGATGTTATCTAATTGAAGAGCAATCATACTCATCAAAGTTAGATGACAATTTTGATTGTGTTGACATTGCAAACGTTGTTGATTAGCAGTGTGGGTATCTAAGATGTAAAGCTGGGCATACACTGGAACTTCTTCATGAGATGGATGTAAGGTTCCAGTACGATGATATATTTGCCCATGTATCCGGAAGCAATATGGGCCATATCCAGGAGGTGGAGAAATATTGGCACCCATGGAGGCAAACGCAAAGGAACTGTTGATGCTACGGATGTTTTCCATCAGATTTTTACTGAACTCACTTTGTCCTGTGAGCAAACGTGTGAAGATGTAGGGATATTGGGGTATAGGTACATGGACCTTACCCTTGTGACAACATAGAGTGAACTTTTTATCTGATGGTATCTCAGCATTAAAATGCAATGCTTGACAATCTTCACAAACATAGTTCATAGGACCACAGGAGTGTTGTACAACGGAACTGTCATCATGAGTGAAACCTTTAGGAAGTATAGCTAAAGATTGTGGTAATGGACGATTAGACTGGCGCTGGAAGCCAAGATATATAAAGCGTGGACCTGGTAGAGGATCTTCACTGTCTACAGATGCAATGACGGAAGAGGTGGAAGTTCTATCGTCAACAGAGTGTATGAGTGCAGAGGTCAAAGGAGTATTGTTGCGCTGTTCACGGCATGCACCAGCAGCATTTATTACTGGATTAATTATTGGCATAGAAGAGTCATGTGTGAATGATTTTGTGACAGCAGACTCCACGGTGTTGAGGCGACGACGTTTGTGTTCAAAATTGTGGGTAGCACACTGTTTCCGCTTACGTTCAGAATTAGACACAAATACAGTAGGCTCAGGGTCAGGACATTGTATGGCAGTAGACATAGAAGGTACGGTATATTGTGCTTAGAATCAAAGACTGGAGAGATGGCATTAATATTTTTGGAACGTTGACGGCGAGCAGCAGCAGCCTGATTACTTAACCGAAGTGCTTTTTGCTCAGCAGACTCATTAGTAATGTTTTTTTTTTCTATTTTCGCTGTTTTTGTCCAGGTGCTGGCGTCTCTCTTCTTGAGTCTCGTTAGCACGCTGTTGACGCATATATGCGGCTTTGGCAGCTTTTCGTTCAGTGTCATTAGTATACTTGGTATCTCTCCTAATCTTACGTGCGGCATTGGCAGCTGTTCGCCCAGTGTCATAAGTACACGTGTTTTCAGAGCTCATGTTGTTTATCATAAACAGCTATAGCTGTGTTGGTGGCAAATGAGGGGTTAATAAGAGGCTGAGTATTTGAGTGCAATTGCCAGTGAGTAATCAGCTGGCAATTGAGGGGTTATTAACAGGCAGAGTCTCTCAGTGCAATACTCAGTGTAAAAGCAGCTGGCAAATAAGGGGTTAATAGCAGACAGTGTTTCTGTGCAATAGTCAATGAGTAATGAGCTGGCAAATGAAGGGTTAATAGCAGGCAAAATCTCTGAGTGCAATAGTGAATGAGTAATGAGGTGGCAAATGAAGGGTTAAAGGGAACCAACCACCCCAAATGACCCCCCGGACTGTTAATATGTGTCCCTACACCCAGCACACACATTTGGGGCAATCGTTTTTGCTAAAAAAAACTGTTTAGTAGAAGCTAAGATATAACTTTATGAAGTTTAATAAATCATGATGAATGGGTGTTACCTAGCTTCTCCTGCTGCAGTGTTCATGTGCCTGTCTTGCTGCTGCCTGGTATTTATGCACGCCCCTCTCTGTTTCTAAGACCCTGGTCGCGTCATGAAAGGGGCGGGGCTAAATCGCGGCATACCGGGGCCCCGCCCCCTTTCATGACGCGGCCAGGCTCTTAGAAGCAGAGAGGGGCGTGCATAAATACCAGGCAGCAGCAAGACAGGCACATGAACACTGCATGAGGACAAGCTAGGTAACACCCATTCGTCTGAATTTATTAAACTTCATAAAGCTATATCTTAGCTTCTACTAAACAGTTTTTTTAGCAAAAACAATTGCCCCAAATGTGTGTGCTGGGTGTAGGGACACATATTAACAGTCCGGGGGGGTCATTTGGGGTGGTTGGTTCCCTTTAATAGCAGGCAGAGTCTCTCAGTACAATAGTCAGTAATTAATTGCCAGTATACAGCTAAATAACCACATAGGACGTTAATATAAATGTCAAAATGTAACAGAAGCACTTCAAAACTAAATAAATTTAGTTTTGATAAAGGTTCTTACCTCTTTTGAGGAGAAATTGAGGGGGAGCTTGGAGTGCGACGTCACTGGCACCGGCTCCACGCAGTAGAAATTCGCTCTGAGGTGAAAATTTAAAAAAAGGCGCCTCAAAATGGCGGCGGGACGTGTCGCAGTGCACCGCGATGCTGATTGGTCGCTCGGGGCAGGCGGCGACCAATCAGCATCGCAGCGCGTGGCAAGGCGCGAAATGTGTAAACCTGAAGTCCAAATTTAGATTTTAAACATGGCGCCATTCCGCGCTGCGCTATGTTGATTGGTCGCCGCCCGGCGCGAGCGACCAAAGGGAAGAGCGGGGCTTGTCACGGGTCCATTTCATTTTCATATTTGGCGCTATAAAGAGCGGCGCTATTCTGATTGGTTGGCGTCACACGAACGCCGACCAATCAGAATAGCGCCGCTCAGCACGTATTATGATTGGTCGGCGCTCGCGGCAGGCGTCGACCAATCAGAATAGCGCCGCTCGCTATGGCGGCAAATATGAAAATAAAATGGCGCCGTTACACGCCTCGCTCTTCTGATTGGTCGCTCGCGGATGGCGCCGACCAATCAGGAGAGCGGGGCGTGTCATGCCGCCATTTAATTTTCATATTTAGCGCCATAGCGAGCGGCGCTATTCTGATTGGTCGGCGGCTGTCGCTATTCTGATTGGTCGGCGTTCGTGTGGCGGCGACCAATCAGAATAGCGCCGCTCGCTATGGCGCCAAATATGAAAATGAAATGGCGCCGTGACACGCCCCGCTCTTGTGATTGGTCGCTCGCGGCTGCAGCAACCAATCCGAATCCCGCCGCGAAACACGGCGCCATATGTAAAATCCAGCGGGAAGGCTTCATATTTTAAATGTCGGGGCGTGTCTCGCGGCGCTCATCTGATTGGTCGGCGCCAGCGGCGAGCGACCAATCAGAGGGGCGGCTCGCGCGCGCCGCCAAATGGAAGTTAACATGGGCCCCTACGGTGGCGGAGCTCCAGGGAGCGGATCGCTTGCCGGGAGACGACCGGCTAACGCCGGTCGTCTCCTGGCGGGCTCACCTCGGAGCTCCGTACTGGGTTGCGCCGCGGCTGAGCTCCCCTAAAGTATGAGAAACATAGGCTCCCCTTTGCTCTGAAAGACTAATTTGAAGTGGATACTGGGGACTGACCGTGTCCCTATAGGACCTAAATAGGTAATACAGGTGTATGATTGATGACTATATCCTGAGTGTAGAAAGAGGGACACCAGGGTACGCCATCTCGGAACGGGGACACCATATAAGTTAGGTGTTGCAAACTCCATTGCCAGGCAGAGAGAAGAACAGGGAGATTCTTACGGATATAGCCCCTCCCCCTTTATGACTGGCGTGTTTTATAGACACAAGGTGTGAGGAAAAACACACTATAGATATTTTAGCAAATATTTATTAAAAGTTATATTTTAAAAGTGCAGTCTTGCGATAGATTTACCATTTGGATCAGCCTGCTGCTGCACCATCTGCATCAGTCCTACAGTACCATCTGGACTAGCCCGCTGTTGCACCATCTGCATCAATCTTTCTGCACCATCTGGACCAGCCCACTGCCGCACCATCTGCATCAATGCTGCTGCACCATCTGGACAAACCTGCTTCTGCACCATCTGCATCAGTCCTACAATACCATCTGAACCAGCTTACTGCCACACCATCTGCATCAATGCTGCGGCACCATCTGGACCAGCCCACTGCTTCACCATCTGCATCAGTCCTACAGTACTATCTGGACTAGCCCGCTGTCGCACCATCTGCATCAATCCTGCTGCACCGTCTGGACCAGCCCGCTGCTGCACATCCTGCATCAGTCCTCCCGCACCATCTGGACCAGGCTGCTGCCACAACATCTGCATCAGTATTTACACAAGAAAATCCCATGACAGACAATATGATCAGTGATAACACAAATTCTCAATTAAATGTCACCTGCTTAACCCAAGAGGAAGTACGGCATCGTCTAAAAATCACTAAAATTGACAAATCCCCGGGCCCGGATGGGATACACCCCAGAGTGCTGCAGGAATTAAGTACTGTCATAGATAGACCATTATTTTTAATATTTAAAGATTCCATAATAACAGGGTCTGTACCACAGGACTGGCGTATAGCAAATGTGGTGCCAATATTCAAAAAGGGGACAAAAACTGAACTTGGAAATTATAGGCCAGTAAGCTTAACCTCTACTGTGGGTAAAATCCTAGAGGGTTTTCTAAGAGATACTATACTGGAGTATCTGAAGAAAAATAACCTCATGACCCATTATCAACATGGTTTTACGAGGGACCGTTCCTGTCAAACTAATCTAATAAGCTTCTATGAAGAAGTAAGTTCTGGACTGGACCAAGGAAATGCAGTGGATGTGGTGTATATGGACTTTTCAAAAGCTTTTGATACGGTGCCACACAAATGGTTGATACATAAAATGAGGGAAATGGGGATAGGGGAAAATATGTGTAAGTGGGTAAAGAACTGGCTTAGTGATAGGAAACAAAGGGTGGTTATTAATGGAACACACTCAGAATGGGTCACAGTTATCAGTGGGGTACCACAGGGGTCAGTGTTGGGCCCGCTTCTATTTATATATTTATTAATGACCTTGTAGGGGGCATACAGAGTAGAATCTCAATATTTGCAGATGACACTAAACTCTGCAGGGTAATCAATACAGAGGAGGACAATTTTATATTACAGGAGGATTTATGTAAACTAGAAGCTTGGGCTGCTAAATGGCAAATGCGCTTTAATGGGGATAAATGTAAAGTCATGCACTTGGGCAGAGGAAACAAAAGGTATAATTATGTGCTTAATTGTAAAACACTGGGCAAAACTGTCACTGAAAAAGACCTGGGTGTATGGGTAGATGACAGACTCACATTTAGTGGCCAGTGTCAGGCAGCTGCTGCAAAGGCAAATAAAATAATGGGATGCATTAAAAGAGGCATAGATGCTCATGAGGAGAACATAATTTTACCTCTATACAAGTCACTAGTGCGACCACACTTAGAATACTGTGTACAATTCTGGTCTCCGGTGTATAAGAAAGACATAGCTGAACTAGAGCGGGTCCAGAGAAGAGCGACAAAAGTCAATAGAGGACTAAGGGGTCTGCAATACCAAGACAGGTTATTAAACTTGGGGTTATTTAGCTTGGAAAAACGAAGGCTTAGGGGTGATCTTATAATAATGTATAAATATATGAGGGGACAGTACAGAGACCTTTCTAATGATCTCTTTACTCTTAGGCCTGAGACTGGGACAAGGGGGCATCCTCTACGTCTGGAGGAAAGAAGGTTTAATCATAATCACAGACGCGGATTCTTTACTGTAAAAGCAGTGAGACTATGGAACGCTCTGCCACATGATGTTGTAATGAGTGAGTCACTAATAACATTTAAGAAGGGCCTGGATGCCTTTCTTGAAAACTATAATATTACCAGTTATACTTACTAGATTCTTTGATAGGGCGTTGATCCAGGGATCTAGTCTGATTGCCGTATCTGGAGTCAGGAAGGAATTTTTTCCCCCAATGTGCTTAGTGTTGCCACATGGTTTTTTTTTTTGCCTTCCTCTGGATCAACATGTTAGGCTATGGCAGGGGTCTCAAACTCCAGGCCTCGAGGGCCGCACACAGTCCAGGTTTTCAGGATTTTCTTAGAATTTGACAGTTGGTCATTTGATTACCAATTGTCAAATGCTATGGAAATCCTGAAAACCTGGACTGTGTGCGGCCCTCGAGGCCTGGAGTTTGAGACCCCTGGGCTATGGGTTGAACTAGATGGACTTAAAGTCTTCCTTCAACCTTAAAAACTATGTTACTATGTGTTACTATGTATCAGTCCTACAGTACTATCTGGACCAGCCCGCTGTCGCACCATCTGCATCAATCCTGCTGCACCATCTGGACCAGCCCGCTGCTGCACATCTTGCATCAGTCCTACCGCACCATCTGGACCAGGCTGTTGCCACAACATCTGCATCAGTCCTACAGTACTATCTGGACTAGCTCGCTGTCGCACCATCTTCATCAATCCTGCTGCACCGTCTGGACCAGCCCGCTGCTGCACATCCTGCATCAGTCCTACCACACCATCTGGACCAGGCTGCTGCTACAAGATCTGCATTAGTCCTGCTGCACCATCTGGACCAGCCCATTGCTGCACTATCTGGACCAGCCCATTGCTGCACCATCTGCATCTGCATTCAGCCCTGCCGAATGCCCCTACCCAGAGACTGTGCCTGTCTGTAGGAGCTAGTCCTGGAGCTGTCGTGGTACTGAGAATCCCTGGAGTTGGATGTGATGGCTACCTTCCATCATAAGCCTAACCTCTCCATCTGAGGCTCTAGCAAGAAGACTCGGTAGCCACTCAGCTACACTTCTCCAACTGGCGATCGGTGCTCCGGCCCAGAGGGTCCATTCCCAAACATTCACCCCTGTGTTACATATTGCAGAATAATGAAACAGTTCGGATCATTTTGTAGACCTTATAATATGCAAATGATGAACATAAATGCCACATCAAGGTGTTAAAGGTGGAGATTCACTTTTACTGATTTTTGAGTCAAAGCCAAGACTTAGTGAAAATCAAGCTTTGTCATTTACACAACTTCAGACGTCTTGGAGTCATCTGTAGCCATTAAGTCATTTAGTTGTAAACTGCAGATAACCTCCTCCTACGTTATTACTGGGGTAATTGAAAGATTGCATGAGAAAAATGGGTCTAATCCTGAATTGTGCGCCTCTTAGGGTGCCTTCACACTGCGGCAGCGTCCGGTCCGGGGCTGTCAGGAGTGACAGCCTGGACCGGAGTTTTGCTGCATAGAATACTATCGGGCTGCATGGAGCTGGATCGCGCCGGGTGGCAATTATCTGCCATCCGGCTGCTAGCTCGCCGGATGAATCCTGCAGAAGTGGGGATTTGTCTGCCAACTCCAAAAACGTTGCGAGCTAGCATCCGTCGAGCTAGCAGCCGGATGGCAGATAATTGCCACCCGGCGCGATCCAGCTCCGTGCAGCCCGATAGTATTCTATGCAGCAAAACTCCGGTCCAGGCTGTCACTCCTGACAGCCCCGGACCGGACGCCGCCGCAGTGTGAAGCCAGCCTTACCATGATCTACCCGTCACATACACAGCATTAGCTTAGTGAAGCTGACAAGACCTGTCAGTGTTCCACATGTGTCTCCCTCGTACGTTTTATATCCTTGGATGAAATATTTCTTTGACTAGTCTGGGGAGCATCTGGTATGAAAATCCTTTTTTTTTTATAACTAATATTGTCCATATTTCAGGTTGAGATAGAAAGATCTGAAATATTTGGCTTTGGTAACATATCTTTAACATCCCTACATATTTACACGTTGATGGTCTTTTATTATGCTTGATGATGACCATTTTGTACGTCCTCACTAGATGAATTGCCAGACATAGACACATAAATAATAAATCAGCTATATGAGCGTAAGTAAAGTGTTCAGATGTGTACAACTGGTTTAAAGGGAATCTGTCAACAGGTTTTTGTATATAATCTGCAAGGGCTGAAACACTGATTACAGCAATGTGGCAATTACTAGGTTTTTTCAATAAAATCAGTGTTTTATCATCAGGAGATTATCACTACATGACTAAGGGCCCTGTCACACATAACGAGATCGCTAACGAGATCGTTGTAACATCACAGATTTTGTGACGTAACAACGATCCCGCTAACGATGTTGTTATGTGTAACAAGCACCAACGATCTGGTCCCTGCTGTGAGATCGTTGATCGTTACATAGTGCTCTGGATCATTTCTATATGTTGTTGCGCTCCCGCTGGGAGCTCTACATTGTTGTCTGTGAAAGGGACCAACGATCTCACTGCTACGCTATGGAGTGACAATTCCCAACGACCTCGGTATACTCTGGATCATTGCTGAAGTCGATGGTGACCTGTTTGACATCTTACCAACGATGTGAAAAACGACGTACCAGTGATCTCAGCATATCGTTATCGGTATCGCTGGTGCGTCGTTATATGTGACGGAATTTTCCAGGGACCCTATCTGCGCTTGCTTCTCTCTTTTTAGTTTTGTTATGTGTGACAGGGCCTTTAGAGTCTCGTAACTCCTGGTCCAACCCTGCCCTCAGCACTGATACGCAGCTTTCTGTCAATGTTTAGTATACATGGAAAGCTGCCAATCAGTGGTGAGGGCGGGGTTATACACAGAAAGCTGCCAATCAGTGGTGTGGGTGTTATACACAGAAAGCTGCCACTCAGTGCTGTGGGCAGGTTTAATACAGAAAGCTGCCAATCAGGGGTGTGGGTTGGGTTATATACAGAAAGCTGCCAATCAGTGGTGTGGGCGGGTTATACACAGAAAGCTGTCACTCAGTGGTGAAGGAGGGGTTATATACAGAAAGCTGCCTATCAGTGGTGTGGGTGGGGTTATATACAGAAAGCTGTCAATCAGTGGTGTGGCCAGTGTTATATACAGAAAGCTGCCAATCAGTGGTGTGGGCAGGTTATACACAGAAAGCTTCCAATCAGTGGTGTGGGTGGGGTTATATACAGAAAGCTGCCAATCAGTGGTGTGGGTGGGGTTATATACAGAAAGCTGCCAATCAGTGGTGTGGGTGGGGTTATATACAGAAAGCTGCCAATCAGTGGTGTGGGTGGGGTTATATACAGAAAGCTGCCAATCAGTGGTGTGGGCAGTGTTATATACAGAAAGCTGCCAATCAGTGGTGTGGGCAGGTTATACACAGAGAGCTGCCAATCAGTGGTGTGGGTGGGGTTATATACAGAGAGCTGCCAATCAGTGGTGTAGGTGGGGTTATATACAGAAAGCTGCCAATCAGTGGTGTGGGTGGGGTTATATACAGAAAGCTGCCAATCAGTGGTGTGGGTGGGGTTATATACAGAAAGCTGCCAATCAGTGGTGTGGGCAGTGTTATATACAGAAAGCTGCCAATCAGTGGTGTGGGCAGGTTATACACAGAAAGTTGCCCATCAGTGGTGTGGGTGGGGTTATATACAGAGAGCTGCCAATCAGTGGTGTGGGTGGGGTTATATACAGAAAGCTGCCAATCAGTGGTGTGGGTGGGGTTATATACAGAAAGCTGCCAATCAGTGGTGTGGGTGGGGTTATATACAGAAAGCTGCCAATCAGTGGTGTGGGTGGGGTTATACATTAGTGGCCAAAATTGAGGCAACACCCTCAAGTTTTCAGAATTTTTAGCATTTTGCCAATACAAATCCAAACTTCATGAATGTTTTTGATTTCACTGTAAAGTTTTTAAGTAGAAATACCAAAATCTCATATAGAACCACAATATTAGCAGGAAATGTGTTCATTTGTCAACAAATTGGACATTATTGTCACTCAGATGACTGGGAGAAAAGCCTTTGTCCTAGTTTCATAGCTAACACTACAACCTCTGACAAAAATGATGGCCGTACCTGGCTCGGAGGATGTCCATTCAATTGTTTAATTTTGTAGAAAAAAAGCAGATCACAGACATGGCGTAGACTTAATGAGTGACAAACAGTACTCATCATCAATCTGGCTCCAACTTTCTCTGGTTACTGTTGCCAGACCAGCTTTGCAGGTTGGAGCCTTGTCATGGACCATTTTGTTCAACCTCCACCAAAGATTTTCTATTGGATTGAGATCCAGACTATTTGCAGGCCATGACACTGACCTTATGTGTCTTCTTTCAAGAAATGTTTTCACAATTTTTACTCTATGGCAGGATTCATTATCATCTTGATAAATGATTTCAACATTGCCAAACATCCTTTCAATTGATGGGATAAGAAAAGTGTCCAAAATATCAATGTAAATTTGGGCATTTATTGAAGATGTAATGGCAGCCATCTCCCCAGTGCCTTTACCTGACATGCAGCCCCATATCATCAATGACTGTGGAAATTTGCATGTTCTCTTCAGGCAGTCATCTTTATAAACCTCATTGGATTGACATCAAACAAAAGTTCCAGCATCATCACCTTGCCCAATGCAGATTCGCAATTCATCACTGAATATGACATTCATCCAGTCATCCACAGTCCACGATTACTTTTCCTTAGCACATTTTAACTTTTTTTTTTATGTTTAGGTGATAATGATGGCTTACAGTTAGACATTGACTCCAATTTCCTCCCATTTGTTCCTCATTTGTGTTGTTGTGCATTTCCTGTTTTGGAGACATATTGCTACCAGTATGTTTCCCTTTAACAACCTTCCTATGTTGTTTGTATTTTGACCAGATTTTAGACACAGCTGACTGTGAACAACCAACATCTTTTGCAACATTGCGTGTTGATTTACCCTCTTGTAAGGCCGGCTTCACACCGCGGCAGCATCAGGTCCGGGGCTGTCCGGGTTGAACCTGACAGCCCCGGACCCGATTTGCAAACAGAACCGGAGGGCAAATATGCCCTCCGGTCCGGTTTGCAGCCGGATGCCACTGATGGCAGCCGCAGCTGCTGCAATTTCTAGATTGCGACTAGCAGGGAGCTAGCCACGGTCCTGAAATCATAGCAGGGTTCAGCCGCCAGTGTCCAGTTCCCGGATCCTCCCGGATTTGGGCAATCCAACGCTATAGACTCACATGATAGGGAGTGCCGGATCCGAGAGGATCCAGGAGGATCCAATTTACGCAGATTTTTCTCCCTGGACACAAAAACGTTGCAAGCAACTTTTTTGTGTCTGGGAGAAAAATCCAAAATATCCCGGATTCTTCCGGACAGTAGGAAATCGGATGGCAGATAGCTGCATCTGGCTCCATCCGGCCCCATAGGACTGCATTAGGACAAAGTCGGGTCCGGGGCTGTCGGATTATTTGATGCAGGTGTTAGTTTTGGGAATGAAAATTTACAGGGTGATTCCATAATTTGCCTCGGACAAGGGAAACACTGTTGGCAGACGCCTTTTTGGGACCCAAACAGTAAAATCCATGATGCATTGTCCACATGTTGCCAAACTAGGCAAATGGAGCCTGGTGCACATTGACTGGGACTTCCTAAGTGCTTAGTCTGGTTTGTGTAGCCGCCATTGGACCCACCTTATAGTAATCCAAAACAACACTGATGAGGGCCAATACCCCGTTGGAGCTGTGTGTGGATGGCTATCTGTCGGGGTTAATTCCCTTGTCATATCTGTCGCTTTGACCTGTGTGTTTTTGACATTGATAAGGCCTAAGCAGATGCTGGTTCGGGAGGGGTCCACAAGGGTGAAATGGAACCTGTCAGGTTGTTTATGCCCCCCACCTATCACTATCTGTACCGGCAGCTTACAAATAGTATTAGAATCCTCCCTGTGTGGGATCATAGTGTAAGGTTAAATTTGGCTGGCAAACATTTTGCCACTTACATTTCAGTCCCCACCTTGGAGAAGGGGGAGTGTCTGGCAGGATAATCGTTAATTAACGTATAACTTTGAGACCTAAAGGAACACTGTGGTGTAACAATCATGTGACCATAGTGGCCGTAACTTAGCCAGCAAACATATTATGTTGTCTGAGAACTTAGCCCGCCTATTGTAGTCACATAGTTGTGACCTCACATTAGGTCTCCAAACATGTTATAGGCCAAGAATGTAATCCTAACGATTAACATGCATAACAGTCCCCGTCCTCCAAGCTGGTGACTGCCTCATTACAAGGAAATATAAGTGTATAAATGCATTTTTTACACCTTTGACATTACACTCTGAGCTCAGACAGGGATGATTAGCTTAGCATTATGAAGCTGCAGGTACAGACAGTGATAGCTGGGGGAACATAAAACACCTGGCCGATTACCTTTACAACAAAAGCAACGTCCTTTGCTGGAGGGATATGTGCCTTGGCCCCAGTTGCCCAGTCTTTATGTTGCATTTCCACAGAGTCCATTGCCATAACCCACCAATGTGTTCTAATGGCCCATGTTACCTTTGTAAATGGAATTCAACTGGAGCTTAGGTTAGTAAGAGCCGTGATTAGCGTACGTCTTTGGCTAACATTTTAGGAGATGACCTTAAGCTTCATGTCTGTTTTTTGAATGTCCATGTGTGTTTCAACCAAACCCAAATCAATCATGCCTATGAGGAGAGGAGATATACATCCCACCTCAGTGAGGGTCCATTGGCTGGTGGCCTTGCCCCCTAAACATTTAAATAATGTGACCTACAGCCATGGATATACTGCCATAGGTACATACTGTTTGCCCATGTGCCTTCATGTCCTTAGTGGCACATGGGTAATGTTTGGCTGTTGTAATCTGTCACCTATTCTTCACACATCAATCATGTTGGCACAGGGACACATGTAGCCAGGCATACACACATGAAAGGACATGATACGTGCATGTGTGTGTTTACAGCCTTTTTTTTGCTTCACAGATGGCAGACAACCAGGAATATATCAGGGCCTTCACAGCCAAATACCAGGAGCTAGAGTGCTTGTGGCTGACCAGAGCACCGGACTACAAGAACGCAACGGTGAAGAGAGTGGCGCATGACCAGCTCATCACCCTCAGCCAGCAGACAACCCTGGCCTGAGGGTGGATTTGAAGATTGTGCAGAGTAAGATCGCAAACCTGCGCACAGTGTACAAGAGGGAGCTGAAAGAAGTAGAAAAATCTATGTGATCCGGGAGTGGAACGGGGGAGGTTTATGTGTCACGCTTGTGGTACTATAACCTCCTCCATTTCCTCCGGGACCAGCATCTCCCTCCGACTACACTGTGCAGCAGGGAGCTTGCACAAACTTCCTTCGCCACTCTCCAAGTCCCGGCTCCACCACAAGAGGTATGTTCAATTGGTTTGGGCTCATCACACTCCGCAACGGTGGTTTGAAACACTTGTGTTGTGTGTCACTTCTCAAGCATATGAGTGTGTGTTGGTTCCCACATTGCCCATTTGGTAATGGTGTTGGTTTTTCTTCTAGCTTCTAACTTACCTTGTGTGCTTGTGTCCACAGCTATGCGTGACCATGGTGCTTACTTATGTGAGTAGAGTAAGCACTGTGCGTTTAGAGACATAGCCATATGTCAGGGCCACAGTACTGGCCTTGTCATGGATAGCCTACATTGCACGTTCAAACTGTTCCAAGGCATGTTTCTTCGTATAGCATTGATGTTATGTGATTGTGTCAATCTCATTTTTTTTTTTGCCTCCCCTTTTTCCTCGGGACCCTCAAGGCGCTGGGCCCAGCCAGGGGGAGCCACCCGTTCGGGAAGAGACCCCCACAACATCGGGGGGGGGGTGTGAGCCTGATCCCGGTCCCGCCGTGCAGCACCCTAGGCCCAGTGAGGGGGGGAGACAAAGAAGACCAGCTTCCCCCTCTACCCAGCTGGGTGACTGGGTGAAGAGGGTGCTGCTAAACCTGAAGAGGGTCCCTTGGACTGGGATCGGGCTGATGGTCAGTGAACGGGTGGCCGAGCTGGCCCAGCCCCAAAAAACCCACCTTGAGTGGATCATCACTCTAGCCCTGGAGGCGTCGATGAATGAGACACTGACCGGGAAGACCATCTTGGCCGAGCCCCCCCAGCCACCGTCAGTGTCCCAGCAGCCGACGCCAATGGCTATGTTAGGCCCTGGACATATTCCTGAGGTGCCGAGGGAGCCATTTCGACCTTTCCTTCGGCACCGACCACACCCACTTCCTGCAAGGGATGTGGGTGAGTCTGCCATCGCCAATCCTGCAGCAGACTATGAGAATTATTGGGGATGCTACCACCAATTATAATTTTCTCGTTGCCCTTTTTGTTTGTGTTTCAAATTTGATTTAATTCTTCTTGGTGAAAAAAACCTTTTTGTATTTACTAACTGCAGTTGTGCATTAAACTTATATTTTGACATATTGGTGTATTTAATGTGCTACATTGAAATGTTGTTCACAATGTGAAAGAGGTACGTTGTTTCAAAGGACACACACAGCTGTGCCATACACTTTACGCATACAAGCAGGGCCAGAAGGTTATGTTTTATGATGATAGATTTCCTCTTCATATTTGGTTAAAAAATAGTGTTTAAAGGAGATGTGAAGGGCCGACCACAAGGTAATGCATAATGTTAAAATCGTGGCGAGGGCCAAATTCCCACTTGTAAGCTTGTACATAGGTAAACACTGGTGTCCATAGATGTTTTGCCCTTAGCTTGCCCTCAACACAATGTGGCATTGTGTATGGGTCAAAGTCTTGCCCCACTGTGCCCAAAAATAATTTAGGTGGCAGGGCTGAGCCCTATTTGGCGTTGGAGGGCATAATTTAGATAGCTCCCTTTTTTTTTTTTAATTTAAATTTTTTTAAATGGGCAAAGTTGGGTCAAACCAACGACACGCCCAAACGACCAAAAACAATGGCCTGGTCAGGGCAACAATTGAGACACATTATGGTCCACATTAACAAATTAGGTTGGCAACATGCCAAAACCAAACACGTCAACATGACTAAAAATGACTTGTTGGATTCCAACTTTACAAATTAAAGGGGCTAGTCACTGTGGTGGGCCAACAGGGCCACGGCTTGTCTGGTGGGTGAAAAACTGGTGCATCATTGCACCCACCACCTCCAGCTGGGTTGTTGCCTCCCGTAGCTTGCGTACGGCGTCTTGGTGGGCCTGCAGGAGGTCCTCGTACGATGTTACACCTACAGTGTGGGAACACACACATCAGTGAAGCAAAATACAAACATGTATGTTAAGTATGTTAAAGGGTGCCAACTTACCAACTACTGGAGGGGCACCATTTTCCGGGGAGGGGGTTTGGCTCATCTGCCAACCCAAACCAACAGCTGGTGTCACTAATAAGTCAAAAGACACAAACAAGGGAGGTTAGGTCTGTGTTTGTTAACATTGGCGGGAATAGTGTCAAACAATCTATCAAGGCCTGTATGCATTGCACACTTACCAGACTCACTGACACCATGTTGGTCAATGGGTGAGTCAGGGGGGGATGGGGAGTACGCCTCCATAATCGCGGCTAGTGCAGTTTGGCAGTGTGGTGGTGCTTGCCCTTCTTGACCGTAGCCCACTGAGCCTGCCACATGTGCTGTGGCTGCAGCAGGGGAGTCTGCTGTAGATGGCCCTGGTGAGTCTCCTTCAGGTGGGGCGGGTGAGGCTGGGGTGGATCTAGGGCGGGAGCCACCTTGAGCTACTGATGGGGAGCCTGGGGCCGATGTGCCCCTTGAGGACACGTCAGCTGGGGATGTGGAGGGGTGAGGGGATGGCTGCGAAGATCTGGGCTGGGCTGCTGGTGGTGCGGCCGATGGCGAGACCTCTTGTTCTTCCTCAGCATCTGTTGTTTGAGAAGGGAGCATTTTAGTAACATTTTTGGGTACATATGCACATAGTGTACTGTGTGCTTAATGGGCTTTGGTGTGTAGCTAACATGTCACATACATTATGCCCTTCCCTCCCTGAGGACAGTTTAGTGCATCTGCACGGGTATGTCAGCTTAGGATGTTTTTTTAGCGCAAAGGAGGATTAGGTTTTTAAATACCAACAGACGGGGCCTATGTTTGGGGAGTTATATTTGTGGCCACACTGTATGTTTGCGAATGATAGGCACCAGCACTTGCCAACAATTACTTAACCACAAACACGCTAGTAGGAGCAGTATTGGCCGACAATAGAGGGTTAATTCTCAGTTAAGCTGAATCTGGTATATTGTGACATCATACTCACCACGCAGACTCTGTATGTGGGCACGGATGGTGGCAATGCCATCCCTTGCCTTGTATTTCATGTCGGCAACTTTTTTGATAATTTGTTTTGTGGTGCGCTCCACTTGGAGGTTCCGCAGCAGGGCCCGCTGGATCTTGCGCACGATGCGCATTTTATGCAGCCAGGGGTGCTGGTGTGGTAAGACACACCAGTAGTCCAGCCTGTCCAGGTAGTCATAGAGCAGTAGGAGCTCTGGCTCGCCCTATGCTGCAGAACGCTGATCCGCTGCCATCTTTATGCATGGGACTGGACTCCACCTAGAAGGCTGTGCCTGCTGAAAGACGACGTCATGACGCAGATTGTGGGTGCAGTGTTAACTTGTCAGTCCGCAAAGGAGTCGCCCACACATAGTGGGTGAGGCCATGGCACGCGCCGCCGTCATGAAATGTGCAAAGCACAACGCTATTGCGTCGGTCATGCAGTGCCCGAAGCTTTCAGGCACTTTGGATATACTTTAAAAACATATATATGTCGGAGGAGTTGTGAGATGCGAGCTGCTATTAAGCAATCCTTTCATATCTTCACTACATGGCACTTTGAAATAAACAGATCGTACATTTGCAACTACATGGTGGTGGCATCGTGAAAAGGTGCATAAACTATTTGCTAGAGGAGTCCAGGAGCTGTGTAATTGGGCTTGGATACATGTCTTTTTCCGCACCATCGTGGAGCTCGCAAAGACAATGATAATGCAGCGCGCATCCAAATAACCAAAAAAAAAAATGGCTACTTGGCGACGCACATCCAATCACCATTGCCTATCTAGCCACCAATCAACGTAGGTGGGCGGCTTAAAAATTAAACATTCAAAACACCTACGGACTTCCTGGAACAACCAATACAATCTGGATCGAAATCATTGTTGTGCTTTCACACGGCACATTCCAGCCACATCGTCCATCCAATATCGGGCAGTTGGAGAGCACGCTCATTTCTCCCCCGATATCGTTTTGGCATCGTTCTTGCATCGTATTGCACATTCACACTACACAACGCACGAACGATATCGGGGCCAACGCACGAATCACGTGACTTTTTGTCGAAGTTGGACGACGATATCGGGACGTGTAAAGCGGCCATTAGGGCCACGTCACACACACAGATATCTGTGCAGATATTGTTCGCAGATCTCTGGTTGCAGTGAAATCATGGACACATTGTAACAACGTGTCCATGGTTTCACTGCAACCAGAGATCTGCAAACAATATCTGCACAGATCTCTGTGTGTGTGACGTGGCCCTTAATAGTTGGACAGCCCTTGGTCTTGATAACTGCCTGGCAGCTACTCGGCATGCTGTCTACCAGTTTGTTTAAATCAGATGGTGTGATGATGATATGAATCCATGATTTGATGATGGCTGCAATGAGTTCCTGCTTGTACGTAGCGGACACCGTCGCTGCCAAGGATAGCTATGTGTGTCTCATCGCTCCATAAAACATCTCTCCATTGTTCCGTGGTCCATTTACAATGTTCTTTGGCCACTGCAGACGTTTCTGACACTGAGACATTCACAAATGGCTTTTTACGTGGTATTCTCTTAACCCCGTGTTTACCAATTGTCGTCTCTCCAGTGTTGACAAGCTCCTTGTTGATGTCAACAGCAGTTGATTCCCTGTTATTTCGGGTGATTGTAACAATTCTTCTACCAGTATGAGGAGTGGTAGCCTTCTTCCTTCCTCTACCTGGTTTATTCTTTATTGAACCAGTCTCTTGAAACCTCTTGCGCGCTTGGAGAACGCTGGCCGGTGACATCCCTTTTCCAATTCGTGCGGTTATTTCCCGGTAACTGTACCCTTCTTCTCTTAAAGTAACAGCTTTGGCTCTCTTCTTAGGTGACCGCTCCTGTCTAATACTGCTGGTCATTCCCAAAATCTGACATTCAAATGAAAAAATGGTGAAAAATCACTTCATATGTCATGATATCACACTGTTATATTGCAAATATAATTAATTAATTATTAAATCAAAGCTTAATTTTTATTAACTTTCTACCCTACAAAGATGCAGTCAGTAATGCTGCACGTGAAATAAAAGTTAAGCAAATGCATGTCAGTTTTATATCATAGAATTCTGAGACAGTATAACAATAAAAACATGTCATTCATGTCATTGCTTACATTTTGATGACAAACTGGCTTTAAAATATAAAAACTGCCTTTTAATCACAAAATATCGTTCTTAAATCACACCCAAGTCACTATAAACAAACATAGAATACATATCGCAGAAGAGGGCGATTGTTCAAGTAAGTATGTCAGTGAAAACGTTCATTAAATATTGGTGATGGTGAAACTGCAGGTGTTGCCTCAACGTAGGCCACTAGTGTGCACAGGAAGCTGCCAATCAGTGGTGTGGGCAGTGCTATATACAGAAAGCTGCCAATCAGTGGTGTGGACAGTGTTATATACAGAAAGCTGCCAATCAGTGGTGTGGGCAGTGTTATATACAAAAAGCTGCCAATCAGTGGTGTGGGCAGTGTATATATACAGAAGTCTGCCAATCAGTGGTGTGGGCAGTGTTATATACAGAAAGCTGCCAATCAGTGGTGTGAGCAGTGTTATATACAGAAAGCTGCCAATCAGTGGTGTGGGCAGTGTTATATACAGAAAGCTGCCAATCAGTGGTGTGGGCAGTGCTATATACAGAAAGCTGCCAATCAGTGGTGTGGGCAGTGTTATATACAGAAAGCTGCCAATCAGTGGTGTGGGCAGTGTTATATACAGAAAGCTGCCAATCAGTGGTGTGGACAGTGTTATATACAGAAAGCTGCCAATCAGTGGTGTGGGCAGTGTTATATACAAAAAGCTGCCAATCAGTGGTGGGGGCAGTGTTATATACAGAAAGCTGCCAATCAGTGTAGTGGGCAGTGTTATATACAGAAGTCTGCCAATCAGTGGTGTGGGCAGTGTTATATACAGAAAGCTGCCAATCAGTGGTGTGAGCAGTGTTATATATAGAAAGCTGCCAATCAGTGGTGTGGGCAGTGTTATATACAGAAAGCTGCCAATCAGTGGTGTGGGCAGTGCTATATACAGAAAGCTGCCAATCAGTGGTGTGGGCAGTGTTATATACAGAAAGCTGCCAATCAGTGGTGTGGGCAGTGCTATATACAGAAAGCTGCCAATCAGTGGTGTGGACAGTGTTATATACAGAAAGCTGCCAATCAGTGGTGTGGGCAGTGCTATATACAGAAAGCTGCCAATCAGTGGTGTGGGCAGTGTTATATACAGAAAGCTGCCAATCAGTGGTGTGGACAGTGTTATATACAGAAAGCTGCCAATCAGTGGTGTGGGCAGTGTTATATACAGAAAGCTGCCAATCAGTGGTGTGGGCAGTGTTATATACAGAAATCTGCCAATCAGTGTAGTGGGCAGTGTTATATACAGAAATCTGCCAATCAGTGGTGTGGGCAGTGTTATATACAGAAAGCTGCCAATCAGTGGTGTGGGCAGTGTTATATACAGAAAGCTGCCAATCAGTGGTGTGAGCAGTGTTATATACAGAAAGCTGCCAATCAGTGGTGTGGGCAGTGCTATATACAGAAAGCTGCCAATCAGTGGTGTGGGCAGTGTTATATACAGAAAGCTGCCAAGCAGTAGTGTGGGTGGGGTTATACAGGGCTCATCATTCAATGCTGTCCTAGAGAAAACAGTGATTGTATCAAAATAACAGCAAGCAGACAAATCGCTGGAATCAAGGTCTCAGCCCTTACAGATTACATAGCAAAAATCTGCTGACAGATTCCCTTTAATAAAAAAAAATTAATTTCCAGCATACAGATCACTGGTTTAGGAGTCTGTATATTGGTCAGTGCCCTGCTTGACCTCAGATACAGCTCCCAGGACTAGAAAGGTGCATTGAAGACTATAGACATAGCAGAGTTGAAATCAAACTGGTGCATAAGGCCAGCTTCACACCACGTTTTTTGCGATCTGGGGCCATCCGGGATGAACCGGACAGCCCCGGATCTGATTTTGGCCCCATAGTAATCCTATGGGGCCGGATGGCGCTGGATGGCAGTGATTTGGCAGAATTAGTTTTCTTTCTCCGGACACAAAATTGCAGTTGGCAGCGTTTTTGTGTCCGGGGCAAAAATCTGACAAAATCGGATCCTCCCGAATCTGGTGCGATCCGGTGCCCCCTAATATGGGAGTCTATGGACGCCAGATTGCACCGGATCTGACAGAAAATCGGATCCAGTTCCCGGACGCCGTGTGCTGAACCTCTGCAGCTGGAGAGCGCCCTGCTGAGATTTCCATTTCAGAACCGCGGCTAGCGGGAGCTGAACAGCGGCAAAACAGCAGACACAGCCTGACAGCAAAAAAACGTGGTGTGAAGCCAGCCTAAGAAGCGAGGCAGAATGATTTTACATGGATCATCAAGCCCTGCGTAGACCTGGATGAGCAGTTCCAATACGACACGGACTTGTGGTGCTGATGAAGCAAGGAACAACCATAGAAAAAGTAGCAGAACTTGAAAACAACTTAAACTGGAGTATGTGAACTGGAATGCTGGGCTTTGTAGTTCAGGGATGCTGGGCTTTGTAGTTCAGGGATGCTGGGTGTTGTAGTTCGGGATGCTGGGCATTGTAGTTCAGGGATGCTGGGTGTTGTAGTTCGGGGATGCTGGGTGTTGTAGTTCGGGGATGCTGGGCGTTGTAGTTCAGGGATGCTGGGCGTTGTAGTTCAGGGATGCTGGGCGTTGTAGTTCAGAGATGCTGGGCATTGTAGTTAAGGGATGCTGGGCGTTGTAGTTCGGGGATGCTGGGCGTTGTAGTTCGGGATGCTGGGCGTTGTAGTTCGGGATGCTGGGTGTTGCAGTTCGGGGATGCTGGACGTTATAGTTCGGGGATGCTGGGCGTTGTAGTTCGGGGATGCTGGGCATTGAAGTACAGGGATGCTAGGCATTGTAGTTCGGGGATGCTGGGTGTTGTAGTTCGGGGATGCTGGGCGTTGTAGTTCGGGGATTCTGGGCGTTGTAGTTCAGGATGCTAGGTGTTGTAGTTCGGGGATGCTGGGTGTTGTAGTTCGTGGATGCTGGGCGTTGTAGTTCGGGGATGCTGGTGTTGTTGTTCAGGGATGCTGGGTGTTATAGTTTGGGGATGCTGGGTGTTGTAGTTCAGGGATGCTGGGTGTTCTAGTTCGGGGATGCTGGGCGTTGTAGCTCAGTATGCTGGGCGTTGTAGTTCGTGGATGCTGGGCGTTGTAGTTCGGGGATGCTGGGTGTTGTAGTTCGGGGATGCTGGGCGTTGTAGCTCAGTATGCTGGGCGTTGTAGTTCGTGGATGCTGGGCGTTGTAGTTCGGGGATGCTGGGTGTTGTAGTTCGGGATGCTGGGTGTTGTAGTTCGGGGTGCCGGGCGTTGTAGTTCGGGGATGCTGGGCGTTGTAGTTCAGGGATGCTGGGTGTTGTAGTTGGGGGATGTTGGGCGTTGTAGTTCGGGGATGCTGGGTGTTGTAGTTTGGGGATGCTGGGTGTTATAGTTTGGGGATGCTGGGTGTTGTAGTTTGGGGATGCTGGGTGTTATAGTTTGGGGATGCTGGGTGTCGTAGTTCAGGGATGCTAGGTGTTGTAGTTCGGGGATGCTGGGTGTTGTAGTTCGGGGATGCTGGGCGTTTTTGTTCAGGGATGCTGGGTGTTATAGTTTGGAGATGCTAGGTGTTGTAGTTCGGGGATGCTGGGCGTTTTTGTTCAGGGATGCTGGGTGTTGTAGTTTGGGGATGCTGGGTGTCGTAGTTTGGGGATGCTGGGTGTCGTAGTTCTGGGATGCTGGGTGTTGTAGTTCGGGGATGCTGGGTGTCGTAGTTCTGGGATGCTGGGCGTTTTTGTTCAGGGATGCTGGGTGTTGTAGTTTGGGGATGTTGGGTGTTATAGTTCGGGGATGCTGGGTGTTGTAGTTTGGGGATGCTGGGTGTTGTAGTTTGGGGATGCTGGGTGTCATAGTTCGGGGATGCTGGGCGTTGTAGTTCGGGGATGCTGGCGTTGTAGTTCGGGGATGTCGGGCGTTGTAGTTCGGGGATGCTGGGCGTTGTAGTTTGGGGATGCTGGGTGTCGTAGTTTGGGGATGCTGGGTGTTGTAGTTTGGGGATGCTGGGCGTTGTAGTTTGGGGATGCTGGGCGTTGTAGTTCTGGGATGCTGGGCGTTTTTGTTCGGGGATGCTGGGCGTTGTAGTTTGGGGATGTTGGGTGTTATAGTTCGGGATGCTGGGTGTTGTAGTTTGGGGATGCTGGGTGTCGTAGTTTGGGGATGCTGGGTGTTGTAGTTTGGGGATGCTGGGCGTTGTAGTTTGGGGATGCTGGGCGTTGTAGTTCTGGGATGCTGGGCGTTTTTGTTCGGGGATGCTGGGCGTTGTAGTTTGGGGATGTTGGGTGTTATAGTTCGGGGATGCTGGGTGTTGTAGTTTGGGGATGCTGGTGTCGTAGTTTGGGGATGCTGGGTGTCGTAGTTTGGGGATGCTGGGTGTCGTAGTTTGGGGATGCTGGGTGTCGTAGTTCGGGGATGTCGGGCGTTGTAGTTCGGGGATGTCGGGCGTTGTAGTTCGGGGATGCTGGGCGTTGTAGTTTGGGGATGCTGGGTGTCGTAGTTTGGGGATGCTGGGCGTTGTAGTTTGGGGATGCTGGGTGTCGTAGTTTGGGGATGTCGGGCGTTGTAGTTCGGGGATGCTGGGCGTTGTAGTTTGGGGATGCTGGGTGTCGTAGTTTGGGGATGCTGGGCGTTGTAGTTTGGGGATGCTGGGCGTCGTAGTTTGGGGATGCTGGGTGTTGTAGTTCGGGGGTGCTGGGTGTCGTAGTTTGGGGGTGCTGGGTGTCGTAGTTCGGGGTGCTGGGTGTCGTAGTTTGGGGATGCTGGGCGTCGTAGTTTGGGGATGCTGGGCGTCGTAGTTTGGGGATGCTGGGCGTCGTAGTTTGGGGACGCTGGGCGTTGTATTTCGGGGACGCTGGGCGTTGTAGTTCGGGGACGCTGGGGGTCGTAGTTTGGGGATGCTGGGTGTTGTAGTTTGGGGATGCTGGGTGTCGTAGTTTGGGGATGCTGGGTGTCGTAGTTTTGGGGATGCTGGGTGTTGTAGTTCGGGGGTGCTGGGTGTCGTAGTTTGGGGATGCTGGGTGTTGTAGTTTAGGGATGCTGGGGTCGTAGTTTGGGGATGCTGGGCGTTGTATTTCGGGGATGCTGGGCGTTGTAGTTCGGGATGCTGGGCGTTGTAGTTTGGGGATGCTGGGTGTTGTAGTTTGGGGGTGCTGGGTGTCGTAGTTTGGGGATGCTGGGTGTTGTAGTTTAGGGATGCTGGGGGTCGTAGTTTGGGGATGCTGGGCGTTGTATTTCGGGGATGCTGGCGTTGTAGTTTGGGGATGCTGGGCGTTGTAGTTCGGGGGTGCTGGCGTCGTAGTTTGGGGGTGCTGGGTGTCGTAGTTCGTGGATGCTGGGCGTTGTAGCTCAGTATGCTGGGTGTTGTAGTTGGGGGATGCTGGGTGTTGTAGTTCGGGGATGCTGGGTGTTGTAGTTTGGGGATGCTGGGCGTTGTAGTTTGGGGATGCTGGGCGTTGTAGTTCGGGGGTGCTGGGTGTTGTAGTGCACAGTCTGGTATCTGCTCCCACACTCTGCAGCCTCTCAGCTGTTCTCTATTCTCCTCTATGGATAGTCACATCTGGAGACTCCTCAGCCGCACACAGCTGTTCTCTATAACTACATGCCCCAGGATGCTCGTCCATTCACTCTTGTGGCTGAGGATTGTGGGAGTTGTAGTGAAGCACCTGGGTGAGTGTTTCCGCCCCTGTGGAGGCTGCACAGACCGGCCCCGTTATTACACGTCTGCTGAACACAAATCACAGGACCGCAGTCCGCTAAACTCAGTCTAGACAGCGGCACCATAATGACACTTTCATACCGAATGCGTCAAAATGACTGACACGCCTGTCCACCAATCCAGGGGAGAAATCATCGGCCCTGTACTCCAGACAGCCAATCACAGATGTCGCCCTGTTGATTGTCACTCTTCGGAGCCAATCAGCGTTGTGTTTACGGAGCCGGGGGAAAAGACCGTGTAATGGTCTTCTGCTTGTCAGTGGGCGGGGCCGGACAGCTGCTCTCCCACGAGGTGAGCGGAGCGGGCTGCACTGAGGCGGCGGAGACACCGGGGACTGCGGGGAGACCGAGGAGGAGAACGGCGGGGGGAGAAGACGAGAGCGGAGGGGGAGAAGAGGAGAGCGGAGGGGGGAGAAGAGGAGAGCGGCCCCCGAGCTGCAGGAGGAGGAGGAGGACCAGCTGCAGGTGCGCGACCCACAATCACGGAGGGGGGTATTGTCTGCACCGGGTACATGGACCCTCAGAAATAACACCCAATACACCACACACTGTACAGTGTACATATATAGACACACTCATGATGGGCAGCATAGTGTATATAGCTGTATGTATTACCCAGTAACACCTGAGCAGCCTCCATATACACAGTGTATATATGTAATCTGTAGTGTGCACATATAAACACACAGTATGTTACACTTCATGCACATAGTGTCATACTATGATATAGAATGTTATATAGTACAAAATGGATCATGTACACTATAATATACTGTAGTAGATCATCAGATATCTATACCAGGCATACACACAATATACACCATGTGTATGCAGTCCTATACACTACAATACAGATCATATACGGTATATACTATAATATACATCCTTCTCTTCTCTATATGTATACAATATTTATATACACATTCTAATACATTATATCCAGGTAGTATGAGATATACAACTGTGTATTATAAATCCTATATAAACTACTGTACATTATGAAATGTATATAGGCAGACACAGACTATAGTATACGTTATCTCCTGTATAGATCTCTACCCATATATACTATAATATACAAACTATAAATATACTGTAATATCAGCATATCTATATATGCATCATAGATCCAACTATCTGTCTGTTCATCCAACTATCTGTGTGTTCATCTATCTATCTATCTATCTATCTATCTATCTATCTATCTATCTATCTATCTGTTCATCCAACTATCTATCTACCTATCTGTTCATCTACCTATCTGTTCATACAACTATCTAGCTGTCTATTCATCCAACTATCTGTCTATTCATCCAACTATCTACCTATCTGTTCATGCAACTGTCTGTCTGTTCATCCAGCTCTCTGTCTGTTCATCCAGCTCTCTGTCTGTTCATCCAGCTCTCTGTCTGTTCATCCAGCTCTCTGTCTGTTCATCCAACTCTGTCTGTTCATCCAACTCTCTGTCTGTTCATCCAGCTCTCTGTCTGTTCATCCAGCTCTCTGTCTGTTCATCCAGCTCTCTGTCTGTTCATCCAACTCTCTGTCTGTTCATCCAACTCTCTGTCTGTTCATCCAACTCTCTGTCTGTTCATCCAGCTCTCTGTGTGTTCATCCAACTCTCTGTGTGTTCATCCAACTCTCTGTGTGTTCATCCAACTCTCTGTGTGTTCATCCAACTCTCTGTGTGTTCATCCAACTCTCTGTGTGTTCATCCAACTCTCTGTCTGTTCATCTATCTATCTATCTATCTAGAAAAAATCAAAAACGAAACAGCACAATACTTCACCGTCGGGTGCAAGGCCCTCCTACCATTCCACTGGTAATTTAGATAGATGAAAAAATGAAAGGCAGCACTTCCTTGAAGCACTGCCTTTCATTTTTTTATCTATCTATCTATCTATCTATCTATCTATCTATCTATCTATCTATCTATCTATCTATCTATCCAACAATCTAGCTGTCTATTCATCCAACTATCTATCCAACTATCTGTCTATTCATCCAACTATCTACCTATCTGTTCATGCAGCTCTCTGTCTGTTCATGCAGCTCTCTGTCTGTTCATGCAGCTCTCTGTCTGTTCATCCAACTATCTATCTACCTATCTTGTTGACCCAACTATCCATCCCTATCTATCTTGGGATCTGAACCTTGTTTTGCTCTGCATTTCTTGTTACAGTTTTGTATCACTTATGTAATAAACATGTTATAATATGCAACATCCCACTATCCAGCCCCCAGGTTGTGTACTTCCCCCCCCCCCCCCCCCCCCACACCCATATGTCTCCAAATCCACCGTCCGTGACTGAGTCCACTTGCACTTCAATATGTAATCTCCCAATAATAAGTCCGCGCAGTACTATGAGGACCACTGGCGTAAAAAAAAAAAGCAATGCTCCAGCAGCCCCCTCCCTCCTTTCCTGTACTGCAGCTATGCAGGAGGGAGACACAGTCAGTCTGGTAGACTAAGAGCCTCGGAATAGCCGCTCGACCACATCCTTTGGCAGATTTGTCCTAGATATAAGATTTATTTTTTTACCTCTTTAGTTTTATATTTTAATTTTCTTGACAGCAGAATAAAGCAGTGGATGTGGGTGCAGCAGTGATGGCTGGCACTGCATTGGCATATTGTGCAGGAATACAAGCCAGTGAGTGACAATTGTGTTTATTGCAACACTTTGGGGATTTGCTGTATCATCATTTACCCCCCCCCCCTTCCTTTTTACACCATCATCACCCACCCAATTCTCCACCCTGCATTGCTGTGAACACTTGGGTCCAGCGCGCCATCCATTACTTGTCTATAGTGATTGGGTCGTGCGGTCCCTCTGCAGACTGGTCAATGTCACTGCCGCAGAAGTGAGTTCACAGTCTCGTTGCCTTTTGCTGCTGTCGCTTTCTTTTTATTGTATCCGCAGTAGATTATTTGATCTTTTATTTAATCTGTCGTTGAGAATGAAATGCAATCACTTAGCGGAGGGTCATAAACATGATTTGATTTGCTTTCCGCTGTGGCACATTTTCTAGCCTGCAGGCCTTGGCACTGGTGCATTGTCATACAGGCCTATTAGATGGACGGGTACAGTATTATGTATAATGCATTGTGTGGGGAGGGGGGGTGATGTGACACTTTGATGTTGCTTCTCGCTGACAGCAGCCTTCGTCTTACACTTCCTCATGTACTGACTCAATATGAAGTGTATTTTTGTGCTTTGTATGAGTCGCTGGTTGTGACATAACTCCATGAACCATCTTCACCTCTAGCTCTGGTGCCTGTCGGACTTGCTGAGCCTCTATAACGGTCTTATGTATGTGCACTGCAGCAAGATCTCATTGTGAGAATGGCATTAATGGGCATAAATCTATATGAACGGCTGCGCGTGGCTGAACCGAATAATGTCTACTAAACAGCTGTATGTCCTTTAAAGGGGAGTTCCGCATTCACTTGGCATCTGACAGAGCATGACTAGGCACTCGGGAGTATAGATTTTTACTAAGAAAGTACCGTATATGTCAGCTCACCCAGATACAGGAGAAGTACTACAGCAGATTCTACAGGGCTGTCAGAGGAAATTCAATGTAGGTATTCAGAATAGGAGTTAAAAAATGAAGGAAATGCATCCTTCCATGCAAACAAATGCCTTTCACATTGATGAAGAACTGGATCCGAAACGCGTTTAGCTTCATGCTTTGACATAAAATAGATTGGAAAAAAATGCTATTGCTTTTGGAAAACTCTGTTGCTTGATCTCTACTTTCTTCAGGCCTCGAGGGCCGCCAACAGGTCATGTCTTCAGGATTTCCTTAGTATTTGACAGGTGATAATATAATTACCTGCACAGATGATGATTCCAAACCCTGTGCAGTACTAAGGAAATCCTGAAAACATAACCTCTTGGCTGCCCTCCACAACCGGAGTTGGGGACCCCTGACCTAGGCTTTGTAGTTTTCGGGGATTCACCCAAATTTGCTGCACCGATCCATAACTTTGGTGTCCATCTTGGGATAGGGTACTTTTAGTGGATTGACAGACCTGCATTGAAATCAATGTGGTTGTGATGACATAACCCAAAACACAAGTTCCAAAGTGTCTCAAAGTAGGGAGTCCTGACAGTATTTCTCTTCCAGAGGGAAAGTAGCTGGCATTGCCAGACAAGGGGTGTACAATCATTCTGAAATGCCCGGACGGTCCATAAAAATAAGACACTTTTTCCCTGTCTGTAAAACAAACATGAAGGCTGTGTTTTACAAGGATCCATTTTTGGTGCAAAACTACACCAAGAACGGATCCTCACGAGGCACAACGTTCAGTGTGTGAACGCCGCTGCGCTTTTCGCCTGTGCTTTTGCTCACCTCGCAGCGCTTCCCCGGTGACCCGCTGGTCATCTCTCCTGATTCCCGGAGGTCGCAGCGAGCGCGGCCTCTAGGACCCTTGATGTCGCTCAGTCACATGGTGCAGTCCTGGGTTCTTCAAAGGTCCTACAGCATCGGGATGAGGAGAGATCACAGAGGGAGCTGGGCGAGGTGAGTAAAAGTGCTGGCGAAAAAAAGCACCCAATAATCAACATGTTCATCCGCTGTTCATCCTTTTTACGCATCCACTTTTCAGCCCAAAAGTGAATGCGTAAAAGGCGCAGTGTGTGAATGGAAAACAGTGAAATGCATTGACTTGGCTGGGACAGCTAACAGTGCGTTCCACTGCAATAAAAGATCTGCAATTAGCAGATCAAAAGTGCTGCAATAGCGCAGCGTGTGAACGTTGCCTTAATGTGTCCATGATTTTTATTTTTTTTTTTATTTGAAGCTGAAAAAACTTCTACAGATTATTCTGACTGTAATCATCATCATTTTACAGTGAATGCAGCTGATGTCTCATATCAGAATTACGGTCTGTAGACATGGATCACTTATAATTCCCCTATAGACTGTGAGCCCTTGAGGACAGGATCCTCTGCCCTACTGCACCTGTATGATTTAATTGTTGATATTTTACGTTCTTGTTCTTGTCTGCCATAAAGGTACCTGTCACACGCGGAAATTTTTCTAGCACTTTCACTGGCAATTTGCTGGTTGCAGTGAAATCATGGACACATTGTTATATTTTGTTGCTGTGTACAAATGGTACAATGTGTCCATGATTTCACTGCAACCAGCAAATTGCCACTGAAATTGCTAGCAAAATTGCCGCGTGTGACAGGTACCTTTACACATGTAAAGCGCCATGGAACCGAATGGCGCTATATAAATATATAATAATTGTAATGATTTATTATGGCTTTACATTGTGTCCATAAAAAATGTCTGTGAGTTTTTTAATAAACCATCCAGAAAAAATAAAAAATTCTTTAGGGGCACCGGATCATCCAAAACAGAGTCAAGTGTAAACCCCAGCATTTACTGCAAGGGAAATGATCCACGTTCCCTCTTGTGTCCCTCAAACTTTGTCAGTTATCTGCAACAGGTTACAGATTAGGTCTCTTCCACACTACCAGTGTTCTGCAATCCATCACGGTGCCTTAAATACCGGATCTTAATACTGGAACAGTACTATCCGGTTCAGTCTGCTATTATACTGATTTTTTAACAGATCCTCTTTATAATGGCTCCTGAGGGGAGGGTTTTGGAGCCTATGTGACTGGATTCCGTGCATGCTCAGTAGGCCACCAAGCCCCTCTGCCGCCTGAGCCACAAGCTGAGAACCGGGGGGTGCTGTCAGAGTCCAGCCCCTGTAGCTGCGGGTGAGGACCCGGGGGGGTGGGTGCTGTCGGACTCCAGCACCTCCGTCCCTGTAGCCGCGGGTGAGGCCCGGGGGGGCGGGGCTGTCAGACATGCAGCGCCGCTGCCCTCTTACCGGGTGACGCTGCAGGTGGCACAGGAAGCCGGTCACCGGTGCTCGCGCGGCCCCCTTCTCCAGTGCCGCTCCCCCTGCCCCTTGGTACTCAGGGCTCGCACTGTCCAATGGACGGTGCGGCCCTGCACTGCGGGCATCTGGCTATAGCTCTCAAACACAGTGAAATCCATGATGCATTGCCCCCTGGGAATTTGAATATGCAAATGAGGTCCTTCCCTGGAGGGATATCTGGCTAGTCCCGTGTTTGAGACTTTTAATCGAGGCTCCACAGACTCAATTTGCATATGGTAAAACCAGATACAGCACACATTGACTTGTATTATAATCAATACCGGATCTGGTTGGATGCTTTTTTTAGCTACCACAAAAAAATCGTTGTTTGAGACATTTATTTTGACGAATCAAAACACAGGATTCGGTACAAAGCTGATGCAGTGGATGGTACCAGACACCAATACAAGTCAAGGGGTACAAACAGGATCCGTTTTGATTCCTGTTTTGGTTGCAAAAAACGATCTCTGCCAGATTGCAGAAATCCGGTAGTGTGAAAGTAGCCTTAGGCTAGGGTCAGACTTGTGTCATGCATTTGCTAAATGCATGCGCTATTTTCATGTGCAAATCTTGAAAAATGCATGCGTTAACGCACCCACAAACTCCAGTGCAAACAACGCATTGCAAAAGTGCAATGCGTTTGACGCTGTGTTTTTGCAAGTGCACCGAAAAACCTGGTATGCAGTGTTTTTTTTACACATGCGTTTTTTTAACATAGGAGTCTATAGGAAATGCATGCGTTAACACATGGTACATACAGTACAGACCAAAAGTTTGGACACACCTCATTCAAAGAGTTTTCTGTATTTTCATGACTGTGAAAATTGTGGATTCACACTGAAGGCATCGAAACTATGAATTAACACATGTGGAATTATATACTTAACAAAAGTGTGAAACAACTGAAAATATGTCTTATATTCTAGGTTCTTCAAAGTAGCCACCTTTTGCTTTGATTACTGCTTTGCACACTCTCTTGGCATTCTCTTGATGAGCTTCAAGAGGTAGTCACCGGATATGGTCTTCCAACAGTCTTTAAGGAGTTCCCAGAGAAGCTTAGCACTTGTTGGCTCTTTTGCCGTCACTCTGCGGTCCAGCTCACCCCAAACCATCTCGATTGGGTTCAGGTCTGGTGACTGTGGAGGCCTGGTCATCTGGCGCAGCACCCTATCACCATCACACCTCCTCCTCCATGCTTCACGGTGTGAACCAGGCATGTAGAGTCCATCTGTTCACCTTTTCTGCGTCGCACAAAGACACGGTGGTTGGAACCAAAGATCTGAAATTTGGACTCATCAGACCAAAGCACAGATTTCCACTGGTCTAATGTCCATTTCTTGTGTTCTTTAGCCCAAACATGACTCTTCTGCTTGTTGCCTGTCCTTAGCAGTGGTTTCCTAGCAGCTATTTTACCATGAAGGCCTGCTGCACAAAGTCTCCTCTTAACAGTTGTTGTAGAGATGTGTCTGCTACTAGAACTCTGTGTGGCATTGACCTGGTCTCTAATCTGAGCTGCTGTTGACCTACGATTTCTGAGGCTGGTGACTCGGATGAACTTATCCTCCGCAGCAGAGGTGACTCTTCGTCTTCCTTTCCTGGGGCGGTCCTCATGTGAGTCAGTTTCTTCGTAGCACTTGATGGTTTTTGCAACTGCACTTGGGGACACTTTCAAAGTTTTCCTAATTTTTCGGACTGACTGACCTTCATTTCTTAAAGTAATGATGGCCACTCGTTTTTCTTTACTTAGCTGCTTTTTTCTTGCCATAATACAAATTCTAACAGTCTATTCAGTAGGACTGTGCATCCACCAGACTTCTGCAAAACACAACTGATAGTCCCAACCCCATTTATAAGGCAAGAAATCCCAGTTATTAAACCTGATAGGGCACACCTGTGAAGTGAAGACCATTTCCAATGACTACCTCTTGAAGCTTATCAAGAGAATGCCAAGAGTGTGCAAGGCAAACAAACAGAAAAGAGGAGCACTAAGTGAAGATCTTTTTAACAATCATTAAGGGATTCTATCAAATGGTTTCTCACCTGTGTCTGTTTATCGAAACGCGTCACATTAGGAGGTCTATCGAAACGCGTCGCATTAGGAGAGTACGAAAGCTTAATAAAGGTGTCTATTACAATTAACACCCAGTGCCTTAGCGCTTCTTAATACCGCGGTATATATTTTTTCATTTGGAAGAGTGTGCAAAACAGTAATCAAAGCAAAAGGTGGCTACATTGAAGAACCTAGAATATCAGACATATTTTCAGTTGTGTCACACTTTTTTGATAAGTATATAATTCCACATATGTTAATTCATAGTTTTGATGCCTTCAGTGTGAATCTACAATTTTCATAGTCATGAAAATACAGAAAACTCTTTGAATGAGAAGGTGTGTCCAAACATTTGGTCTGTACTGTATATGTACCAGGGTCTGACAATGCTGATAACATGGAAACTACAAACGGTACAGTAATGATTGTACATGTTTTTAAAAGGTCTGCCCAGGCACTATTCAAGGGTAATATTAGTATCATAGTGAAAAATGATCTGACAGTGTCGCTTTAATGAGGCTGAAGAGCTATGGTAGATCTGAAGCCTCTGTCACTCCAGTTCTATTCCCCACCAGCACAGCCTTTTAATATGCTGGGTGACTTCACACAAAGAAGCCATCAGTCAAGCAGGAGGAAGCTGCATTGGGTGGGAAACAGAGCTGGAGTGACACAGGCTTCAGATCCACAGCTTCATCTGCATATCAATTCAAACTCTGATTTCTCAGTAATGGAGGAACAGAATGGCCATATGAAAGGATTAATGGATTTGTTTCTGAAAGATCTTTATGTACATATAAATAGTTTGGGGTGTGAAATCTTCATCACAGACTCCCTGTAAAAGAATCACTAAAATAGCAATGCCACAATACATAAAATTATCAGATCTGTTTAAATTAGTTGTTGTAAATCTGAACCTGCTGTGGGACAGATGGACTCATTCCCAGCAGATCCATCAGCATGACACAGACTGGTTTATGACACTCCAGTGTTTTGGGGGATTTCCTTTTTTTTTAATGTTAATATTTATTGAAAGATTTTCATTGTTTAAGGGGTTTCCCAGAAATAAAGTTAATTTTAAAGTCCGTTGTTATCAATAGATCTTGGAATAATAATAATTTCCACGATTGGATGTGTTTAAAGAAAAATGTTCCTGTGCTGAGATAAACTTATATATGTGTCCCTGCTGTGTACTGTGTAATGAATGTGTCTGACCGTACAGGAACATGGTCTGATCATACCACATCTCCTGTGCAGAGATAATCTTATATATGTGTCCCTGCTATGTACTGTGTAATGGATGTGTCTGACCATACAGGGACATGGTCTGATCATACCACATCTCCTGTGCTGAGATCTTATATACCGTATTTTTTGCATTATAAGACACACTTTGTTCCCCCAAATTTTGTGAGAAGTGGGAGGTGCATCTTATAATGCGAAACTACTAGGTTGGGCTGTAGGGGGGGCAGTGGGGGGGGGGCTGTGGAGCGGTGTCAGGGGGCTGCAGCTGCGGGCCGTGGTCACGTGGGGACGCTCATTATGAACCTGTAATATTCACTGCATCCCGCTGTCAATCACCAGCGGGGCAGCGCATATCACAGGAGCGGGTCCTCAGCTGCGACCTTGCGTGCACAGTCAGTGCTTTCCACGCTTTTATTGCGTGGAAAATACTGACTATCCAAACAGAGCCAGGCTCCCCTCGCTCCCTGCAGCCATCCAACCTCACTGTCTGTGCTCTGCATCCTCCGATCTTGTGAGCATTGCTGCAGAGTGACGTCATCACCGCGCAACGCTCATATGACAGGAGGCCGCAGAGCACAGAGGGGGATGGATCAGGGAGCGAGGTGAGTATGGCATGGTTTGTTACTTTTTAAAATGTGTGCCATAGGGGAAGACAGTGTGCCAGCATGTGGGGAAGTGTGCCCACATGGGGGACATATATACCAGCATGGGGGGCCATGTACCAGGATGGGGGACATACTAATTGTCACACGGACACTGGCATTATAAGACGGACCCCTTTTAACATTATTGAATTTATTTTCTTTCTTTTTTCCTTCACAAAATTTGGGGGTGCATCTTATAATCAGGTGTGTCTTATAAAGCAAAAAATACGGTATGTGTCCCTGTTATGTACTGTGTAATGGCCGTGTCTGACCATACAGGGACATGGTCTGATCATACCACATCTCCTGTGCTGAAATAATCTTATATACGGTATGTGTCCCTACTGTGTAATGGATGTGTTCAATCATACAGGGACATGGTCTGATCATACCATAACATCTCCTGAGTAGGGCAGAATAAAGTGGAGTATACAGACATTACAGCACAAGATAAAAAAAAATTATTTTTGTGAGGTAAAACATTTTTCTGCCTGTTTGTAAAATATGTTTTACCTCAAAGAAAAAATGATTTGCGATCCGTGCTGTAATGCCTATATACTCCATTTCATCCTTCCCTGCTCAGGAGATGTATCAGGAGATTATCTCAGCACAGGAGATGTGGTATAATCAGACCATGCCCCTGTACGGTCAGACACTTCCATTACACAGTACATAGCAGTGACACATATATAAGATTATCTCAGCACTGGAAATGTGGTATGATCAGACCATGTCCCTGTTGGGTCAGACACATCCATTACACAGTACATACTAGGGGCTATAAACAGGAAGTGAGTGCTGTGGCTGGTGATCACTTCTTCTTTATATCTCATTTGGTCCGAAGGCGGAGAGAAGGAAGCCGGCTGTGATTGTATGTGTGGCTCATGTGACCTTACAATGTCACGTGACCCCCGAGCTGCAGTTACGGACAGCACTGCGATGGCAGCAAAATAGGAGGTGAGTACAGGGTTTATCTTAAGAGAGGGAAACAGGTAGATTCAGAAGGGCTTGTCCTAATAGTGGACAACTCTTTTAACAGATTTCAATGAAAATATAATTACGGTAACCAGTTTTATGGAAAAGTGGATCTAATCAATGCAATATCCAAATATCTTATAAGCTTGTATAAGAGATGCAAAGAGAATAGAAGGGAACGCAACACAGACACCCAAAAAGAGGGACGTAGGGGGTGATTAAGGGCAGTAGAGGTGGGGAGGGTGGAGGAATTACTGTATATGACTCGGTGAACAAGGTCTTAAGTGCTCAGAAGTCTTCAAAAGGAGTCCCAGGGAGCCCAAATTAGGTTAACTAGCTCTACCGTTTTGTCATTCATGATAATGCAATATTCAACGTTTCAAATATCTTTGATTTTTGTGTATAGGTGTATACTCAGCTTCCACTGAGAAGCTATCCAACATCGTGCAGCCATCAAAATGTGGAACAGAAGTATAAAACTCGTCTTAGGTAAAGTCTGTGGGAAGATATTGTGTTAAAAAGACAAGTTCTTGGGATAAGTCCAATTCAAAGACTTGTTTAACCAGAGTTTGAACATTTGTCCAGAAAATACCAGTAGTTCAAAGAAGAAAAAAAGAGACTGGTATCACCATGAAGCATTCTCTTTTATTTTAAATCAAATCCATAGATTCCATAGTGACACGTGGTGTACAGGTGTTAACGGGTTACGACTTTCCATGTTTTAGTCATAAATTCACTAAAGGTACCGTCACACGTAACAATATCGTTGCCGATATCGTTCAAAAGTCACGTGTTTTGTGACGCTTTAACGATGTCAAAATGACATCGTTGCTTGTGACACTACAAACGATGAACGATCAGTCAGCTGATCGTTCATCGTTCGATTTGAGGACAGGACCTCAAATGTATCGTTGGTCGCCCGGTGACACCGGGAGACGACCGATAAGCCAGAAAATGCGCTTTTTTTACCACAACTGCCGCATTTTTCAAAAAATGCTGAGATGAAAGGGGCCTAAAGGTGCCGTCACATGCATCAATCTGATGAACGATTTTGTTAGCGATCACATGCACGCGCGATCGCTAACAAAATTGTTCAGATCGCTGGTGAGCTGTCACACAGGCAGACTTACCAGCGATCAGTGGACCATCGACATAGTGGAAATGATTTAAATATCACTTCCACGATGTCTTGCTCCCGCTGCCAGGCTGTGGTAAGCGGGAGCAGGTTGGTCTCCAAGGTAAACCCGCTGTGTACCTTGGATACCAGCCGGTGAGCGGAGAAGGCTGGTAACCAAGGTATACATTGGGTTTACAATCGCGCGTGCATGTGATCGCTAACAAAATCGTTCATCAGATTGATGCGTGTGACGGCACCTTTAGGCCCCTTTCATCTCAGCATTTTTTGAAAAATGCGGCAGTTGTGGTAAAAAAAGCGCATTTTCCGCCTAACGGCCGCACTTGCGACACACTTGCGTCAAGCCCCATGCATTGTGTATGGGGCTTGCGGTATGTGTGCGGCAAGTGCGGTTCCGGCAGTTGCTGCTGCGAAATAAACGCGGTTAGCAGAGTTTTTTTTCCGTGGCCGTAACTACCGGAACCGCACTTCCCACACACATACCGCAAGCCACATAGACAATGCATGGGGCTTGACGCAAGTGTGTCGCAAGTGAGGCCGTTAGGCGGAAAATGCGGCAGCTGCGGTTTTTTGACTGCAACTGCCGCATTTTTCAAAAAAACGCTGATGTGAAAGGGGCCTAAGAGCCACGTCACATATATTGATTTTCAGAACGATATCGCTTGAGAGATCTCCTTTTTTGATCGCTTAAGCGATATCGTCTGTGCGTCGCTGCGTGTAATCAAGCGATTTTACAATGTAAAATTGCTTAATTGTTTGATCGCAGATTTGTGAACATGTTCACAAATCTGTCGTTGGTCGGCCGGTGGACACGCAGCATCGCTGCGTGTGACACCGGGAGACGACTGATAAGCCAGCTCCCAGCGCCTCTCACAAGCGCTGGGAGCTGGTATCCAAGGTAAACTGCGGGTATCTAGGCGGCGCGCGCTGCCTAGATACCTGCAGTTTATCTTGGAGACCAGCCTGCTCCCACTTACCGCAGGCTGGCAGCGGGAGCAAGACATCGTGGAAACAATATTTAAATCGTTTCCACGATGTCTCTGGTCCATTCATCGCTGGTGAGTCTGCCTGTGTGACAGCTCAGACTGGTTTCACACTACGATATTTTCATTTCCGATGCTGTCCGATAAAAATCGGACAGCATCGGACCGATTTTGGCCCCCATGCAGCTTTATGGGCATCAGACCGAATCGGATATGCACTAAATGGCATCCGATTTGGTCCGATCCGATTCTGTCCGATTTTTTTATCGGTGCAAAAATCGGACAAAATCGGATCGGACCAAATCGGATGCCATTTAGTGCACATCCGATTCGGTCCGATCAATTTAACATGGGGCCCTATGGAGCGCGGTCCGAGGAAACATCTGATGTCTCCTCGGACCCGATTTTAGTGTACTGAGCATGCTCAGTACATGCTCAGTACACTAAACCTATTGTGTGCCGCCTAATTTAACTTCTGCAATGTATATACTTACATAGCAGAAGTTATATATAAGTTAAATCAAGTGTTTAAAATAAAAAATCTTTATTCTCACCTTCCAGCGCTCCCTCGGCGTCTCCATCTGCAGCTGCTTTGGTAACAGGACCTGTGATGATGTCACAAACCGATCAGCTGATTGGGTCACATGACCGGTTACCGCGGAGTTTGTGGATGATGATTGAAATTTTTTGAAGCAAGTCCTCATATGTCTCTGAGGTTCATTGAACCCAAGAGTTCATTTGAGGGAGGGATTATAGGAGCCCTTCCAAATCTGAGTGTAGATGAGACATGGCAAGGCAACGTTTTTCAATTTCCATACATTTCGCATAGGCAGGTTTAGATATCTAGACTGCTATTCTGTGTAAATGAGCCTCCTAGTAATAACGGACAACCCCCAAGACCACCCGTGTCAGTCCATGAAAATCAGACTACATTCAGATGTCTTCCGAGTGAAGTCCAATATTTTCCACGGACTCATTGACTTTTATGGCTGAGTGTAAGGCTACGTTCACACACTGCGTAATTTGCATGCTTTTTTCAGCCGCGCTTTTCCCCCAAAAGCGCATCTGCGTCTGTATTCCCTGCAAAGTGAGTGGACTTTCACTTTTGCCGTTCAGACGCTGCATATTTTACGGATGCGCTTTTGGGGCCAAAAGCGCATCCATAAAAAGAATGAACATGTCAATTCTTTGCGCCTTTTGGTGTGCGATTTCCTCCATAGGCTCCATTATAAGCGCTGGAATACGCATTGCCATTCAGACAATGCTCTATTCCAGCGTTTATAAACGGAGGTGCAGGAGGAGCATCAGGATGTGATGTCACACGGGGGGAGGAAGTATGTACATACACTGCTAAAGCGAAGTGAACAATGGTGTTAAAAATAAAAAAATACACACCTCTCTGCAGACTGTCCCGGGATGCGAGAGGAAGGCATCTGGTCACTGCAAGGACCTGAATCAGCTGACTGGGCGGCAAAGCGATCAGCTGATTCAGTCAGCTGACACTTCAGTCAGCTGATCGTTTTGCCGGCTGGTCAGTTGATTCAGGTCCTTGAAGTTGACACATCATCTGATCAGTTTTCCAGATGGCAAATTGATCAGATGATGTTGCCAGTGGAGGTAACACCAAGGAGCAGGGGTTAGCAGCCAGTAGCTGCTTGGGTTATCCTTAGCTGGTAATAGAAAATGCTGCAGGAACCCACGTTTTTTTTTTTTGTTTGTTTTTTTTAAACAAAAAAAAGGCTTCCCTGTACTTCTATCCCATGGGATGGAGATGACAGGAAATGACATCAGGGACCCCTTTTTATTTTTATTTTTGGTTTGAAATATCTTTCTTCACACTGTCCTGGTGGACAGTGCAGAAAAAAACGCATCCTCCAAAAAACGCATCAAATGACGCAGTGTATGAACACAATGTGTTTTTTTACCTGCTCAAAAAAAATGCATCCTCAAAATTCAGGAAAAACACATCCTCAAGAAAATACAGCAAATACACACCGTGTGAACATAGGCTAAGGCAGAATCAGCCCGGGCATGCTGGGATTTTTCCCTCACACTATCTCAAACGTGCACAGCCCCATAGCATAACATTAGTTTGAGTGCCGTCCAATATTTTGTCGGGTCGCACTCGGACCAAAAATATGGCAATGTGAGCGAGCCCATATGCTGCTATTTGTTTTGTTTTTTTGTTTTTTTAATTAAAGGGGTATTCCTAAAAAAAGGATCATTGATGTCACCTATTAGATCAGTGGGAGTCCAATTGATAGACTGCCACAGATCACCAGATTTAAGGACTATTGTATTCTGACCATCTGGTGATCAGTGGGGCTCTCAGCAGATGGATTCCCACCATTTTAAAGGTTATGACCCATCCTGTAGACAGATGGTATCTTGATATTGCCGGAATGCACTTTTAATATTTTATGTTTTTGATAATTATTTCCTGTGACCTATATGGAGCCATACAGTGAACAGTGCAGAAACTATCCAGTCATCAGTCATACCACCAATTTCCGTTCCATTGAAGTTTCTTCATCGATAGTCACTCTTATAACAAAACCACAAGTGCATTTGCCTGTAATGGAACCAGTATATGCAGGAAACCAGTCATACCCCCATCAGGGGAACTAATGTAAATTATATTTTACTTGCTAAATAAATAGCAGACACAGCTTGTCAGCAATGTATTCCAGCTCTGCAGGTAAAAGCAGCACAATTTAATTTGAGTAAGGTCTTTTAAGCCTCCATGGGATTACATATTTATAGGGTATATTCATCTAGAATAATTTTCAGACATATCCTATATGATCACCACTGAATGGGTTTTACCGCTCTGTACCCTGTGACGTTCCAGCTTAGGGGGCAACTTTTTGGTTACGTTCCATTGCTCTTCAGAGTTCCTTCTAGTAATCTTTTGGGGTCCTGGCCCAGACTTATTCTGATGTTATACTCTCTTGTGTCTTTGGGGACAAGTCAATATGTGACTTCAATGTTTCAGGACTTTATTCCTGGCTTTTGCAGAGTCTTAAGTGGTCAGTCAGCCTACTACAGTACTATTAGTGCCGGGAAAGTTTCCTAATTGGGCAAAATGACTAATTATTTTGGAAAAGGTGAGGGACCTTTATGGTGACCATACTGGTTCTAGAGTTAATGTAAAGAGGTAGTGCTGAATTCAGAAATAAGATTTCTTCCACTCCTGCCCATAGAACCATTGGACAGGTGCAGTACTGGTTATCTAATCCTAGACTACCACTTTATTTTAATAAAGAATTTCAGGGATGTTTTGGTTTATTATTTTAAGGTAGATCTTTTGTTTATGATCTTCCATGTAAGCCCAAATTAAGTTTATTTAAAGGAAACCTGGGAGCAAGCTTTACATATGTAAGCAGTCACATGGTTGTATCAGCTCTTGTCTCCAATATTGGAATACAGAGGAGAAGCCATATGCAGATCAGGCTAGAAGTGCCCTGGGGGTGTTCGTGCACCCAGATGGCGTCTTCCAAGTGCATTGACACAGTCTCCGTGCACTTCCAGTATAATTTGCATGTGGATTCTACGCAAATTTTTTTGTTATTGGCATGCTAGATCTCTACAGCAAAAAGGAAACTTTTTTGGGGCGGTAAGGGCGCTATACATCCATACCACTTCCTCCACATGTAGAAATGTGCTGACAGACTCCCTTTAGTTGCACAATAAATTATGCCGTTTGCTAATATACAGCACTTTGCATCTGTTTCACATCTTATGATGTTCAAGGTCTTTGATTGTACTTAGAGTGGGAACCTTTTATTTTTACTTTCTGGTGATAAAAATCTGCCTTGGTCATGATATGTCCACATGGATGCATGCCTGTTAAAGATACTGATGTAATAACTGCAAGACACATTGTGAAGTGAGATACTAATTAGGGACCATCCTGGTTGGGTATACCTTGTCGCGGGAGATGGCTTTTATGCTCTTTTTGGGTGTGAGTCTTGTCTATTAGGCTTTCCGTGGCAGGTGTGAAACAGTCTGTTCTGGGTACTGCTCTGCCCCCGTCTATATTGAGGCCTGCTGGCACACAGCAAGGTGCTATACTAGAGTTAGGAACCATCCTGATTAGGTATACCTTGTCTCAGTGGGATGTATTATATGCTTTTTTTGGGCTGTGAATTCCTATTTGCTTTCCATGGGCAGGAGTGAAACAGTCAGGTCTAGGTTGGGATCTGCCCCCATCTGTTTTGAGGCATGCCGGCACATGGGTAGAATACTAGCGTTAGAGACCATCCTGATTGGGTACACCTTGTAGTACACCTTGTTGTGGTGGGATGGTGTTTATGCTATTTTGATCAAAATAGGGTACTTAATTTGCCTACTACAGTGTATTTCCTCATTGTTTTTATTTTAGGTTTTGTCTGTCGATTGCTACAATGTGAATGTGTGCATCTGCACATTGCATTTATACCAACAGGTGTGCATAATACTGTAATACCTGTTGGAACAAACCGTGTACCTGCATGATCATGTAACAGATGAATCAACCATGACTGACACTGGATACTCCTTTAAATTCTATAGGTGTAAAGGTTTGTGGTCACTTAAAGCGCCAACCCTGGACCGGCGCATTTAAATGTAAACCCTCTGCCCCCATCATACACTCACCTTCCTGCGGCTTCACCTTATACTGACACCGCTCCTGTTCCACGGTGCCACTTTGTGCCCATACCTTCTGACTGGCCAGATGTTAAAAGTTACATCACAAGAGTTCAATGCATCTCTGAGAGCCAGAATAATGCTCCCAAAGAGATGTATTGAATTGTCACCTCCAGTGCACTCCATGAAAACACTGGAGCTGCCGGCAGGTCACAAATTCCCGTAGACCGACTGGAGCGCGATGGGAAAAAGATGAAGGTGAAGGAAGGGGAGTATCAGACTGGGGGCAGAAGTATTTGCATTTAAAGCATCACTATAGCATTGCAATGAAAAGAAACACTGGAGTGGTGCTTTAAATAGGTCAATTAAATGAGCGTTACATTAAAGTTTAATAGCCAACTTTAATTTAAAAGTTATGATTAGGGATTTCCATTATGTTCTGAAGCTATCCTCAACTACACACTGCTGGGATAGTTCAGAAGATGTAACCTAAAGATATGGTACTGCTGCATTGTATGTAATGGAGATGTCCGTGCACGTCCAGGTACAGAGAGGCGGTTATGGCTTGCCTCTTCCAATGGATGTTCACACATTGAGGTCAAGTTGTGGTTTACAGCTGCATTAACCGCGGAATCACATCACAGCTTCGGCACGTCATCGCTGGCCGGTTGTAAACCGAGATAGGATGACGAGCAGAGAACCTGAGCTCTGTTGGTGGAGGGTTGAGGAGGCGAGTAGCGTTTGCCTTTTGGGTTTTTGATTTTCTAACGCCTGGACCAGCTTTTCAAGTAACACATTTGCCTTCTTTTATTACATTACACTAGAATCAAAGTTTTCTTTTCCCCATATATGTTCTACTTGTGGAGATCCCATGGCTATACTTGAGTGCTAGAGTTCATAATTTATAGGCAGGGTAGCCCTCAAACATTGTAGATTGTCTCTTTATTTCCTTTTTTTCCTACAACTACATTTAGAAAACTTACAACCACACATTTCAGATGTGCAGGACGGAGGAGCAGTAAAATGCAACCACTTACGAGACCATAACTATTTAATAAGCTTTTTCTTTATTAATGACTTGGCGTGTGCTTGTTCATGTGGGAATAGAGATGTCTCTGCAATCCACTTCTGGAAGGATGATGGTTCCTTCACTGCCTCCTCAGTGCAGTTCTCTTCAAACAGTTCATTGTAATGGAAGGCCTGAATCATGTAAGTCAGGGAAGAGAAGAGAGAATTTTGTAAACTTTTATTGTTGTCTTTGGGCTCTATGTAATCTGTGCTCAGAGATGGACCTATGTCAGGAGCAAGCTTGACAATGTGTCCAATTAACATCCACATTCTTTGGTTTGTCTTTACACGTTCTTATTCACTGACCAATGTACAGGACAAACATTCTAAAATTCGGGTAAGTCCTGCCAGAAGGATGCAGCATGCAAAGCTCGCCGCCAAAAGTAAATGCTTATTTTCTGGTCATCATAATGGGAGACCCAGACAATGGGGTTAAGGGCACTGCCCTCCGGAGGCCACACTAGGTACTACAAGTTTGTAGACACCGCCCCCTCCGCTTATAAACCCCTACCGCAGGGAATATCCTCAGTTTTTAACTTAGTGTGCTCGGAGGTATCACACGCTTTGCTTGCACTTCACTGCATTCTCACTACTTACGTGATTGCGTCTGAAGACAAGGTAATATGGTCCCGGTCGGGGACCTTCGGCAGTCTCCCTGCTCACCCTTGGGAACACGCAGGTCGAGGTACCGGAGGGCCTAGAGCCTGGACACTTTGTGTCTCCCGGTACGCTGTCGCACTCCTTCCCATCCCTGTTTGGGGGCTCTGGAAAGTGGGAGACTGGAGCCTTGCACAGCTCCGCTCCGTCCGAGGCCTCCCTAAATGGTGCTTACAGACCGGACTGGAGCCAGCCCAGTCCGAGGCCTCCCTAAATGGTGCTTACAGACCGGACTGGTGCTGCACCCCCGTCCGAGGCCTCCCTAAAGGTGCTTACAGACCGGACCGGCACTGAGGCACCTTGTGTGTCTCCTGTGTGCCTGGGGGTAGTGTCGGCACTATATGTGTTGGGACACTCAGACCGCGCGCAACCCTCGGGTCCGCGGTTCTGGCAGTGGACCCCGTGCTGGGGCCACTCTGGCTGACCGCCCTGTGTCTCACAGGGGCTGCGGCTGTCGGCTCCAGACTTTGTCTGCAGCCTTGGTATTGTGTTTTGTGTGTGTCACGATACTTTCCCGCGCTGCGGGCCTCGGCGCCTTCATTTCTGGGGCTGCCTGAGGAGATGGAAGCAGCCCCGGCGGTGACGTCATTAAGGGGCGTGCGTGTGGCTTCCCGCGTGTCTTCGGCTCCGCCCACAATTGAATTGTCGGCGGCCATCTTCCCCTCACTTCCCGGCTGGGATCTGCTTGAAGTGCACGGCTGCACTCTTTACAGGGGAGACCGGAAGACTCGCGGAGGCCACACACGCACACACCGCTTCCTCCGCCGCATTACTGCGGTCGGTAAGCCACCGGTTGTACCGGTTTGTCTCTTTAAAGATTGGCTTCTCCCCCTGCTGTGGGAATGTCCTCAGCTGGGAAGAACGCTGCTAAGGCGGCCAGTAACACCACTACCTGTGCTACATGCAAAGGGATACTGGTGGAGGGGTCCTGCAATAACTGCGGACGCCCAGAGGCCCGGGCTGATACTGCTGAGACAACAGCCTCGGTGCCGTACCCTGTGGTCCATGTGGGCCCAGGGCCATGGGAGACACAGAACAAGATAAATGAATCTATGTTATCCCAGCTGTCCTCCATGTCGCAATCCCTGGAGGTACTGACCAGGAGACTGGACAATCCAGCGGCTCCTTCACATTACTCCAGAGTGTCCCCTGCCTCAACTATGAGACCCCTTAAGCGGACTCGACGTGAGGATTCACCCGAGCTCCAGACACTCTCTGAAGAGGAGGGTCTCTCTGAGGGGGATGAGGATGATGGGGGTTCATTACTCGGGTCCGTGTCAGAACCACCAGAGGGGGTGGAGGATCTGGTGTCCTCCATCAACGAGACTCTGCGTCTCGTGACACCCCCGGAAGAGGTGAACGTTCACCCGAAGGAGGTCTACCAATGGCTGCGGCCGGAGGCTAGACCAAGTGGTTCCTTTATGGACCACACTAACTTTGGAAGGGTGGTTAGAGCGCCCAGGATTCATCCTGGACGGCGTTATGTCCGTAAGTCCAAGGACAATCGCTTCCCCTTTCCTGAGGAGGTGCTTCAGGAGTGGTCGCAGTCCCCTAAGGTGGACGCTTCCATGACCAGGATTGCTGCACGCTCTCTGTTCTCTGCCTCTGATAGCTCCTCATTAAAGGATGCGACAGATAGACAGGTCGAGCAACTCGCAAAGTCTTCTTATGAGGCTGTGGGGTCTTCATTTGCCCCTAATTTTGCCACGGTCTGGACTCTGCAGGCGATCACCTCCTGTCTGGATGGTATCGCGGATCTGGCAGGGTCCAGTTCAGAAGTCCTGGCGCTTACTGATAGAGCAAGGGCCTATGCGGATTACGCCAGGACGGCAGTACTGGAAACTGTGAATCGCTCTGCTGTGGCTTCAGCCAACGCTATAGCGATCCGCAGGTTATTGTGGCTGCGTCTTTGGGACTCAGATGCCACGTCTAAGAAGATTTTACAGAATCTTCCGTTCTCTGGCGACAGGCTTTTTGGTACCGAACTGGACAAGCTGATTAAGGATTCTGCTGAGTCAAAGATTCCACAGAATAAACCTAAGCCACGGTATTCCGTGAAAAGGAACCCAAAACAGTGGTCCTTTCGATCCAGTTCACAGCCATCAGCACCGTCTGCCCGTGCGGACAGAGGGAACAAGTCCTCTACTCAGTGGCGTCCCAAGGGTCGCCAGAAGAAGCCGGCGGGGGCAGCGGCTGCCACCCCCAAACCCACTTCCGCATGACTCGCGCTCTCCTCCTGCCTCCCCACAGGTGGGGGGCCGCCTGTCTCTTTTTCGGGACAGATGGCTACTCCAAGTCCAAGATCAGTGGGTACGAGATATAGTCTCCAGAGGCTACAGGATAGAGCTGACGTCTCAGCCGACACACCGATTCCATCGATCGGTCCCGTCTCCAGAAAAAGCTCAGGCTTTTCATCTGGTGTTGGAGGGTCTCCGCAGAGACGGAGTAGTGGTCCCAGTGCCTTCCGGGGAGAGGTTCCGGGGTGTTTACTCCAACCTCTTTATCGTCCCGAAGAAGGACGGCTCTTTTCGCCCGGTTCTGGACCTCAAGTTGTTCAACCGTCACGTGTTGGTTCGGAAGTTCCGCATGGAATCCCTGCGCTCCGTGATCGCGGCTGTGTCACAGGGGGACTTCCTAGCGTCCATAGATATCCGGGACGCTTACCTTCACGTACCCATTGCATCAGCTCATCAACGCTGGTTAAGATTCGCAGTGGGGGACGAACACTACCAGTTCGTGGCTCTCCCTTTCGGTCTGGCCTCGGCTCCGCGAGTGTTCACAAAAGTGATGGCCTCTATGATGGCTCTCCTGCATGTGCAGGGACATGCCGTCATCCCATATCTAGACGACCTTCTGGTCAGGGCGCCATCGGAACACCTGTGTCGGGTGAGCCTGGAGGCGACCATGAAGTCTCTGGAACATTTTGGGTGGCTTCTCAATGTTCAGAAGTCGACCCTGGTTCCGACCCAGTCACTGACATATCTGGGCATGGACTTCCACACAGACTCAGCTCTGGTGTCTCTGCCACGAGCCAAACAGTTGGCCATCTATTCCGGAGTACAGCAGGTCCTCCTGGCACCACAGTCATCCATACGGGTGTTGATGAAGTTGGTGGGACGTATGGTGGCATCAATAGAGGCAGTGCCTTTCGCACAATTTCGCCTCCGTCCTCTCCAGCTGGAGATTCTCCGCAGATGGGACAAGAGGACGATTTCTCTGAATCGGCTGGTGACTCTTTCTCAACCGACCAGAGATTCCCTGCAGTGGTGGCTACTGCCACATCACTTGTCTCGGGGCCGGTCTTTCATCAAACCATCTTGGGTAGTGGTGACCACCGACGCCAGTCTGACGGGCTGGGGGGCGGTGTTCTTACACCACAGGGCACAAGGCCTCTGGACTCAGTCGGAGTCGGCGTTGCAGATCAACGTGCTGGAGATCAGGGCGATCTATCTGGCGCTCCTGGCGTTTCAGAAATTCCTCTCAGGACAACCCATTCGGGTTCAGTCCGACAATGCGACGGCCGTCGCATATATAAATCATCAGGGAGGAACCAGGAGTGCACAGGCTCTGGCCGAAGTCCACCGCATCCTATTCTGGACGGAGGACAACAACTGCCTGATTTCCGCAGTTCACATCCCAGGAGTCGAAAACTGGGAGGCCGACTATCTGAGCCGGCAGGGGATGGACGCCGGAGAGTGGTCTCTTCACCCGGACGTCTTCCGAGACGTCTGCAGCAGATGGGGCACTCCGGATGTGGACCTGATGGCCTCACGGCTGAATCATCAGGTGCCGCAATACATGGCGAGGTCGTGGGATCCTCAGTCTCTGGGAGCGGACGCTCTGATCCTGAGTTGGTCCAGATTTCTTCTGCCATATGTGTTCCCGCCTCTAGCTCTGATTCCCAAGGTTTTGTGGAAGATCAGGACGGAGTGCAAGGTGGCCATTCTAGTGGCTCCGGATTGGCCCAGGAGGTCCTGGTACCCAGACCTGTGGCAGCTGTCAGGCGGACACAGGTGGGCTCTTCCAGAACGCTCAGATCTTCTCGCGCAAGGCCCATTTTTCCACCTCAATTCCAGGGCCCTCAGGTTGACTGCATGGCTCTTGAGGCCTGGCTGCTGACATCCAGGGGTTTCTCCTCTACAGTGGTTGACACTATGAATCGGGCTAGGAAACCTGTTTCGCGGAAGATATACCACAGGACGTGGAAAATCTTTTTCGCCTGATGTACTTTTGGTAGACGGTCACCTTGGCCCTTGTCGGTTCCGACGCTGTTGGCTTTCCTTCAGTCGGGTTTGGAGCTGGGCTTATCCCTTAGCTCTCTGAAGGGTCAGGTGTCGGCGCTGTCTGTGCTGTTTGACAGACGTTTGGCGCTTCTACCGAAGGTCCGTCAATTCCTACAGGGGGTGTCTCGAGTGGTTCCGCCATATAGACGGCCACTGGACCCTTGGGACCTCAACATAGTCCTGGCGGCACTTCAGAAGCCGCCGTTTGAACCGCTGAGAGAAGTTCCTCTCTCTCGTCTATCCCAGAAAGTGGTCTTTTTGGTGGCAATTACGTCTCTGAGAAGGGTCTCAGAATTGGCTGCACTGTCGTGCAAGTCACCCTTCCTGGTGGTTCACCAAGACAAGGTGGTCTTACGCCCACGGCCAGAATTCTTGCCTAAGGTGGTGTCCACTTTTCACCTGAACCAAGAGATTGTGCTTCCATCATTTTGTCCCGCTCCCGTTCACCAGGTTGAGCGCGACCTTCACACTCTGGATCTCGTGAGGGCTGTGCGCATTTATGTGTCCAGAACTGCCTCCTTCCGGAGTTCTGACTCTTTGTTTGTCCTTACGGCGGGTCGCTGTAAGGGGTCCACGGCATCAAAATCTACCTTGGCCAGATGGATCAAGGTGCCCATTCAGGAGGCCTACCGTTCTTCCGGTCTGCCTCTCCCGGTGGGATTGAAGGCGCACTCGACTAGAGCTGTCGGTGCCTCCTGGGCTTTGCGACATCGAGCTCCTGCTCTTCAGGTGTGTCAGGCAGCCACATGGTCAAGCCTGCATACTTTTTCTAAGCACTATATGGTGCATGCCCATGCCTCTGCGGATGCAAGTCTGGGCAGGCGGGTCCTCCAGGCGGCGGTTGCCCACCTTTGAAGAGGGGGACCATGTGTTATCCGTCTTTTGAGGAACTCTTCCCGCCCTGGGGTATTGCTTTAGGACATCCCCATTGTCTGGGTCTCCCATTATGATGACCAGAAAAAAGAGAATTTTGTTTACTTACCGTAAATTCTTTTTTCTTTAATCATCAATGGGAGACCCAGCACCCACCCAGTGTTCCGTTGGTTGTTGTCACATTTGACTTGTTCCCAGTTGGAACAATTTATTCCGGGTTGCTGGACCGTTTGTTCACGGTTTTTTCTCCCGAGGTTTCGGGTGTGGTTCTTTTTGTGTCTCCTCGCAGCTTATGGACCAAACTGAGGATATTCCCTGCGGTAGGGGTTTATAAGCGGAGGGGGCGGTGTCTACAAACTTGTAGTACCTAGTGTGGCCTCCGGAGGGCAGTGCCCTTAACCCCATTGTCTGGGTCTCCCATTGATGATTAAAGAAAAAAGAATTTACGGTAAGTAAACAAAATTCTCTTTATAAGGAGCTCCCCATTATTCAGCAGCTGCCAGGGGCGTAGCTACAATAGGTGCAAAGATTGTAATTGCAACTGGGTCCTGGAGTTAAGGGGCCCCAAAACTCCCTTTTGGCCTATAGAAAAAGACTAATGCTATTAAAGATTTGCAAAAATTGGCCCCATTTTAGCTTTTGTATTGGGGCCTGTGAGCTTCAAGTTTCAACCACTCTAGCTGTCCAAACATTCTGGGTAAATTAGTATGGTATAAGATTTTGTCCAGTTCTCCATTCTGTCTATTTTTTGATGCATTCTCATGTTTCATTAGTAGTGTACAGATGTTGATTTACAGACCAGCCATTGGTCTCCTAACCAAAACAACCTCATACAACCCCTTGCAAAAATTCTGGAATCACCGGGCTCGGAGGATGTTCATTCAGTTGTTTAATTTTGTAGAAAAAAAGCAGCTCACAGACAAATGCACAAAACTGAAGTCATTTCAAATGGCAACTTCATGGCTTTAAGAAACCGTAAAAGAAATCAAGATAAAAAATGTGCTAGCCAGTAACAGTTACTTTTGTAGAGCAAGCAGGGGGAAAAATTATGGAATCACTCAATTCTGAGGAAAAAATTATGGAATCACCCTGTAAATTTTCATTTCCAAAACTAACACCTGCATCAAATAAGATCTGCTCGTTAGTCTGCATCTAAAAAGGAGTGATCACACCTTGGAGAGCTGTTGCACCAAGTGGACTGACATGAATCATGGCTCCAACATGAGAGATGTCAATTAAAACAAAGGAGAGGATTATCAAACTCTTAAAAGAGGGTAAATCAACACGCAATGTTGCCACAGATGTTGGATGTTCACAGTCAGCTGTGTCTAAAATCTGGACCAAATACAAACAACATGGGAAGGTTGTTAAAGGGAAATATTCTGGTAGGCCAAGGAAGGCACCAAAGCATGAAGACCGGAAACTTCAAGCAATATGTTTCCAAAAGAGGAAATGCACAACAAAGCAAATGAGGAACAAATGGGAGGAAACTGGAGTCAATGTCTGTGACAGAACTGTAAGAAACCGCTTAAAGGAAATGGGATTTACATACAGAAAAGCTAAACAAAAGCCATCATTAACACCTAAACAAAAAACAAGGTTACAATGGGCTAAGGAAAAGCAATCGTGGACTGTGGATGACTGGATGTAAGTCATATTCAGTGATGAATCGCGAATCTGCATTGGGCAAGGTGATGATGCTGGAACATTTGTTTGGCGTCGTTCCAATGAGATTTATAAAGATGACTGCCTGAAGGGAACATGCAAATTTCCACAGTCATTGATGATATGGGCTGTATGTCAGGTAAAGGCACTGGGGAGATGGCTGTCATTACATCTTCAATAAATGCCCAAGTTTACATTGATATTTTGGACACTTTTCTTATCTCATCAATTGAAAGGATGTTTGGGGATGATGAAATCATTTATCAAGATGATAATGAATCCTGCCATAGAGCAAAAACTGTGAAAGAAATTCCTTGAAAGAAGGTCACATAAGGTCAATGTCATGGCCTGAAAATAGTCAAGATCTCAATCCAATTGAAAATCTTTGGTGGAAGTTGAAGAAAATGGTCCATTACAAGGTTCCAACCTGCAAAGCTGATCTGGCAATAGCAATCAGAAAAAGTTGGAGCCAGATTGATGATGAGTACTGTTTATCACTCATTAAGTCCATGCCTCAGAGACTACAAGTTGTTATAAAAGCTAGAGGTGGTGCAAAAAAATACTAGTAATGTATTGGAGTGTTGTATTGTTTGTTTGTCATGATTCCAGATTTTTTTCCTCAAAATTGAGTGATTCCATAATTTTTCCCCCTGTTGGGTCTACTAAAGTAATCATTACTGGCTAGCATATTTTTTTGTCAAGATTTCCTTTAGCTTTTCTTCAAGGCAGAGAGTTGCCATGTGAAATGACTTTAGTTTTGTGCCATGTCTGCGATCTGCTTTTTTTTCTACAACATTAAACAGCTGAATGAACATCCTCCGAGCCGGGTGATTCCATAATTTTTGCCAGGGGTTGGATATGCCTGTCATGCTGTTGCGTTCAGGTTAGGAAAGACCCAGCCGGCCAGAAGTCACATCTAAATGGCACATGAACATGCGGCTCCCGAGGCTTCAAATTGCGGTCCACGGCACCGTGGACAACGTAAGGACGCTGGGAACCACTGTGTAAGGGACCGTCGCAGTGCAGTGTGCTGGGGACTGTGGATTTATTATCACTTCCTGCGGCCGCTACCACAAGCTCTGAGCCTCCTTACCTCAGCTACATCAATGGAAGCTGGCGGGCCAATTAGATCACAGACTCGCAAGTGATTTCGGCCAATTAGAAACCTCAAGTGACATCATACGCCGACGTCACTTGCGGGTCTGTGATCTGATTGGCCCGCCAGCTTTATTGATGTAGCTAAGGGAAGGAGGCTGGGAGCTTATCGTATCGGCTGCAGGAAGTGATAAAGCCGCAATCCCCAGCACTATGTACTGTGGCGGCCCCATACACAGCTCACCGTGGCGGCCTCTTACACAGCGCACCGTGGCGGCTCCCTGCAAAGTGGATCCTGGCATCGTTAAGGTGTGTGTGAGAGAGAGTATCACTGTGTGTATGAGAGAGTGTGTGTGTGTGTGTGTGTGTGTGTGTATGTATATGAGTGTGTGAGAAAGTGTGTGTGTGTGTGTGTGTGTGTGTGTGTGTGTGTGTATACACAAAAAGAAAAGCGACCAGGTGGGACATCACTACAAAGTGGCATCAGGATGAGGACATTTCTACAAGAGGACCAGGATGAGGACATTACTAAAAGAAGAGGACCAGGATTGGGGGCATTACTACAAGATGAGGATCAGAATGGGGGCATTACTACATGATGAGGACCAGGATGTTCACATTACTACAAGAAGGACCATAATGGGGGACATTAATATAGGATGGGGACTAGTATGAGGACATTATTACAAGAAGGGGACCAGGATGGGGACATTACCACAAGGGAAGACCAGGATAAAAACATTACACAAGATGAGGACCAGGATGGGGACATTACTATAAGAAGATCTGGATTTGAACATTACTATATTGAGCAAAAAATTCTGGAATTACTAAAAATGTCAATTAGTAATGTGGCCCCCCGATATCAATTTTTTTCTATGTACGGCCCACCAACCCAGCCGAGTTTTAGACCCCTGCTCTAGACGTTAGGAGAACTGTTTTACTTTATATATACGGAGCACAGTCTTGGAGGCAGTGTAGGGCTGTGTTTGCGTCTTTTCAGGGCCATAGGAAGGGGTTTGGTGTCCCAAAGAGTACTTTGTCTCCATGGATCAGAGATGCAATCGGTCTGGCCTAATCAGCAAATGATGGAAATCCCCCGATAGCAGTGAGGGCCCATTCAGCATGGACCGTGGCATCCTCCTGGGCTCGATCGATCTGATATGTAAGGCAGCGACATGGTCTTCACCATCTACATTTTACAAACACTATAGGCTTGATTTATCATCCTCTCCTGATTTTGTTTTTGGAATATCTGGTTTCAATTTGGTGGTCCCTCCTAGGTGATAATTCTCTGAAAGTCTTTCAGTGGGTACTGCCGTAGCGAAGAGAAAAAACTAAATGACTTACTGTACCAGTAATAATATTTTATTGAGTCCACGACAGCACCCACTCACATCCCTCCCTTAGTATTCATGTATTTCTATATGAAAAAAAGGAAAAAAAAATGTATGTAAGCATTTTAGTGTGTGTTCTTTCCTTAAGGTGGTGGTTATATGCATAGGAATTGATTAATATTATGATTGTCTAATTTCTGGCAATTCCTCCTATGCTCTGTAATTCAACTGAGGAGGCAAGGGGACCCGCTCCTTTTTATCTGTCCTTATGGGCGTATCCCCTCCGTCCTGGGCCCCTTCCTTTAATAATGTCTTCCATCATTGGCCCCTGCCTGATTATAATGTTCTCCATCCTGCACACCTTCCAGTAATATATATTCCCACTCCATCCTGGTATAATGTCCCTCACCATGGCACACTTCCAGTAATATATGGCCCCCAACCTGGTATAATCCACCTCCTTGTGGGCCCCTTCAAGTAATATGTATTTTGACCTGGTTTAATGTCTTAATCCTGGGCCCCTTCAAGTAATAAATCCATCATTCTGAACCCCTTCAATATATTCTACACACCCCAATCCCACAATGTGCAGTGTTCCATCCCATAGCTGGTGTAAAAGCCGGCTGCTGACTTCAGTGTGCGGGTGAAGGACAATGCATTACACCACTTCTACTTGTCACCAGTGACTTGACGGAACCTCATTTGCTGTTCTCTGACTGGCCGGCAGCCTGTGTTGCAGTTCAGGGACCTTGCGAGTCTCTGTTCTGCATTACATTCCAGCTGAATATGCGTCCTTGGACACACATCCAGTTGAAATATCTGGTGTTGTCGGAGAGCCCCACTCCTGCATGGTCACGGTTGCACTCTCTGCAAATGCGATCATTAAACTTTTGGTTAATCCACACACAGCAGATTTGATGCAAATATCTTTGTGACTGTCCACCATCTTTAGATACGGTTTGCTGAAATCCATGGACCTGCTGAAAGAAAACTCTACTGCTTCTTTTTTTTTTTACTAAGCTAACAAACGCATAGGCAGAAGTAGGGTCCGTAAGATCTGATTATGCCGGTATGCTGTTATAAATGGTGATGCATTGGTGAGAATAGAAGCTACCGTATTTGGTTGTGATGGTGGACATAGCCTGTAATCAGATTTAATAAATAATCTGGATACATCATGAAATAGATCACTTGGTCTATTAAGTGTTGTGTACATACCATGAAAATCATTCCCAGAAACACTCTACTCCTTTCTGAACACAACATTTTATGAGTCCACATATAGGCAAGTTCAGTTGGAGATGGGTAAATGAATTTCCAGGTTCCTAGTCCAGTGACTGTGTCAGTGATCTACTGGTCAAGAGCCTTGTGAACTGCCCCGCTACCTGCTGGATTTCTCTTTCTCTTGATTTGAATGTCTGACATGACATTGTGCGTTCGTCTCACACCAATGATGATGGTGGTCCTGGAAATGGGGACATCTCGCCAGGGTTGCCAAGACATGGTTCACCAGGTACTGGTCCAGTGGCGATGGACTACTGATGGGGCCCTACACCAGGACTTTTCAAATTGATTTACTTATCTCTACTCCTAGAGTTTACAGCCTGAATACATTACCTCCAGCCACCTAGCTTGCTTGACAAGCTGGTTTGATTTTTCTGCTGTCCTGCTTCTAAAATCTTGCACATGCTCAGTAGAAAATGTAGTCCCTATAGCACTATACATTAAGGCTGGTTTTACAAATTGACCGCTCTCACATCGGATGACCCAACAAAGGTGAAAGTACACTGGCCTCATTGAAAATTTATGTAGGGGTCACTCTACCGGGTGACAGACCCCAAAGTGATCAACAAGTCCTGAAATATCCCGATACCCAGGGTCTGGTAGTGAGATGCAACATTTACATTTTGGATTCTCAAAGGTTATCTTTTCATCAGGAACCAAATTTTTACACAAAATAATCATTGAAGCTTTATTGATGGAGACTCTACGTGAGGCTTGTATGGGTTTTTTTTTTCTTCAGTGCTTTCTTAGTTATCTGAGCAACTCCTAGAGTCAATTCATTGACGCGGCTTCACAAGTCACGTATGGACACTTTATACTAAGCAGTAAATCACTAAAATAAATAAGCAGGGAATGAAATTTCAGAACTGTCGACACGTGTTGTAGTATGTCATACTGTAAACGTGCACGTCAGCCTGAGACATATAGGTCACCAGGGTTTTTGGTTTACTTTCTCCTCCTCTTATGTGAATGTTGAATGATGTAACAAGCCCTATGGTTTCCTCTCCAGACCTTTATAATGCTTAGGTACGGTAGTTTACTTTTTTTTTTCTGTGCATTTGTAAATATGAACATGTCATCATACTTGTTGTTGTTCTTACTGTTAATAAAACCCAGTTCCCATTGTGTTAATTTATGAAGACCATTCTTTTTTTTATTCAGATTTGTTTAACCACTTTTACTTACATCGGCAGCCAATTTTCATGCAAAAGCATTCATAGGCACACATCTTTCATGATCATCAGTCTGTTCAAACCTGATGAAAGAACAAAAACACATCGTTTGGCAGACCGTCTTGCAAAAAAAAGATGTGCTACCTAACACAATGATATTGTATGTTCAAAGAAAGAGCATGTGAACGATTGTTCTGTGCTCGTAGAAGTGAAATTGACCTGTCTAAACAAGCTATTAAACGACTGCTGATCGACTTTTATATAGCCCCACAGCGAATATAATGGCCATTTGACCAGTGTATAAAGACGAAGTATCGTATGATCCGCGCTGCTACCAAAGGAAGACCAGGACAATAGATCGTCTGGTTGAAGTAGTTCTTTAATGCGTTTCGGAGCTATCTCCCTGCTCCTTCCTCAGGGTAATATCCTTTGGTAGCAGCGCAGATCATACCACACTTCATCCTTATATGCTGATTTTTGATCGCGGTGACCCGTGGATGTGTGGATCCAGCAGCAGCTACTGACTAAGCGTTCATACTGTTTGTGGGTTTACACAACCAGATCAGGTGTGCAGGCCCTTGTCGCCATACATATTCTTCTATATAATAGAGATGAGACCCTATTGCGCATTTGTCTCATTTCTATAGATTTGACCAGTGTAAACTCACCTTGAGAAAGAAAAAAACTATGATTGGAAAGTGAATACATTTTTTTACCTCGACTATTGTTTTTCAGTTTTTAATTTAAAGGTGATGTCTGATTTAAAGGCTCAACCCCATAGCATCCGAAGGCTAGTTTGGGAGGATTTCCTGATGCATATCTTCAATAAAAGGACTCCCATGTTTAAGAACCTTACTAATGGACGCCAGAAGTGGATTTAATAGATCCCTATAGACATATTGTTAAAAGAATTCTGAAAGAAAAAAAAAATTAGCACAACGTTGGTCCAGTAGCCATCTAGTACTACAGTCTACAAGACCAAAGCACTGTGACCCTCTTGTGATTGCTTGGCCGATACAACAACAGGTAGGAGAAGGTTCGGAGAGCTCAGTCCAGCAGCCACTACCAACGTAGCCACTAGAGCAAGGGTCTTTGAAAATCTTTCTGATGAACCTTACTTAAGTTTTTATTTTTCCTAATTCTGAAAGACACCTTTTTGTATGGGCAACAATCAGGCTTTGGATTTGGTAAGCCAAACCTCTGACTCCAACTACTCAATTTCCATGAATCCGACTCCACCAAAATGGATTCCGACTTCAACTCCATGACTCCGACTTAACAATTGTAGTGTACAGTCTGTAAGCCAAACCTCCGACTCAAGATTATTCAATTTCCCTAAATCTGACTCCACCTAAAAGGACACCGACTCTATAACTGGAACTCCACAGCCCTGGTGTGCAGTCTGAAAGCTAAACCTCTGACTTAGACTCCTCAATTTCCCTGATTCCGACTCCACAGCCCTGACCATAATAGAGGAGCCTTTTATGAATCCATCAACACACCCTATAATTGTTTTGGATCACCCACAAGTTGAAGGGTTGTAATTGATAGCAAGGATCTTCCATAATGACCAGAACAGGTATTCTACCCAGGCAGAAGAGCCCATAGACTTCATTGACTTAAAGGGATCCTGTCACCTCCAAAACGCCTCCTAAGCTACCAAAACATGTCCCTGCAGGATATTATAACTAATCTCACACTCCTTTTGTCTCCTAAAAGCATCCTGTGAAAGTGCATAAAACTATTTTATACGCTCTCATTAGTGATTTTAATTAGCAGGGCTATATTCTTTAGTCCCCAGGGCGTGTTTTTTTGCAGGTTCATAGCAACCCATTGGCAACCCGCATTCACATCACGGGTGCGCCAATGAGCGCTTAAAGGGATCCTGTCACCTCTACAACGCCTCCTAAGCTACCATCCTGTGAAAGTGCATAAAAACGTTGTGATACTCAATCATTAGGGATTATAATTAGCAGGGGCTATATTCTTTAGCCCTTAGGGCGTGTTGTTTTGCAGGCTCCAGGATCCACCCTCTCTCTGTCTGTGTGCTCTGCTTGTGCAGGCTTTGCCCTCCCCCCTCTCTATCACTCACAGAATGCAAATCATTAGTCCTGCCTTCAGCTCCACGTCACTGCAGCAGATAGAGAGAGAGGCTGGATCATTCAGGCTGCAAAACAACACACTCTAAGAGCTAAAGAATATAGCCTCTGCTAATTATAATCCCGAATGAGTGAGTATTAAAACGTTTTTATCCACTTTCACAGGATTCTTGTAGGAGACAAAAAGAGTGTGAGATTAGTGATAATATGCTGCAGGGACATGTTTTGGTAGTTTAGGAGGCGTTTTGGAGGTGACAGGATCCCTTTAATATAGAAGCTGTCCAAAACAGCCCCATGAGTATAGGGGAGACACCTCCCCATTCTGACAATCTATGTGACCCACACAGATCTGACACTTATTGCCTCTCTGGGTGGATTGGTATACATAGTCCTACAGACTAGGATACCTCTTTAATCGTATGAAATCCACATCTGTTTTGAGATGCCAATGTCTTTTATTTTTTTTCCTGCTACTGTTTCACAGTTTGGTTAGCACCCCCTATTCTATTTATTTCGCGTAGTGCTCAGATCTCATTTTTGTTAGCGAGATCTGTCTGGTTGAGTTATTGAAGGTAACCTTCTGTGTTCTCCACCTGACCAATATATGCAGATTGCGAGAGATAGACACGTTCAGCAATCAGAGGCAGGAATAATTATCTCCCGCAGTTTCCCTGGCCTCTCTGTTCTATTTATCTTTGTTTTTATTTTTGCTCCAAATTATCATTATTTAAGTACAAAGCAAATTCAATAATGTCGATATGTGACAGACTGAAAAGGAAGAGGTTTGATGTGGAAATGTATGCTTATTACTATTTGTAATGCTATACATAGATATCTGCAATCACATTTTTAATGGCAGAACCTGTTGATTGTTGATAAAGTAAGCTTTACTAAATGGGCACCAAATGTGACGTATGCATTTAAAACATGCAAGTGTGCCATAAGTCAACCTGTGGCTGCCTAAATTTATATACGGTATGTATGTTTAACTGCTAAACAGATGTAATATGTACATTTATGGCTATATGTGTTTTGTTTTTATTCTAAAAATAAATGTATCTGGGTTATTTCCCTGATGGCACCAACTCTGTGGGGAGGCACCAAGGTTATATTCAGGAGAGTAAACTATTTTTTTCCCACCAAATTAATTAAAAACATCTGTGTTTTAAGCCACGTGCACATCGCTGAGTATTTGGTAAGTTTTTACCTCTGTATTTGTGGCCAAAACCAGGAGGGGAACTATCAGAGGAAAAGTATAGAAACACGTCGCCACTTCTGTATTTATCACCCACTGCTGGTTTTGGCGACAAATACTTAGGTAAAAATCTCACTAAATACCGTATATACTCGCGTATAAGCCGAGTTTTTCAGCCCAAAAATTGGGCTGAAAAGTACCCCCTCGGCTTATACGCGAGTCAGTGACGGCTTGAGTATACAGCAGCCCCAGCAGCCTCAGTAATCCAGGGCCCCCCCCCTCGCGCTCCGGAAACCTGTAAAGTAAAATCTTTATACTTATCACTGTCCTGTCGCCGCCGCTGCCGACATCGCGCTCCCCGGCTTCATCCGTCCGTCTTCTTCCGGCTTCCTGTTCGGCGCAGGCAATGACGTCATTGAATGCGCCGAACAGGAAGCCGAAAGAAGACGGACGGATGAAGCCGGGGAGCGCGATGTCGGCAGCGGCGGCGACAGGACAGTGATAAGTATAAAGATTTTACTTTACAGGTTTCCAGAGCGCGAGGGGGGGGGGGGCCCTGGATTACTGAGGCTACTGGGGCTGCTGTATACTACCACTGGGGCTGCTGTATACTACCACTGGGGCTGCTGTATACTACCACTGGGGCTGCTGTATACTACCACTGCGGCTGCTGTATACTACCACTGGGGCTGCTGTATACTACCACTGGGGCTGCTGTATACTACCACTGGGGCTGCTGTATACTACCACTGGGGCTGCTGGTGCTGCTGTATACTACCACTGGGGCTGCTGGTGCTGCTGTATACTACCACTGGGGCTGCTGTATACTACCACTGGGGCTGAAGGGGCTGCTGTATACTACCACTGGGGCTGCTGTATACTACCACTGGGGAGGCCTGTATACCACTGGGAGGGGGCCTGTATACCACACTGCTGGGGGCTGTATACCTGTGCTGGGGTCCACCCTCGGCTTATACACGAGTCAATAGGTTTTCCCAGATTTTGGGGGCAAAGTAGGGGGGTCGGCTTATACACGGGTCGGCTTATACACGAGTATATACGGTACTCAGTGTGTGCACATAGTCTAATAATAGGATGATTGTCCCATTAGATTTGCATTAGGCCAAGTGCACACGTTAAGTATTTGGTGAGTTTTTTACCTCCGTAATTGGGGCCAAAACCAGGAGTTGTGATCAATACAGAAGTGGTGACGTGTTTCTATAAGGCCACTTATACATGAATATAAGACACTAATTCTGGCATTTCAAAAATTAATAACGTGATTTATTAGTGGCTGCAATCCAAATAAATTGTGATAACATTTCGGTCTATAACTCAGCCCAACATCAGATGGTTTGCCATGGTTAACAAAGGGAGTATGCAGAACTATGGGACGAAGATAGCAACCCCGGATACATGTGCACCACAGGCATACTTCGAGTATTTGGTGAGTTTTTTACCTCAGTATTTCGAGCCAAAACCAGGGGTGGGTGATAAATACAGAAGTGGTGACGTGTTTCTATAGGGCCACATTGAGAATTTGATGAGTTTTTACCTCAGAATTTGTAGCCAAAACCAGAAGTAGAACAATCAGAGGAAAAGTTTAATAAAAACACGTCACCACTTCTGTATCACCCACTCCTGGTTTTGGCTCCAAATACTGAGGTAAAATACTCACCAAATACTCAAAGTATGCCTGTGGTGCACATGTATCCGGAGCTGCTACCCTCATCCCATAGTTCTGCATACTCCCTTTGTTAACCATGGCAATCCATCTGATGTTGGACTGAGTTATAGATCGAAACGTTACCACAATTTATTTGGATTGCAGCCACTAATTAATTCTGGCATTTCAAAAATGAATAACTTGATTTGTGTCTTGTATTCGTGTATACGTGGTCTTAGGCCCTTTTCACATCAGCGTTTTTTTTCAAATTACGGCAAATCAAGCAGATTTACCGCATCTGCCGCCTAACATTTGCACTTGCGGCATGCTTGCGGCAAGCCCCAAGCATTGTTTACACAATTTACGCAATTATACTACACTTGCTGCACCTGTTACAAGCCTCATAGACAATGCATGGGGCTTGCTGCAATTGCAACCGGTAGGCGACAGATGCGATAAATCTGCCGCAATTTGAAAAAAACGCTGATGTGAAAGGGGCCTTAGACGTACTGAATTGTACTGCAATACATTTCAAAGTTTCTCCATGAGAATAATGGGGAAACAATGTGTACATGTCTTTAGGCCTTGTTAAACACACAGATAATTGTGCAGAGATTGTTCATAGAAATCATGGACACATTGTTCCATTTTGTGGCCGTGTACAAATGTAACAATGTGTCCTTGATTTCACTGCAACCAGAGATCTGCGAACAATATCTGCACAATTATCTGTGTGTGTAACTGGGCCTTTTCATATACAAAAAATGTGCTCAACTATGAATTCACTATGTTAAAAAACTCAATACGACACAATCCTGATAAAATATAACCAAATCAACAATTGTTTTGCAACTCAGGTGCGGAATGCACTGTTGTATATATGTTAACACAGCCTTATGGGAAGATTTTTCTGCAGCATTATTTTAAATTCATAAACTAAGTACGGTAACTCTAGAAATATTCTGTATCTTTTTACTTCCTTATTTGTTGATCTCTTTTGTTAAGAGATATCCGGGATTTTGTAAAACATGTTGCGTCCCTGGTGCGGGCGAGAGTGTGTGATTTGTGTGCAGGCGTCCGCCTGCGCACAAATCACATATGGCAGTGAATGGGTGCGCACATTCATGCGCAGTCAAGCACAGCACCGTGCGCTCCCATTCTAAACATAGGGGCTTGCGGTGCTGCGTTCACATTGCGGATCCACTCCGCAGAACGCTGCGGAAAGGAACGCTAATGTGAAGCCACTTTCATGGCGGGTTTACACGTCGCGATATCGTATTACGATTTCAATCAAAAGTCACGTGGTTCAATCATCGGAGGCGAAATCGTTCCTGCGTTGTATGGTGTGAACGTCCAATACGATGCAGGAACGATGTCAATGCGATATCGGGGATTGAATGAGCGTGCTATTCAATGCCCCGATATTGCATAGCGATTGAAGCCGGATCGTGCTGTGTAAACGCCCAATTACGATGCGATTTCATACGTCACCCATTCACTCCCATGTTAACTATGCGATCCTGGGTTGGGAGGCGGAGACATCGCACGGACGTTTTATTCCGATATCGCAGCGTGTAAACATTCAATGCGATGCGGGAGGAACGTGCACTAATTGCGCGCTCCCGCGCCATTGAACTGCGATATCGGATCGCGATTTAAGCGTGTAAAGCCACCTTAAGATTCCTCACTAGCAAACACTGCTGTCTTGCTATGCAGTATGTTTTCAGCAGGTCATAACAGCCAGAGGTGCTCCACTAAATACTAAAGACACTTGTTGTGAATGGCTTTAATTATTCTGAGGTTGAAATAGTAAAATTTGCATTTTGGGACGAATTTGGAGAAACCTCTTGTTTTTATTACGTGTGTTAATTGTTTTCTAGTTTGATTGGTTTATTGCAAACCGTAGAAGGTTTGAAAATTTTGTTAAGAAACAGACTTTACAATGGGGGTGTGAATAGTTTTGATTGTATCTGTAGCTATATTGAATTCTATAAAATGGCAGGAGACCTTGATGGCTAAATATTCAAGATTATTCCGTCTGATCTGATGGCATTGTATCCTGCTCTCCTCCATAACAATAACTGATTGCGGGAGACCCAGAACTCTATTGTTGCAGGAAAAACCCCTTATGACCAAGTGATTTCCCACTATGAGGATGACATGGAATTTATGACAAAATCAAGTTGTTTTTCTTTTGCTTTTTTGTGTGAATTGTTTTTTTTAAATACTGTAGAAATAATGTTTATTCTTTATAGTAGTGGGTTACATTATTACTTTTAAAGGTACCTTTAGACGTCTCAACATTGCATGCAATTTCACTTGCAACTTACTGGTTGCAATGAAATCATGGACACATTGTTCCATTTGTACACAGCAACAAAATAGAACAATGTGTCCATAATTTCACTGCAACCAGTAAGTTGCAAGTGAAATTGCATGCAATGTTGCGACATGTAAAGGTACCCTTAAGGCAGCTTTACACGTTGCAATATCGTTCCGATATTGCATATAACTACACGGGAGCGCGCATGTTTTTAGCATTTGTCCAAATTCGCATAGGAGATGTTACACGGGGAGATATCGGCAGGTAACACAATTACGATGTCGTACGCCCCTCTTGCACACTGTGTCTGAGCAACTCGGGGAACAACCAATTAACATTGGAGTGAATAGGGGAAGTTGTGCTCCAAATCGTAGTTGCGCTGTCACACAGCACGATCCTGCCAGATCGTCAAGCCAATATTGCACGGTTGAAGAGCATGCACAATTCAAAAACGAAAAATCTGTAGACTTAAATAGGTGAGTCTTCTCCACATTTATTTTCTTGATGCCAAATACATCTGAGAAAAAATAGGCAGTCCTGCACTGCCTCACTGAATAACATTGGTCCAAGTGCAGTCCCTATTTTTCTCATGCAATTTATATGATAGTGTGAGCGAGCCCTTAAAGGGAACCTATCACCAGGTTTTTGCAACCTAATCTGAGAATAGCATAACATAGGACCCGAGATCCTGATTCCAGCGATGTGTCACTTACTGGGCTGCTCAGTGTAGTTTCGTTAAAATCGCTGTTTAATCAGTTGGAGATTATCATTAGCAGTCTCCTTGGCTTGCTGCCAAGTAGACTGGAATATTCACAGACTGCTACATCTGCAACAGAGAAAACACTAATTTTATCAAAATGACAGCAAGCAGCTCAGTAAATGACACATCGCTGAAATCAAGGTCTCTATTTCTACATTATGCTGCTCTCAGATGGGATGGCAAAAACCTGGTGACGGTTCCCTTTAAAAGCAGCCAGTCACCAAGGTTTTGCTGCCCCATCTGAGATCTACTTGATTCAGGGGCAGAGACCCTGATTCCACTGATGTGTTACTTACCGTATATCACTAGGTGCAGCAGATGTGATACTATGCTGCTCAGAATGCCGAGCCCTGTACAACCCAGTCCACACCACTGACTAGGAGCGTTCTGTCAATACAGTTTACTCAGATATCTGTTAATCAGTGCTTGAGATGGAGTTAAGCCTAGGTCTCACATAACGATATCGGTAACGATATCGTCCTATTTGTGACGTAGGAACGATATCCTTACCGATATCGTTGCGTGTGACTGATAGCAGCGATCAGGCCCCTGCTGTGAGGTCGCTGATCGTTGCACAGGGCTCCTGACCATTTTCTGGTCGTCACAATGGGAGACCCAGACAATGGGGTTTAGGGCTCTGCCCTCCGGAGGTCACACTAGGTACTACAAGTTTGTAGACACCGCCTCCTCCGCTTATAAACCCCTACCGCAGGGAACATCCTCAGTTTTAAACTTAGTGTGCTCGGAGGATCACGCTTTGCTTGCACTTCACTGCATTCTCACAACTTACGTGATGGCGTCTGAAGACAAGGTAATATGGTCCTAGTCGGGACCTGTGACAGCCTCCCCGCTCACCCTTAGTGGCACACGCTGGTGGAGGTACCGGAGGGCCTAGAGCCTGGACACTTGGTGTTCTCCCGGTACGCTGTCACGCTCCTCTCCATCCCTCTCTGGGGGGCTCTGGAGGGTGGGAGATAGGAGCCTTGCACAGCTCCGCTCCGTCCGAGGCCTCCCTAAATGGTGCTTACAGACCGGACTGGAGCCAGCCCAGTCCGAGGCCTCCCATTATGGTGCTTACACTCCGGACTGGTGCTGAACCCCCGTCCGAGGCCTCCCTAAATGGTGCTTACAGACCGGACCGGCACTGAGGCACTCTGTGTCTCCTGTGTGCCTGGGGGTAGTGTCGGTCTCTTTATGTGTCCTGACACTCAGACCGCGCGTTACCCTCGGGTCCGCGGATCTGGAGGTGTACCCTGTGCTGGGGTCACCCTGGCTGACCGCCCTGTGAGTCACAGGGGCTGAGGCTGTAGACTGCGTATGTGTGTTTGTACAGTCAGTCTGTGTGTGGTGTATCTCACACTATTTCCCGCGCTGCGGGCTCCGGCGCCTTCATGCTGAGGCTGTCTGGAGGATGGGAAGCTGCCCGCGCGGTGACGTCACCGATGGGCGTGTGTGTGTGTTTCCCGCGTGTTCTCGGCGCCGCCCACAGTTTCTCTGTCGGCGGCCATCTTTCCCCATCACTTCCCGGCTGGGAGCTGTCTGAAGCGCGTGGCTGCACTTCAGGGGAGACCGGAACCTATCGCGGAGGTCACACACACACCGCTTCCTCCTACCGCTTGCTGCGGTCGGTAAGCCACCGGGATCCCCGGTTTTTTGTCTGCGATTTGGCTTATTTACCCCTACTGTGGCGATGTCCTCAGTTGGGAAGCGTGCTGCTAAGGCGGCAGAGACCACAGTTACTTGTGCTACATGCAATGGTACACTGGTGGAGGGGTCCTGCAATAACTGCGGACGCCCAGAGGCCCGGACTGCCACTGCTGAGTCAGCAGCTCCGGTGCTGTACCCTGAGGTTCAAGTGATCCCAGGGCCATGGGAAACTCAGAATAAGATCAATGAATCTCTGTTGTCCCAGCTGTCCTCCATGTCGCAATCCCTGGAGGCGCTTAATAGGAGGCTGGACAGCCCAGCTACTCCTTCCAGTTACCCCCGGGGGTCTCCCTCTTCTGCTGTGAGACCCCTTAAGCGAGCTCGTCGTGAGGAGTCACCCGAGCTCCAGGCTCTCTCTGAGGAGGAGCGTTCCTCTGATGGAGAGGAAGATGATGGGGGTTCGACTTTCGAGTCTGTATCTGCGTCTGAACCACCAGACGGGGTGGAGGATTTGGTATCCTCTATCAACGAGACCTTACGTCTCGTGACACCCCCTGAGGAGGTGACTGTACACCCGAAGGAGGTCTATCAATGGCTGCGGCCGGAGGCTAGACCAAGTGGTTCCTTTATGGACCACACTAACTTTGGAAGGGTGATTAGAGCCCCCAGGTTACACCCTGGGCGGCGTTATGTCCGAAAACTTAAGGACAATCGCTTCCCCTTCCCCCAGGAGGTGCTTCAGGAGTGGTCGCAGTCCCCAAAGGTGGACGCTTCCATGACCAGGATTGCTGCACGCTCCCTATTCTCTGCCTCTGACAGCTCCTCGTTGAAGGATGCGACTGATAGACAGGTCGAGCAACTCGCCAAGTCTTCCTATGAGGCTGTGGGGTCTTCATTTGCCCCTAATTTTGCCACGGTTTGGACCTTACAAGCAATTACTACCTGCCTGGATGGTATCACTGACCTGGCAAGGTCCAGTCCAGAGGTCATGGCACTTACCGAGAGGGCAAGAGCCTATGCGGACTACGCCAGAACGGCGACTCTGGAAACTGCCACTCGCTCAGCTGTGGCTTCGGCCAATGCTATTGCGATCCGCAGACTGTTGTGGCTGCGTCTCTGGGACTCAGATGCCACATCTAAGAAGATTTTACAGAATCTTCCGTTTGCTGGTGACAGGCTGTTTGGCACTGAGCTGGACAAGCTGATAAAGGATTCTGCTGAGTCTAAGATACCGCAGAATAAGCCTAAGCCACGGTATACCGTTAAAAGGAACCCAAAGCAGTGGTCCTTTCGCTCCAGCTCGCAGTCATCAGCATCGTCCGCTCGTACGGACCGAGGGGGCAAGCCCGCTTCTCAGTGGCGCTCTAAGAGTCGTCCAAAGAAGCCGGCGGGGGCAGCGGCTGCCACCCCCAAACCCGCCTCTACATGACTCGCTCTGCCTTCCTGTCTCCCCACAGGTGGGGGGCCGCTTGTCTCGCTTTCAGGACAAGTGGCTTCTTCACGTTCAAGATCAGTGGGTTCGAGACGTGGTCTCGCGAGGTTACAGGATAGAGCTGACGTCAAAACCCATACACCGATTCCATCGGTCGGTCCCATCGCCAGAAAAGGCTCAGGCTTTTTTCCGGGTGTTGAAGGGTCTCCGCAGGGACGGAGTGGTGGTCCCGGTGCCTTCCGGGGAGAGGTTCAGGGGTTTTTACTCCAACCTCTTTATCGTCCCGAAGAAGGACGGATCCTTCCGCCCTGTTCTAGACCTGAAGTTGTTCAACCGTCACGTGTTGGTTCGGAAGTTCCGTATGGAATCCCTGCGTTCCGTGATCGCAGCTGTGTCAAAGGGGGACTTCCTGGCGTCCATAGATATCCGAGACGCTTACCTTCACGTGCCCATTGCTCCAGCTCATCAGCGCTGGTTGAGATTTGCAGTGGGGGAAGAACACTTCCAATTTGTGTGCGCTGCCGTTCGGGTTGGCCTCGGCACCGCGGGTGTTCACAAAAGTGATGGCTTCCATGATGGCTCTCCTGCACGCGCAGGGGCATGCCGTCATCCCCTATTTAGACGACCTGCTGGTCAGGGCGCCATCGGAACACCTCTGTCAAGAGAGCCTGGAGGTGACCATGCGGTCTCTGGAACAGTTCGGTTGGCTCCTCAACATTCAGAAGTCAACGCTAGTTCCGACCCAGGCCTTGACATATTTGGGCATGGACTTCAACACAGCCTCGGCCCTGGTGTCTCTGCCGCGACCCAAACAGATGGCGATCCAGTCAGGAGTGCAAGCAGTCCTCCTGTCACCACAATCATTCCTACGGGTGTTGATGAAGCTGGTGGGACGCATGGTGGCGGCAATAGAGGCGGTGCCTTTTGCACAATTTCGCCTCCGTCCTCTCCAGCTGGAGATCCTCCGCAGGTGGGACAAGAGGACGATCTCACTGAATCGGCTGGTGACCCTTTCCCAACCGACCAGAGATTCCCTGCAGTGGTGGCTACAACCGCATCACTTGTCTCGGGGCCGGTCCTTCATAAAACCGTCTTGGTTAGTGGTGACCACCGACGCCAGTCTGAAGGGCTGGGGTGCGGTGTTCTTACACCACAGGGCCCAAGGCCTGTGGACTCAGTCGGAGTCGGCGTTGCAGATCAATGTGCTGGAGATCAAGGCGGTATACCTGGCACTCCTGACTTTTCAGAGATTCCTCTCAGGACAACCCATTCGGGTTCAGTCCGACAATGCGACGGCCGTCGCTTATATAAATCATCAAGGAGGAACCAGGAGTGCGGAGGCTCTGGCCGAAGTTCACCGCATCCTATCCTGGGCGGAGGACAACAACTGCCTGATCTCCGCAGTTCACATCCCAGGGGTCGAAAACTGGGAGGCCGACTATCTGAGCCGACAGGGGATGGACGCCGGAGAGTGGTCTCTTCATCCGGACGTCTTCAGAGAAGTCTGCAGCAGATGGGGCACTCCGGACGTGGATCTGATGGCCTCACGGCTGAATCATCAGGTGCCGCAATACATGGCGAGGTCGTGGGACCCCCAGTCTCTGGGAGCGGACGCCCTAATCTTGACCTGGTCCAGATTCCATCTGCCGTATGTGTTCCCGCCTCTGGCTCTGATTCCCAAGGTGCTGTGGAAAATCAGGTCGGAGTGCAGGGTAGCCATTCTAGTGGCTCCAGATTGGCCCAGGAGGTCCTGGTATCCGGACCTGTGGCAACTGTCAGGCGGACACAGATGGGCTCTTCCAGAACGCGCAGACTTACTCGCGCAAGGCCCATTTTCCACCGCAATTCCAGGGCCCTCAAGTTGACTGCGTGGCTCTTGAGGCCTGGCTGCTGACGTCTAGGGGTTTCTCCCCTACAGTGGTTGCTACTATGAATCGGGCTAGGAGGCCCGTTTCCAGGAAGATATACCACAGAACGTGGAAAATCTTTTTTACCTGGTGTGCCTCTGGTGGACGTTCTCCGTGGCCCCTCTCCATCCCGACGTTGTTGGCTTTCCTACAGTCGGGTCTGGAGTTGGGATTATCCCTTGGCTCTTTGAAAGGTCAAGTGTCAGCACTCTCGGTGCTGTTTGACAGGCGATTGGCGCTCCTTCCGAAGGTCCGTCAATTTCTCCAAGGGGTGTCGCGGATGGTTCCGCCCTACAGGAGACCTCTGGACCCTTGGGACCTTAACAGAGTCCTAGCGGCGTTACAGAAACCGCCGTTTGAGCCGCTGAGAGATATCTCTCTCTTGCGTCTGTCACAGAAAGTGGTTTTTCTGGTGGCAATTACGTCTCTGAGGAGGGTCTCAGAATTGGCTGCACTTTCGTGCAAGTCACCCTTTCTGGTGGTTCACCAGGACAAGGTGGTGTTGCGCCCACGGCCGGAATTCTTGCCGAAGGTGGTTTCAACTTTTCACCTGAACCAGGAGATTGTTCTCCCTTCATTTTGCCCCGCTCCCGTTCATCAGGTTGAACGCGACCTCCATACTCTGGATCTCGTGAGGCTGTACGCATTTATGTGTCCAGGACCACTTCCTTTAGGAATTCGGATTCCTTATTTGTTCTCACGACGGGTCGCTGTAAGGGGGCCGCGGCTTCAAAGTCGACCTTGGCCAGATGGATTAAGACTCCCATTCAGGAGGCTTACCGGTCCTCTGGTTTGCCTCTCCCGGTGGGATTGAAGGCTCACTCTACCAGAGCTGTCGGTGCCTCCTGGGCTTTGCGACATCGAGCGTCTGCTCTACAGGTGTGTCAGGCGGCCACTTGGTCTACCCTGCACACATTTTCTAAGCACTATATGGTGCATGCCCATGCCTCTGCGGATGCGAGTTTGGGCAGGCGGGTTCTCCAGGCGGCGGTTGCCCACCTTTAAAGGGAACCATGTGTTATCCGTCTTGTTGAGGAACTCTTCCCGCCCTGGGGTATTGCTTTAGGACATCCCCATTGTCTGGGTCTCCCATTGTGACGACCAGAAAAAAGAGAATTTTGTTTACGTACCGTAAATTCTTTTTTCTTGAGTCATCAATGGGAGACCCAGCACCCACCCAGTTGTTCCGTTGCATATTTTGCACTTGTTCTGTTCTATGTTGAGACAGTGTTTGCCGGGTTGTTGAACCGTCTGTGCACGGCATTCTTCCCGATGTTTCGGGTGTGGTTTATTTCTCCTCGCAGCTTATGGACCAAACTGAGGATGTTCCCTGCGGTAGGGGTTTATAAGCGGAGGAGGCGGTGTCTACAAACTTGTAGTACCTAGTGTGACCTCCGGAGGGCAGAGCCCTAAACCCCATTGTCTGGGTCTCCCATTGATGACTCAAGAAAAAAGAATTTACGGTAGTAACAAAATTCTCTTTTTTTTGGTCGTTGGCCCCCCCGCTGGTCACCACACATCGGTGTGTGTGACCGGCGGGGGCAGCGATCAGCGACCCGTCAGGATCCCCCGCCATGTCACAGCGCCGCACAGCAGCGCTGTAACATGACATCCAGGGTGACAAGCGGGCTTAGAGACCCGCTTGTTTACCATGGTTACCGGCACTCGCCCGCTTCCGGGTTGCGGGGAGCGAGCGGGTGCATCCTCTCCTATCCTGTCCCTCACTATTCTCATCTCTCCCTGCTATTTCCCTGTTCCCTACTCTATCCCCTATCCTAAACCCTAATCCTATCCCTCTCCTTGTTCTAAATAAAGAAATCCCCCCCGAGGCTCACCGGCATCAGAGGCTCCCATACCGGCATCTCTGTAATGGAGATCTCAGGGGTAAAGGACCTGTAATGAGGTCACAGTCATGTGACCGGCCTATACTGTACAGTATAGGCCGGTCACATGATACTGACCTCATCATAGGTCCTTTACCCCCGAGATCTCCATTACAGAGATGCCGGTATTGGAGCCTCTGATGCCGGTGAGCCTCGGGGGGGGATTTCTTTATTTAGAACAAGGAGAGGGATAGGATTAGGGTTTAGGATAGGGGATAGAGTAGGGAACAGGGAAATAGCAGGGAGAGATGAGAATAGTGAGGGACAGGATAGGAGAGGTCGGCACCCGCTCGCTCCCCGCAACTCGGAAGCGGGCGGGTGTCGGTAACCATGGTAAACAAGCGGGTCTCTAAGTGCAGGAGAGACCCGCTGTTACCATGGTTACCAGCGTCCGTCCGCTCCCAGGATGCAGGGAACGAGCGGACGCTGGGTACCAACGATCTGGCTGCCCAGAGGTCGCTGGTGAAGTCTGTCAGTGTGACAGCTCACCAGCGACCTGATAACGATGTGTCAACGATGCATCAACGATGCTGATCGTTGTCGGCATCGCTGACACATCGTTATGTGAGACCGGGGCTTTACACATAGCACATTGACTACAAGGCACAAGTTACCTAGTCCTGTAGTGATAATCTCCAGCTAATATCACACTGAAGATAACACAGAGCCCAGGAGGTGAAACATCGCTGTAATCAGAGTCTCAGTCCCTACATCATGCTCCAATCAGATTACATAGCGAAAATCTGCTGATTGATTCCCTTTCATACACGTCTCACCTTGCAGGTCATTTTAATGGAGCATGAGGGTTTCTCACCTGCATTAACTGACTAAATTGTATACAGGATACAGATCTGATTCTGTATATCTTATATGAATGTCTTGCTATGTGTTGTTTTTGTGCATTTCCTTCCTTCACAAATCCTTTGCTATTTCTGAAATCTCCAAGAAAAGGCCTGCCATAATTATTACTAAAAAAAAATGTTGACGTTGGCTCCGTTGCCTAATAGTAAGCAGAAGCAAATCATCTCAAGGGTAAAACTCCCCCAGGGTTCGCCTGGAGCCTACAAGAACTGCTGCAAGACTGTATTCAGTGTGACATTGCCACTGGGGAAATCTCCGGCTCTGACACGGCCATGCTGATGGCATTACTGATACCACATTTGTACATTACACAATGCTGCTAACCCCATACCGGCCCTGTTGGCTCACTGCCCTATCTGCTCATGGCTGGAGCTGGCAGATGAGATGATCAGTAAGACCGGGGGGCTGTCCTGTGGCAATTGAGATCATCTTATTAGTTCTGGACTTTCTTTATAAATAGGCATCTTGTTATACGTGAGAGGGGGATGTGAATGGATATGGCTCTTAGAAAACTGCACAAAATTCTTTACCGTGTCTTTGTGAGGATCTCTGTTTAGAGAGGACCTGACATATGCCAAGACTTGGATTGTGCAGTACATTTATATTGATCTCAGATCTGTGGGGAGTAACACCCCGATACCCCCCCCTCCCCACCTCTGATCAGCTGTTCCTGGAGTATGCAGTGGCCGGATCCCATCAGTTGCAAGGGCCAATGTCCACTATACTGTTAACGCAAGTGTACTGTCTTTATATTCGTTTCCATCCTACCCCGTCCAAGAGATGTAGTATGATCAGATCATGTCCCTGTACAGTCAGACACATCTATCACATAGTACATAGCAGGGAGGACACATATATAAGATTATCTCAGCACAGGAGATGTGGTATGATCAGACCATGTCCCTGTACGGTCAGACACATCTATTACATAGTACATAGCAGGGAGGACACATATATAAGATTATCTCAGCACAGGAGATGTGGTATGATCAGACCATGTCCCTGTACGGTCAGACACATCCATTACATAGTACATAGCAGGGAGGACACATATATAAGATTATCTCAGCACAGGAGATGTGGTATAATCAGACTATGCCCCTGTACGGTCAGACACATCCATTACACAGTACATAGCAGAGACCCATATATAAGATTATCTCCGCACAGGAGATGTGGTATAATCAGACCATGTTCCTGTACGGTCAGACACATCCATTACACAGTACATAGCAGGGACACATATATAAGATTATCTCAGCACAGGAGATGTGGTTTAATCAGACCATGTCCCTGTACGGTCAGACACATCCATTACACAGTACATAGCTGGGACACATATATAAGATTATGTCAGCACATGAACGTTTTTGTTTTTTTAAAACATCCAATTGTGGAAATTATTATTATTACAAGTTTGTAATTATTGTTTAAAATTAACTTTGTGAGAAAACCCCTTTAACTATAATATTTGGATATCTGACAAAGTTGGCAAACTGAGTATTTGCCCTGGTGTGTGTATTATGTGAATTTGCTGCAGACTTGGCTGCTTTTATTACATGCAGTAAAATCATGTTTACATCCTTTATATTTAGGTTTATTTTCTCTGGGCACAGTCATTATCGTCGGTAAATTCCAGGAATACATTACCCTGCGAGTGATCGTATTTAAAGATCAATGAAACTTGAAGAGTTCCTATAACCAGGCAGGACCTTATAGGACCTGACGGTCCGGAGGCTGTGCTGTCACACTGTCTTAGTGCACAGGAGCCGCCTTGTCAGTTGTGGAACATCGGCGACGCTGGGAGAGATTCCGGCTGCTTCATCCGTACAAGCTCCGGCTGCTTCGCTTCTGGTGCCAGTCACGTGAAGTTGTCACACATTTCATTACGCTCCTGTAATCATTTGTACTTTCAAGCCATGATTACAAATACAGGTACATACGAACAGGTACTACTTTCTATGCTTATTTTCTGAAAGGGTTTGTCCATTATTGGGCAATCCTTGCCCAGTCACTTCAGGGACACTGAGGTTGAGTTCACATAGCCAGTTATCATCCGGTAGAACAGATCCAGCAGCAATCCGTTAGCTAAAAAGTTATGCAGACAGAACTTCTTTTTGTCTGCTTTGAAAAACTTAATGTCTGCAGGATTTGTTTTTTGTTTTTTTTTTTGTTTTTTTACATTGAAGTCTATGAAAAACAGATATGTTACCTGATTGTTATTTATTCATTCAATTTTCTGTCATTTATAAATTATCTATTTTTTTTTTCCCCATTTGATCAGTTTCAAATGGAAGAACAATCAGTACAGGATCCGTTCATCCACAGACTCCCATGTTAAAGAATGGGTTTTCAAATCCATATCATGTTTCTAAGATCCCGCTGGTGGTCTTGTCAATTTTGGGCTCATTTTTTGCACATTTTTCCATGCAGACTTTGCTGCATTTTTTCTCAATTATTCACTGTTGTGATTGTGACTAAAGGCTGGTAAAAAAAGAAGGGTTTCTTGATGTAACAAAGAACCTCCTTTGTAACAACAACAGTATAGAGCAAAATAAGGCTGGGTTCAGATTTGCGTTTGGAATGCAGCGTAACAGAACGCAGCCAAACACATGCGCACTGCGTTCCTATGTTTAACATGGGTACGCATAGTAGCTGCGTTTGGATGTGCATAAATTTGTGCGCCCTCCTAACCCAACATGTTGCATTTTTGTGTGTTCACGGGCGCTTGTTTTATCAGCAAGTACCCACGAGCGCACAAACCATGCATAGATCTCAATTGATCTGCAGTGTCCTCCACATGACAGCGCAGGAGAACGCTGCGGATCTCATTGAAATCACTCCCGGGGGCCATTCCGCGATCTCGGCGGCGGCCGGGGGAGGAGATCGCCGCTGATTTCCACCTCCCGGCCACCGCCGAGAACGCTGAGTGGCTGGCCGGGCACCATACTGATGTGAACGCATGTGGAGATTGTCTGCTGCTTAACATCAGTATGGCAACATTTGCCCTGTGTTTGCGTCTGCATGTCCTCCACATGCAGACACAAATGCAAATGTGAAGGCAGCCTTAGGCCAGAGTCACACTTGCTAGAGACTCACTTCGCATCACCTGGCACAACCACCCACTCTCTGGACAGTAATGTGTCATCTGCATGATTTCTATGTGACTGAATGCTCCTGTCCGGAGAGCGGGTGACCGTGTCGGGTGATGCGAGTGTGTCAAAGACACACTATGCAAGATGCAATCAAGATACTCGCATGAGTCTTGCATGACTCATTCGGAAAGGCAGTCAGCTCTCTGAACAGGGGTGTGTCAGCTGCATAGAGACACATGCAGCTGACACATTCCTGTCCAAAGGGCTGACTGCCGTGACGGGTGAGTCATGCGAGACTTACATGCATCTCACATAGTGTGTCTCCAGCCTAAGAGGACATCTCTTTCTGGAGATCCGATCCTGTTCCTGCATCACATTGGCAGCTGTGCAAGGGTTTGCTTAGCCTATGGTGGTGCTGTAGACCTCAGTGCCTGTTCTCAAGTGAGTTTTTGCTGCATTTTTTGATGGGTTTTCTGCAAATAAAATCTGCTGTTTTACAGTACCAGCAACAGCTGTAAGATTTCAGAAATTTCATGTGCACACACAGACACACTTGATTATTTTTTTTGCTAACTGAAATAGAAAACCGCTGCATTTTTGAAAAAGGCAGCATGGCAATTCTTTCCCTTTGCAGCTTTTTTTCCATGATTGAAAGCCATAAAAGTGCAAAACTTTTGCAAAAAATGCAACTGCTCTTGTGAGGAAAGAAACTAACTTTATTTAAACATGTACTGTAGACAAACGATGTAGGTAGGTAAACAATGCTGCAAAAAGGCAGCAAGACCTACTTTTTGGTAGGAGATTTTAGACTATGTGCCCACTGTGCGTTTGTGCTGTGTTTCTGCAGCAACAACGCAGCACCCACAGTTTTATCATTAAAGTCAATGTGATTTTCCAAAAGCTGTGTCTATATGTGCTTTTTTATGTGTTGCTTATTTGCTGCCAAAAACGCATGCATTTATAAAAGTCCCTGTCAATTATCTTGTGCTTTTTTGGGCTGCGTTTTCCAATTGACAGCTATACTAATGGGATGGAAAACGCAGCACTAAAAAGACGCAGCCAAAACGCATTGGTGCGTTTTTGGGACTGAAAAAATGCAGCACAAAAAAATTATGCAAAGTGGGCTCAAAGCCTTATACTGACGAGAGCAGGATTTGCTGCAGAAAAAAAAAAACGCATAAAAGCAACGCATTTTTCTGTGAACACTGTTTTTTTGCTGCTGAAACATCTGCTGCAAGGATTAAATGTATGCATATAACCCTACTATTACAGCCTTTATACCTGAGAAATCCTTCTAAAGGGACTGTTCAGATCGTGCAACAATATGTCTGCACTAAAGGCTGTGATGCCTTGTGATCTTTGTAGCTCATAATAAAATGGTAGAGTCGGTGTGCATCGATTCCCATCACCTGGTCATGTCGGGAGCCATGACATCTGCCTCGTATTGGTCAGCTTCCCCAGCTCTTCTTCTGATTCCTGAGCTTGCCACAACCATGGTATGGCACCAGACCAGCCAATCAGAAGAAGAGTCGCAAAAGATGGAAGGTAGGAGGTGATCCTCCGAGCTCCCATCCACCAGACACAGGTTAGTGATCTGGACGATGGATCCTATAAATCGTTACCAACCAATTCTACAAAATAGTACGCCACATTTCTGACTTTCCCCTCTGTACCGGTTGCGCTCTGTTGTGTTAATACGACGTGTAATGTTTTCTTCACGTCTCGCACGCAACTTGTAACGAGCGCTCAGCAAGTGCACAATATCTGTGTATTCTGGAAAGAGGATTAGCACAATGGGAACAGAATACTTGTTTTTTTTTTTTCTCTTTGAACGACCATCTGCTGACACTGATGCAGAGGATTTATTGCTGGTAGAAACCCAAATATTTGGTAGCAAATTGAAAATCTGTTTCCATGGAAATACTTTGCCAATTAAGTATATATGAGCATGTTCTATTTCTAGACTGTGACCTTATCAGACCACAACACCATAACCAACCATAAGTTGTGTGCACAAGTTGCAGTTTTGTCACGTTTTTGACGTGTTTTCCAGTGCAGAATTGTGACAGATTCTGAAGGGAATCCTGATGGCAGCAAAGTCAGTGAGAACCCAGAAGTCTCATGCACACGTTGCTTATTTTCTCCTTGCAGATTAAGGTTGGGTTCACACTGCCGTTTCTTGGCATCCGTGTGAATCCAGCCTAAATTTATACTGGATTTATCTCATCAGTTTTTGGCCCCATTGACTTTCGCTGGGGCCGGAGGAACTTGCGGGTGTACTGGTTGCACCGGATCCGGATGTCACCGCTTTTTGCACTGAGACCCAAACCGCGTTTTGTTGCGAACTTGGTCTTTGTGACATACACGAAAACACCCAGATCAAGGGCACTTGGGGTTAAATTAAAATATGTCCTTATGTAACCCGGACCCAGCAGATTCCAGATCCGCTGGATCCGGACGCCAGATTTGTTTTTTTTCTCAGCACATGCCCAGAATGCAGTTCTAAATGACACCCCCCTAGGAGGCATGTCATTTACAACCGTATCCAGCGGAAATAGGTACATAGCCAGAAGCAACTGTCTGCTCCGGCTCCCATGAGACGGATTAGTGATAATACCGGTACGGGGCATCCAGTTTGTCAATTCAGGGGAATGCACATTTAACCTGTATTCCCCCCAGATTAAAAAAAACAGCAGTGTGAAACCATCCTTAAATCTGCAGGATCTCAAGTCTTCCAGCATTTTGTGCAGATTTTACCCATTCTTATGAATTGGAAAAAATGTGGACCAAAAAGGCAAGGTGTGTTTTTGGTATGTTTGTTTCCTGCCAAGAGATGCAGAAATGGTACAGAAATGTCTGCACCAAGTACTTTGTGTGCACTTACCCTAAGGTGTGTGCCACATAGTGGTTTAGTGACGTTCAAACCGTCAGTAAACCGGTGGAAATTTGCAGGAGCCTAGAGTTCTGAGCTCTGAAGTCTCCAGCGTTTTCAGCGGTTTCCCAGCGTTTTTTTCAGCGTGTGCACAGCGTTTTTTAGTCGGTTTTCCCAGCGTTTAAAAGCGGTTTTCTATGGAGGATTTTGTTCATGAAACGATCAAAACCGCTGAGAAGAATTGACATGTTGTATGCTGCTAAACGCTAGGAAACGCTCAACCTCTGGCAGATCTGCTCACATAAACCCACTATGTGTGCACAGCGTTTTCTAAATTACATAGGGTTACTGTAAGTCCTAACGCTGCTTAGGATTTACATAAATTTAAATAAAACCTATGCTAAACCGCCGGCGGTTTTCGCTACTAAACCGACGTTAAACCACTATGTGGGCACATACCCTAAATCTGCCGCTGCAGCATGTGTTTTTTTCTGCCTGTGTGTGTATGCTGAGGGTTGTGGTTTCACAACTGCACTGGAGCCATGCATTAAAAAAATGATTAGTATCAGGTTAAAGAGAACGAGTCAGCCAGATTTATCAATATAAAGTGAAGCTATAGCCATAATGTCGCTGTGATGCTGATTGAATTCCTTCATTGTAGATATCAGTTTAATCTGTTTTTGTAGAATAACCTTCCTCTAAAATTTTCATCTAATGACGGGCTTGAGGGTATGCACATTTCAAGATTTTGGCTCAAAAAAGAAGTCATTGAGCTGAAATCTTGATCTGCGCATGCGCCACCTTTGCGCCATTCTATTGAAGTCCATCTGTGGAATCACACGGTACATGCACTATCTAATAATGGTAGCCATGGCGCAGAATAAAAAAACTGAGATTGATTGCTGATTAATCAATGACCTGTAAAAGAAACAAAGGAGGGATGTGGAGAAGACCCGACCCGAAAGAGTCCATCTCAACATGGCTACTGGGCAGATATAGAAATGGCCATTTTTGTATTCAAAGTGTCTCAAATAATTTCATATTTTTCCTTAGGTATAATGCAAATCTATATTCTTATATTCGTGGTTTGCATTCTTTAGCATCTCAGAGAGCAACTGTCTCTTTGTTAATTAAATGACTAAGTTATTCTTTAATTAAAAGAATAAGAAAAAAAAAAAAGTAGTAAGCGGTCTAACTACATCCACAGGTGGCACCACGAGGACAGCACGCTTCTAACACCAGCTGCTCACACAGGTGCGGGGCTTGTGACGGTGTATTCACTTCTAATGAGCCTTGCACCTAAGTTAGCGGCACATGGTCCGGACAAGCCGGGGAATGCAGCCGTCGTTTGGCTGATAATGGGACATGTGACGTTGGCAGAGTTTTTAATTGAAGAATATGTGATGTGCACATTTCTGAAATGTCTGGGAATCAACACTTGTAGGATCTAAAGTAAGCAAGTCTGGCAGGTCAGAGGAGGTGATGGCCTCTCCCATGGGAAGATACATCAATGCAAGCATCTTAAAGCCTAATGGCCCCACTTAGTGAGTGACCCGTAATGTACTATTAACATAGTAGAGATGAGTTAAGTTGCTTTGGGAAAAAAAAAACATCCGGCTAGACGAATGATGTGTAGAAAACCTGATGCATTAAGATGCAAATTGCACCTGCTGAGTGGTCAGAGCCCAGGTAGAGGAACCGAGATAAGGATTGCTGTGTGTACTAGGGATGGCAAAGACCTGCCGGCGTCTCAAAAAGGTCTGTGCACTGCAGCAATGTGAATGAGCTTATCTAACGAAAAACTAATGGCAGAATTATTACATTTTATTTCCATATTAAATCTGTAGATGCAGAGTTATTATAGCACTTTTAAAAAGGAGTACCCACATTATTAGAAGGTTTCTTTTACATAGGGGCAGTATTCTAGTAGTTATATTCTTGTACATTGGAGCAGTATTATAGTACCATATATACTCAAGTATAAGGCAACCCGAGTATAAGCCGAGGCCCTAATTTTACCTCTAAAAACTGGGGAAACGTATTGACTCGAGTATAAGTCTAGGGTGGGAAATGCTGCAGCCCCCATCCTGGAATATCTGTCCCCATCCTGGTATATAGCACCCCATCCTGGTACATGGCCCTGATCATTGTGTATAGCCCCTTCATCCTGGTACATGCTCCCCATCATTGTATATAGCCCCCCATGCTCTGGCATATGCCCCCCATCTTTGTTTATAGCCCCCCATGCTGGCACATGCCCCCAGCAGTGTATATTGCCCCCTATCATTATATATTGACCCCCCCTTGCTGGCACATGCTCCCCTTCAATGTACATAGCCCCCCCCCCCCATGCTGGTTCATGGCCCCAACGTTGTGTATAGCCCACCATCATAGTTTCTGGCCTCCATGCTGTGGCGCACGTTAAAACAACAATCCATTTACATTACCTTTCCGGCGAACCCCTGAAGACACCGTCGCGTCCTCAGGTCTTCCTGCTTATGCCAGCATCATGTGACCGGCGCAGCAGTGACATCATCGCTGCACGCCGGATCGCGGGATGACCAGAGGATGTGGCAGTGTCTGCAGGGGTCGCTGAAAGGTAATGTAATGGATTGTTGTTTAAGTGTGCGCAGCATGGAGGCAGATAGTACACATTAGTGTAGTGCAATATGCTCCGCCTCCCCGCCGCTGATGACAGGGGGATGCAGTGCATGTTGACACTATATCTAATGAGCTGCCCCACATGACCTCCGCTCCTACTGCAGTTCCTCCCACCTCCTCCAGCCCCGATCACCCCCACAGCAAATACTGAGTGACTCGAGTATAAGCCGAGGGGAGCACTTTTCAGCACAAATATATAGCTTATACTCGAGTATATACAGCGGTCTTGTTCTTTTATATAGGAGCAGTATTATAGTTACATTCTTATACATAGGGAGCAGTATATATTTTGTACACAGAGGACAGTATATAGTAGTTATATTCTTGTACATAGGGCAGTATTATAGTAGTTATATTCTTGTACATAGGAGCAGTATTATAGTAGTTATATTCTTGTACATAGGGGCAGTATTATAGTAGTTATAGTCTTGTACATAGGGCAGTATTATAGTACTTATATTCTTGTACATAGGAGCAGTATTATAGTAGTTATATTCTTGTACATAGGGGACAGTATTATAGTAGTTATATTCTTGTACATAGGGGACAGTATTGTAGTAGTTATATTCTTGTACATTGGAGCAGTATTATAGTAGTTATATTCTTGTACATAGGGTCAGTATTATAGTAGTTATATTCTTGTACATAGGGCAGTATTATAGTAGTTATATTCTTGTACATAGGAGCAGTATTATAGTAGTTATATTCTTGTACATAGGGCAGTATTATAGTAGTTATGTTCTTGTACATAGGAGCAGTATTATAGTAGTTATATTCTTGTACATAGGAGCAGTATTATAGTAGTTATATTCTTGTAATAGGGCAGTATTATAGTAGTTATGTTCTTGTACATGGGAGCAGTATTATAGTAGTTATATTCTTGTACATAGGAGCAGTATTATAGTAGTTATATTCTTGTACATAGGACAGTATTATAGTAGTTATATTCTTGTACATAGGAGCAGTATTATAGTAGTTAGATTCTTGTGCATGGGGCAGTATTATACTAGTTATTTTTGTATATGGGAACAGTTTTATGGTACTTGTATTCTTGTACATAGGAGCAGTATTATACTAGTTATAGTTTCATACATTGTGATCAGTGTTATATTTGTATTCATGGGGCAGATTACAGTAGTTATATTAGGTGTATAGTTCAGTGATGTCCTTGTCCAAAGAATCCAGTTATATATTTGTATTTAGGTCAGTCTTATGGTAGTTATTACTAATTTAATATACATGTCTCAACATTTTTAGTCTGCTTACTTCATGACAAACAATGATTTCAGAGTGGTTTCCACTTCCTCCCTCCCCGCAGTGACGAGGCGGTTCATACAAAGTCACAAAGAGGCGATGAAGAGTTTAGGATAAAACCTCTTCTTATATCAATCAAGTGACGATTGGGGGCGGAGGGAATCCATCTATCTGAAAACGAGGTTTTGTGTAAACACTGAACACCTCCACAGAATAACTTTGAGGACGAGTATTAGATTTGATTCTGGGTAAGAAATAGCAGACGCTTATGATGTAAAACCCAACAGGTTTGGCCTCCAGCCCTTGATTTAATATTGCAGCACTCGCACAAATCCACATTAACCCAATTTGCTCTGCGGCCACTACATACATAATTGTATACGCCGGCCCTGCCATAACCCATTCCACTGAAAACTGTTGATTTGCAGCTACATGTTGTCGATTTGTGTGTATAGCCATGTGATTGACATTCTCTGTGTGGCGCTTGTATCTGTCATAGCTGTCACCATGTATCAGCGCCAAGGAGAAGCCTCACGTCCTGCCATATCCACACCAACCTGCAGACTCAGGGAGAGCCGCATTCAGCATTGTTTCTGCATTAGTGTTATTTTTATGCCCCCCCCCCATCCTTTTCTTTTACCTAACCACTCCTAAATGGATTTTTTTAGCTGAGCAGTAAAAGCTGTGGACTCGGAGCTTTTACGTATCCTGAATTGAGCGGGGAGGGATCTGCTTAAAATGCCTTCCTCCCTGTGTACGCTGCAATATTTGCACTATCTGCAGATCTGTGCCTTTTTCTAGATTATCTCTCCCTACACTTCCATCCTTCTTCTCTCTGGCCAGGAGGGAGGTAAGTGCTTTTTATATTGCAGTCAAACTTTTTTTTTTTTTTTTTTTTGTCCCCCGATTACCAGGCTTGTAAAGTCTACCATTCCCGGCTAGTGTATTTAGAAGATGCACTTCACTATTGGGTCTAGTACGTATTGGAGCTCATCTGCACTTGTTTGTCGGTTTATTTTTTAAAAATATGGTTCCAATTATTATCAATGTGATGTAAGGGTGTCGTGCACACGGACGCTGCGGGGGAACATTAGCATCTTCATAGAGTACACTTATTAAGCACTTTACATATTCAGCCTAGAAGAGGTGTGAAATTCAGTTTACTAATGAATGATGCTTATGAAAAAAAAATTACCGTAATACAATAAAAATCAAGTTGAAAAAAAAGTATTTTTACATATTTTTTGTTACTCTATAGAAATATCCTGCAGTATCATTTTTTGGAAGGGAGGTGGCATTAAAATTTAGTTTGCCCGTGACATGACAAAAACATTTAATAAAATAAAATATATTTGATTAAATCTATCTAACCCAATCCAGGAGAATAAACATGTATAGGATACTTTAGATACAGTTAATAAAATAATTTTTTTAAAATTTATTTATAAATAATGGTAAATAAGATCATTATGCTGGATTTTGTATTCATTCACTAGTCGGACACTTCCCAAGTGTCTAGGACTGCATGATGTATGGGCGAATTATGCATGCAGAGACCAGTTATTATTAATATATGTATAACAATATATTTATGATAATATTGTATTTATATTTATTCTTTATTTTTTTATCATATATACAGTACTTTCCCCAGAATGGTCCAATTGTCTCAAAGTTTACAAAATATCTATGTATATGTACTGGTATATATATTATATGGATAGTTTTTGTAGCCAGACCATAATATAATGTACCCCTTTTCATTAGGAGTCATATATAATCATGCAAATATAGTAATAAATGTGAATACATATTATCACAAACTAATAGAGATCAATAATTCCGAAAGGTAAAATACCTAAAAGTGCAGTATGTAAGGCAAATACATAGTTACCTAAAAACTGGTATCAGCATTACAAGACAAGACACATAATAACTTGTGCATTGAAGAAATATTTCTAAGTAGTAATAATAATATTAATTTATATAGCGATATTAATTACACAGTGCTTTACATACATTTGCATAACTGTCCCCATTGGGGCTCACAATCTAAACATCCTATCAATATGTCTTTGGAGTGTGGGAGGACACAGGAGAACCTGGAGGAAACCCACGCAAAAATGGGGAGAACATACAAACAAGTAAGAAGGAATAAATCAAACAATTCTTAATGGATTGATCACATCACCCTAAAGGAGGAAGGAAGCTAGTAGTGTAAACGGAGGAGACGGAAGGAAGAAAGGGGGAAGTAAGAGAAGGAAAAACTGAGGAAGATCAAGAAGGAAAAAGTGGGATGGGGTGTGAAGACTGAGGTAGATACACTATATTATACATATTCAAAAGTCAAAACAGCCTTTGATTGGCATAAAGGAAACAAAAACACCTTTAGTATAGTCCATATAAGTGTGGTGTTCGTCCACTTTAAAAAAAACAAAACAGGATTCAGCTTCTTACAACATGAGCACAACTATGGAGGTCTGCTACCTCCATATACAAAACACTAAGTGAGTCCATAAGCCCTACTTTTACCTGCTGGACCACACCATAAGGGGGAGATAGGTTGGACAGCTGTTCACCATATCTCTTTATCTGTTCACGAATAACCTGCTCGGTCAGTCACTTAGCCCTCTCAGTACCTAATATACTGGAGCATACATTCGGGCTAACATCACATAGATTAATAATCTTAATCATATCTCCCCTCTAGTATTTTACAAGTGACCATCTTAAAAAAGTAAATGTGTGTGTGTGTGTGTGTGTGTGTGTGTGTGTGTGTGTATATCTGTCCCCATCTCCTGTTAATATACATTATCTATTGTTGCATGTTTTGTGCCATGTAAACTTTTTCTTAGAGAGTTTAAAACGCTTCATTTTCCCGATATGCACATTCTGGATTCCTACAGCCTCCACTAGAGGGCACTTAAGAGCTCACTGAATACTAATTCTACATTGAACTCACTAATGACACGTTACACGGAACGCTACCCCTAGTGGTGGGTGTAGGCATCCAAACGTTAATCATTTAAAGAGGTTGTACAGCTATAAATTTCTTCTTTATAATGGCTAAGGCTTACATCACACTTTAATTAGCGGCTTCACTAAAGGTTTTGTCATTTTAACCAGAAAAAAGGAATTTATCAGATCCCATCCGTTCTGTTTCTCTGTAAAAAAAGATGTGCCTTATAATGTCATATTTTGGGAAAAGAAGTTATACATACCTTATGGTTGCCTGCTTTGGTATAGGCACATCCCTGGTCCCATTGATGATGTCCCAATTTGACATTCGTGATACTGTAACTTGTCCGTGCTGGATGTTGCTAAAGCCGAAGGTATGGAGACCAGCAGTGGACTGAGAAGTGTCCGAACCAGGGAGATTGTAAGGTAGGACACGCGCTGGACAAGGCTGACTTTCCAGTAATCATACATTAGAACGTATCCTGCAGCAATCTGTTGCGCAAACACATGTTTTTTTGTCCGTTTTGAAAAAATGATTTTCTGCAGGATCCGTTCTTTTTAGGCTATGTTCAGACATAGCTCTATTGATCCGCTTTCTGTGATCCGTTTTTCTAGTGAAAATAAAGTGAAATGGATCAATTTCTGAGATTCCCAGCCAAGTCAATGAGTTTTCAAGATTTTGTTTTCAGACACAACGTTTTTAATTGGTCTGGGCAAAAAACAGACCATGAAAAAGAATGGGCATGGCACTTATTGCTCCGCTTTCCTGATACGCTTTTTCCATTGACGCCATCGCCAGTGGGCTGTAAAAAATGCACCAGCCAAGAACGGATCAATAATGGATCAAAAAAGGATGATGCGTTTCTGACACCTTCTAGAAAAGCAGATCCATATTTCCAGCTGTAAAAGAGACAAAAACAGATCAGAAAAAAGTGGATCAAAAACGCTGTGTCTGAATGTAGCCTTACATTACAGCTTTGGAGAACATATCTGATAACTGATAGCTATTTATCCTCCATTTTTCTGTCATTTGTAAAGGATCCAATTTTCTTACTGGATAGGTTTCAAATGGAAGATAAATAGTAATCAGTTACCGGATCCATTCTCTATAGACTCCATTGTTCAACGAATGGATCCTGCAGAAAGCAGTTTTTTCACAACGGAAATAAAAAATGTTCTAATTTCTTTCAATATGTCAGTGCTGGAGAATTGGAGCTCTGTGTGTATAAAAAAAAGTGTCACTGCACTGAATTTTTGAATTGGAAAGAACAAGGTGTTAACGGGAATCTGTCAGGTCAAATATCCATATGTAACTGATACAATTTTCTAATTCTTTTCTTTAAGCTATATTCATGTATTTCTATTATTTATACTTCCCTCCTATCCTGTGTGAATTTCAAAATAAAAGATTAATGTCATCTGTCAGTCACAGTGAGCTCTCTGCTTCCCACTCCCCAAGGAATGAATATTCATGTATCACTACACTGTCCTGCCTTTCTGTGGTCTGTTATGCTGTGTGATTCATTTCAGAAAAGAAAGAATGGGAGGTGTGTGCTCTTAGAGATCTTCACTGTATGCATTTGAGGCATGTGTGTAGTGTGTGCAGTCTGAGATATTTCTATGTAATTATAAGAACATTTGATCATTTGCTTAGCAGATACACACATTATATGTGTGCAGGAAAAGCAACCTTCATACAATAGAAATTTTGCAGATAGCACAAAACACCTCCCCTCCCAGCACAGAGGGAAGGGACAGAACACCAGCTTGGGTGGGTGTGGATATTTAAATAACACTTATACAGCAGCTGGACTATTCAGCTGTGAATATAATGGAGAGGACTAATGCACCAGCTCCCTGCAGGATGTGAAAATACTTATAATGTGGAAACTACAAATGGTACAATAATGATTTTCCATGTTTTTAAAAGGTCTGCACAGGCACTATTCAAGGGTAATATTAGTATACTGAAAAATGAGCTGACAGTGTCCCTTTAAAAGGTGGATGATATTGATTACATGCAGGACGGTGTCACACTGAATATCACACCAGAATCTGTACCGAATATCAATCTCACTTCATTTTTCATCTTTTGTACAGTGATTCAGAGCTGGGTTTGTTTGCTTAGTTGTGGCATAGAGTTTGCTGTAGGGTAACTATCATTGCGTTATTAGGGAATGTCTCTGGTTTTACATAGGACTGCTGGCAGAAGGGGGGTAGCCACTTCTCTTTATGCACTGATAACACTTTAACCCCATTGGTAAAAAATAAAAAATCGCCCATTTTGCAGCGCTCCTGGCTCTGCCGGATAGTACGGACATTCTTCTTCCTTCCTGCTTGAAACAAATCAAGGTCACTGTGATCTTCTTCCTCAGAAATCGGAACAAGTGTCAAACAAAGATGATGAGGGATAAGATCATTCGTTATTTATTTAAACACTTTTAATTAATTATTAATGTGTTACAGTCCCCTCTCCCTGCAGCCAAGAGGCGAATATTCTTACCCAAGGTTTCTTAAGCAGTCATTTGCCATCGATTGTCTTGCGTCCGTGGGTTAAAGTGCTCCCATTCCCCCCGTGGTGCCTTTTAAGATTACTTTAGGGACAGGAAGACACAGAGAATAACCTGGGAAAATGGGTCATCGGTGTGTTGAGTATAAGTGCGCTGGTCTGGGCACGGGCGCGGATTCTTGCCACAGCTGATCGTTTTTCATTTGCAGTACATTCTGTTAGAATTACATTTCTATTCTTCTGTTGGGAAAGATCAGAGATCTGAAGGCTGCAAGTTTTTGGAGGTTGTGAGTCACTTTGGGGTACAAATATGAGCGAGGAATCCTCACTCATTGTTATGGCGTACTGCTAGGATAATACATGTCATTATGATATTGAGAAGGGGGAATCTGATCTGTTAGGATTCCTGCTGATTCTCTGCACAAAGAGACCAAGGTGACATCGGCTCTGCACGGTGCTCAACCTCCTCCTATGGAATGGGACTGTAGTCACCGGCATAGTGGAGGACCAGGAACACCACGAAGCAGAAAAAACATTGGCATTGCCGATTCTTGGTTCTAAAAAACAGGGGAAATCCCAGAACGCACGCCCCCACTGATCAAAATAAAATCTCATATCAATTCCTTATATTCTTTGGTCAGTCATAGTGGCTTTATGGCTCATTGCTCCTCTGGCATCATCCCCAATGTGTCACCACAGCAGGACTGTATGTTCCAACAGCTCATGGCCACATCTATGGGGCCCAAACACTATTGGTTGGGAGCACTGCACCAGAAAAAATTATTTGACCAAAGCTACACAGTAATGTCTTCTAAAATAGGTGCACAACTTGTGACTTCTATAGTTTTAGAACTGCTCTTTTCCCTCATCTTAGAGCCTATACACACTGTATCATACATTCATGTGACTTTACAGACAGATCCTGTATGGATCCCAAGTTTCATCCTGTATTATACTCCAGAGCTGCACTCACAATTCTGCTGGTGGAGTCACTGTGTACATACATTACATTACTGATCCCGTACTGTTCCTGAGTTACATCCTGTATTATACCCCAGAGCTGCATTCACTATTCTACTGGTGCAGTCACTGTGTACATACATTACATTACTTATCCTGTACTGATGCTGCGTTACATCCTGTATTATTCTCCAGAGCTGCACTCACTATTCTGCTGGTGGAGTCACTGTGTACATATGTTACATTACTGATCCTGTACTGATCCTGAGTTACCTCCTGTATTATACTCCAGAGCTGCACTCACTATTCTGTTGGTGGAGTCACTGTCCACATACATTACATTACTTATCCTGAGTTTAGTGTAAGATAAATATTGTAGTTTATTTAAAAATTGACAGTTTTTATATAAAATCCATTGATAAAATAGTTCTCAACTGAGGGCTTACCTCGTAATCACATTGATATATGTACAGTGGTGTGAAAAAGTGTTTGCCCCCTTCCTGATTTCTTATTCTTTTGCATGTTTGTGACACTTAAAGGTTTCAGATCAGCAAAGAAATATAAATATTAGAAAAAAAATAACACACGTAAACACAAAATACAGTTTATAAATGAATGTCTTTATTAAGAGAAAAAGAAATCCAAATCTACAGGGCCCTATGTGAAAAAGTGATTGTCCCCTAACACTGCATTTTGTGTTTACTTGTGTTATCTTTGTCAAATGTTTCAGATCATCAAACAAATGTAAATATTGAAGTGTGACAGTCATGCAAAAGAATAAGAAATCAAGAAGGGGGGAAAACACATTTTCACATCACTGTATCTTTTAATGTAAGCTACTGATCTTCCAGGGCATTCCTCTAGGGACATTGTGTACCGTTTATATGTATGGATTTTGGGGTCATCATCCCAATTTCTGAAGGTCAGATCTTCTACTTAGAACTCGGAAAAAGATGGATGAGCATTTGTGAAATCTATTGAAAATATGCTTTATATATAAACACTTTTTTTTTCCCACTATGGACTATGGGACCATTAGCACTCCCCCCATCCCAATCCTTCCCAGCTTATATTTATTACATGGATATTAGCCCCACACTACAGCCTCGTTCCCTAAAGCAGATCCTGAGAGCAGTTACTGTATGGGGATATTGGTTGTGGTCTACTTAGTGGTCAGTAGGGCTAGATTTCAGATTAACCTCCTAATTTATTGAGGTCAGACATTAAGCTTATGGCTTTTGAAAGCGGTAATAAATGGAAAAATGATGGTGAGACATTTCCATCACAAAGTGATAGCTAAAGCGTTAGGAGAAGCAGATAGATGGATACGAACACATGGTCAGATGATGTTCGGTAGCTATTTGATACTTTGATGTACTATAGATAGATATACTGTAGATAACAGTTATAGACATATTAAAATATAGATGGATATTTGATTACAAACAAAAGAATACATCACTGCTTAGATATAGGCAATCACTCAATATGTGAAATCCAAGCTACTGCGATACAGAATATACTTCTAAAATGAAGGTATTTGACTCATAAGTTGGCCAAATCTCGTGAGCCCACCAGTCAGGATAATATTTTCAATTTAGTAATTTTTTAGAAACCCCAGCAAATCAATCCATTCCTATGCACTACAGTAAGACGCCTTGGTGTGACCCTACAGTATCTTATTCAGCAGAAAATCCATGCACAGAATTCCCAGTCTTAAAAGAGCTTGCGGTATCTTTGTTATGTATGTGGTGCCATGACTTGGCTCTTTCTTGACTCCTATCGCATGTACCTTGGTGGCAACAGGGCCCTTTACAATTACGGTCTTGCAATAGTATTGGACATCTTATATGGGCCAAAGGAACTTATTGGGTCCCCTTAAGCTCTAGGGCCAGGTGTGACTGAATCAACTATAATTATGCCTGCTGTTTTTAGCAAGAAATATAATATCCAGCTCACCATTTGTCTCCAGTCCACATGGAGCTTGGCATTCAGTCCAGCCAAGATGATATCAATGCATAAAGTGATTCAAGGCCAGCTCAATCATGTGGCCTAAATAATTTGTTTTCAATCAAATTGATGAAAGTGCATTGCAGAAGATAGAATGCACAATGACCATGACCCATGTCAACGCGTTTCAAACGTAAAAGCGCTCCTAGGCTGCTTTCGCATCAGCGGGTTTTCAAGTTCACGGCAGATCAGGCAGATTTTGCCGCGTCTGCCGCGTAACGGCCGACTTGCGGCACGAATGCAGCAAGCCCCATTCATTCTCTATGGGACTTGCGGTCAGGTGCGGCAAGTGCGGTTTTGCAGCAAATCCGACACTTGCGGCGGTACAACAATACCGCTGCTAGCAGCCTTTTTTTTTTTACTTGCCGCAAGTGTCGGATCCAGCAAAACCGCCCTTGCCACACCTGAAAGCAAGTCCCATAGAGAATAACTGGGGATTGCTGCATTCGTGCCGCAAGTCTACCGTTACGCTGCAGATGCAGCAAAACCTGCCGGCTCTGCCGCAAACTTGGAAATAAACTGATGTGAAAGCAGCCTAAGTACTTGTTTTCCATCTCTCTCTGTCCTTCTCTGGCTCTAAAAAACCAGAGCCGTCAATTTAAAAAAAAAGAGTCAGTGGGTGGAGATTTAAGGAAAACTAGGCAGTAAGGTGGTCTGAAATATTTGGCCCCGTCACGATGCATCAGGTGTCTTTACTTGGTTTGAATAGTCATTCTATACCGTCAGACTCCCTTAAACTTTTAGATGGATTCACTTATATTTGTTTGAATTGGCTGTATCCGGTCCATGTTGGGTCCTGTAGCCATGATCCTTTTTCTAATAAATACATAGCAGGCTGTTTTACTTTCTGCTGGCCTTCATTCTGTTCAGCCTTATAGTGATATTACCACGTTTCAATCACGTTCCTTTGGATGATTGTTGCTCTAAATCAGGGGTGGGGAACCATTTTTCTGCCAAGGGCCATTTGGAAATTTCTACAATCCTTCGGAAGCCATACAAAATTATCAACTTGAAAATTACTCGCTATATTTGGTTTAAAAATCAACTCACCCCTACTGTGGTGGCTGGAGCGGCTTGTCTTTGGCGGTGGGTGATATTGGTCATGTTGCTTCTGAACTTCTTTTCCAGGTTTGCTAGAGCCCTAGACATCACAGGAGAGACTGGGGGAATATACCTCACTGGGGAGGCTGAGTCTGGGGCATAGAGATCACTGGAAAGCTGGATTTAAAGGGCAGACAGTCATCAAAACGCGTCAGACAGCCTGAGCACTGTGGTCCCCAGGAATCTGCCTGGGGGCCGCAAAAAAGTTATTAAGGGACGCATTCAGCCTTGGGGCCTGACCTTCACCACCCCTGCTCTAAGTGATGGCAATGGGGTTATCTTCCTTTGTGAATTTATGGGTTGAGTGTCTTCGGTGACTGTTGATAATTTAGAAAGGAGGTATGTCCTTGATTCTGGCGGTTGTGCTATCTTCTGCTGTACTCATGTCTTCCTGTGTGCCTCCAGTAGTTTGTGTTCGCTTCTTGGGTTGGTCTCTGCTCTTAGCAGTAGCTTGGTCTCCTTGTGATGATGCTATGTTTGAGCAATGTATATTTGGCTTTGTGAATTATCTTTTTTTTTTTTTTTTTTAGTTGGCTCCATCCAATCTGTACAGGCTGCTACAAGTGGCCTGCACTCCTAGTGATGGTGGTCTAATGAATTCGTAGTACACTTTCTTGTACATTTGTCTTTGAGTTGCTGCCTCTTGTCTGCAGAGAACGTCACCCCTGTAGATGTGTGATTTACTTTTCACCATCAAACCTTGTAATTTGTGGGCATCTTCTTCCCTTTTGGCCACCCTGAGGATCTCGTACAACAAATTAGCAAACAATTGTCCGTGCAAGTCAACACTTTGTAATTAGCGAGAAAATAACCCTTTTCCTTTTTATAGCTACAGCCTTTGTTGTGTTGTTTGAGGACAAAGCTAAACTAGGATTGCGGGTTCAGATTACATTATAAAACACTTACGGATTAAATAGCACGCTGCAAGCAGCCATTGTCCTCCAGATTTCAACAAGATCTTTTTTTCTGACCATTGGCTGTAAGAAAAGCTGCTGAAATTTACACTCTTCCCATGGCGAAGGGCACGTATCCGATCCTATCGGTGTAGTCACCTTCACTGCAGAGCACACCGCATGTTCCCTAGGTAGACGGCACTGGAGCCCACATCTCTCCTGTCTGGTAAGTGACATAAGAAAATCCTTCATAGAATATTCTCATTTCAAGAGGTTGTATGAGGTCTGGGGACTGCTTTAGCCGTACCACAATGTATCCACTGCAGTATTATTATTTATCTCCATTATATCCATCTACTGAATGTATTCTTGGTCTATTATAACCTAGACCTACGTGAACGGGAAGGTTGACGGTGACTAGCACGATTAATATTTTTCCTGTGACACCAAGTCGTAGTCATATAACATAATACTCTGAAGCCAAGATCTGTATATCATGATGATAAAAAAAACTATATTTACTGTAATGATTAAAATGGCTGTATAGAAATATAGAGTTTACATCCTTACTCTTTATGAAGGCTTTTTCAAAGCATCCATTTATAGCATTTTTACTTACGGTAGTAAGTCACTTTGATTAAATGAAGTCATAAAACGGTTCTATACGGTATATTATAAATAGATGGATTTCCATAGACGTATTATATATCTATTTATCTATCTACTTTATACATGTATATCCACAAACTTACATGTATTTTATGTGATAGACCAACACTAAGTTGCAAGTATTTGTGAAGCATAAAGGAAATGATGCAGGGTTTTTCTAAATATTTAAAAAATATATATCTAAAATTGTGAAGGGTTTTTTTTTTGTATTCAGCCCCCCTGAGTCAATACTTTGCAGAATCACCTTTAGCTGCAATTAGGCTGGCTTCACATTAGCGTTTGTGTCTGCATGCTGATGGCATGCAGACACAAACGCTGTCAGAAGCAGTGTCCTTATGATGTGTCCGCAGCGGATAATGTCCGCCTGCGGACACATCACTATGGAGCCCGGCAGCCAATCGGCTCTGGCTGGGGGCGGAGATAAGCGCCGGAGGTCTCCGCCCCCCGGCCACCGGTAAGCTCCGGGACTGTCGTCGGGGAGAACAGCTGATCTGACAGCTGTTTGAATCTTCCCGCGCCGACACTGTGAGGAGATGTCGGCGCGGGAAGATTCAAACAGCTGTCACATCAGCTGTTCTCCCCGCCGACATCGCTAGGAGATTACAGGCGGCGGGGAGAAGGAGGACAGCAGAGGGTCAGCTGATCTCCCGGTGGCCGTCGGTGAGCTCCTGTGACATCACCGGCGGCCACCGGGAGATTTTTCAATGGGTCCGCAGCGTTCTCCCGCGCTGTCAAGCGCTGAACACTGCGGACCCATTGACGGCAATGCATTTTTTGTGCGCTTGGGGACGCTTGCTGATCTTCCAAGATCCCCAAACGCACAAAAAAATGCTGCAAGCTGCGTCCCGGGTGCGGATGCTGGACACCGGAAGGAGCAGATATCGTCCGCATCCGCACCCGAACGCAGCAAACGCAGGCACTATGCGTTCCTATGTTAAACATAGGAACCGCAGTGCGCATGCGTTTGAATGCTTATGGGAACGCAGCATACGCTGCGTTCCCATACGCAAATGTGAAGGCAGCCTTACTGCTACAAGTCTTTTGGTAGATAGTGTTGGCCAAAAGTATTGACACCCCTGCAATTCTTTCAGATAATACTCAGTTTCTTCCTGAAAATGATTGCGATCACAAATTCTTTAGTATTTTTATCTTCATTTAATTTGTCTTCAATGAAAAAAAGAGAATGAAGCAAAAAGCAAAACATTAATAATTTCACACAAAACTCCAAAAATGGGCCAGACAAAAGTATTGGCACCCTCAGCCTAATACTTGGTTGCACAATCTTTAGCCAAAATAACTGCGATCAACCGCTTCCAATAACCATCAATGAGTTTCTTACAATGCTCTGCTGGAATTTTAGACCATTCTTCTTTGGCAAACTGCTCCAGGTCCCTGATATTTGAAGGGTGCCTTCTCCAAACTGCCATTTTTAGATCTCTCCACAGGTGTTCTATGGGATTCAGGTCTGGACTCATTGCTGGCCACCTTAGAAGTCTCCAGTGCTTTCTCTCAAACCATTTTCTAGTGCTTTTTGAAGTGTGTTTTGGGTCATTGTCCTGCTGGAAGACCCATGACCTCTGAGGGAGACCCAGCTTTCTCACACTGGGCCCTACATTATGCTGCAAAATTTGTTGGTAGTCTTCAGACTTCATAATGCCATGCACACGGTCAAGCAGTCCAGGGCCATAGGCAGCAAAGTAACCCCAAAACATCAGGTAACCTCCGCCATGTTTGACTGTAGGGACCGTGTTCTTTTCTTTGAATGCCTCTTTTTTTTCTCCTGTAAACTCTGTTGATGCATTTGCCCAAAAAGCTCTACTTTTGTCTCATCTGACCAGAGAACATTCTTCCAAAACGTTTTAGGCTTTCTCAGGTAAATTTTGGCAAACTCCAGCCTGGCTTTTTTTATGTCTCGGGGTAAGAAGTGGGGTTTTCCTGGGTATCCTACCATACAGTCCCTTTTAACTCAGACGTCGCCGGATAGTTTGGGTTGACACTGTTGTACCCTCGGACTGCAAGGCAGCTTGAACTTGTTTGGATGTTAGTCGAGGTTCTTTATCCACCATCCAAACAATCTTGCGTTGAAATCTCTTGTCAATTTTTCTTTTCCGTCCACATCTAGGGAGGTTAGCCACAGTGCCATAGGCTTTAAACTTCTTGATGACACTGCGCACGGTAGACACAGGAACATTCAGGTCTTTGGAGATGGACTTGTAGTCTTGAGATTGCTCATGCTTCCTCACAATTTGGTTTCTCAAGTCCTCAGACAGTTCTTTGGTCTTCTTTCTTTTCTCCATGCTCAATGTGGTACACACAAGGACACAGGACAGAGGTTGAGTCAACTTTAATCCATGTCAACTGGCTGCAAGTGTGATTTAGTTATTGCCAACACCTGTTAGGTGCCATAGGTAAGTTACAGATGCTGTTAATTACACAAATTAGAGAAGCATCACATGATTTTTCTAACAGTGCCAATACTTTTGTCCACCCCCTTTTTTATGTTTGGTGTGGAATTATATCCAATTTGCCTTTAGGACAATTCTTTGTGTTTTTTCATTGAAGACAAATTAAATGAAGATAATAATACCAAACAATTTGTAATTGCAATCATTTTCAGGAAGAAACTGAGTATTATCTGACAGAATTGCAGGGGTGTCAATACTTTTGGCCAACACTGTATCTCTACTGGCTATGCACATCGAGGCAGATATTTTTGCTCATTCATCTTTATACACAAGCGAACTAATCGCCCTCCACTCCTCTTAGGTCAGACCTCATCTGGAATACTGTGTCCAGTTCTGGGCACCACATTTTTAACCCCATCGCCCCCCGGGCGATTTATCGTTTTTTGTTTTTTCCTCCCCTTCTTCCAAGAGCCATAACTTTCTTATTTTTCTGTCAATATAGACATATGAGGGCTTGTTTTTTGCTGGACGAGTTGTACTTTGGAATGAAATAAATTTATTTTACCATATAGCGGACTGGGAAAAAAAAAAAAGGGCAGTAAAATTGCAAACAAAAGTGCAATTGCACGATTGTTTTTTTATTTTTTTTTATTTACCATGTTCACTATATGGTAACACTGACGTGTTGGTATCAGTACAAGTTTGTAGATACTAAACATGTATACCTTTATTTTTATCAAAGTGGTGAAAACAATTCAGACTTGTTGAAGAAAAAGATTTGGCTTTTGTTACAATTTTCTGTGATTTGTAGTAGTGTTTCCGTTTTTCGGGATCTGAGGCTGGGACATCTTATTTTTGCAGCATGAGCTGCATTTCTAATGACACCATTTTTGGGTAGATGCACTGTTTTGATCACCTGTTATTGCAATGTTGCGGTGATATAATTTTGGCATTTGGACTTTATATTCCGTTCTGCAGTTTGCAGATCTGATTAATTGATTTTGTATTTTGATAGACTGGGAATTTCTGAAGGCGTTGATATCAAATATGTGTTAGTTTTATTTTCAATGGGGTAAAAGGGGAGTAATTTGAACTGTGTGGGGGTTTTTTTGTTTGTTTTTTTTCACATTTTTTTTAAACCTTTTTTTAACTTTATTTTACACTGCCCCATAGGACGCCTCAGCACTGCACAGAGTGATTACTTTTGTTATGCAGAGAGATGCTTCAGAACAAATTATCACTTTCCGCTGGCGACGTCACTCGGGCATTGCTGGCAGGAAGTGATTCATGACCGCATCCGGGGTCATCAGGTGATCCCGCAATGTCATGTCAACGTATCGAGGACCCTTGATCGCATCACTAGGGTCGCAGATGCTGGCAGGGAACAGTTCTATTCCCGCTGCGGTGCTTTGGATTGCACTGTCAGTGCTTTGACAGAGCAATCTAAACGTTTAAAAGTGTTGATCGGATCGCTGATTTGATTAGGGCTGTTGGCTACACGTCAACTGATAGGATAACACCCTGGCGGCAGATCTTATCAATCGACAGCCCTATTTGCACACCCAATTGATGGGTGTGCAAATATGGCTCCTGCTGGTTGTATTAGCCCCTTGTACAATACCATTAGCCACCAACATCCAAACCCACACCACTTGCAACTGATGCCAGGAGCCCATCGCTCACAGCCCACCACGTGCTGCCCAACGCCTCCAGCCTGCCGTTTGGACCGCCAAACGACGAAGTGCACCTGCATGTACTCAGCGCGCACAGCTGCAGTTGCTCACCGCTGCCAGTCCGAAGATGGCGTCCTCCATACCTGTTCCTGCATGTGCTGGGTATGCGTAGGCGTAGTTCCTCATGCGCCTGCTATCTTTGTACAGCTGGGTATGCCGCCATCTTTATTCTGCACCACAGAGTGGGGTGAGCGCATTGGGGGGCACAGGGAGACCGCACCATGGGGGCATGGAGAGTGTACAGGGAGGCAGAGAAATCGCTTTGGGGCAGAGAGCACACGGGGAGCAGCTAGTGATTGGTGCTCAAATATGCGCATGGCGCACACTGGCGGTACTAGTGTGGTGCTGCCCGAAACCACCGCACACAGCCTCCGCTGATACATCACTGCCTGAGTTAGTGTGCATGTTTATACCTGTAGCGCATACGCACTTACTCAGGCAGGCATCATCTTTGGACACCTGGGTATATGGCGGTGACTCGCATGGGGGAGAGATTGAGCTGTCGTCTCCCCCCATGTGCTCTAAGGAGAGAGCACATGAGGGGAGAAGATAACACACAGGGGAGAGAGCACACTGGGAGAGACAGGCCAAAGGAGAGAGCACAGAGTGGAGAAAGAAAGCAGACAGGGGGAGAGAGATTGTATATAGGGGGAGAGCATAAAGGGGGAATACAGCTCAAACGAGAGATCATTGATGGGAGAAGACAGCACAGGGGGAGAGAGACCGCATGCATGGGGAAGAGTACTCGGGAGGACAGCTCAAAGAGCACAGAGAGGTTGAGACAGCACATGGGGCAAGTGCATGGGGCAAGAGGGAGAGTGCACAGGAGGGGAGACAGATCAAAAGTGAGAGCACAGGGGGGAGAGAGACGGTCACTGCCCCCCGCGACACAGAGCCTGCCCCCATCATAACGTCACCACCTTCCGGATGTGATAACATCGGGCACTCATCTAGTATCACATAAAATGCCAATAATATACATTTAAGTTTGTGGCTGTAACGTGAAAAAATGTGGAAAAGTATACGTGGTGTGAATACTTTTTCAAGGCACTGTGTAATATATAGATATAGTATGTATGTACTCCACAATAAACAAATGTTTTTACATTTTTACATGACTGTTTATGTTATGAAAATATTAAAGCCAGAGTTGTCTATGTTGGTGTGTTGCCTGCCGTAAATTGGGGGTTCACCCTGTACGGTTGAAAACTCCCACAATCCGGTACCGTTGCAGTGTTTTCATTGTTTCCCTGCACAATCACTTAATACTACAGGTAAACAAATGTTTCATAAGTAAACCAACAGAGACATTCGGATCGGCCGTGCAGTCGTGCAGGTGAACCTGCTAATTACACAGATATGCCACGTCAGTGGGCAGTATGTTGACACAATACAGCTGCCCGGTTTGTATGCAACAAATTATGGAATAAATGTTCAGCATTTGGCCGATTATACCTTGACATACCACCTACCTGGACAGGACTTAAAAAGTGCTATGCACGTGTAAGGCATACAGGTGTAGTGGGCACTTTAACCCCATAAGTGTTGTTTTTTTTGAGGGGGGTTGCTTATTTTTACATATGACAGATAATGCAGTGTGAAATCTGTTTCAGACACCGAAACGTTAAAGGGGAATTCCAGTGAAAGTAAACTTTTTAGTACAGTTCCTGCCCTCCTACATGATGAAGCAGAGCTATACACTGCAGTTCTAGGATCTATAGATCGCTTATAAATCGATAAAATCATATCTGCTCTTCTGCTCTGGCCCCCACCTCCGGGAACCCAGAATATTCAAGAGGACCTGTCACCCCCTCCCCCATGGATGAGATGCTAGGTCCAGCACTGAATGCAGCATGTCTGCTGCATTCAAGCAATGAGTCACCCATGGCTCTGTAGGGCTGCTACCCCGATATATAGGCTTGTAAAAACTTACATGATTAAGCCATGGAGGCGGGCCCTTGTGCTGCAGCCTGCGCCTGTGTACCATCCATATCCTCGTGCCAGTCATGAAATCCTCGCTCTGCGCGTCCCTGTGCTGGTGAAACAAGGAGCAGAACGAGGCTTATCACCGCCCTGGGTGGCTGTCCCGCCTCCTGCTCTGATGTCAGAGCTTTTCCCCGCCCTCCATAGCATAACATGGAGGAGGGTGGGGAAAGGCTCTGATGTCAGAGGAGGAGGCGGGACAGCCACCCAGGGTGGTGATAAGCAATACCTTGCTCTGCTCCTTGCTCAATGGAAAATTACTGTAAGTTTTTATAAGCCTATATATCGGGGTAGCAGCACCACAGAGCCATGGGGGACCCCTTGCCTGAATGCAGCAGATATGCTGCATTCAGTGCTGAGCTTAGATTCACATCCATGGGGGGGTGACAGGTCCTCTTTCAGCTTGGCAGCTTCATGTAAGAGCAAAAACCAGGAGGTGTGTCGGGCGTGGATGCTGGGAGCTGCAGGATCATACTACATTCCAGTGAGGAGTGATGATGATGATCCATGAAAGGTGGAGAGATAAGAAGATATCATGTTCCTATGGGGAGACGAGACCATGCAGAGCTGAATTGATCAGTGTAATGATTTACCTTTGCTCCTATCCTCACAATAACAGTGCACATTATGCATAATCATACAGCAGAGGATCACAGCGTGTATTTGTATTTGCTTGGTGTGTTCTCAGAAAGAGATTATCTGGTGTATAGACGAGCGCTCCCAGGTCCAGAAAGACACAATCCAAATTCTTCAGTAATATAGTGGAGAACATACAACGCGTTTCGGCTTTACAGTAAGGATAAGCCTTCCTCAGGTATCCTTGCTGTAAAGCTGAAACGCGTTGTATGTTCTCCACTATATTACTGATGGAATAAACTACTACTTTGGAAAATAAGAATTTGGATTGTGTCTTTCTGGACCTGGGAGCGCTAGTCTATACACCAGATAATCCTTTTCTGTGGACACACCTAACAGACTCCGGGCTGGAAGCTCTGTCATTTCTGGGACGTAGCTGCAAACCAGGAGGCAAACAGACTAAAGAGTGGATCAACCAAGTGACCACAAGGAATTGTTACATGAGAAAATAAAGACATCAAAAGGGTGAGCACAAAACCTATTATCTATCATCATACTTTATAATCTACACTTAGATTTGCGCCATCTCTTTCTATCTCCCCCACCACCCAGACCCCAGTGCCCAGAGGTCGGACTTCCTTGTATTAGCAATGATGTCACCAAGCAATTTGAAGCTTGGACCCCCCCTGCCACATAAGATGGTGTATCAATGGCTGTACTCCTAAGGGAAGGAGCACTATTGGCTTTCGGAGCTGACATTTTACAGTATCCCTATGTGGCTTTTGGTAGAGCTGTTGCCATTTTGTTTGGTGTTTCACTGGTTTTTCATTTCATGATGCAGAGGCATGTGTGAGTTTCTAGCACTCCCTACCATATTTTTCGGAATATAAGATGCACTTAGGTTTTGGAGGAAGAAAATAGAAAAAGAATTTGTAACAAAAAATATGGCCATGATGCACTGTTATGGGGGGATCTGCTGGTGATACTATTAGGGGGGTAATGTCCCTCAGTTCTGTACTAATGTCCCCCATTTTGGCCCCTTTCAGGTTTATATGTCCCCCTTCCTGGTGTATATGTCCTCCATTCTTGACCTATCCTGGTATATATGGCCCTCATCCTGGTATAAACGGCTCAATCCTGATATATACAGTCCTCATCCTTGGCCCTCATCCTGGTATATATTGCCCTCATCCTGAGCCCATCCTGGTATAAATGGGCCCCATCCTGATATATATGGTCTTCATCCTGGGTCCATCCTGGCATATATGACCCCCATCATGGACCCATGCAGGTGTATACGGCCCTCATCCTGGGCTCACCCTGTTCCCTGTTATACAGCACTTGAGCGCTTTTGGCGGCTGCCTGCAGTGTTTTCTTTGGCTGGTCTCCCTGAGATCAGTGATTGTTTCGTGATGTCGGTCTACCAGGCATTGCTCCCACCTAGCCAAAATCTTACTCTACACTGATGAAGGGCAAAACCCCCGAAACAGCTGTCTGTGGATGGATACAATGTGTTTTTCTTGCAGCATAGAAAATGCAACATGTTGCATTTTCTGTGCGTCCAAGGAAGCATGAATTGTACGCAAGCCTCTACAAGCGTACAAATCATACATGGAGCCCAATGGGTATGCAGGGCTATCCATATGAGAACGCATGTAAACAGATTTTCTTCTTTCTCTCCTCATCTCCTCTCGACACCTCCTCATCTCCACCCGACATCTCCTCATTTCCTTCCGACATCTCGTCTCCACCTGACATCTCCTCCCGACATCTCCTCATTTCCACCCTACATCTCCTCATCTCCTCCCGACATCTCCTCCCAACATCTCCTCATTTCCACCCTACATCTCCTCATCTCCTCCCAACATCTCATCTCCTCCCGACATCTCCTCATCTCCTCCCGACATCTCCTCATCTCCTCCCGACATCTCCTCATCTCCACCCGACATCTCCTGATCTCCACCCGACATCTCCTCATCTCCACCCGACATCTCCTGATCTCCACCCGACATCTCCTGATCTCCACCCGACATCTCCTGATCTCCACCCGACATCTCCTGATCTCCACCCGACATCTCCTGATCTCCACCCGACATCTCCTGATCTCCACCCGACATCTCCTGATCTCCACCCGACATCTCCTGATCTCCACCCGACATCTCCTGATCTCCACCCGACATCTCTTCATCTCCTCCTGACATCTCTTTATCTCCTCCTCATCTCCGCCCGACACCTACTCCCAACATCTCGACATCTCTTCTCCTCCCGACATGTCCTGACATCTCCTCATTTCTTCCCAACATCTCCCGACATCTCCTCATCTCCTCCCGACATCTCCTCATCTCCTCCTGACATAAAGGTTTACTATGGCCGGACCAGGTTATAGTGGTTTCCTATGCAGAAGCAGCACAGATAGGCAGAGGAGAAGGGAATGGCCCCTCTCAATCGAGCTGGCTCCTGCACCAGGGAATGCCCTCATGGCTTCTAACAGTGAGTTTTACTAAGGCTATATCTCAGGGTACACAGCACACAGACACATGGGGGACCCCTTCCCTGAATGCAGCAGACATGCTGCATTCAGTGCTGCATTTTAGATTCCAAGCAGCAGGGGGGTGACAGGTCCTCTACGTTTTTTCAGCTAGCACCTGTTCACATTTATTGGTCTCGCTCGTCAGTTTTTTTTTATAATTTATGTTTTCACATGGACCATGTGAACCACATGGAGACGTCCATTTTTTTCTGACATTATGGATGACAAGGACCAATAGAAGTCTTTGGATCTGAGAAAAACATGTGCAGCACATGGATGACATCCGTGTTCCATCATTTTATCTTCTGTGTGCTGTATGTTTTTAACATTACAAAGTATAGGAGAAGCTTTGTAATTTCATTCCTTCTTTATTCATACCTTGGATGGCACATGGATGGAAAACATTGACATCCGTACCAGCTTTCATGTTTGTGCTTTATGTGCACGTGTATAGGAGGTCTTAGAGGTAGATCGTTCAGGAGGAGAGATATAAGATTACAGCCCTGCTGTCAGATGAGCTCGCTGATGGATTTGACTGTCCCTCGTTCTGCAGCCACCTTTGTACCTTGTACTATAAAACCACAGAACCCAAAAAAATGTTTTGTAGCCAAGAAATATATGCCTTTAAGAATGCCCACAAGGGTGCACATATCCTTTAAGAGTTTATAACTTTGTACAACTTTGTTGCTAAGTTGGTAAAACCTTTTCACTCTTAGAAATGGCCACTGCAGAATTCACCGGTCACTTCCAAGTTGACTCGTAATATATCTCTCGTTCAGACTTGCTTTGTGCCCAATTCCCAGATGGCAAAAAAACTGAACTGTAAGCTTTACCGAGCAGGAGAACTGCATACGACACAGAAAAGTCAATGATATTGCAGGAAATGTACTTAAGTTGTTTATTTTTCCCTTTCTCAATCAAAATGTAAGTGCATCTCATTGGGATCCTGCTGGGTATGTTTACCTCCATAAGTCAAGATCATCAATAATTCTGCGTGCGTGACTTGCAGGAGGATCCAAGGCGAGCTCTCCGTGTCAGGCAGCACAGGAACTGCAAATAGCACTTTCCTTATTTGAGACGTCTTCTAAGTTGTCATTTTGTCAGGCAGTTTGCTGGAAGGTTTGGGTGTGATACCAATGAAGAAGGTGGACTACTGCGCGGGAGATGATACATTATAACACAACCTACAATGTTTACCAAAGAGCATCTTCCAGGCATACCTATTAAGGAATTCACATGGAAGGTGATATTGATCATTGGTCATCTGTATCTGATCAGTGAAGGTCCAACACTCAGCACCCCCATCAATTTGTTGTTATTTAATATGTAGCAGCCACTGCCAGGTACTGCAGAACGTCTTTAAATCCGGCCATACAAATTAGATGGGTCGGCCAAGTGATGCTTTGGCCAATTGTTTGGGTTGTCGGCTATCTTGACCGATTTTCCCCATGTGCAGGAACGTTCAGACAGGGAAACACTGTTGTTTTCTCGCGGATCTACTCCAGAGCAAAAGGATGAGCACTTCAAAATGGGACCTTTAGGACCGATACCTCCCCTGACAATATACTCTCCAAGGATCACATGCACATTTGATTTTCATTTAAATCCATCAATTCGGCCAACATTAGTCCAATGTGTATGGGGGACTTTAGTCTCTTGAACAGGAGCTAATGTGCAGTATTCAGCTGTGGCCGCTACACATTACATTCACCTATGCATTGTTTCACTAGTCCATATTTGTATCCTACAAAGCATCTAGCATCTTATCGGTGGTGGTGCCTGATGTCGGACCCCCGCCAATCTCATATTGATGATGTATCCCTGAGAAAGGCCATGAATATCCTGTGTTCAATCAAACTTGTAAGCCAAAAAAGAGGGTTAATGCCCCAGAAAATCTCAAAAATGGACCAATCAATCATATTGCATTCAAGATGGATTTTAATGGTTTCCTTCCATAAAAACATACATCCCATAACACTACATGAATACTGTACCATATACGGTAAATATAGACATAGAAAGATAAAGTGACCAGTGCAAAATGAAGCAGAGCCTTAATGTCCCAATAGAGGTGAACTCCCTTTAAATTACCAAAGCGGGCAGATGATTGCTGGCCTAAATCCTAGGGCTATTTCTTATACCTAAGGGTTTTTGGATATGTGTCTATCGCTGTTTCTTAGTATGCTTCCACCCCTAGCATATTCCTTATTATACCCCTAGTTTCAGCCCCTTAGCTTTTTTACCCATAATTGTCAGAAGGGAGAGATTGTAGTGGTTCTGGGTGCCCCCCAGACGCGTTTCGCTGTAATCCGCTTCCTCAGTGGGGTATTAAGTGGTGCATAATCCCCTCTTTTTATATCCTCCATTATTATTACCGCCGGCGTCCTCCGCCGCATGTCCCGTGCGTCATCAAAACTACGCCCACCGCGCTCAGCCAATCCCTGGCTGGGGGCATATTACATGCACCTACACTGCCAGTAAGGATGCCTCACAGCGGTGGCACAGGAGGATGACGCTGCTGATCATGCTGTCCCGCTAGCACCACCCCTTTTAGGGCGGATGTATCGCTGGCGCCATCTTAGATAGTCTCCATTAGTAGAGGCGGAATCATACGCCTACCACTAAGTCAGTTCTCCTCCTCCGCCCCACTTTGGGCGGAAGTATAACCGGAGGCCATTTTAGGATTTCCACCATATGATACCATATGCCTATGAAAAAATCGCTGCCCATACTGTTTATGGTGAATCTGGTAATGCCATGAGTGGCTGCACAGTCCAGTTATAGTCAGCGTCCCAATGCTATCTTTTACAGTCCTAGTAAGTGCGCATACCCTGCATCATATGTTTTACATAAGGAGAACTACATCATAATGACATGTCTGTATACATGATTCCCATATTGAAATGACCTCACATACATATGTATTACATAGGGAAAAATACTTCATAATGATATGTCTATATACATAATTCCGATATTAGAACTACCTTACATACAATGATATACATAGTATATATAAATGCATGAACCGCCGCAAAAATGCATCTATTATCAAATTTCTTGTCTACAAAAGCGCAGTCGTGTCTTCAACCTTCATAGGTGTATAATGGTTCTTCCCATGGAGAATAAAGGGAAAAATACCACAATAGAAACCAAAATCAAAAAAGGACTCTAAGACAAGTGAAAAAGTGAATTAAAAACACTTAAAATGATGATACTCAGTAGGCATTGGTATATAATAAACTATGGTACATTCATATGAATGGCGGAGGAGAACTGACTTAGTGGTAGGCGTATGATTCCGCCTCTACTAATGGCACATACCTGGCTTCAGTCATAGGTGAGGTGACTGCACATACATACTTGGCTTCAGTCATAGGTGAGGTGACTGCACACACATACCTGGCTTCAGTCATAGGTGAGGTGACTGCACACACATACCTGGCTTCAGTCATAGAGGAGGTGACTGCACACACATACCTGGCTTCAGTCATAGGGGAGGTGACTGCACACACATACCTGGCTTCAGTCATAGGGGAGGTGACTGCACACACATACCTGGCTCCAGTCATAGAGCAGGTGACTGCACACACATACCTGGCTTCAGTCATAGGGGAGGTGACTGCACACATAGCTTGCTTCAGTCATAGGGGAGGTGACTGCACACATCCCTGGCTTCAGTCATAGGGGAAGTGACTGCGCACACATATCCGGCTTCAGTCATAGGGGAGGTGACTGCGCACACATACCTGGCATCAGTCATAGGGGAGGTGACTGCACACATATACCTGGCTTCAGTCATAGGGGAGGTGACTGCACACACATACCTGGCTTCAGTCACAGGCGAGGTGACTGCACACACATACCTTGCTTCAGTCATAGGGGAGGTGACTGCACACACATACCTGGCTTCAGTCATAGGGGAGGTGACTGCACACACATACCTGGCTTCAGTCATAGGGGAGGTGACTGCACACACATACCTGGCTTCAGTCATAGGGAAGGTGACTGCACACACATACCTGGCTTCAGTCATAGGGGAGGTGACTATACACACATACTCGGCTTCAGTCATAGGGGAGGTGACTATACACACATACCTGGCTCCAGTCATAGGGGAGGTGACTGCACACAGATACCTGGCTTCAGTCATAGGTGAGGTGACTGCACACACATACCTGGCTTCAGTCATAGGGAAGGTGACTGCACACACATACCTGGCTTCAGTCATAGGGGAGGTGACTATACACACATACCCGGCTTCAGTCATAGGGGAGGTGACTATACACACATACCTGGCTTCAGTCATAGGGGAGGTGACTATACACACATACCTGGCTTCAGTCATAGGGGAGGTGACTGCACACACATACCTGGCTTCAGTCATAGGGGAGGTGACTGCACACACATACCTGGCTTCCGTCATAGGGGAGGTGACTGCACACATAGCTGGCTTCAGTCATAGGGGAGGTGACTGCACACATCCCTGGCTTCAGTCATAGGGGAAGTGACTGCGCACACATATCCGGCTTCAGTCATAGGGGAGGTGACTGCGCACACATACCTGGCATCAGTCATAGGGGAGGTGACTGCACACATATACCTGGCTTCAGTCATAGGGGAGGTGACTGCACACACATACCTGGCTTCAGTCACAGGCGAGGTGACTGCACACAGATACCTGGCTTCAGTCATAGGTGAGGTGACTGCACACACATACCTGGCTTCAGTCATAGGAGAGGTGACTGCACACACATACCTGGCTTCAGTCATAGGGGAGGTGACTGCACACACATACCTGGCTTCAGTCATAGGGGAGGTGACTGCACACACACACCTGGCTTCAGTCATAGGGGAGGTGACTGCACACATATACCTGGCTTCAGTCATAGGGGAGGTGACTACACACACATACCTGGCTTCAGTCACAGGCGAGGTGACTGCACACACATACCTTGCTTCAGTCATAGGGAAGGTGACTGCACACACATACCTGGCTTCAGTCATTGGGGAGGTGACTGCACACACATACATGGCTTCAGTCATAGGGAGGTGACTATACACACATACCTGGCTTCAGTCATAGAGGAGGTGACTGCACACACATACCTGGCTTCAGTCATAGGGGAGGTGACTGCACACACATACCTGGCTTCAGTCATAGGGGAGGTGACTGCACACACATACCTGGCTTCAGTCATAGGGGAGGTGACTGCACACACATACCTGGCTTCAGTCATAGGGGAGGTGACTGCACACACATACCTGGCTTCAGTCATAGGGGAGGTGACTATACACACATACCTGGCTTCAGTCATAGAGGAGGTGACTGCACACACATACCTGGCTTCAGTCATTGGGGAGGTGACTGCACACACATACATGGCTTCAGTCATAGGGGAGGTGACTGCACACACATACCTGGCTTCAGTCATAGGGGAGGTGACTGCACACACATACCTGGCTTCAGTCATAGGGGAGGTGACTGCACACATATACCTGGCTTCAGACATAGGGGAGGTGACTGCACACACATACCTGGCTTCAGACATAGGGGAGGTGACTGCACACACATACCTGGCTTCAGTCATAAGGGAGGTGACTGCACACACACACCTGGCTTCAGTCATAGGGGAGGTGACTGCACACACACACCTGGCTTCAGTCATAGGGGAGGTGACTATACACACATACCTGGCTTCAGTCATAGGGGAGGTGACTGCACACACATACCTGGCTTCAGTCATAGGGGAGGTGACTGCACACATATACCTGGCTTCAGTCATAGGGGAGGTGACTGCACACACATACCTGGCTTCAGTCATAGGGGAGGTGACTGCACACACATACCTGGCTTCAGTCATAGGGGAGGTGACTGCACACATATACCTGGCTTCAGTCATAGGGGAGGTGACTGCAACACACATACCTGGCTTCAGTCATAGGGGAGGTGACTGCAAACACATACCTGGCTTCATTCATGTGTGAGTTTTCCCCAGTTTCCTCCCACACTACAGACCGTGATAGGATATTTATATTGTGAGCCCTGATGGGGACAGTGTTGGAAATGTGTAAAGCGCTACGGTATTAATAGCTCTATATAAATGAATAAATATTATAGTGTGATGGCAAAAAATAACGTAATAAGCAACACTATTGTTAAAATTAACAGAATTGCATAGACCCTATTAGTCATGGGGGTCCATTGTGTGCAATCTGACATGCATAAGTCACATGTAAAGAGAGCCTAAAGCTAGGGATATATAGTGAATGTGTGTGACTATAAGTTGTGTACTATAAGATTTTTTTCCTGTGGATTCGCCTGTTGCACGACATTTGTGACATTGCGGCTCATTAGTTACAACCTCAGGAAACTTTTGCTGCAGTATTCCATCTACTGTACACTGCCTCCCTCTAGTGGACAGTGAAGGATAGTACAATTATTCCTCCTTCCTGGAAAATGTGGAAAATTCCAGGACAATTATCCAATGTATTAGCTTCCTATTCTGTAGGACGCCCATATCAAACAGTAAAGACCAATATTTACAGAATACATATATTATCTTTCATTGTTTTATATTAGTCCTGTAATTTGATATAGGTGAAAAAATACCAATTGAAATAAAAAACCCTAATTTCTGCTCTGGAGGAGGCTATAATGATTTTAATTTTTTCTCCTTTTGTCATAAATCATAATTACAGATTATTGTACATAAAGAAAAGTAATGTTTCGGAATCTGCCCTGATTGGGTTAATCCAGCACGCGGAGTATTAAAGGATTTGTACATGTTGTTTTTTCTCCCAGGGTGTTTTTAAAACTTTATTTTCAGCGTATTTACAACCCCTTTCCCTCTGTTCCACCATCTCATCCATCCTGTAATGTCTCAGCACCCGCCACATCTTGCTCAGCAGGTGCTTTGTCGCATTATATGGTATTCTTAGATAGTTCTGCTTTATGTTGTGCTTTTTTTTATGTTGTTTTTGTCACTTTATGACCTTCTATTTCTGCATTGTGTGTGTTTAGTTTTTAGGAGGCGACCATCGCATTGAGCACAGCCCCCGAAGCTGGCTCCATGTATCCGGAATCCACTACAGACTCCCCAGCTAGACTATCACTGCGACAGACTGGCTCTCCAGGAATGATTTACAGGTAAGGGTTACATTGTTAGTAATATCTCTATTATATGTATTATTCTAGTCATATCTTTATAGCTAGTTATGTTATATGTATTGACTGTTATGGAGCGCTCTACTGACACTTCTATTTACAGAGTAACTAAACTTTTTTCGTTTATTTTTTATGTAGTTATCCTTCAGGCATTGCAAAGTTATGAATTTTTGTAATCTACTTCATTACCTTATTTTGCTTCCTTCTCCAAACACAATGCTGCATAGGCTGTTTAACCAGCTACATCCTGCTCCTTTTAGAAGTTCCTCTCAACTGCTGCTCAGCAAGTTCTGTACATTGTATTCAGAGTATGGGAATTGAAGTCTGATCACAGGAGAGGGTGTAGAGCGGCTCAGACAGGGAAAGTCCCCTATGGTGGGTTTACACGCTCAGATATCTGAATCGATATCGTTTGGAATGTCACGTGACTGCGATCGTTTCAACATCGTTAGTGCGTTGTCAAACGCAAGGATATCGTTAACGATGTGTAATTTGGCAACGCGCCAGCGTCGTTCATTACAACTTTGCGAACGATTGGATAAAGTGGCAGGAATAAGAGAATTCAGAACGATATCGTTCATCTTGGTGTCACACTGAACGATGCTGCACTTTGCTGGAGCGTTAATTGGATGACGAACGATAAAAGTGAGGTCCTGAGCACACTGCTGAGATGTCCAATCCAACGATTTTTCCTTCGGTTATCCGACGTTTACACGCAACGATGCAAAAACGATATTGTTCGAACGATGTCAAAAGCGTGACATTTAAATGATATCGTTTCAGATTTCTGAGCGTGTAAACCCACCATTACACAGACTGGTGGATATAGCATGGAATTAGTTAAAGAGTTCAATACCATACCATGCATATTTTCGTTCTTTAAGTACATCCAGTTTAACAATGTATGAGAATAGGTTCTGGCTCACCAGACTGCTCTTTGCTCATCCACCTGGGGCTCAGACACAGGCCTCGTCTTGGCCTTGCTTTAAGGTTAATAGAAAAAAATTTGAATCCAGCTCAACAGGAATGGATTTTATTTTTATTTTTCAATAAAGATGGTGCATACAAAAGAGAAAATTACATGGTCAACATGGCCCAGTCAACGCATTTCAACTGCATTAAGCAGTCTTACTCATCTAGTTTAACCTCTTCCTGACATTGGATGCACCGGTATGTTTTGGCAATTATGCAAGCATAGAAACTGTTCAGCACTATTGCCACCAGGAGCGCAAATTTAGTGATACCCAAGCTACGGCTTTCATAGCCAGGGTCGGTGCCACAGATTGGCCTGCAGCTGCTGGCCTCTGATTGGACCACAGCTGCTGGCCTCCTGGCTTAACCCGCATGGCAGCAGGGACAGAGCACGGCACCCAGAACACCATATAGCGGCGGTGGGCTCCCGAGAAAGGCGGGATGCAGCTGTGTGGTGTGTAAAACTGTTTTATATAGATTTGGCTGTGAACCAGATGCAGCCATCAAAAAAGCCACATCTGGCTTGCAAGCCATAGGTTCCTGACCCCTGCATTAGGGTCTCACATTGTTGCTTGAGGCAGAGTTGGATCAGAGGCACTCCTGCTCATATGTCTGGTACCAGACCTTGTAACAGAAAAGAGATAATTGTGTTCGTGTAATCTCAGCGCTCTACCGAAGAACCGCTTAAACAATTTCTACTTGGTACCAGACCTTGACATGGGAGCGCCTATGAACCACATCTACTTATATAGATATTGGGATTCCCACATCCTACCTACAGCACCTTAACTTCTTGACTGTGTGCACGCTAGTCTTCTATATCTGCCTTATCATAGTGACTGGTTTGCATCTGAATCACGTTATTGGGAGATTTAGATGTAAGTGCTCAGTGTAGATCACAGGATAAATGTGGTACAAAATTTCTTATAAAATGTTCCCAGCAAAAGATTAAAGGGAACCTGTCACCTGGATCTAAGCCCCTACACTATCACTACCTGTCCCTGCACCTTCCCCACCTCCTCCATTTGGAATCTCCCACCCGCTTTACACTGTAAGGTAGTGGTTAGGGTCGGCACGACAGAAGGCAGTGACTCAGGTATTTACTCACACAGCACACAGTTTAATGGCGCAGTTCAGGTATTGACAGACCTCTAGGTTCCGGGGCGCAGCCGAGTACAACCTCATACAATCCCAACAGCTGATATAGAAGCTCTGTACCTTCCCCCAGGTAGGCTGTGTTAGGTCAGCACACAACCTTTCTCTCCTCACCGTCCGCTCATTAGCCTCATGAACGTCCACTCTGAGAGCTCACAGGCTGTGTTAAATCTTCACACAGCTCTCTACACAGCAGCTCCTGCTGCTGTCCTGACACACTCCACCCCCTCCCCAAAGCCCAGGGCAGCTCATATCATCTCCTATTCACCCGCACACCTGGGTGTCAGTGCTTTCAATCAGCACTCAGCTCCAGCAGCAGCTAATCCTGTGTGAGCTGCTACCGAGCAGAAGATACAATCTCCCATATGCTGTGTCCCGGTCAGGGGACACATCGAGGTCGAATCACCACAACATGATAGGTGTAAAGCGGGTGGGAGATTCCAAATGGAGGAGGCGGTGATGAAGAAAGAATAATGCCGCCCAGGGGGGGCGTGTGCTGCTTCATTGAGGAGGGGCAGAATGGAGCCTGGGGCCGCCTTTCCAGTCCCCAGCCTCATGGACTTCTGTTAGTTTTAAGTTAATTTTCTGCTGTTTTATAGGACGGATTTAGCTCAGAGAGGGATAGATAGGGAGCAGCTAGGAAGGTGCAGGGACAGGTAGTGATAGTGTAGGGGCTTAGATCCAGGTGACAGGTTCCCTTTAAGCTCATTGCAACAATTAGTCCCCACTCAGGTCTGTTGTCTGTCAAGGGAAATGTAGTGTATAAAAGAAGTTTACTGTGGTCAGGAAAGGAGCGCTTTACACAGTGTTGACTAAGAGATAGATTAGGTGATTGACCAATTAATTTATTCATGAAACATAGATTGGCTGCTTCTCCTTTATAATGATATTGCCCACAATCCCCTGTAAATCCACCAGAGGAAGACGGCAGTCTGCTGTAGAAATGCATAGTGGCATGTTTCACGAATAAATTAATTGGTCAATCACCTAATAAATAAATTAATGCAGTGACGTCAGGAGTGACGCGGCGGTCACGTGACTAGTCCTCCCATTTGACATAGAGGAGGACGGTGGGAGCAGGCCCGGTGAGCGGCAATAGCGGCGCTACACACAGACGCTGTGCAGGGGTGCACAACAGCATTAGGTGAGCGGACACCCCCCTCACTAATCCCTATATCACCCCACTAGACCACCAGGTATTATTCATGTGCAGTCTCCCTATTATTATGTTTTCACAATGGAAATGTAGTGGATTTTCACTTTACTGCTAATACAAAGGCTCTGGAAAAGCACCATGACTTCCCTCCAAAAAGAAATCCAGCAAAATCTGTGCTTAAATCCAAATGCCCCCCTCCCCTCTGAGCCCTATGCTGTTCCAAAACCACATTTATCAAAAGTATATACTTTATTTACATCAGTTAAAATCACACCAAGTGATCAAAAAACAAATAAGGTGACCCCTATTCGCCAAGCCTTAAACTAAAGGGCTAGGTCCACCGAACAATGCGCGCTCCGTCCTACAGTCAACAACGTCCTATATCCAAATTGACTCCTAATAGCAAACTAAGGTGATGCACAATACATGTATAACATTTGGATATAGGACGTTGTAGGCTGTAGGACAGAGCAGGCATTGTTTGGTGGACCTAGCGCCTTAGGAGAAACATCTATAGTTTAGGACTTTGTGGATAGGTGTCCTCTTATTTTTTGTCTTTTTTGTATCTGGGGCGTGGGTTTATTTAGTTGTGTGTGTTGAGTTAAATCACCCCAATGACCAACAATTACCAAATTTCCCAAGTAAAAATGTAAAATTTGGGGCTAAATCAACATTTTGTTAGCAAAAAATGTAATTTTTTCTTCACCGCACTATGGTATAAAATGTGAAATATGTGAAAATGTGAAAAACATGTGGTGTCAATATGATTACTGCACCCCTAGATGAATTCATTGAGGAGTATGGTTTTTAAGATGGGGGTCTGTTATGTGGGATTCTGCTGTTCTGGCACCTCAGGGGCTCTGTCAATGTGACATGGCACCTGCACACAAGAACAGCAAAATCTGCACAGATGTACTGCATCTGTTTTAGGGTGTATAATCCCACTCACTGGTAAGGGGAGTACAGACTGGTGACTGGACACCCAGACTACACTAGGAACGATTGTAGTGGGATTGGGTGGTGAAGGGAGTTAGTTACAGGGAGCACTTTGGGAGGAGTGAGGTCAGAAAGAACACATGTAGATGATGTGAGACACGTGACAGAGGGTATAAATAGAGCAAGAAACATCTAGAACATAGGAGACGACAGTGACAAGAAAGACAGAGTAACCAGCTGAGGAGAGGAGACGTGGTAGAACAGCGAAGAGAGGCCATTGAACACCAAGGTCGAGTTGGAGGGCAGCTAGAGAATATACGCCTGAGAAGTGTCCAGAGGCCTGGAGCAAGTGGGAGCTCATCCTAAGGTCGAACCCTAAACCACAACATCACCCAAGTGGCTTCGGGAGAAAGAGGGGGTCCCAGAGGCACGGGAAGTGAGCAATCCACCCGTAGGACTCGCATCCATTGTCAAGCGCAGGCAAGTGGAGGGACTAGGCTGCAAGGGACATCGGGAACCCAAAATACTAGTGGAGAAGACCAGGCTCATCTAGCAACTGGGAGGCTGTGTCATTTCCAAGGTGACACAATAGACAACTGCACACATCTGCTGAAAAGGTGGCAACCATAGGGCTAAGGGGAGACACTGCAGGGGAACCCATAAAAAAAGCCCACAGTCACTGGCTCAGAGCTCTGTGTGGCGAGGCACAAGACAGGAAGAGCGAAGCAAGCGCTATGTGAGACGACCTGGAAAGGACAGAGAAGGGGTGCCGGTCATGTACCATCCTATTACCAGTGAGTAGATGGATCCCTGCCTCTGAGAACCCACTGCTCAGCGGGCTGCTGCACAAAGTCTGTCAGTAAAAGAACTAAAGACTGCAGTCCACGGGGGGCGTGGCCTAGCGGGCAATGTGAGCGGACGCAGTGTGGAGATCTCCCGCCGATCGAATCACTGTACCGCCGCGGATCCCGCCACCTGAAGCCCCAAACTGCCGAGTGTGAAGGGGGAGACTGCCAGGACCCGACCGCCGGTGTTTTGGAGCCCGCACAAATCCGCAATGACGAGGCGGAGGCAGCAAGATGTGGGAAATGCTGGAGGTGGAAGCTCCCAAGATGGCGCCGCAGCGCGGGAGGCTGCAGAGAAAGAGAACACCGCCTGCAGACATAGGATGGCGGCTGCAGCAAAACTGGAGCGGTTCTCCAGGAAATCAGAAGGAGTAAAGGTGGGTGCTGGAGGAGAGGGTGCGAGTGGCCCAACAGCAGAGGAAGAGGATTCCCAATCAGAGGGAGAAGCTGGCACCACGGACAAGGCAGACCCAGCTGTGGGGGAAGCTGAAGGGAGCCCAGGAGAGCCTGTATTGGAGGGAGAACCCACACTGAGGGATGTGTTTTGCCTAGTGTCCTCCTGCAAAAAGACACTGACCACTGTGGCCGAACAAGTTCACAGATTGCAGGGGGAGATCACCAACATAAATATAACCATTAAAAAAGCAGATAAGCGCATGGCTGCAGTGGAGGAGAGAGTGGGAACAGCAGAGGATACTATTACAGCCATGCAAAAAGCTGAGAAAAGGCACAGCCAGCAGCTAGCAGAGGTGATTGCAAAGAATGATGACCTGGAGAACAGGTCAAGAAGGAACAATATCCGTATAGTGGGCATACCGGAAAAAGCAGAGGGGAGAGACCCCACTGGATTTGTAGAAACCTGGCTGAAAGCAAAGATTGGGGAACATGTCCTGACTAAAGTGTTTGCAGTTGAGAGAGCCCACAGGGTCCCCACACAACCAAGACCACCAGGGGCAGAACCCCGCACTGTGCTGGCCAGGATCCTAAATTACCGAGACCGGGACATTATCCTGAGGAAAGCAAGAGATGCAGAGGATCTGACAATTAATGGGCAGCAAATTGAAATGTACCCAGACTATTCCCCAACGGTACAGAAGCAAAGGATGCAATTCAAGGGAGTTAAGAGACGCATGCGTGACATGGGGATACAGTACTCAATGTTTTTCCCAGCAAGGCTGAGAGTGATTGCTCTGGACAATGTTCAGTTTTTTACGACACCAGAAGAGGCTGCCCACTGGCTAGATGCAAATGCTAAAAAGCTTAAAGTGACAGTCGGCTGAAATGTGGCAGTGGACGAGACTAAAAAGTTAAGCAGTGGTATTCTTAAGTGTGCCACGGGAATTAGTCGAACTGTGCTTGTGTAGAGGACCAAATGGGTCTTATACCCAAGAGGCTATACTTTATAGCCCTCAGAGAAAAGGGGGATATGTTTGACCCGTTATGGGCTGTTTATCTTCGTTGATTCTAAGGATTGGGGTGGGAGGGCTGAGGGTGTATCCGGACAACATCCGTAGTATTACAAGTTTGGGAGTGAGTCCGGATAGTGTTGGGAGATGCGGTGTATATCCTATTGTAAATTTGTAGTATATATCATATGTATGATAAGTTGCATAACGATTTTCTTTAAGGCGGGAGGAGGAAGGAGGATTGCAATCATAAGTTTCAAGGTGCCGAGCAGATTGGGCGCTGGGTATTGGAGACCCACTCTCGGTGAGAGACGAGATGTTATGGGAAGGGAGGGGAGGAGTCAGGGGGGAAGGGGGGAGGGGGGGCAGAATAATTTAGGAAAAGGGGGGAGGGAAAGACAGCACATGGCCTGGAACATATTGTACACATACGATTATAACAGTGAATATGGGAGAATATATTAGGATATTAAGCTGGAATGTAAGAGGCCTCTCCGATGTGAACAGACGGACTACCATTTTACAACATATAAAAGACCAGAAACCGGCAGTGATTTGCTTAATGGAGACACATCTGGTAAAAGATACACAGGGGCTCTACAAGGGCGGTGGATTGCAGAAGCGTATCATGCCACATACTCCACGTACTCACAGGGGAGTGTCGGTACTGATTCCTATGACAACAAAGTATGAATACGTAGATCACCACACGGACACGGAGGGACAATATGTCATCTTGGTGTGCAGACTATGGGGGATATTTATGGCTGTTGTAGCTCTATATATACCCCCGCCGTACTCAAGTAAAAAAATCAGAGAAGTGATGGAATGGGTGGGAAGACTTGGGAACATTCCAATCCTTTTAATAGGAGACTTTAATAATGTCCAAGACGATTTTTGGGACAAACACAAGTCTAACCCAGAAAGAACACAGAGTCACATAACACCATTCGGTACATACGTTAGGGAGCTGGGGTTGAGAGACTTATGGAGAGTGAGAAACGAAGAAACGCGGTGCTTTTCGTGTTATTCGTCAACTCACAATACTTTATCCCGCATAGATATGGCACTGGGTAACGAACAAATGGAGGCGATAGTGGCAAAGGTGGAATACCTGCCAAGGATAATATCTGACCATAAACCCATCTGTGTGTGTATCCAACGGACGGAGTCTGGCATGAGGAGACAGGGGGGCTGGAGACTTCACCCGGCGTGGCTACGTTCGTTGGATATGAACAAGTTGTCCACAGAGGTTGCTGAATATTTTGATTTAAATGAGGGGAGCGCAGAGCCACAGATAGTATGGGACACTGGGAAGGCATACCTAAGAGGACTTCTCATTAGAGACATTAGTCGTTGCAAAACAGAATCAAGACGGAAAGAAAAGGCAGTGGTAGAGACCTTGAGTGCGGCGGAGGAAGAGGTGATTAGAACTGGTACACGGGAGGCTGGAGACAGGCTGAAGGAGGCACAAGAGAGGGTAAATCAATATCTACTGGAAAAGACACAGAAAAGGAGAGAATTTCAGAAGTCCACCTTTTATGAGGAGGGGGAAAGGGTGGGCCATATGTTGTCGGTGGTGGCGGCGGCCCAGAGGAGAACCCCCTTCATATACTCCATTCAAAAGATGGATGGTGACCTGACTGTGGATAGTGTGGAGATAGGATCAGTCTTCACAGACTTTTATAGGGGTCTATACTCCTCTGGGTCGGACGACACTGACGAGAATGTGGTATCGTACTTGCAAGGGGTTAAATTACCTAGATTGTCGACAATGGAAAAGGAGGGGTTGGAGGGACCACTGACAGTTGAGGAGTTGAGTGTAGCACTGGCTTCAATGACTAACGACAGGGCTCCAGGAGGGGATGGGCTTCCGATTGAAGTATACAAAAATATGGAGGAGGTACTGCTGCCTAAACTTAGAGAAGTATTGGAAAGATCGAGAGAGGGGGGGGTGCTGCCCGCATCCATGAGAGAGGCGATTATCATAGTGATACCAAAGGAGGATAAGGATCTGAAACATCCAGACTCCTACAGACCAATCTCACTTTTGACATCAGACGTCAAACTCTTGGCAAAGGTGTTGTCTAACCGGCTGTCTGGGGTTGTCAATAAATTGATCCATCCGGACCAATCAGGCTTTATGCCGAGTAGGTCGACGGCAATTAATATAAGGAGACTCTATTTAAATATGCAGCTGCCGGTTGGCAATGCCGGCCGTAGAGTGATAGCATCCTTGGACGCCCGCAAGGCATTTGATAGTGTGGAGTGGGGGTACTTGTGGGCGGTCATGGAAAAGATGGGCATTGGCCCACAATTTCTCTCATGGGTGAGGTTACTGTACTCTCAACCAGTGGCCAGGGTACGAGTAAATGGGATACTGTCACAACGCATAGACTTATGTAGGGGCACGAGGCAAGGGTGCCCACTGTCCCCCTCCTGTTTGCCATAGCGGTGGAACCATTGGCGGCTGCGATACGGGATGCACAGGAAGTGGTAGGGTTCAGGTACGGGAATCTGGAGGAGAAAGTGGCTCTGTACGCAGATGACATCTTGCTGTTTTTGGAGGAACCGGGAGAATCCTTGGGTAGCGCCATGAGATTATTTGAGAAATTTGGAGACGTATCCGGCTTGCGTATTAACTGGACCAAGTCTACGCTGTTAGCTTTAGACGAAAGGCTGCCTAGTGCCGTGGAAGTGGGGGGACTACGTATTGTGGATAAATTTAAATATTTGGGAGTATGGGTCTCAGCCCCAATTACGGAATACCTTACTATCAATCTGTCCCCTGTACTGGACCTTCTCAGGGCAAAGGTGGGAGCTTGGAGTAAACTATGCTTATCTGTGGTGGGCAGGATAAATCTAATTAAAATGGTTTTGATGCCTAAATTGTTATATATATTGCACAATGCTCCCATCTGGGTCCCACAGAAGAGATTCAAACAGATTAATACCATTTTTAGGAGCCTAATCTGGGGGAAAAAACAGGCACGTTTGAGGCTGGAGATCATGCAAAAACCTAAAGATGAGGGAGGACTGGCATTGCCGAATCCATACATCTATTTCTTGGCGGCTCAGGGACAACATGTGAGGGGATGGGCGCAGCGAGCAGAGGGTCCAGTGGTTCAAAGAGTACTGGAAAAGGTAATGGAGAAATGCCCGCTGGTACAATGCTTAGAGGATGGTACCATGTACTTGGCGGGGAAACTAAATCCCACTCTGCTTCTATATCATAAGCTGTGGGAGAAACTGAAACAGGCGAGGGGCATAACACAGTTCACCAAGTATTCTCCACTGTGGAACAATCATAACCTACAGGAGATACGACGGATGGGATGTTTACATGAATGGCAAAATAAGGGCATTGGATATGTGCATCAGATAATGGCTGGAAATAGCTTAAAATCATTTACACAACTAAGAGGTGAATTTGGACTAGGAGAATCGGGGATGTACCAATACATGCAGATGCACCATGCCTTCCAGACACAACGAAAGACTGGGGAGATCTCCATACAAAAAGACATAGTGTTGGATTATGTGTGTGGCGACGGACCTACGAGAGGAGTGATTTCCACGATGTATGGTGACTTGCTACATACATATTCGCTCCAATACCCGACACGGGCAAAAACAAAATGGGAGGCGGAAGTGGGAGTTATAGACGAGGACAAGTGGTCCTCCATTCTGGAGTGGGTTCCGAGTTTATCCCTCAATGAACCGGGCAGACTGTCCCAGCTATATCTGATATATAGAGTCTACCGGTCTCCTGCCTTTCTGTTTGGAGTGAATTTGAGACCCACGTCGGAGTGTCCTAGATGTAAAATGGAAGGGGCTGGGATATATCATATGATGTGGACATGCTCGAGACTGTCAACATACTGGTTATTGATCATTAACAGGATAGAAGGGGCATATAAATGTGTTATACCAAGGGAACCAGTGGTGTGCCTACTGGGCTATGTGGACGAGATTTGTGCGGACCCCAACTCAAAAATAGCCATTGCAAGACTGTTATTTATAGCAAGAAAACTGATAGCCAGATTCTGGATCAGGGAGGAGCCTCCGTCCAGGAGAGAGTTTCTGACACAGGCAAGCTATGTCTCCAAGATGGAGAGTGACATATATCGCAGACGTGGGAGGGACAGTGTATACACTAAGATTTGGTCTCCATGGCTAGAATATGGTACGTAGGAAGAACTGAATATATAAATGTAAATCGGGGGTGTATGAAGGAAAGAAGGAATGAAGGGAGGAAGACTGTATTGAGATATACTTTAAAAATTGTTGATATGATTTGTTACTGGTGATTGCTGTCTGGGAAGGGGGAGGGGGGAGGGAGGGGAGGGGGAAAGGGGTTTCAGAGATTTAATGACAAAATGTATATACTGGACATTTTCATGTATGTTTGATTATATGTTCAATAAAAATTTATCTGAATAAAAAAAAAAAAGACTGCAGTCCACTATGTGAACTTTCTTGCGCGTCAAAAGCACCAGAAACACAACTACCAACTCAATCAGGTACCTTCTGCTACCCTAGGGGTCAGCCCTACCTGTAGCAGGCTTAAGAACATTGCTGCCTCCCAACCATCGGCTCCTAGGAAGACTGCCGTGCAGCGGCGGTCATCTATAGCCGCAACCTGCGGGTGGCGTCGCGTGTAAATTAACAAGTATCCCCAAGTCCAGTCATGCCTGTCCAGAATGAATCCTCCACGACAGGTCCCTATCTCTAAGAGAGAGAGCCACCCACACCGAACTTTTAATGACACCGCCAGGGTCACGGAGACGGATCTCGGTCCCTGTGATCCCCATGATAAAGCCTCAAAAAAGCCCGGTTCTGAGTATCTTAAAGCCCTGGAGAGGCGTGTTACAAACAAATGCCAACTGATGTCCACGGATCAGTGTTTTTCACTGATCCATCATCAGTATCAGAGATAGGGGTGAGAGGAGCTGTACCTTGCTTTTGAGCATGCTCAGTACAGCAAAACGGATCCGTTTTATGGATTTGTTTTTTTCATGGATCCTCTCCATAGACCCCCATTTTATTTAATGCAGACAGCTATGGATCTATGTCTGTCCATTTGTGTCCACTTTTTTCAAGGCAGCCCAAAATCGCAACAGTCTCCGATTCTGGGTACATGAGAAAAACTGACCCAAACAGATCAGTGACAAAGCTGACACACACGGATGGATCATATAGGACCAATCCGTGCCAATAGAGATACATGGGCGGCCAAAACTGATCTGGGCCTATCAGTTTTAAAACGGAGAGACATTGATCACAAAAAGCACAGAGTGAAGGGGGCCTAAGCAGCAGATACAAGTACCAGAGCTTCTGGACAGGCACAAGTAAGTTACAACAAATCTTCAGATTGATTTTTGGGAGAGAAGGTAGCAAAATAAAACAATAAGTAGCTTTGCAATGCTGGGAGGATAATTGAATAAAGAGTAACTTTTGGGGGGTTTTTGCATTTCCTACAAAATAACAGTTGTGGAGCATTTTTGCTTACATTTTTCTGTTCCTCTATTCCTCCTGGAAAGATGTAATTAAGGGTTCGCTCAATTGGCTCCATTCTCATCCAGAAAAGTTGGATGAGTGTTGCACGTACATCATTCTGTATGTCAGTGCTATGTGAGTGTGTGATTTTCTTTCTCGCCCAGCATCCATATGACGTGTTTTTTTTTTTTTTCACCAGCCATTATTCTACAGTCATTTACAGTATTCTGTGGTTCAGAATGGTGATGTATTTGTACAAAACAGATACCACTGATGGTCCTTGTGGTATCTGTTTCTTTTTATCTTGCACCCATAGGCTTGCATTGCCGAGTCTTGTACGATTTACGCGGCCACTCACAGCATGCTGCAATTTTTTTTCTTTGACAAATACAGCCGAGAAAAACAATTGCATATCAGCACTGCCCCATTGAATGACATTGGTCCAAGTGCAATCCCTTTTTTGCCTCATATTTAGACGCAGAAGTAAGCGAACCCCAAATTGACGAAGGAGATGTTAACATTTAATTGTCAAGAAGCTGACTAACAAAAGGAAAAATAAACACCTGTTGTCAGTTTATTCATTCATTTCCAGCAGGAGTAACAGAGGAACAGGATGTTATTTCTTAGGAGAAACATAAGTATGTAACCAAGCGGCCAGAACAGAAGAGCTGACAGGTCCCCTATTCACTGTAAATTGTATGTTCAGCTATAAAAGTGTCTATTTCTTTTATTTTTACAACCATATTTGCACAGCACTGCCCTCATCACAGATGGAAAGTGATTACACTCTGTATCAGTCAGTCATGATCTTCTTTGCACAAGTACAGAAGTCTGTAAAATGCAGTGCTTGTCTTAAAGGATGTGTAGACTTTTGCAACCAATTGATCTTATTGCTCCAGTGCATCTAAATGAAGAAGTGACGCAACTTTGCAAATAATTTTTATGAGAAGAAAAAAAAAAGCTTTCCGTTCTATGCAGGCCATACACTACATTATTGAGCTACTCCACTCCTTGTACCATTTCTTCTTGGTAAAAGTAGAGGCAAAAGGAAGAAACTAATACAAGAATGCAAGATCAGACTACAAACAGAGCAGAGCTTCCATGTGGACACATACAGTGTTGGCCAAAAGTATTGACACCCCTGCAATTCTGTCAGATAATACTCAGTTTCTTCCTGAAAATGATTGCAATCACAAATTCTTTGGTATTATTATCTTCACTTAATTTGTCTTCAATGAGAAAACACAAAAGAGAATGAAGCAAAAAGCAAAACATTGATCATTTCACACACAACTCCGAAAATGGGCCAGACAAAAGTATTGGCACCCTCAGCCTAATACTTGGTTGCACAACCTTTAGCCAAAATAACTGCGATCAACCGCTTCCGGTAACCATCAATGAGTTTCTTACAATGCTCTGCTGGAATTTTAGACCATTCTTCTTTGGCAAACTGCTCCAGGTCCCTGATATTTGAAGAGTGCCTTCTCCAAACTGCCATTTTTAGATCTCTCCACAGGTGTTCTATGGGATTCAGGTCTGGACTCATTGCTGGCCACCTTAGAAGTCTCCAGTGCTTTCTCTTAAACCATTTTCTAGTACTTTTTGGGTCATTGTCCTGCTGGAAGACCCATGACCTCTGAGAGAGACCCAGCTTTCTCACACTGGGCCCTACATTATGCTGCAAAATTTGTTGGTAGTCTTCAGACTTCATAATACCATGCACATGGTCAAGCAGTCCAGTGCCAGAGGCAGCAAAGCAACCCCAAAACATCAGGGAACCTCCGCCATGTTTGACTGTAGGGACCGTGTTCATTTCTTTGAATGCCTCTTTTTTTCTCCTGTGAACTCTATGTTGATGCCTTTGCCCAAAAAGAGAGAACATTCTTCCAAAACGTTTTAGGCTTTCTCAAGTAAGTTTTGGCAAACACCAGCCTGGCTTTTTTATGTCTCGGGGTAAGAAGTGGGGTCTTCCTGGGTCTCCTACCATACAGTCCCTTTTCATTCAGACACCGACGGATAGTACGGGTTGACACTGTTGTATCCTCGAACTGCAGGGCAGCTTGAACTTGTTTGGATGTTAGTCGAGGTTCTTTATCCACCATCCGCATAATCTTGTGTTGAAATCTCTTGTCAATTTTTGTTTTCCGTCCACATCTAGGGAGGTTAGCCACAGTGCCATGGGCTTTAAACTTCTTGATGACACTGCGCATGGTAGACACAGGAACATTCAGGTCTTTGGAGATGGACTTGTAGCCTTGAGATTGCTCATGCTTCCTCACAGTTTGGTTTCTCAAGTCCTCAGACAGTTCTTTGGTCTTCTTTCTTTTCTCCATGCTCAATGTGGTACACACAAGGACACAGGACAGAGGTTGAGTCAACTTTAATCCATGTCAACTGGCTGCAAGTGTGATTTAGTTATTGCCAACACCTGTTAGGTGCCACAGGTAAGTTACAGGTGCTGTTAATTACATAAATTAGAGAAGCATCACATGATTTTTCTAACAGTGCCAATACTTTTGTCCACACCCTTTTTTATGTTTGGTGTGGAACTATATCCAATTTGGCTTTAGGACAATTCTTTTTGTGTTTTTTTCATTGAAGACAAATTAAATGAAGATAATAATACCAAAGAATTTGTGATTGCAATCATTTTCTGGAAGAAACTGAGTATTATCTGACAGAATTGCAGGGGTGTCAATACTTTTGGCCAACACTGTAGGTCTGCATAGGAGCTGTATACACAAACAGGTGGAGAAAACTAAAGCTGCAATGAGATAAGATATATTTGTTTAGTGGGCACTGATCACAAGTGAAAAAAAAGCCTATTCATTGCATAATGATGACGTTTTGCATTCTTTTTTTCAATGTCATTACTAGCTTTCAGTGAATAGAAACATCCAAGGCTTTATTTAGGAGTCCGAATATTTTTTTCAGAACTGAGAATTTTATACAGTTTTGGATAGTCTAGATCAGGGGTCTCACACTCGACTGGGTTGATGGGGGGGCCGCATTCCTTGTAGGACTAAGTGACATTTTTAGTAACGCCAAATTTGTTTGCTTGATGTAGTAATGTCGGCATCCTGATTCTCTTCTTGTAGGAAGATCCCCACCATGGTCCCTTTCTTGTAGTAATGTGCCAATCCTGGTCCTCACAATGTACTAATGTCCCTATCCTGGTCCCCTCCTTGCAGTAATGTACCCATCCTGGTCCCCATATTGTAGTATTGTATCCATTCTGGTCCCCTTCTTATAGTAATGTCCACATCCTGGTCCCCTTCTTGTAGTAATGTCCCCATTTTGGTCCCCATTTTGTAGTAATGTCCCCATATTGTATTAAAGTCCCCATTCTGTAGTAACATCCCCCATACTGGTACCCATATTGTAGTAATGTTCCTTAACCTGGTCCCCATATTGTAGGAATATCCCCATCCTGGTCCCCATATTGTGGTAATATCTCCCATATTGGTCCCCATATTATAGTAATATCCCTGTCCTGGTACCCATATTGTAGTAATGCTCCCTAACCTGGTCCCCATATTGTAGGAATATCCCCCATCCTGGTCCCCATATTGTGGTAATATCTCCCATATTGGTCCCCATATTATAGTAATATCCCTGTCCTGGTCCCCATATTGTAGTAATGTTCCTTAACCTGGTCCCCATATTGTAGGAATATCCCCCATCCTGGTCCCCATATTGTGGTAATATCTCCCATATTGGTCCCCATATTATAGTAATATCCCTGTCCTGGTACCCATATTGTAGTAATGTTCCTTAACCTGGTCCCCATATTGTAGGAATATCCCCCATCCTGGTCCCCATATTGTGGTAATATCTCCCATATTGGTCCCCATATTATAGTAATATCCCTGTCCTGGTCCCCATATTGTAGTAATGTTCCCTAACCTGGTCCCCATATTGGTGTAATATCTCCCATACTGGTCCCCATATTATAATATCCCCCGTCCGGGTCCCCATATTGTAGTAATGCCCCCATCCTGGTCTCCTTCTTGTAGTAATGTCCCCATTCTGGTCTACATATTGTAGTAATGTCCCCATTCTGGTCTACATATTGTAGTAATGTCCCCATCTTGCTCCCCATATTGTAGTAATCTCTCTCTCTCTCTCTCTCCCTTACACACACACACACACACACACACACCCTTCTCACTTGTCCTCCGTTCTCTTGGCAACATCTTTTCAGCATATGTGGCCCACAGGTCCATAGACACCTTGCCAATGCTGCCATCCACCTGCCGTCACTGTGTTGCCGTCCATGCTCAATATATTATACAATTTGCTGGCGCCGAATAGTGACGAGCTCCCTGTCCAGGTTACACCAAAGCCAGCCTTCGACCAATCAAAGGCCAGCAGATGATGACTGCATATGGTGTCGGCTCCTGGTCTCTGATTGGCCGACAGATGCCATTAATATATCCAAGAAGTGCTTTTCCCTGGCGGTGCTGGCAATACTTATCAAGCGTGGATGGCGGCACAGTGACTGCAGAGCACGGCAGGTGGATGGTAGCATTGCCAAGGCGTCCACGGGTCCTGCAGGCCCCACAAAGCAGCCTCAGGTGCCGCATGCAGCCTGGGCCTGAGAGTTTGAGAACCTTGGTCTAGACGATCCTCTGTGTGTGTGTTAAATAGCCTGGAGTCCAGGTGGAAAAACTCTGCATTGATACTAATCAAGAGAGAAGTTAGTGGTGGGATTTGCACTATGAGGGCTGTGCTGATTTTCAGCTTTAGGCTGGTTTCACATTACGAATTTTTAATTTCCGATGCTGTCCGATAAAAATCGGACAGCATCGGATCGATTTTGGCCCCCATGCAGCCCTATGGGCATTGGACCGAATCGGATGTGCACTAAATGGCATCCGATTTGGTCCGATCCGATTTTGTCCGATTTTTTTATCGGTGCAAAAATCGGAGCTTGCTCTGAAAGCTAAATTATGTCTATGGCTAATGTGAGGTAGCGACCCTGGGGAAAATGACATCAGCGACTACATTGTAACGGAACATAACCAGCTGATTTATTGTTTTTCTGTCATAAACCGCTTTCATCACATAAAACATAACACTGTATTTACATTGTCATATGACATAACATACACATTAGTACATCACATGACATTACATTACAGGACATTCACATATGACATTACACCCTGGTTACAGTCACATTAGACTTACGTTTTCCACAGAACTTCAAGGCGTCACCCACCGACCCTTGCAGACCTCAGTCTGGTTCTAAAGACGGCTATCACATGAGTATCAACGGGACCATATCATGACCTATTGTCGGTCCCAATGGCGGTTACCTCTGCCTAACACCCTGACAGGGATCTTTCCCCATCCTGCTGTAGGGATCCTCAACCTACACCTAGAGAGTCTCAACCCACACTGCATCATACACATCATACATGGCACTTTTGCATAAGCCATCATATATGTTACACTTTCAACGGGTCCTTCTCACGACTACCGAGTCGGACCCAATGGCGGTTACGGCCGCCTGACCTTCACACCTGGATTCATCATATGGTACTTTTCCATACACCACTATGCGTCACCCAGTCACATATCACACAGGGTAATTATACATACGCCCTTGTGATTACACATACACCTTCAAACATAGTCAACGGGACCATATCACCGCTAGCACAGTCAGCCCCAAAGTCGGCTATACCTATGACTGTTTGGCACGTGAGCCGTCCTCGGTCTCTCGCCATCCATATGACCGCCTGGCCCTTGAGCCGTCTTCGGTCACTCATATCACACATATGACCTCCTGGCTCTTGAGCCGTCTTCGGTCCTCATCCCTGGCTGGCATGCACACATCAGGTGCACCGGCATGGAGCTGGCAGGCTCCCTTCACTTTCCCCACCGGGGACGGATCACTTCAAGCACGTCCTCACATGGCAGTGGTCTGGACTGCTCCCATCGTCCTCTCCTCACTCAGACACCTGGCAGGTCAATCAGCACATCTTACTCACACACCGATCTGAGATGTGATTAACCCCCTGTGCACCATTCAGGTTTAGCCCAGCAAAACACTCATACACAGGTTCAGCCGCTCATTTGGCTCATGAATCTCTCAGATCTTCAGCACTTACTCACTCAGCTCATGAAAACCCTTCAGCTGTTAACCCACTTGTACACCGGACAGGTTTCATACAGCACACACACACAGGAAAACCGGCCCATGTGAACAGAGAACTGCACTGATAACCCGTGTGATGCCCCTGGCCAGGGGCCACATCACCACACTAGCTTTATATAATATCTAGTGATGAGCAAGCACTCCCATGCTCGGGTGCTCTGTACCCATAACGAGCAGTTGGGTCTTGGTCTGGCGCAACTTGAGTGCAATGGAAGTCAATGGGAAGCGCAAATTATGTGGACAAACAAGCGCAATAGGATATTATCCAAATATAGAGAGATCTAATATCAGAGCTGGTCGCTCACTTTGTGAGGTTTTGTGTCACACAACCCGTATGATGTGCATATACAGCTGCAAGATATGCAGGAAATAGTATAGAAAAACATGGCTAAATCTGTTCTGCTGTAGATAAGAGAAAACTCCAATCCACACGGTGGTTTATTGCTAGTTTCGAAGTGAAACCCCAATTCTGCTTGAGGAAAAGCCACCAAAATGGAAAACTCCAGCATTTTTTCAGAAGAGTTCTCCATTGACTTCCATTATACTCAATACTCTAGTTGCGCTCATCTGAGTGTCAACTGCTCGCTACGTTTACTGGGCACCTGAGCATGGTAGTGCTCGCTCATCTTTAGTAGTGTCCCAATATTCTTGGCATGAAAGACCGATCTTTCTTTTAGATGTTTTCATGAATCATAAAATATTCAAAAAAATACCTGTACAAACCCTAATTAAAAGGAACCTGTCACATTGTACCAAGTCCGATCTTTGGAGAGCTTGGTATTGAGAAGGAGAACAATACATGAAATTGCTGGAAAAGATTCAGTATTACTTGTATTTTAATTATTGAAATTCCCAGTGCTTGTATGTATGAGTCCAGTGGGTGGAGCTACTAGTGATTGACAGCTATCTCTGCATGCACAGTCATAGAAGACTGTCCATCTCTACTAGCTCCGCCCACTGGACTCATATACATACAAGCACCAGGGATTTCAATGAATAAAATGAAACTTTTCTGAAAATGTTCCTGCAATGTTTATCAATCTGATCAGCTCCTCCTGCTCTATAACCTTCTGCCTGCAAATCGGAGACCAGATCCAACAAGACAGATTCCCTTTACAAGAAATAATCTGAAAAACAAACAGAAAAAAGCACACCACCTGCCCCATTTCATGCCATTCATTTAGACTTTACACATTAGAATGACTCGGCACAATAATAAACCCATTCTGATATTTTACATAGTAACATAGTTTTTAAGGTTGAAGGAAGACTTTAAAAGGAACCTGTCACCTTGATCTACCCCTCTCTCCTATCACTAGGTGTCCCTGCACCTTCCTAGCTGTTCCCTAACCATCCCTCTGTGACCTAAAGGGACCCTTTAACGATTTCGGAAAATTAATTTGAACTTACATATGGTCTCCATCTAGGAGACTGGAAAGTGGGCTCTGGGCTCCATGATCCCCTCCTCTCTGTGCTCTAGCACACCCCGCTGGGCGTCATTGCTCCTGGTGCTTTGTTGCCTCCATTTGGAATCTCCCGCCCTCTCTGCCGCTGTAATGCCCGGGCTGGAACGTCATATGCATTGTGGACTTAATCACGTGTTCGGCAACGGCACATGCGCAATGTGCATATTGAAGCCAGGCTGATCACGTGATTAGGCCCACAATGCATTGGGCCGATCACGTGATTAGGCCCACAATGCATCGGGCCGATCACGTGATTAGGCCCACAATGCATCGGGCCGATCACGTGATTAGGCACACAATGCACCAGGCCAGATATGACGTTCCTGCCCGGGCATTACAGCGGCAGAGAGGGCGGAGGATTCCAAAAGGAGGCGACAAAACACCAGGAGGGATGACGCCCAGCGGGGTGTGCTAGAACACAGAGAGGAGGGGATCATGGAGCCCGGAGCCCATTTTCCAGTCTCCTAGATGGAGACCATATGTAAGTTCAAATTAATTTTTTAAAATCGTTATAGGGCCCCATTAGGTCATAGAGGGATGGTTAGGGAACAGCTAGGAAGGTGCAGGGACAGCTAGTGATAGGAGAGAGGGGTAGATTGAGGAGACAGGTTCCCTTTAAGTCCAACTAGTTACTTTAGTGCAAAATTTAAAAGATACAGAATTTGCAATATACAGTAAAAATAAAATCACTTTTTGTACAACTTATTCCTGATAGAACTAGAAAAAGGTTCCAAAATGCAAAAAAAATTGATTTGGGGTTAGTAAACCTAGTTGTCTCCTCTTGTGCAAAACAGCTAAAGTGTTGTTTACAGGGAACCACCCTGGTCAATATGGGGTTATAGGACATTCTGCTTGTAGAACTGGCGGACTTTGTCACAGTTTCTGCTGTTATATACATTGACTAGGTGCTGATTTATAATTCTCACTCTGTTCTGCCTGGATGTTTTTGCAGAATATGAATGAGATTTGGTAAATCCTCCAGGTTTCTGTACACTCCAGATTGTAACTGTACAGTCTGTTTACAGTGTATCCACCCGGTGTGAGCATGCCCTGATACAGAAGCTTTCCAGTGGCTATTCTCTAACATAGAATATGTCTCCTTATATAAAGTCACCTTTACACATTCCCCCCAGCCCTTGCTGCTCTTGGCCGTGTCCATTTTCTTATTTTTCACTAGATGGGGCTGTTGCACCAGGTACTCTTTTGCCGGATGCGCGGTACATACGCAGCGCTCAGTTGAGTTTTCAGAATCTGTAATGTGATGTGTGGAATCTTTCTCTCTTTTCCTTCATGCTTCCCAAGTGCTCGATATGGGAGTCCCAAACGCCAACTTCAGTTTTACAGGTACCACGGACTCAGTGTTGTTGTTCTTGTTGTTTTCTCTTCATCTTTTTCAAACGTTTTTGTCTGGTTTTTATCCGTTTGTATTTTGTGTGTCCATTCTGATCAACCGTTTGCCACTAGCCCCCAAAAAATTGGACGGAGGTTTTTGCTATAGTAAACTGAAAACAGATGAAGCCATCTGCTGCGGTCTTTTTATTTTCCTATGGACCCATTCATTTAAAGGTTATACCCATGATTTTTGTTAAAATAAAATACCACCTACCTACCTGTTGTACTCTGCACAGTTCACAGAGTAGTCACAGAGAGCTCCTGCCAGCGATTAAATGTCTTTGTCAACAGAGCAGCAGCTTCTTTTCTGCTCTGCTCTGTTCTGTGGAAGCGATGGGACAACCGATGTTATGCTGATTGACAGCCAGCTCCCTAACTTGAGGAGACGGCAGTCAATAAGAATGACGTCCATAAGCAGAGACGCTGCCTCTCTGTCACCACAACGTCAGTGGAAGCTGCAGAATCGCCGGCAGGAGCTGTCTGTGACCAAACCGTGTCAACGGTGGATGATACCAGACACAACAGGCAGGTAGGTAGCAACTAATTTGCATTTTACTGCTTAGGCACATTTTATTTTTAAACATAATCCCAGATATACCCCTTTAAGAAAACCTGTCAGGAGGATTTATCGTTATAAAGTAGAGCTATAGCCATAATGTCGCTATGATGCTGATTACACGAATATCTGCGGTGAAGGATCCGATCTGTGGTTGTTGAATAATCTTCCTCTAAAGGTTTCATCTAATGACGTCTTCTGTGCATCAGAGCAGGACTCGACGGGTCAGGTCTATTTCTCCTTCACCTGCCTTCTCTGTTTCTTTTACAGGTCACTGATTATTCATGGTCCTGCTTCTTTTTTGAAAATCTGCTCCACCATCATTGTGGCTGGTCTGCAGGTCCTCAATAACGTGGTGTCGAGGGTGGCGCGTGCACAGATTGAGATTTCAACTCAGTGGCCCCTTCACTAATCCAAAATCTCAATCTGCACATGTGCCACAACCTGCGCCATTTTATTGAAGATCTTACACAGTGTGTTTCTACAGACTGCCTTTAATAAAATGGTGCCTGGGGTTGGTACATGCGCAGATTGAGATTTCGGCTTAATGACCTCTTCACTAATCGAAAATCTCAATATGTTGCATGTGCCACCACCTGCGCCATTTTATTGAAGACTGTGCACAATGTGTTTCTACAGACTGCCTTCAATAAAATGGCTTTGGAGGCGGTGCATGTGCACATCGAGATTTTGAATTAATGAAGAGGTCATTGAGCTTAAATCTTGAACTGCGCATGTGCTGCCTCCGGAGACATTTTATTGAAGACTGTCTGTAGTATTCTTCAATAAAATGGTGTCAGTGGTTATTGAAGACCTACAGACCGCTCACAGAATCGCACTACGCATGCACCGCCCTACGCAATGATGGTTGCGGTGCGGAATTTCATAAAGAAGACCCGACAAGAAATAAGCAGTGACCTGTAGGAGAAACAGAGGAGGCAGGCAGAGGAGGAGAAGATGGAAGACTACCCTATATCCAAGTCCTGCCCTGATGCACAGAAGACGTCATCAAATGAAAACTTTAGAGGAGGACAATTCGACAACCACAGATCTGATTCCTTCACCGCAGGTATCCGTGTAACCCGTATCACAGCGACATTATGGACGTGGCTGTACTTTATAGTGATAAATCCTGCTGACAGGTTCTCTTTAATGGGGAGTTGTGCCCCAAACTTATGCCATAGACATGCACGCTACTGAAATGCCGCCCTAAAATTCATAATCAGGAACAGCTTAGGAAACCTCCATCCAATTTCTTTTTTTATGTGGAGGAAAATGTAATAATGCACAGATGATGAAAATGGAAACACAGGACACAAACAGTTGCAAAATGGACATATGCGAGTGTGAATAAGGCCTTCTTTCTATGTGATTCATCCATCATTTTCTTATTAAAACATAATCCATCTTTGCATCTAATCTTCTATGCATCTAAAATGGGGAAAAAGTAAAAGCTACTTCTGTTTTTCATCTACAGTTCCCATGCAGACTTATAGGTCATGTTGCCAACTGGCATCTAATTCTTTGCTAGCCTGACGACTGCAAGCTAGCAAAAATAAGAGGAGTATGCTAGTAAGATCAGAATGCACAGAGTGTTTTGAATCTGCTTCTATGGAATCACATAGGTTTGCATAGGGGCTGAAGACAAAAATTAGAAGATTTACAAACTTGTGAAGTTTCGTAATTTTTCACTTTAGATGCATTGGAACAAAAATAAAAAGTCCATAAGTGTGCACCATGTCCCATTATATCTGTGCATCACTATTTTGCAATCTTGTGGAATGATATACGGTAACTAAATGACTGTTTTCTTCTGTGATGATGAAGTAACGTGTTTGTGTGAATCTGCTGAACACCGAAAACAAGTCAGAAAAATGTTCTGAGTCTCGTTCTATATACCTATGTATACAAAGATCTGTGCACTTATGACTTAAAGGGGAACTCCGGTGAGAGAGAAAACATTTTAGTACAGTCCCTGCCCTACTACATAATAAAACAGAGCTGTGTACTGCAATAAAATCATACCTGCTCCTTAGATCACCCCCTCCCTCATGGGACAAAAAATTGAAAGCTTTATTCAGGAGCAGAGAACAGGAGATGTGTCAGGGGCGATGGACCCTGGGAGCTGCAGGATCATCCTAAATTCCAGTGAGTGATGATGATAATCCATTGAAAGTTGGAGGTATAGGAACTTACCATGTTCCTATGGGGGACGGGAAACCATATAGAGCTGAATCGATCAATGCAATGCTTTGCCTGTGCTCTCAGCCTCACAATAACAGTACACATTATGCATCATCATACAGCTGAGGATCACAGCGTGTATTTGTATCTGGTCAAGTTGACAGGATCACAAAGACAGGAAATGAATACAATCTGCGCTGCAATGAAGATGGACTGGATTCTTGGTTGAAGTGGTGTTTATTTCAATGCGTTTCAAGGCTGTCCCAGCCTCTTCTTCAGGAGTACACCAAATACAGCTATTTGGTGTATTCTTGAAGAGGAGGCTGGGACAGCCTTGAAACGCGTTGAAATAAATACCACTTCAACCAAGAATCTGGTCCATCTTCACTTTTATACAGCAGCGCAGATCTTATTCATTTCTTCTCTTTGTGATCCTTGGCGTTTACTTGACCTCCACATGGAATGGTGGATCCAGCAGCAGCTGTCTAAGGGGATCATACCGGTTGTGGGTCACACAACTGGATATGGTGAGCAGTATTACATTGAATGTTGATAGCAATTTAAAGGAGATAAGACCCTATTATGCCCTTGTCTGCACATATAGGTTGTATCTGCTTGGTGACATGATTGCTATTTCAAGCCTGGACCCCCCTGTCACATAGAATGGTATATCAGGGACAGGATTGTATGTGTGAGTATGGGGTCGGTGGCCACGCCCCCTGCCATGTCCCCTCCCTAAGCAGAAATGTAAGGGGGCTGTAAAATAGGATGATTAAGCAGGTCCCAGCATCCACACCTCCCCCCCCCAACACACCTCCACTTCTCACCAGCAGCATGAGACTGCCAGGCTGAACATTTTCTGTCCCATGAGGTGGGGGTCAGAGCTGAGGAGCAGGTATGATTTTATTGATTTATATATCTAAAGATCCTAGAACTGCAGTGTACAGCTCTTCTTCATCATGTAGGAGGGCAGGAACTGTACTAAAAGGTTTTCTCTCACTGAAGTTCCCCTTTAAAGTAGTGATGATAGGGGGCAGTGTCATCTGGCAGAGATATGACCATCCTCACCTTCCCTTGTACTAACATTGATCTGTACAGTAGTGATGAGCAAACCCTAAGTAATAATAATTCTGATAAATGATTTAAAAAAAATAATGTGCTTACCTGTTTTTCATTGCCTGCCATGGTAAAGCTGGGTGACAGCCTGTAGCTGTCTGCTTTATCTGCGCTGAGAATAAAATATACCGTGGAGCGCTATGTGGTGTTTTTTTTTTCTTCTATTTATTTTTACATTGCCTATTGGGTCTGTCACACATATAGTAACCACACACACTGTCACAGAGAATGGGCATCTGTGATTGGCTGTTCGAGTAGTCTGCAATCAGCCTATACATTTGAGTATGGTAGAATGTATGGGCTGGTGTCAGCTTACTCCAGCAGCCAAGGAAAGACCATTATTTATTTATTTTAATTATTTAAATAATTATTATTTTTTTTTTTTAAAAAAGCATGGGCTCGCGCCATATTTTGATGGCCAGCCTGGTAAAACCAGGCAGCTGGGGGCTGGGATTCTCAGCGTGGTTAGGCCCAATCGTTCTGGGCCCCCCACGCTGAAAACCGCAGCCTGCAGCCACCCCCTGTAAATGGCGCATTCTTCGTAGCGCCAATTCCAGGAGCTCTACCAGGCTCTTCCAGCAGCCCTGGTGGCGGTGGATCACTGGTAATAAGGGATTAATACCAGCTTTGTTTTGACAGCTGGTATTAAGCACGAAATTAATTGCGTCGCGCCAGATTAGACATGGCCACCATAAATTTCTAGTAAACATTTAAAAAAAAGCACAAAGAAAACTTTTTTTATTAGAAATAAAACAAACACATTTAGAGACTCCATGTTTATTAGAAAAAAGAACCCTCAGTCCGACGTAGTCCACAGGCAGAGCAATGTCAGCTCTGCTTCATCGCTCTGAATAGACAAGCGTCTGTTTAGAGCGACCAGAAGGCTGAGACTGACAGTGACAGTCAAAGTTCAATCGAGTTCATAGCTGAGCCATGAACTCGGGTGATCCCTGACATCACTGCGAACACTGTCAAAAACTGATGAATAACAACTTTAAACAGATTTTAAGAATGACCTACACTTGCCTATGGCCATGGAGCTCTGGTTAAGCCACAACTGGATAGGGAGGTAACACAGGACCTGTCCCGCTACTGAATCATGGTGCCGTGCCTTTATTTGCAAAGTCCCAAAGTTCATTTGAAATAATAATAGGCAGCACTCACTATTCTGTTGCATCGGGACTTCTTTATTTGAAACTGCACATGAGTGCATGTCACCCCGACCACCCCATAACTGTAAAGTCCAAGCTCGGGGTTCAGACGCAAGTTCACGTTACGTCCAGTCCCAAACTCTGACTTTACAAAAAGATCCGGGCGACCAGCTTATCCCGAGCATTGGGGCGGTTCGCCGATCACTACTGTACAGTTCTTCTACTACCAAAACAGGAGTCTGCTGTAGAGCTGAACTTCCTACTGGAATTTGTCACAATTGTCGACCATTTTGCAGTTTGACTTTTGAGTACCTAAACCAGTGGTATATAAAGATAGTCCTATGAACGATGTTTCTACAATCACACAACTGCGCCTTCTTTGACTTCACTTACATGACAGCATTTTTGTATCTAGAATTACAAATTCTTATTTTTTTAAGGGGAACCTGTCACCTCCAGAAATACTCCTTATAATAATTATAATATAAATGAATGAATAAATAATATAAATTAATGAATAAATATTATTATTACAATTACCTCCAGAAATGCTCTTTACTTGCGGGTATAGTGGTAATCTGCATTTAAATCACATCTGATACCTTACTGGAGCAGCAGCTACAGGGAGAAAGCAAAGTTACATATATCCTCCCTGCAGCCACTTGCTTAAAGTCATCGAGTTGATGCAGGGAACTATTAACAGTCGATGCTCAAAATATACTGAGTGTGCTGTAGTCATTCCGAGACGCATTGCTTGACAGCGTATGTGTGATGCACTGCAGTGACTGGAAGCAAGTGGCCGCAGGGAGAATATAACTAATTTTCTCCCCATAGCCACTACTCCAGAAAAGCAGGCAGGCAAGATCAAATGGTATTTTCCTGCATATTACATCTCAATATGCAGATAAACAGTGTTTTTGGAAGTGACGGGTTCCCTTTTAAGTGGAGTAAATAGTTAAATAAAACGTTGGAGATATCAGTTATAACATACATTCACAACCTGTGCAGTTTAAATTTAAAGATATACATTAACCGAATAATTCACTTTAGTCAGTGTCCACTTGCTACAGAAAATTTACCCTACAGGGGTAGAGAGTGATCCTGCAGTTGGAACGTCAGTGCCTGATACTTTTGTTTTTAGGGACAATAAGTCATTGTCAAAGGTTTCTTACATGTATCGTGGAGTCTGGACAAGTTTTAAGGGTTGCCAACTACTGGACAAGCGCAGCTTATTTCAGGACTCCAATAAAATAAAGTGTGGAATCACATTCTGCAGCATCAGGACTGTAGATCAGCTTCAGCTGGCATGTGACACATATGGCTTCACTCTCCAGGAATGGTGGTGCTGCCATCACTGGAACTGCCACAATACAACAAGTGAATATACACTTTTTCTATTTTACATTAGTTCTTGAATGCATTAAGCTGGGGGTTTCTAGTAGTGGATAACCCCTTTAAAGTTATGCCCTGTATTAACTGACTGATCAACGGTCCTCCTCTCCTCTTCCCCTCATGGTTGGGGTTCCTCAGGGTTCAGTCCTAGGTCCCCTTCTCTTCTCTCTATGCACTGCCCCATTGGACAAACCATCAGTAGATTTGGTTTTCAGTACCATCTCTATTCTGACGACACCCAATTATTCACCTCTTCTCCTGACATCACCCCCACATTACTACAAAATCCTTTTCTCCTGACATCACCTCCACATTACTACAAAATACCAGTGATTGTCTGTCTGCTTTCTCTAACATCATGTCTTCTCTCTACCTTAATTTGAATCTGTCAAAAACTGAACTTCTCGTATTTCCTCCCTCTCCTAATCTTCCGAAACCTAATATTGCCATTTCTGTATGTGGTTCTACCATTACTCCTCAGCAGCACGCCCGCTGTGTTGGGGTTATATTTGACTCAGATCTCTCCTCTCCCCACATCCGGTCTCTCGCTCGCTCATGTCACCTACACCTCAAAAACATCTATAGAATTAGATAGTTTCTTACTGTTGATTCTGCAAAAACTCTTAACTGTTGCCCTTATTCATTATCGCCTGGATTACTGCAATTCTCTATTAATTGCTTTCCCTCTTACTAAACTCTCTCCTCTCCAATCCATCCTCAATGCAGCAGCCAGGATCATATTCCTCTCCAACCGCTTCACCGATGCCTCTATCCTGTGCCAGTCATTGCACTGGTTGCCAATCCGCTATAGAGTAAAATATAAAATTAGCACTCTCACCCACAAAGCCCTCCAAAGTTCTGCACCACCCTACATCTCCTCCCTAATCTCTGTCTATCGCCAAACATGTGCCCTCCGTTCTGCAAGTGACCTAAGACTGACATCAGCTACAATCCGAACCTCCCACTCCCGTCTCCAAGACTTTTCACAAGCTGCATCAATTCTCTGGAACGGGTTACCAAAAGCAATTCAACTAATTCCCAATACCAATAGTTTGTAAAGTGCTGTGTAATATGTTGGCTCTATATAAATAAATTTATTTATTTAACTGCCTTACAGCCTGTTTGTTGCCCAGGTCTTGCATACTTTCGCCAATGTTATTTGTTTATATGACGCCCGATACCTTTCTGTTAATCTTATTCCAGAGTTTATTGGATTATCTGCAGTATACTCCATACAGCACATTTAGTATTATTTTGGGTGCATACAATTCATTTTGTGTTTAATACTGTATATTTTTGTTATATCACGGTCTTATTTTTGCTTGTTGGTACCAAGACTGTAAAAGCCAAAAGAATGCTGAGTATGAGCGATGAGTAGGACGTGATGATTTCTGTCTGTCACAGGATCAATACCTCTCCTCTACTAATGATCCAGACAAGCACTTTGTACTTTAACCTCTGCCCGGAACGTTGCGCTGTCTGTGGAATATTTTTGTTTAATGGTATAGATCAGAGGTGGGCAATTCATTTTCCCAAGGGGCCACATAAGAGACAGTGACTGTGGAGGCCAAACCAAAAGGCTGAAATGTATTAATTTTGCTGAATTTTAATATTATCATTTTAATTATATTGTTATTTTATATTGATAAATGTATCACTTAATATTGAGAAGAATGAGGTATGCTGACATCCTAATATTTACCATATAAGCTCATACACAGCACAACCTACATACAGTTTGAGGCCACACAGGCAACATCAGACTCCTATATACAGTATAAGCACCCCTACATACAGTCTGAGCTCTCGCATAGCCTCCAATATACAGTATGAGTCCCCACACAGTCCCCCTATATACAATATGAGCACTCGCATGGCTTCTTTAAACATATTTTGCATCAAGCTTGATGAAGAGACGTAAGCATTCTTGAATGCTTGCTTTGTAACAGCATTTATTTTATTTTTGTCAGCCACTAAAAGGTATCACAACTACAAAACTCTTCCTTACTAACACTTTCCCAATATACTTCTGCTGCCTATCCTGCTCCTGTAAGTTGGTCTCTCTGAGGCTTGTAAATAACTTGATTATTGTTGTAGCTTTGATCCTTCCAGTCTGGAGACCAGATTCAGAACAACTGAGCAGGACATGTCACAGAAGATGGGGGAAAGGGGTGTTGGGAGCTTGGCTGCCCTCTCTGTGATTGACAACAGTGCAAACATGCCCAGATCAGACTTCTCTCCTCTCAGCCCCTACCAATGATGTGCCCTGCTCAGTTGGTCCAATTCCAGTCTGCACACTGGAAGAAATATAGCAAGAACATAAAGGTATTTAAGAGCCTCAGCAAGATCAGCTTACGGGAGTATGATAGATGGCTTAAATATATTGGCAATGTGTTACAAAGAGAACAAAAGAAAGGGGGTCACGTTAGTAGTGGAAAACCTCTTTTGTATTTGAAAAGTCATTCATGCTAAACGACAGATCAGCTTCCCAGACCAGGCCACGGATCATGATTGAAATCGTTTGGTTGAGTTTTAGTGCTAACATGAATCACTATAGTCCAAGATAACAAGTGTTACTGGCCGACCATAAATACAAATTGTTCAGAAAACCGCTCTCTGAAATCTGTATGTATGATCGTTTTGGTGAACACAGACAGAAAAGCACCGCTGTACAAAAAAAAATATATGGTCCCCTTTTCAGTCAAATAACTAAAAGTGTACCAATCCTCCTGCTTTAGAGGTGGTAGTGGCCTCCCAACACACATCTCATGAAGTGAGCAGAAGGCTCACGGAAAGCGTTGAGAATAAAATACCGCTTGATATAACATCTTTGGATCCTCCGTTCTTCTGTGATTCTTAGACGGCAGCGCATGTGTATCCCCCGTTATCTTCTAGGCAACTTTTTATGGCAGATGAGACACATTTCAATCAGATCAATTATCAGTTCCCATACATCAATTTTAATTGGATAGAAGATATGTTTTCAGCTGTCTTTGTGTAACCATGCCCAAAAGCCTTAGAATAGATACGGGTACATGAAGTGTGCCAAAGTAACCATGCAGCTAATATACCAGGCAGGATGGTGCCCCTTCATCCCTTCATCTCCTGAGATCCGACGTTCTATAACTCGGCAGGACGCCTGCTGGAGGCCACATCTAGACAGCAAAGCTTATGTGAGTTTTGGCCCAGATTCAGATCCATGGGCGCTCTACACATGCAGAATGGATGACTGTTCTCAAGTGTGATCCTCCTTTACAGTACTCTGCCATGAAAGCATTTATGGGCGCCAAAACCGTTAGCGGACAGTAAGCAGATCTCAGCTATTACCGAACTACAGGGTCTTGCATAATTCAACTTGCACTTCACCAAAGCAAAAACCTCCTCATACTTCTGACTCTAATAGGGCTAATGGATTTCTGTTTCAACACTGCGATCTTGAGGGAATTGTTTTATAAACCAATTGCTTTAAGCATTGGAAGCGTAAGTGACACTCCCATAGAGGAGCAGGATTGTTCACACACCACGTCCATCTTCCTGCCAGCCTCTTATAAACTACCACAGCGCCGGCCTTAATGAGGAGAGTACCGAGACAACGGGTAAGTGTTTAAGTTACAGATGACGAGTTGCGCCAGGTGCATACTTTCTTTTTTCCCATTTTTTCTTCTTTTTTCCCAAATGGTTAAATTTGTTTGGGGGGAATCTTTGCTTTTCCTTGTTATGTGGAACAAACGTCTGGAATACGAGATCCATTATATATTTTATTATTTTCATTTATTTTGTTTGTATGCATAGATGAGGATCAAAAAGTATCTATCTATCTGAAATATACCTACAGTATATGTATCGATCTTGTCTCTCTTTTTGTCTCTCTTTTTCATTCATCCTTTCTCTCTCTTTATTCCTTTATCTTTCTTTGACATTCTTTCAGCATTTCTTCATTTTCCTTTCTCACTATTACTATTTGTCACTCTTTCTTTTCCTCTTTTTTTTTTTTCCTTTTTCTCCTTCATTCTTTTTTCTATTCTTTTTTTCTATTCTCATTTTCATCCTTTTCTCATTTTCATTCTCTTTTTCGCTTTTTTTTCTTTTCTCCTTTTTTCTTTTCTCTTATATCTATTTCATCCTTTTCTCTCATCTTCATTCTTTTTCTTGCGTTTCTCATTTTTCTTTCTTTTAATTCCTTTCATTTTCTGCTTTCTTTCTTTTTTCTCCTTTTTCTTTTTCCTCTGTATTGCTCTTTCTCACTTTCTTTATCTCTTTTTTGTCTTACTCATTTTCTTTCCTTCTTTCATTTTCTATTCTCTTTCTTTTGTCATACCTGTAAATACTTCTGTATGACATCTGTCAATGTCGGTGTATCTTGTCTATCAATTGTCTGTCTATCCATGTATGTAATAGCTCCTATCTGTTTATACTATAGTTATCTTTCTATACATGAAATGGATTTATACGTAGAAATGTATAACTAATCAAAGTAGCTGACCTGAGTTTACTCATTGGACCCAACTCTTGGTCACACCATAGTGCTCGATCTGCAGTTTTTCATGCAGGTGAATGAGTGCCGCCCCTAGTGTTAGAGCAATCCTGAATTTTGTCCTTTTTCTGCACATGGTAATACTCCAATTCCACAGAACAGTAACAAAGATATGGACTGCAGTCACTTTGTAGACGTCCCTTGGTTTCCTGCATTACAAATTGCTGTTTTTTTGTTTTTTTTTTTACTGTATTCTTCATACTATAAGACTCGAGCTTAGAAGGAGGGGGACGTCCGGCGTCTCTAGATCTGCTGACTATGGGCTCTGATGTTGAGACTTGTGGTCAGAAGAATACAGGGCTGCCATTTGTTTCTGCACTTTGCTGTCATGGCTTCTTGCATGCTGAAGATCCTCTTTCCGGCTTTGTGTTTTATTTGTTGCATTATGTTGGTGGATCTGCAGAATAGAAACATAATTATGTCTTGGTCAGTAGCAATACAATCATTAAACACGAAGGGCCATGGCTGCTTAGTTAAAGCACTTTTTAGGTGCCTGATTACAGGAGATGGAGACTCACGGAGACATACATATATGTATATATATATATATAATCACCATATTGCACCAAGAAGTATCTTAATAATGCTTTATAATGTAATAGCATAAGGTCATTGCTCTCCAATATTACTTATAATATTCTTATCATTTCTGACACTGCAGCTGCTGCACAATTTGTTCTGCTGCAGAGGTCTGTTACGGCGTTCTGCAGCAACTGAGGTATATTATGGGGTTCTGCAGCAGCTGAGGCATATTATAAGGTTGTGCAGCAGTTGATATGTGTATTATAATATTTTACAGTAGCTGAGGTCCATTATGATGTTCTGCAGCAGCTGAGGTATATTATGAGGTTCTGCTGTAGCTGAGGTATAATGTGATGCTTTGTAGCAACTTGAGTGTGTATTAGGAGGTTCTGCAGCAGCTAAGGTGTACTATGAGCTGCAGCAGTGGAGGTGTATTATCTGCATCATCTGAGGTGTAATGTGATGTTCTGCAGCAGCTGAGATATGCATTTTAAGGTTCTGCAGTAACAGAGGTGTGCATTATGAGGTTCTGCAGTAGCAGAGGTGTGCTTTATGATGATCTGCAGAATTTGGATTGTGTATTCTGCAGAATTTGGAGTTTGTATGCTGATGTTTCTCTCCAGCAGCTGAAATGTGTATTATGAGGTTCTGCAGCATCTAAGGTGTACTTTAAAATCTACAGCAGTAGAGGTGTGCTTTATCATGTTTGTAGCAGCTGAGTGTGTTTTCCGATGTTTCAAATGTGTATTATGATGTTCTGCAGCAGCTAAGGTGTGTATTACGAGGTTCTGCAGCAGAGGTGTATTATGAGGTCCTGCAGCAGCTGAGGTGTGTATGACGAGGTTCTGCAGCAGGTGTGTATTTTGAGGTTCTGTAGCATCTGCACATTTTAAAGTTGTTGAAGAATCTCTTTATAAATGAAAATGAAGCACTTTGGACTGAAGAATAAATGTCCGGCAGACTGATCTGTGTTCAGGCCATTTATGCTGGCAGAGATGAGCATTGGTGCAGCGCTGCTGATCTCTGTATATTCTTAGGTTCTGGCAGATGTTTTTACAAATATGTCCAGTGACGTGTAATATGTAATGTTACATTGCGTGTAAAATGTTAGAAAGACATATAAAATGAATATTGGATGAAAGTGACTCCTCTTAAATGTGACTTTTCTCGGTGAAGGTTCCCATTGAATTCTCTCTGTCTTTGCAGATGGTTATGTTGAGATTGTGCTGAGCTCATATGAATTATTAAATATCGCTCTTCATTTCCTGCAGTCTCTGCTATTAGAGTCCATCTACCGTGGTTATCAGAGGAAATGATTTTGCTGACTCGGGGCAGTCTGAAACGCGTTAGCACTATAGTTCTGGATGTGTTTTTGTGGATTGGAGACTTTTTGGTACTTACAATGCTGGATCCTGGGAAGTGAGGACCATTAGTAGTGTCAGAGAGACAGGAAAGCTGCGGTGTGGTCAGGGACATATGGTAATATGCCAGACACATTTTTATTTCTCTCTCATGGGTTGTTGTACTGTAGAGATGGGAGTAAATGAGGCAGTAACATAATACATTTATTGCACTCCATAGACTCCATTTATTTCTTCTCTCCCCATTGAAATAAACAGACTGCTTGGCTAAGTGTTCATGTGTCAGGTGGAGTCAGGAGGCAGAGCTGAAGGCCAGCAGGTATCTAGGGTATATGGGCAGCCTAAAGCGCTCATGATTGCCCATAGGTAGTCTAGGGTTGTTGGTTGGGCTGGGAGCTGAATTACACAAGTCTGCCTTTGCTCCATTACCTTTCTACTGATTACACTTTTAAATACGGTAGTTATTTTTAACAGCACATTGTGTTTCAAGAGCCGAGTGTGCTCATCTTATCCATAGAGCTGACCTCTCTATTCAGCGTTGATGAGAACAGAATTGTATGTTACTAATCAAGAAGTCCGAGTGTAAGGGAAGAACATATGCTTAAAGGGGTTGTGAAATCAGCTTGGTGTATTCCAACAGTGAGTAATGCACACAACATTACAATTCAGCTCCACTTGCCAATTCCAGCAATCCCCAATGATTGCAATCATTTGATTTGCAGATTTGAGGTCACGTGCCGACTGGAGTCCGTTGTATCGCTCAATAGAACATTCCAAGTATGCGAATTGAATGATTTCGATTAAGTGACGACCATTGGAAACTGCATTACACATCATTGGGATACAGCAAACTGCACCGCTTACCAAAGTTTGCACCTGAGTAGAGAACCCCTTTAATGTCCCCATACACATTAAATAAGAATGATCAGAACCCTCCAATATCAGCAGGATAGCTGAGCATTTTATGTGTATGGATCCTCCTGACTGTCCCCTGACAGGGGATCAGGTGTTTGGGACTTAATTGCCTGATCCCTTTATACTACGGAGTAATGATCTCTTATAGGGAGCACAGGAGCACTCAGTCAAACTTTCATCCATTTGGGGCAATTGGGAACGATGGCTGTCAGTGGCACATTTATCCTCCCAACAGTTGTCTAACGTTTATGGAAACGTTTATTGAGGGAGAATGATGGCAGTGGTGCAGAGTGTTTCAAGGCTTGGATGGACAGGTTTTGTGACTGTGATCTTTCTGATTGTGATTGTGATAATACTTATGGTGGAGTCAGTATTAATATCTCTTTATATCTTTTTGTTGGGACCATAGAGATTTGACATATTGTTCATAATATGATAGTGACCAACAGGTGTGTGCAGCTTTGTGACTTACAAACCTATCAGTCATGCACAATTATTATACTAACCGGCCACCTGTACTTCGATGATAGGTGTGTGAGTGGATGTTCATTAGTACGTTACGCCTGCAATATGTTGCCTCTCCATATTGAATTATGGCTTCTTCTTGCTGCAAAGAATGTTTGCACTGGCCTTTGTATTATCAAATGTTGTTTTAAGGGTTTGTCTCATATTATTAAATGGGTAAAAAGATAAGGGTACCGACACACCTGGACACTTCGCTGGCGATTTCACAGGTGACGCAGGGGTGTGGCCTATCGCCGGCGACAGCGCCGGTGCATCGCCCAGTGTAAAGGGGCGATAATGAGGTGTACACATCGCCACATGTAACATGGTGATCGCCGATGTTACAGGCGATTTCCAAGATCGCATCGGAGATTTACACAGCGCGATATCTGCATACAACGTCTCTATGATGTCTACGCCCGCCTTGTACGGCAGACCCAGGAACGACCATTTAACATGGGAGAGAATAGGGGACGTTGTACTGCACATCGTAGTTGGGCGTTTACACAGCCCGATCAGGCTCCAACCTCCATCCAATATCGGGCCGTTGGAGAGCACGCTCATTCGATCCCGGATATTGTTTTGGCATCGTTCGTGCATCGTATTGGTCAATACGAACAATATCGGGGACAACGCACGAACCACGTGACTTTTGGTCGGAGTTGGACGCCGATATCGCAACGTCTAAACCCACCATAAGGCGACGTGTAAACCCACCATAAGTTTCCCTGCGTATTCCTTGCCTTTTACTGCGTTTACGCAATGTTTTTTTGGGCGCGTTTAAATGCAGTGAAACGCAATTATGGAAACGCAGTCCAGCAAAACCTATGGGTTTTGCTGAATTGCGTTCACATATTGCGCTTTTGTGCATTTTTTAATGCATGCGCTTTCACTGCAAAAGCGTGTGTGTAAAAAGAATAGACATGACAATTCTTCCCATAGCCCTCATGATAAAATGGGCTTGGAAAAAGCGCACAAAAACGCAATGTGTGAATGCAGTTACGCTTTTTGTCGCTTTTCCACGTAAAAAAAGCGGAACTGCAGAAAAAAGCGCAAAAATGCACAATGTGGGTTTTTTTCTTCTTGGTTAAAGCTGCTCTAAGTCCTTAGAGAGGTTACCTTGATATTCTCTCCCAGTATGTACTTTATGTAAATGGATTAGATTAGGTCCAACACTAAAACATTAACCCCTTATCATGGCTATATTGGATCCCAAATAAGTGTGTCACAGATTTGTTGTTTAAACCGTTCTTTCGGATGTTTATAATAAAATCAACATTAAAAATAAAATTAAATAGTATTTTAAAAAGGTACTTGAAAAAGTAATGTGTACTCTTCTCTATAGTATTTAAAAAAAACCACAAATGAATATAAATGGTTACTATATCCACACGCAATTGATTATATTCATTTGTTTTATTTAAAAAACTATAGAGAAGAGTATACATTACTTCAAGTACCTTTTTAAAATACTTTTTAATTAGATTTTTTAATGTTGATTTTATTATAAATAAACATCCGAAAGAACGGTTCAACAACAAATCTGTGACATTTATTTGGGATCCAATATAGCCATTGATAAGGGGTTAATGTTTTAGCGCTGGACCTAATCTAATCCATTTACATATTTGCAAATGATCCGTTACTATAAAATCATCTCCATTCTTGAACAGAGAGTTTTTTCATTCTGTAGTTTTACTACTCTTTGCCACGGTTACTGGGCACTTCCAGAAGTGGCCGGTAGCCTATGTAAAAGCGTGCACTTTCAAGTGACACCCTGAAGCTGGCTAGATTACTAGATCCAGCCAGCATTATTGCCACTACACCCCTATGATGCTGCAAAGCTGCATATGCTAGCCATATTTGAGAGTGAGTCAGCCATTCCACCATCCTGAGATGTCAACCTTCAGTAGGCAATATCTGAGAGTGGGTCATCCATTCAACCATCCTGAGCTGTCAACCTTCAGTAGGCAATATTTGAGAGCGGGTCATCCATTCCACCATCCTGAGCTGTCAACCTTCAGTGGGCATATCTGAGAGTGGGTCAGCCATTCCACCGTCCTGATCTGTTAACTTTAAGGGGCAAAATCTGAGAGTGGGTCAGCCATTCCACTGTCCTGAGCTGTCAACCTTCAGTGGGCATATCTGAGTGTGGGTCAGCCATTCCACCGTCCTGATCTGTTAACTTTAAGGGGCAAAATCTGAGAGTGGGTCAGCCATTCCACTGTCCTGAGCTGTCAACCTTCAGTGGGCATATCTGAGTGTGGGTCAGCCATTCCACCGTCCTGATCTGTTAACTTTAAGGGGCAAAATCTGAGAGTGGGTCAACCATCAGGCGCACACCTGAGAGCGGCTCAGCCATTCCACCATTCTAAGCTCCTCCCATTTTAAACTTCTTTTTCATGGAGGAGCAAATAAAGGCACAAAACAGGTAATAAATTAAGCAGGAAAAAAGCAATAGAAAAAAAAAACACTTCCCAAAAAAAGGAGCAAATTCATAGATGAATCTGTCAAGTAACGCAAGTCTGTCTCTCTTTTTGCCTGTTTGTATCTTTTTGTCTGTCTTTCCTTTATAAGCAAATATCTAAAGCCATAATGTATAACGAGCAGCTTAACGGTTAAGTTTGCTGCAATCTTGTAGTGCCATGTGAAGCTCTTCCAGGAAGTTGGTTTAATCCTTACAGGAACCTCCTGCAGGTTAATGGCTATTGATCTACGTAAGGTGAAGCCAAGGAACACATTTTAAATGCTTCCCTGTGCTTATCTTACACCACAAATTAGGCAGCATCATTTCAAGATGGTAATGGATTCTGAGATGTGTTCAGTAGACTGAGGACGCCGGCACGGAGCATCACCCTTTTGCAAATGTAGCACTTTATCTTAACAAACGAAGCAGAGTTTTATTGTATCTTGCAGATTATTTTCCATATTAAATTTGTTGTATTATATAGGCTAAAAATACCGGTGACCCCCCCCCCCCCCTTCCTTACCCAATGCCACTCCAGCTTTTCTGCTGCTGCCCCCTGACTTTGATGACACAGAAGCAGTGGTAACGTCACGAGTACAGCATGTGATCACTGCAGACAATCACTGGGCTCAGTGATGATGCCAAGATAGAGACCACCGAGCTTAGTGGTTGTCTGCAGCGGTCACATGCTGTAGTCTTGACATCACCACTGCAGGCGTGTTGTCAAAGACCTGGAGAAGCTACAGAGACGCAGCGCTGGAACAGCAAGGATAGGCAAGTAAGTAAAGCATGCCTATAGAATAAAAGGACATAAGGAGGACCTTTCCTCAATTGTATTCTGTTAATCTGGCCTCATTATGGAATACTGGCTGCAGAGTTGAATAAACTATAGTTTTTATTTTTAATTTTCTCTTCTCTGTTGCGGAGATATATGCTTGAAAAGTTTAGATTCTAGTCAACGCTAAGAAGAAGCGTTCCCACAGATTCCTTTCTGGGGTGGCTACTTTTTCCCCTTTTTTAATACTGACCAATCATAATTATAAGTCTTTGTATAGGGGAAACAACTCGCCCCTAGAAAACAGAAAATGTCATATCTGGGTTTCTCTGTATATGACATGTAGTGACACAGCCCCTGCCCTCACTGGCAGCATGTACTGTGATTACAAGCGGGGAAGAGGAATTGAGCAGAGTTGTGTCTCATTACAAACACCTCTGCACCTGCAGCTTTTTTCACATGGCAGTCAGTGTGGGGAAATGGGAGTAGAGGAGAGCTATATGTCATTGCAAACACCTCTAGCAGCTCACCTTTCACAGCACTGTCATCTGTGTTCTACTACCCCCTCCCACCACACTGGCTGCCTTTAGAGGAGAGCTGCAAATAGTGTTTGTGAAGACACACAGCTCTGCTCTGCTTCCAGCCTTTTTTGTTATCACAGTAGATGTTGGCTGTGAGATCAGTGAGGACAGCATGGTTGTCTGTCATTACTTGTCTCACACAGAGCCAGTTCTGACATTCTCTTGAGGCGTGTACTTTTTTCCTCTGAATGACGCTTCTTTCTTATGATTAGTCAGCGTCATGCAAGGAAAAAATACACTCCAGAGGAGAATGCAATGCCTCTTAAACCTTAGCTAAAATTAAAATCTAAAGTTTACAAGCTATAATCTACTCAACAGAAAGGAGAAATTTCAAAATACTGTAAACGCTGTGTTTTACTCAGCTGTGCACCCAGTATTCTGTGACGTGCCCAGTGTCCATATGCTACAATAGGTGAATAGTCCTCTTTAAACATGGAAAACTCCTCTGTATGTTGGATTCTTCAACCTTCAGCTTTTACCCAACTTTACATCATTGCATACCTAGACAGCTATATTCTGGAATTTTAAATCACATGTATCAAATCCAATGCAATCTCTTCAATAAATTATAAATATCTTGTATGTAGTCATGTGGTTGAGGTTATGGGGTGATGAGGGTGATTACAGGCACATGAAAATGGCTAACTCAACCCTTTTGCTGCCAGAGACCTCTTCCTGACATGGTACACATTTGGCAACCACAACAATTTTCATACTTTTGACATGTACAAATGAAATCTAAACTACAAAACTGTAGTTTTCTTTTGAAAAGTACCGCCACACAGCGCAGAAAACACTTTTGTATTGCATCTGCCCAAAACTAGTTACCAAAACTATTTACACTAGCACCACTGTTTTACATCTGCAAAAAACTAATTACCAAAACCTATTTAGGCTAGTACCACTGTTTGGCCACTCAGCTCTGCTAGTTTTGCATCCATTGTTTTTTGTACCAACTACAGAGTTGCCAATTACTTACCCTCTAAAATGAGTGGTAAAAGGTGTGCTGATGGTGGAAAGGGGAATACCGTATTTTTCGCTTTATAAGACGCACCTGATTATAAGACGCACCCCCAAGTTTGGTGAAGGAAAAGAGAAAAAAAATATTTTTTAATGTTAAATGGGGTCCGTCTTATGCCAGTGCCCGTCTAAGGCTGGTATCACACTGTCCATGTGATATACAACTAGGTTGGACGTGTCACACATGATTAACTTTGAATGGCCTCCCCCCCTGTCAGGACAGGAGTGTGGAGCTACTTAAAAACACAAGCAGCTGACGCTCGCATCCAGACGTCCAGAGAGGGGGAGGCCATTCCAGTTTAATCATCTATGACACGTCCAACTTGGTCGTATTTCACACTGACTAGTGAATAGGCAGAGCTGGGAGAGCAGTGCACTCTGCACTGTGCTGTATTGTGATGCCCTGTAATATAGAGGCAGAGCTGGGGGAGCAGTGTACTTTGCACTGTGCTGTAGTGTGATGTCTTGTAATATAGAGGCAGAGCTGGGGGAGCAGTGCACTCTGCACTGTGCTGTAGTGTGCCCTGTAATATAGAGGCAGAGCTGGGGGAGCAGTGCACTTTGCACTGTGCTGTAGTGTGATGTCTTGTAATATAGAGGCAGAGCTGGGGGAGCAGTGCACTTTGCACTGTGCTGTAGTGCAATGTCCTGTAATATAGAGGCAGAGCTGGGGGAGCAGTGCACTCTGCACTGTGATGTCCTGTAATATAGAGGCAGAGTTGGGGGAGCTGTGCACTCTGCACTGTGATGTCCTGTAATACAGAGGCAGAGCTGGGGGAGCTGTGCACTCTGCACTGTGATGTCCTGTAATACAGAGGCAGAGCTGGGGAGCTGTGCACTCTGCACTGTGATGTCCTGTAATACAGAGGCAGAGCTGGGGGAGCTGTGCACTCTGCACTGTGATGTCCTGTAATACAGAGGCAGAGCTGGGGGAGCTGTGCACTCTGCACTGTGATGTCTTGTAATATAGAGGCAGAGCTGGGGGAGCTGTGCACTCTGCACTGTGATGTCCTGTAATACAGAGGCAGAGCTGGGGGAGCTGTGCACTCTGCACTGTGATGTCATGTAATACAGAGGCAGAGCTGGGGGAGCTGTGCACTCTGCACTGTGATGTCCTGTAATACAGAGGCAGAGCTGGGGGAGCTGTGCACTCTGCACTGTGATGTCTTGTAATATAGAGGCAGAGCTGGGGGAGCTGTGCACTCTGCACTGTGATGTCCTGTAATACAGAGGCAGAGCTGGGGGAGCTGTGCACTCTGCACTGTGATGTCCTGTAATACAGAGGCAGAGCTGGGGGAGCTGTGCACTCTGCACTGTGATGTCTTGTAATACAGAGGCAGAGCTGGGGAGCTGTGCACTCACTTGCACTGTGATGTCCTGTAATACAGAGGCAGAGCTGGGGGAGCTGTGCACTCTGCACTGTGATGTCCTGTAATACAGAGGCAGAGCTGGGGGAGCTGTGCACTCTGCACTGTGATGTCCTGTAATACAGAGGCAGAGCTGGGGGAGCTGTGCACTCTGCACTGTGATGTCCTGTAATATAGAGGCAGAGCTGAACCGGAGGAGCTGTGCACTCTGCACTGTGATGTCCTGTAATACAGAGGCAGAGCTGGGGGAGCTGTGCACTCTGCACTGTGATGTCCTGTAATACAGAGGCAGAGCTGGGGGAGCTGTGCACTCTGCACTGTGATGTCCTGTAATACAGAGGCAGAGCTGGGGGAGCTGTGCACTCTGCACTGTGATGTCTTGTAATATAGAGGCAGAGCTGGGGGAGCTGTGCACTTTGCACTGTGATGTCCTGTAATACAGAGGCAGAGCTGGGGGAGCTGTGCACTCTGCAATGTGATGTCCTGTAATACAGAGGCAGAGCTGGGGGAGCTGTGCACTCTGCACTGTGATGTCTTGTAATATAGAGGCAGAGCTGGGGGAGCTGTGCACTTTGCACTGTGATGTCCTGTAATACAGAGGCAGAGCTGGGGGAGCTGTGCACTCTGCACTGTGATGTCCTGTAATACAGAGGCAGAGCTGGGGGAGCTGTGCAGTCTGCACTGTGCTGTAGTGTGATGTTCTGTTATATGGAGGCAGAGCTGAACCGGAGGAGCTGTGCTGTAGTGATGATGCTCGGCCTCCAGCCCTGCCAGCTTCAGATTGAGTGCGGTGTGAATGAAGATCGGCCACTTCCTGGTTCTCAGCTCTGCGACACAGGGGCTTAGCAAACAGAGCAGAGGGACCTTGGAATGCTGACACAAGGTACGGATCTGCCCTGCTCTGCCCCTGTCATCATGGCAGTGATTCAGCACAAGCTTAGGCTGCCTTCACACTTGCAGATGGATCTGCAGCGTTTTGCAGATGCATCTGCAAGTGTGAGCATGCTGACCGCGGCCCCTATGTTTATAATAGGGCGCACGCGGTGTGAAAGCTCTCATTCACTCCTATATGTGTACTGTCAGCAGGCGTATGCCTGCTTACAGATCACACTCTCCCGTCCGCACTGTGGACGCGAGATGTAGCGTCCATGCTGCGGGCGGGAGAGTGTGATCTGTAAGCAGGCATACGCCTGCTGACAGTACACATATAGGAGTGAATGAGAGCTTTCACACCGCGTGCGCCCTATTATAAACATAGGGGCCGCGGTCAGCATGCTCACACTTGCAGATGCATCTGCAAAACGCTGCAGATCCATCTGCAAGTGTGAAGCCAGCCTTAGTGCTGATTCACTTGCCTCTGCTGCTACAACCCGCTCCTTCATTACTTTAATAGCCCGGCACGATCTCCCCAGCAGCTGAAGGAAGCTGGGGAGCAGCCAAATGTGCCGGCTATTAGAGTAAAGGAGCGCTCCCTGCTCCCATGCCCAGCTCTGTGCGCTGTCTTCAGTGCGCATGGAGAAGTGAAGTGAATATTCATGTCGGTAATGAGCGGGGACACGTGGTTCTCCTGCCGCTTGATTCTTCAGCAGGAACCATTCCCTGCCACTTCTGACCCCACTTCACCGCTGCCCCCCCCCCCCAAGTAACCCAGGATGCCAGAATGTTATATTCCGATTATAAGACGCACCCCCACTTTCCTCCAAAATCTGGAGGAAAAAAAGTGCGTCTTATAAAAGGAAAAATACGGTATGTGTGTTGGAAAGGGTAAAAATCTTTGTGTCCGTGGGGTAGGTGCTAAAGTAACAAAAAGATCTGGTGAACAAATACCATCTTCAAGCCAAACTAAAATGTCTACTTCTTTTGGTGGACGATCTGATCTCATTCTTTTGTTACGCAGCAGAGCATCGCTAAAACTTGTAGATATCAAGCGCTCCATTAAGTGGGCTCTCTCCACTTCAACTTCAACATCACAAACACTCCAGTCCTCAGAGGTGTCACTCTAATCGCACTTGCTTCCTCACAGCTCACAAGTCTCCAGCCACCCTATTGACTATGGGGAAGCACAGATGGGTGAGTCTGCAGAGCTGTTCACTCATACTATAGCCTGGATATCAGAGGTCTACTCCAAAGCTTCATTGAGTGAAAATGAGGAAAAGATCTGCACTGATGCCCAAAATCTTTGTGACTCGGATCCAGGCCAAGATGAAGAAGGGTCCGAGCATAATGTAGACCCTCATTCCCAAACTGTAACCCCTGTTGGTGGAAACAATGAGGCAGATTATGATGATGAGACTCAGATACCTCATTGTACTGACAACCTGACTTTGCGTTTAGGGCAGGAAGAGGTTGGCTTTGAGGACGACGAGTGTGAGAACACACAGGGTAATGATGAGGTTGGAGATCCCACTTACTGTCAACCCACTGGCAGACAGTTGATGAGCTCATCAGAGGAGGTGGAGGAGGATGCTAGTGACGAGGTTAGGTTGCCACTTCCTGGACAGAGACGGAGTCCTGGAAGCACGTCAACAACTGCGTCCTCAGCCACAACTCTGCTTCTGTGCAGATGTCATGGTGGCTCTGCAGGTTGCATGGGCGCAAAGCCTTGCCTAGACTGGGCCTTTTTTTCAGATCGCAAAGAATGACCCAACTCATGTTATCTGCCAAATTTGTAAACACAAACTGAGTAGAGGTCAAAAAATCAATAGTTTGAGTACTGCATGCATGAACCGTCACATGGACATGAAGCATAAGTCACAGTGGGAAGCTCACTGTTCTACAGTGCGGCCTAGTGGGCCTGGCCAACCACCGTCTGCCCCATCAAGTGCATCTGCGGCCTCTTCATCCTCTGTGACTGTGGAGACAGCTGTTAGACAGGCTTTCGGACGCAGAACTTCCACCTCTTTACCCGCAACAGCCAGTGTGATTGAGAGGTCGTCAGCTGTTTTGGAAGTGGAAACACCTGCTGGTGTTCAGCGCTGTCAAACATCGAGAGCACCACCTTTTCATGAATGCAACGTAATAAGTCCGCCTGCACCTCCCTCACAGACCAGCAGTTTGTCTGGGACATCCTACTCAACCCCGTCTCATCACAGCAGCCAGCCCTCGGTCCCTCAGATGTGGACAAGTAAAAGACCATTTCCTCCTACCCATGCCAAAGCTAAGAGATTGAATTTCACCATCTGCAAAGCTGTTGGCTACGGAAATACTGCCTTTTCGTCTGATGGAAACAGCGGATTTTTGAGACCTTATGGCCGTCGCAGGCCCCAGTACCTGATGCCCAGTCGCCACTACTTCTCAAAGAAAGCTGTGGGTGCACGACACCAGCATGTCGCACACAATATCACAGCTTTCTTGAGAGACTCTGTGTGTGAGAGGGTGCATTTCACCACTGACACTTGGACAAGTAAGCATGGACAGGGGAGTTACATGTTGCTGACTGGGCACTGGGTGACTATGGTGACAGCAGGAGAAGGGGCTGCTCTACAAGTCTTGACATCCCCACGGGTTGCGCGTCAAACCTCTGTGTCTAGATGTTCCTCCACTGCTTCTGCCGCCTCCATCTCTTCTAGGTTACCAACCTGCACCCAAAGCCTGTCTGGTAATGCGTTCAAACTGCTCAGACGGAATCCAGCACACCTCCTTACTATGCTGGCAGCAGGGCTCAACGCCATCAGGCGGTGTTTACATTAAAATGTCTGGGAAATGTGAGTCACACAGAGAAATTGTGGTCTGCTCTGGAGACAGAGTTTAATGAATGATTATCTCCACTGAACCTGCAGCCAGGGAAGACCATGTGCGACAATGCTGCAAACCTGGGCATGGCCCTTCTCCGGGGCAAGATGACACACGTGCCTTGTATATGTGGCACCCCAGGGGATAATGTGCCACAGTAACACCACAAAGGGTTAACTCCCCACACAACACACTATACTAGCGCCTCCAGGCCAGAAGAAGGAGCTAAAGCTGCTTCTCTATATTTTCTGGTGTGGAGAGGAAGTGGGGAGGAGCAGAGTGGTGGGAGGAGCTAATGTTTACCTCAGAGTGGCAGTGACAGTCAGTTGGAGTTAGTTCAGTTCCTGGGAGGACTGAGGAAGAAAGACTGGTGGTGTAAAGGGGGCTGCCTTAGGCCTCTCCACAGCCTGCTACCCACTTCCAGGCCTAGCCAGGGTCTGAGGAAGGAGTAAGAGAAATAGGAGAACACATCTGGGAGACTGAGTTACCTCATAACTCACCCCGAAGGAGTGCACAGGCCGGATACCAGATCCGAAACTGTGACTGACACACGGCGCACAGTAAACACCGGACTAGTGGAAGTTATATATCTACACTGTACCTCAGCGAAGCAACACGGCGGGGTCAGAAATACAGAGGAAAAATTCAAGTTGCCTAGCAAAGGGGGTACCTGTGAGGAGAGACAGGCCAGCAGCCTAGCTGAAGCGGCAGCAGGGCCACACACACAGCGCAGGAGAGGGAAGCTGAGGACCCGGACATGGTGGGAGCAAGCCAGCCCCGGTACAGACTCCGTGGATAGTACTCTGCTAACAACATCATCTGCAGTAAAGACTTGGAAAACTTCAAAACCGTGAGTTTGTGTGATCCTTGTGCTCAAATCCTGTGTGCCCTCACAAGCAGCTATCATCTCTACTACTACTCCTATCCTGCAATATCCATAGCACCATCTATAGACTGTTACTATCTCTGCCCAGGGGAACCAAGCTCTACCTGCGGAGATCCATTACATCCCCAGGTGCCAAACATCATCCCCGGAGGTTCTGCAGCAGCGGTGGTCATCCTGACCACAATCCGTGGGTGGCGTCACGACAAACTCCCCTGTAAATAATCCCCCATTACTTGCAGAACCCGGGACACGATCCGGACCAAGACCGCCGTGATATCCCCAGCAGTACCCCGGTTCGGTACCGAGTACCCCGTCCTAGTGGGCTCCACATATAGTTCACTTCTTGAACCTAGTGGTCCAGCAGTTTCTAGCCAACTATCCCGGCCTAGATGCGCTTCCTCACAGGGCACGGTCGCTGTGTGCTCACTTCCGCCATTCGCATCCCACAGCTCAACGACTTGCATCTCTATAGAAGTCGTTTGACCTGCCAGTTTACCGACTGAAATGTGATGTGCCGACACGATGGAATTCCACTCTACACATGTTGCAGCGCCTGTGGGAGCAGCGATGAACCCTGGTGCAGTATGTTATGACATATAGCCTGGGCCAACGCAATCCAGAGGTGGGGCAAATCACGCTGCTGGAGTGGTCTCAGATCAAGGAACTCTGCACCCTTCTGCAGAGTTTTGAAATGGCTACTAAGATGTTTAGCACTGAAAATGCCATTATCAGCATGACAATTGCGGTCAACTACATGCTGGAGCATTCTTTAACCAGTATTCAAAGTCAGGTGGTGGGCCAAGAGGAAGGGGAAGAAGTACATGAGGAGGCGTTAAAGGAAGAGTGATAACAGGAATAGGAGGGATAACAAGATCTCAAAGGTTCAGATGGTCAGCAGCACCAAGGCGGCTGGCAAGGGAAGGTGGGCGAGAGGAGAGGGATTAACGAGGGCGCATGGTAGCAGCCAAACTGTTGTTGAAGGTGCAGGAGCCGAGGAAGAAATGGAGTATGAAGAGGCGATGGGCATGGAAGACTCAGCAGATAAGGGAGATCTGGATCACATTTCTGTTGTGCGAGGTTGGGAGGAGAGGGCAGAGGAAGGAAGCGTGAATATTACCTCGCCGCCACCAACACAACAAGGACTTGGTCCTCCTGGATGCGCAAGACACATGACATGAGCGTCTTCTTGCTGCACTACCAGCAACATGATCTTCATATTGTTAGAATCCGAAGTAATGCAGACTACTGGGTTGCCACTCTCTTAGATCCCCGGTACAATAGTGAATATCGCAGTTCTAACTTTCAAAACCTGGGAACGTCGAGTCGTCATCATCACTCAAGTGTTAACAGTAACAGTCTATCTAGTAACAGCAATTTTGTGGAATCATTACACCAATTTTTTACACCATCCTTTGCAACGCCAGAAGAGAGAACAAGTCTGACACATAGTGAACGCCTAGAGAGGATGGTACAGGAGTATCTACAGCTCAATATCGATGCCATGACTGGGCAACTAGACGCTTGTTCATTTTGGGCTTCCAAACTGGAAAAATGGCCTGAGCTTGCCGTTCATGCCTTGGAGATTTTGTCGTGCCCCGCGGCCAGCATACTCTGAACGTGTCTTCAGCGCTGCTGGTAGTGTGCTGACGGATAAGCGCACACGTCTGTCCAATGACAGTGTAAACAGATTAACGTTTATCGAAATTAACAAGTCTTGGATCTGCAAGGACTTTGCCACCCCTGTGTCAGCCTGGGGAGACTGAACGGTTGTGTACTTTACAATGTGCTGCATTATACTCCACATTTTCATATTTCTACTCTGGGGCAATTGATGCTATTTAAGTGGTGGCTGTTCCTAATGTTACAAAAAATAAAAATGGGAGACTGTTGTTGGGGTCTCCTTGCTGTTTGTTGCTTGGCTTGAGCAGGGCCCTGTGAGCTCAATACCTATCCTTGACACTCCTGCCCCTGTTTCTGAATATTCAACCTTATTGTCCATCGAACCAGTGATGAACAAAATAGCTGTATTCACATCCACCATTTTTGGGTGTTTAAAAGCATTGTTTGGTCAATCTCCCCTGTCTACTAGGCCTAATCAAGTCACTGATCTACCTCACTTGTTCTTCCTGCAGTAATCCGTGAAACTGATAGTGGTCCCACCTGTGAGTGACGGGGCATAACTTTGATAGGAACGCTTGCATGAGCTTTGAATTTATCCGGCCTACTAGGCCCAAACAGGTCTCTGACCTACCTCTCCATTAATTCATGTAGTACTCCACAAAACTAATGGTGGTCCCATCTGTGTGTGGCGAGGTATATCATTGATGGGAGCGCTTGCATGAGCTTTGAGATTATCCGGCCTACTAGGCCTAAACAGGTCTCTGACCTACACCTCTGTTATTTTCGGTAGTAATCCACAAACCTGATAGTGGTCCCACCTGTGTGTGGCGGGGAATAACTTTGAACTTTGACAGGATCTGGCCCACTAGGCCTATTCAGGTCACTGACCTACCTCTCTAGTTTTTACTGTAATATTCCACAAAACGTATAGTTGCTGAGCAATGTTTAACCTTGAAATGCTAGTCCAGGCCCTGTTCCAGACCCTGTGCCATGCATACAGGCTGGGCAATTCAGCAATTTTTGGTGTGGGACAATTGATGCCATTTTCCTGTAGGTGTGACCCTTTGAAAAGAGTGCGTATTCTTGTTGGAGTCACCTTGCTATATTTTGCATGATTTAAGATGGATGTGACATGCCCATACCTGTGTCTCATCCTCCTTTTAATCTTCCACTTCTTTTTACTTAATATAAAAACTAATGCCACTTTGCCTCTATTTGTACTGTGTTTGGATTGTTGTCACTTTTTCTGTTATTTTTTGTTCATTCTGAGCATTTTGGCAGTTTTTGGAGACCTTTGAAGGTGTTTTCTATGTGTTTGCTGTAGCCTGCCATTGATTTCAAAGGGGTTTGCAGTGTTCGACAAACATTCAACGAACGAATCACTAATGAAGAATCAAACCGAATTCGAACATTGAGTATAATACAGGATATCACTCAGGATCAGTACAGAATAAGTAATGTGATGTATGTGCACAGTGACTTCACCAGCAGAATACTGAGTGCAGCTCTGGAGTGTAATACAGGATGTAACTTGGGATCAATATAGGATAAGTGATGATGCTAGGATATTTACATTTTTATCAATTTTTTATGTAGATATGCCTATCTAAAATCTCTAAAGTTTTGAGTGATGAGATTCTTGTTTTGGAGGAGTTGTCTGCTCTTGCCGCTCAAATCTTTCTAGACCTCGGCTGTACGAGTGTCTCTCGGGTCATTGACCATTGGTCGGCTGTAGTATTGCACTTTATCCTGGCCGTTATAACATCCTTATATCCGTGATTCGTCTCCCCTGTCATCTTGTGCCCACTGTTTGCCCCCTGTTCTATGATCCTGTACAAGAACGTAATCTGAACCTTAAGTGTATTTTATTTCTAGTTCTTGGAAGCGAAAAACTATCTGCCAAGAACCCAGCAATCAAATCTCCTCGGTAAACACTGGTGCACTTTTGTTAGAAGGCTTAAAAATGTAAGGAAATGCACAACCTCAATATTTGATTCATCGCTTAGGAATGGTCTGGCGTGTAAATTACGATGTTGCAGCATTTTATATTCTCCATATTTCTAGGATCTACCAGAGATGATACATTTATATTCTTGAGAACTCCTTAGAAAATTAGCTCATAGGGTCTCCAACTTTTGGCTTAGATGCTTGGCACAAGATGAACCTTTATTTTTCATCCTAGAATTTAAATAAATATTTTTGGGATGGGACATTTTGAGCAGCCCTGATCTTTATCGTATTTCTTACTATTTATAAACTGATCTGGTTTGCTAAAGTAAATTAGGCATCGTTTAATCTGCATGTCCTGAAAGTCTACCTAGCTAAACGCATTTTCTAAGAGCCCTATGTTATGCATGACAAATCCCACCTTTTTGATTTTGCTTCTTAAGTGACTGTAGTTTACTATGTTTGTTAGTGTTGAAACCTATCAGGTTCACCGTATGCTATCCTGGCTAAGGTCTTGAGACGGGATTCATTTACTCCTTGGGATCCAATGACCGATGACATGAATGTGTACATGTCTCTTTGGTGTCCCGAACAAAGAGAATATATAAAGGTCCATCAATTAGAGGTCCCAGCTGTCTCAGTCGGTGACTGTCGAAGGTTTTTCTCTCATTGTATGTTCTTGGAACTGATCATAAACTTGCAAAAATGTTTGTTGCTCAGAGAGCAACCTGCAATGACTACAGAGTCTCCTCTGGCAAAAAGTCCCGAGTGCCCTCTAAACCTGTCCATCTGGAAAATCCGCAGATTCCAAGACCAGACAGCAAAATGCTGTCCGTTTCATACAGTGGTGGGAGCTTAAAGAGTGTGCTGAGTAGGTACCACTCTGACTGGGGAATAAACCAGGTCCATCAGGTTGATGTGGTGGAACTACAGCGGATTCGAGATGTCAAAGTGGCGGCTCACGCCAGGAACATGGAGGAATTCCTCAAAATGCATGGACTATCCCTGGACGACTGCACGGCGCGTAAGACCGGCATGAGATACAAGTAAGTCTCCCAAAAAATCTTCATTATCAAAATGTACAGAAAAGATTCCTAATTTGTATCAATTTATGACTTTTTGATAAGAAAATGATGTGTGTAATTCCAGGCTTTGTTATAGTTTTACAACATTTTCAAAAGTAGAATTACTCGGGGGTGGACATGTCATTGGTGCAGCCTGTGCAGTTGCACAGGGGTCCAGGTTGTAAGGGGGCCCCTTTCTACCTCCAAAGCAGATGTAATTGTGTATTTTGATGAGCTCTTGGGGGTCCAAAGGGCCCAAATATTGTTCTTGCACAGGGTCCCTTTTCTGCCTTTGTCCGCCACTGGAATTACTGGAATCACCAGTGTCCTCAACGAATTAAAAGCACTAGGTAATAATTTTAGATGATGCCAATAGATGCCCGTGTTACTGTTACTGATTCCTATCACAGTAGTTTAGTTTGGTAAAAAAAAAAATATATAAAGTTAATATTTGATGATTAAACTTTTATTTTGAAAGTGGAAAAACAAATTTAGTTCACTTTATCGGGTCAAATTAGTAGTAAACATTTTGGCCTAATCCAAGCACTCGTTTTTCATGTACAAGTTTTTTCCGTGTTTTTCACACATACAACAATTACCCATTACAGTCTATTGTGCTTTTTACAAGTGCAATTTGTATTGTTGTTTTCTTTTTCATATATGGGCGGTGTGTCCTTAAAGAAAAAAAAAGGCACGGAGACGTCCGTTTTGATCTCAGAATCACAGATCAAAATCATCACCTGTATAATCTCATACGACAAAATCATCAATGAAACACCAATGACAAAAATAGAAACATGAAAATTTGATCCAAAACACGGAAAAAAATTGTTCCTAGTTTTTAACGTGCTTGAAAAAAAACGGTTCTCCTGAAGCAACAGTTACCCTTAAATTATGATATCTACGTGATTCCATGTACCTGGGAATTTGTTTTTAACACCTGAGCCATTAGAAATTGGCTTTGTGCACTTATGCGTGTGTCACACAAAGAGATTACTGGCCAAAAATAAAGCCCAAAGGCAGACAAACATTTCCATCAAATTCAATAAGCTGGGACTTGGTCTCATGTATAACATCTATTATATAATTGCGAATGGGTTTTTTGCCCCTTCTGAGTCCACTCGCAATGCGAGTCGGCGTGGTCATGTGGATACGCCCGAAGCATTGGCCGCGCAGCGGCCATTGCGAGCAGTTCTAAGGCGACTCGCTATGCCCGCGTAGCGTGCATGGCGAGTCGCCTTAGCAGCGCGAAGCATTGGCCGCGAAGCGGCCATTGCGAGTCAGAGACTCGCCCTTCTAGAATCCCGATGCATGTGCATCGGGCACCCAGCTAGTTCATTAATAATTAAAAAATTATCTATTCCCTGGATAATTACACCATGTTCCAAATTATTATGCAAATGTTCTTTTTTCTAATTTTCCTAAATGGTCAGTGCAAATGACAGTCAGTGTAATAAAAGTCATCACCAGTTAGAGCATACATCGAATTTTATTGAAGAAACCTCCCAATGATAACAGTATACTGTAATCTTCAAAATAAAAAAAAACTCTAAAAGCACTGTTCCAAATTATTAGGCACAGTAGAGTTTCTAAACCTTTGATGTGTTTGAAAGAACTGAAAATGCTCATTTGTTGAATTTGAAACATTAGGAGGTCACATTCACTGAAATAAAAAGCTATTTAACTCCAAAACATCCTAACAGGCCAAGTTACATGGTAACATAGGAACCCTTCTTTGATATCACCTCCAACATTCTTGCATCCATTGAACTTGTGAGTTTCTGGAGAGTTTCTGTTTGTATTTCTTTGCATGATGTCAGAATAGCCTCCCAAAGATGCTGTGTTGATGTGAACTGCCTCCCACACTCATACAGTAGATCTTTTGCTTGATTATACTCCAATGGTTCTCTATAGGGTTGAGGTCAGGGAAGAAGTTGGCCACACTATGAGTTTATCTCCTTTTATGCTCATAGCAGCAAATGACACAGAGGTATTCTTTGTAGCATGAGGTGGTGCATTGACATGCATGAGGATGATTTTGCTCCTGAAGGCATGATTTTGCTTTTAGTACCATGGAAGAAAGTTCTGTCAAACTCTATATACTTTCAAGAGGTCATTTTCACACCTTCAGGAACCTTAAACGGGCCTACCAGCTGTTTCCCAATGATTCCGGCCCAAAATATGAGTCCTCCACCTCCTTGCTGACGTGCAGCCTTGTTGGGACATGGTGGCCATCCACCAACCATCCACTACTCTATCCATCTGGACCATCCAGGGTTGCTCGGCACTCTTCAGTAAACAAGACTGTTTGAAAATTAGTCTTCATGTAAGTTTGGGCCCACTCCAACAGTTTCTGTTTGTGAGCACTGTTTAGGGATGGCCGAATAGTAGGTTTATGCACCATAGCAAGCCTTTGAAGGATCCTACATCTTGAGGTTCAGGGACTCCAGAGGCACCAGCAGCTTCAAATCTCTGTTTGCTAGTTTGTAAGACCTTTTTAGCAACTGCTCTCTTAATCTGATGAATTTGCCTGGCAGAAATCTTCCTCATTCTGCCTTTATCTGCTCGAACACGTCTGTGCTCAGAATCAGCCACAAATCTCTTAACAGTACGATGATCACATTTAAGTTTTTGTGCAATATCTAATGTTTTCATCCCTTGTCCAAGGCATTGCACTATTTGTTGCTTTTCGGCAGAGAGATCCTTTTCCTTTCCCATGTTGCTTGAAAACTGTGGTCTGCTCAATATTGTGGAACATCCAGTTTTCCTTTTATTGGGCTCACCTGCCAAACTAATTATCACAGATATCTGAGATTGATTTCAGTGATCCAGAGAACACTGAGACGCAATACCATCAATGGGTTTCATTGACAAAACAAAACCCTATGACACTTTAAAACCAATTTGCATAATAATTTGGAACATGGTGTACAAATTCTTCCATCAGTCCAAGTCTATTTGGTAATCTGTGAGGATGGAGGAACTCATACAATCTAGCATTTACTTGTTCTCTAGACAGGTGATGTTTTCTAGACTAGAATATTCTTTTAATCCACTAAAAAAATGTTTGCCTCTGTCCATAGTATAGAGCATAACTTGCTGATTGCTATGTATCTAGCAAGTGAACCCCCTGAAATCAGGGCTCCACAACCTATTCATTGCCAATTATTATTTTTTATTTATTTATAGAGCGCCGTTGATTCCATGGTGCCGTACATGAGAAAGGGTTTCATACAAAGAAGTTAAAAATACAATGAACAAACTAACAGTGACATACCGATACAGAGGGGAGAGCGAGGACCCTGCCCTTGCGGGCTTACATTCTACAGGAGAATGGGGAGAGAGACAGTAGGTTGGGTCTGCCCTGGTGTTGGTGGAGCCCCAGGTCCAGTGGTGGTGGTGCACCAGGCTCATTGGTGGTGAGGTGGCATTGTGGTCATTGCAGGTTGTGGGCTGTTCTGAAGAGATGGGTTTTCAGGTTCCGCTTGAAGGTTACGAGTGTAGGGGACAGCTGGACGTGTTGGGGTGCAGAGTTCTAGAGAATGGGGATGCTCGGATGAAGTCTTGCAGGTGGTTAGATGAGGAATGTACAAGTGTGGAGGAAAGAAGGAGGTCTTGGGAGGATCAGAGATTGAGTTGCCAATGGGACTGTCTAATAAAATTGGGTATGATGCTTCGCATTCTTTAGTAGTCCGATAAACCATGAATGGAGCAAAAGTCAAGAATGTGCACCTCTACTCTGCTCAGGACAGGGCTGTTGATAGTGGATACATTTGTTTTTGTTTTTTTTGCATAACATTGTGTATTTTGGGCTACACATTGGGCAAAAAAAATTCCATCTTATATCACCATCTAGTGCTCACTCTCACGCTTAACAAGGCGAACCTGAGTAAAGTGGATCCATTGAACCTAAGACACCGGTCACTGATTTCGAGGAACACCTCCGAACAGCCACCGTGACTTCACTATAACTAGAGGAGTAGGAGATAAACTATGCTGATCCCCAGGGATCCCGGTGCCCTGGCAGGCTGGCGCCACACAACAGAGTACTGAGACAGGTACAGGCACAGGAGAGTCGGATGCATGAGTATGACCAGCAGGTGGTGATGAGTAAACACAGGTGGGCACAGGTGACGGTAGTAGCTGGCGGTGACTGGTATGTACGGGTAGGCTCAGCAGATGGTAGTAGCTGTTAGTGACTGTTAAGCACAAGTAGGCTCAGCATTTGCTAGTAGCTAGCAGTGACTGGTAGGCACAGGTAAATGGCAAGGAAACAGAGCACACGTTAATATCAGCAACAAGGCACAGCACAAAGAGGGACCTGGCAACTAGCTAAGTAAGACACAACTAACTAGACATGTTAATCAGGCACTTCCCAATGTGGGAGGCTGCCTGAAATAGCCTGTCTGGATCCAGGGAATGGTGTATCACAGTCCGCGCTGCTTGAAATGAACAGTCAAAGAGTCTACTGTCTCTCAGCCATGGGCTTTATGCTGAGAGGCACTTCCTGGTTAGGGAAGGGCTCAGCAGATGGTAGTAGCTGGCAGTGACTGGTAGGCACAGGTAAATGGAAAGGAAACACAGCACATGTCAATATCCACAACAAGGCACAGCACAAAAAGGGACCTGGCAAGTAGCTAAGGAAGACACAACTAACTAGACACGTTAATCAGGCACCTCTCAATAGGAGAGGATGCCTGAAATAGCCTGTGCCTTTCAGCCATGGGGCTTATGCTCAGAGGCACTTCCTGGTTAGGGCACGCTGTCCCTTAAAGACCGGGAAGAGTGGCGCAGCAGCGCCCTATGCACGCTTCTGAGATGCTTACTGCGCAAGTGTGGTGCCCCACTGGTCAGTGCGCCACAGTAGGGGTACTGCACCCATGACTGAGTGTGCAGTATTCCTGTTATCGGGGAGTGTAAAGTTAGCCTGAGGCTCCCTCCCCGGCATCCTTACATCTAGACTAGGTGACCAATTGGCAACCCGTTACCAGGGTAACCGGTCCGGGGGAGGGAGAGTTAGGAAAGGAGAAAAACGGGGAGTCACACAGTTGGATGTAGTCCGTACTGAGGAGTGAAGCAAGGAGGGAGCCCAAGAGAGAGAGATTTCCCAGGGAGGGCGCCTGAGAGAGAAAAGGGCGGCCCAGGAAAAAAAAGAGGAAACCCTGTGCCAGATCTTCCATAGTCCGGGGGAATCCTAGTCCACTAACGGAGTGCTGGCTCCGAGGAATGGTACAGGCGAGTTCACCCCTGAGCCGTCGACACCGGCCAGCCATGAGTTAGTTCAGCAGCCCAGATATCCCCGTCCAGAATGTGCAGCCGCACCAGGATCACCCAAACCGAGTCGAGCCCCTTAGAGAGAAGAAGGGTACCTCATAGCATCCAGCAGGCCTGGTACACAAGAGGGCTGTGCAGGGCAGCGCAAGGAAAGTAAGGAGACACAAGTAAAGGCAGCAGGACGCAGGATAGACAAAAGAATGTATACTAGGGGAGCCTCAAAGAGACTTTATCCTCCTCGGTGACTACCCGGCCAGCTACCCGTTCAAAGACTGCAAACTGAAGCTTGAAGTGCCATCTGAACCAGTTACAAGTAAAGTAACAAGGCCTCCTTCTGCACAAACCGCTGCGCAGTTGCGCTGCCCACCACCAGCACCACGACAACAAGTGCAGTGCTACCCTGCCCCGGGGACACAGCTCCACCTGCAGAGAGCCATAGCACCCAAGCTGCAATTATATCACCCCCGGCGGTCTGACAGCGGCGCTGGTGAACATCACCAGAATCTGCAGGTTGCATTGCGACAAACTTTTATTTTTATTTTATTCCCTTTCAATTATTCCCCCAATTTACAGTTGACCACCAGGGATACGGGTTCGGGCGGGCCGCCAGTGACATCCCCCTCAACTCCACGCACGGGTTCCTAGTTCCCATAGACCCCTGGTTGAATCACAAGCTCACACCTCATGAGCTGGTGGGGAGAGATGGGACCTGAGAGTGCAAGAAGGAAGAGCCAGTGCATTGAGTATGGCAGCGTCCATAACACGAGAAGTGCAGGGATGCTGCCCGCATAACACACTCACCAATTTTTCATTTGAGAAAAAATGATCATTTGCAGTCTGGCAGTTATACACATTTTTAATATCAAATTTTTTCCTAGATGCATTGCACTAACATTTAACATGATGAGATGTTTTACTTTTTATCTTTTTCGTAGCTCCACTTAGATCTGGAATTTGTGCCGTCTGTCATCACTTCTTAGTAGCAACTACAAAAACAGTACTGGATCACAAGTGGATAGTTATTCTTTTTTGGTATGCAGACTGTGGAGACACAGTGAGTGCTCTCGTCCGCTGGCCCAGCCGCCTTTAGAAAAAAACAGCCTGGACCAGGGCTCATCCCCAAACTGAACGCCCGAGCTCCTTAACCGCGGGCGGAACACTACTCAGACAACACAGGGTGAGGGGAGCACAATATCAAGGCTTTATTGGATCCTCGAACAGTTAACAGCATATAATGCATAACCAGCAAAACACAAAATGTAACAGGCAACAAAGTCTCGCCCTGCCGCTGGCTCACCAGAGTTTAGAATATTCGTGCCTCGGATCTTCCAGGGCTATTTACTCCAAACCAATGGCACCCTGCTTTTGGCAGGCACCCACCGAGAAAGAAATAACACCAGATTTAGGAAGCTGAGTCAGCACGGCAAAGTCTGTAGGCAGGTGAATGGGTTGTCCCAACCTGCGTGGCTTTCTTATACAGTCTTTGTTATCCCAGTGAATCCAAACATTCAATGCTGAAGTCCTTGTAATCTTATAATCCAGGTTCTGATCCCCTCGGTCGGCACCGAAATGCCTAGGCCTGGGGTTATGGCCAGCCAATCGGATCCAAAAATCCTAGATTAGCTGCCTGTGTCCAATCCTGTGTACCTCTAGCCGAACCAAAATCCCTAGACTGAGGTCATGAGACAGAATCTAACTCACCCTGGTTAATGAACAGCTCTCCTTATATACCCTCATCCTTCATTGCAGGATATTAGGGACTTCATGATTGGTGGAATAACACTGTTCTCTCATTGGCCCGCATTTCAAGCTGCCTGGAGAATGCTCATTTAAATGATTGACAAAGAGGGGTCAAGAAGGGTTTAGTATAGACATTTAGACATTTAGGGTATGTGCACACTGGGAGTTTTGTTAGCTGTTTTTTAGCGTTTTCCGCCAGCGTTTTCAGCTGAGTTTTATGTTAATTTTATGTTAATCCTAACCACCGGTTGGATTAACATGCTAGTCAATGGATTTCAGAAAACGCTGTGCACATTAGAACTTTTTTTTTCTCCTTTCCACTTTTTTCACCGGTTTTCCACCGGTTGTCAAGAATAGAGCATGTGACTTCTTTTTAGCGTTTTTCCAGCGTGTCTAGCACAAAAACCAGTCGCCAAGAAAATCGCTGAGAAAACGCTGTATAAACGCTGAAAATCGCTAGGAAATCGCTACAAAATCGCTAACAAAACGAGGGACACTGCTCAGGTTTTCTGACGGTCTGCAAAGATGCAGAAACGTCAGATGTGCACATACCCTAAGTGTGCACCCTAACAACAAACAATGGTGGCTGAAGTAGTTTACATAGAATCATCAATACAAATAGTAATACAATGGACAATAAGCATAATTAAGTTCTCTGGCCTTCTATGACAAACAAGTTAGATAACTTTACCAACTGTAAATACTAGCAGGCTCCTACAAATCTTGTGTAACCCACGAGTGGCATATTACAAGTTTGCAGACCAAAATGAAATATTGTCTGGATAAATATGAAATCCTCCTACATTATATATTAAAGAGGTTCATTTCGTCACACAGACTTCATATTAAATTATGGAATCTTGAATTGTGAAAACAAGTCTCAAAGAGTGGCATATGATATAAATCTGTATGTTCTCCTGGGGACTATAATGTATAAATTACAATTCTCACTAGTCTTTATGCTTAGCATATTTCTCGCCTTGGTTTTACTGATAACTAAAGTAGAGAAACAGGGTAGCAACTGCCTGGCCTGGGTCAAGTGGGTGCGTCAGCACAGGGGTAAGAGCAAAGGGTCCTTGAAAGAGAAAGTGTACCCCTGTAGGGCTAAGCACAACCAAAACAATCAATATATGCAAGTGGAATTTATTGAATAATATAATGTGACGGCAAAAAAAGCCAACCAAATAATTTAAAAACAATTAAAACCAAACTGGTCCGGACGCTGCTGGTTGCATATACTAATTTGGACAGCTTTGTATTACATATACTTTTAGGTTCTGTCTATTATGATGTCACCTGTACTTGACTGTGCATATGACAATTAAATAGCTGTTCTATACAATTATAACTGCCCATACTGATAGCTTGATATCCTTACTGTATACCATATACAAAACCTGTGACCATACATTTTGATTGACTGCACTATAGCCTTGTACACACGTGTTGTATAAATTGTATCTTACCTGTATGGTCACTGTTAATTCTTTGTTTATTTTTTGTATTTTGTGTCTATGCAGAGGGAGGGCTGGTCCGGACCAGTTTGGTTTTAATTGTTTTTAAATTATTTGGTTGGCTTTTTTTGCCGTCACATTATATTATTCAATAAATTCCACTTGCATATATTGATTGTTTTGGTTGTGCTTAGCCCTACAGGGGTACACTTTCTCTTTCAAGGTTGGTTTTACTGATAGGCACCTAATAAATCCCATATTGGTTATATTAAAGACGCACTCCCATCAAAGTTTTTATCTTTTTCATATATTGCAGTCATTATATTATAAAGCGCAGTGTACTTACAATTTCTCATTCTGCACTTCTACCCAATTAATTATTCTCCTTTCCTTTATGTCTGTGACATCACGTGATTAAAAAAAAAGTTGTATCCTTCTAAGCTCTATGTCGAAACAGGAAGTTTATTTTCCCTGCATGAGTCATCATTACAACTGCAAAACTACCGTACATCACTGAAAACATTTTGAAGTTCTAATGATGACTAATGCAGGGACTAATGCAGGGAAAACTAAGACTACGTTCAGACGCGGCGCTTCTAGCCACGTAATCGGCAGTGCCGCTTTTTGGCGCGCAAAAAAGGGCTACTGCTGAAGCTGTGCTTTTCTTGGCACGCTTTTTTCGAGGCCATGTTAACATGTAGCTTATGGGGAAAGCGCGCCGAAAAATGCGCCAAGAATTGCCATGTCAATTCTTTTTGTGCGGGCGCTTTTGCAGTGAAAATGCCAGCACAAAAATATGCGGCAAAACACTGCATCTGAAAGCTTTTCAGCAAAAGCCATGGCTTTTGCAGGAAGGCGTTTCCAGCTTTCTTGGGCACTGCTTTTATGCAAGCGCTCTAAAGCGCCGTGTAAAAGCAGGAATACGCGGCCATTATGCCGCGCCTGAACGTAGCCTTATCTTGTTTCTACATAGAATTTAGAAAGATTGAGCTAGTCTGTTTTTAATCATGTGATGTCATAAACCTAATAGAAAAGAGATTAATTACAGTGCCTTGTGAAAGTATTCAGCCCCCTTGAACTTTTCAACCTTTTGTCACATTTCAGGCTTCAAACATCTAATATATAATCACCAATAATATGTGTCACAAGCTTCCGGTGGTTATGTCGCTATCCCATAATGCACTGTGCCGCCCCGGAAGCCGTGCCATATTAGCATACCCAAGTGATAGGTATGCTAATATGGCGCAAACTGGCGGTGGCACAGGCAACACAACCCCACGCTGCATACGCTGCCTGCAGACCTCCACCAACCTCCCACCTCACCTTTCCCAATGCAGCAGACCCCCCCCCCCCCCACCCCAGCAGTACAACCCCACACCCCCCTCCGGCGCCCGCACAGCCCCGCAGTAGAAGCCTGCACACCCCCCTCCGGCGCCTGCACACCCCCGCAGTAGACCCTGTCTTCCCCGCCGCTCCATCCTCTCTGCTCTGCCCCCCCCTCCTCGCTGTCGCCGTCCTCCCCACCGCTCCCTTTTCCCTGCCGCTCTGTTTTCCCCTCCTCTCTGCTCCATTCCCTACAATTGCCAGCATTCATTGTGTGCACCTGGAGCATTCTGTCACTGGACTCCACACAGGGCCCTGCGCGTGCATGCTGAGGCATGATGGGAGTTGTAGTGTTGTGTGGGTCCAGGCCGTGTCTGGCTACAGCTCCCGGCAGGCTCGGCGGCGGCCGCATCCCCCTGGTTATATTCAGTCACCCGCGGGCTGGGAGCTGTTGTGTGAGTCCAGGCGTTGACTGGCTTAGCCGCCATGCTGAAGTGCATCCCGCCGTGGCGCTGTAACCGCCATGTGGAGTCTGTGGACAAGAGGCCCTGCTCTCTGCACACCGTGCCCGACAACATCTACCGCTACAGTCACAGCCTGGAGAAGCTGCTCCTGGACTCCAACCAGCTGAGGGAGCTGCTGAAGGTGAGGATACTGTGACACCATATACAGTGCTAACCACTGAGCCACCATAAACTGTGCTAACCACTGAGCCACCATATACTGTGCTAACCACTGACCTACCATATACAATGATAACCACTGAGCCACCATATACTGTTATAACCACTGAGCTACCGTAGATAATGCTAACCACTGAGCCACTGTATACAGTGCTAATCATTGACCCACAGTACTGTGCTAACCACTGAGCCACCGTATACAGTCCTAACCACTGAGCCACCATAAACACCATATAAATCCCGCAACAACAGCGTACTTTCTGGAGAGAGGACTCTACTATTTAATGGCTATTTCTTGGCACCAGTTCATTTCACTGCACTCCTGATGCAATCACATCGGGCCTATTTCTAGTAAAGATATAAATTCTAATTTTTTTTTTTGAAGAATCAACAACAAGTGGGACACAATCGTGAAGTGGACTGAAATTTATTGGATATTTTAAACTTTTTTAACAAAGAAAAAAACTGAAAAGTGGGCTGCAGTATTATTCGGCCTTTTGAGCTAATACTTTGCAGCGTCATCTTTTGCTGCGATTACAGCTGCAAGTCGCTTGGGGTATGTCTCTATCAGTTTTGCACATCGAGAGACTGACATTCTTGCCCATTCTTCCTTGCAAAACAGCTGGAGCTCAGTGAGGTTGGATGGAGAGCGTTTGTGAACAGCAGTTTTCAGCTCTTTCCACAGATTCTCGATTGGATTCAGGTCTGGACTGTGACTTGACCATTCTAACACCTGGATACGTTTATTTTTGAACCATTCCATTGTAGATTTTGCTTTATGTTTGGGATCATTGTCTTGTTGGAAGATAAATCTCTGTCCCAGTCTCAGGTCTTTTGCAGACTCCAAGAGGTTTTCTTCCAGAATGGTCCTGTATTTGGCTCTGTCCATCTTCCCATCAATTTTAACCATCTTCCCTGTCCCTGCTGAAGGAAAGCAGGCCCTAACCATGATGCTGCCACCACCATGTTTGACAGTGGGGATGGTGTTTTGAGGGTGATGAGCTGTGTTGCTTTTAGGTCAAACATATCGTTTTGCTTTGTGCCCAAAAAGTTTGATTTTGGTTTCATCTGACCAGAGCACCTTATTCCACATGTTTGCTGTGTCTCCCACTGTCAATGCACAATCTGTATTGAGAGTCTGGTGTGGGTGGGGACAGCTTGTGGCAAACTTCAAACAAGACTTTTTATGGATATCTTTGAGAAATGGCTTATTTCTAGCCCTTTTCCATAACGGCCAGATTTGTGCAGTGTGCAACTAATTGTTGTCCTATGGACAGACTCTCCCACCTCAGCTGTAGATCTCTGCAGTTCATCCAGAGTGATCATGGGCCTTTTGACTGCATCTCTGATCGGTCTTCTCCCTGTTTGCGATGAAAGTTTAGAGGGACGGCTGGGTCTTGGTAGATTTGCAGTGGTCTGATACTCCTTCCATTTCAATATGATCGCTTGCACAGTGCTCCTTGAGATGTTTAAAACTTGGGAAATCTTTTTGTATCCAAATCCGGCATTAGAGTTCGCCACAACAGTATCTCGGACATGCCTGGTGTGTTCCTTGGTCTTCATGATGCTCTCTGCACTTGAAACAGAGCAGGTGCATTTATACGGAGACTTGATTACACACAGGTGGATTCTATTTATCATTACCAGTCATTTAGGACAACATTGGATCATTCAGAGATCCTCACTGAACTTCTGGAGAGAGTTTGCTGCACTGAAAGTAAAGGGGCCGAATAATATTGCACACCCCACTTTTCAGTTTTCTATTTGTTAAAAAAATGTCAATTATCCAATAAATTTCTTTCCACTTCACGATTGTGTCCCACTTGTTTATTCTTCACAAAAAAGTAATAATTTATATCTTTATGTTTGAAGCCTGAAATGTGGCAAAAGGTTGAAAAGTTCAGGGGGCCAAATACTTTCACGAGGCACTGTAATTGGGTAGAATGGCAAAATGAGCGATTGCTTTACAATAGGATAACTGCAATATATACTAAGAGGATAAAAATGTTGGGAGAGCTGCTTTAATGAAATTTCTGGCTACATGTATAGTGTCTATCAGTTTTACCGAAGCTCCTCAATCTAGTGTAAATGACAGATTTGTGGTGTGAACCCTTACAAATTATATATATACATTCAGCGCTATTAATTCCATATTGCTTTACATACATTTGCAACACTGTCCCCAAGTGTGGGAGGAAACTGGAGTGCTCAGAGGACACCCACGCAAACACTGGGAGAACATACAAACTCCTTACAGATGTTGTCCTTCGTGGGATTTGAACCCAGGACCCCAGCTCTGCAAGGCTGCAGTGCTATCACTGATCCACTGTGCCGCCCTAAATTGGATAGTTGCATAGATATACCCAGTTGTTACTTCTACTGTTGACATTCTGTAATTATTTTTGGCCACATCACTAACATAAAGTACCATATTTTTCACTTTATTAAACACACTGGATTATAAAACGCATCCCAAATTTGGTGAAAAAAAACAAAAAACATTTTTAATGTAAATGGGGTCCATCTTATAATGCCAGTGTCCATCTTGCAATCAGTTTATATGTCCTCCATCCTGGTACATGAGTACCCCCCATCCTAGTATATATAGCCTCTATCCTAGCATATATAGCCTCAATTCTTGTGCATGGACCCCCATCCTGAACTCACTAATGTCTTACTGAGCGGGGTTGTGGTGGTGGAGCAAGGGTGGCAGAGACAGGTTCCATGGAGGATGTGGGCAGTGGGACAAAGCTGCAGGACTGGAGCTGTGGGGGTTTCGCGGCGTTGTGCCAAGGTGGCTGCCATTCACTTTTCGGGTTCTTGCAGGCCTCTACTGACCAGGACTTCCACAAAATGGCTGCGTTGTTGGCGCATGCGCAGATTGAAATTCGCAGTCATTTTCTGGACGTCCTGGTCAGTAGAGGCCTTAGACAAAAATCCACATGGTTTGGATTTAGATATTTAGGCTCGGTTTGCTGTAGGGTTTTCCAGAGCAAATCAGATCCTTACAGTACACAGTTCACACAGAGCAGCACTGTGGTCAATTTACTATTTCCCTGCACAGATGCTTAATTTTGCAGGGAAAGTGGTTGTTAAACCTGTCCAGTTAACCAATTATAATAGCTGCTCAATTTTGCAGGTGATTCAGCTATTTCCCTACATAATTAATCATTTAGGAGGGAAACACTGCTACGGCTGTGCTTGGTCATAGAGCCTAAATGCAGCCTTATACTTAGAGGTTATCTACTACTAATGTTACCCCCTTTCTTTTGTCCTAACACTTTCCCAATATACATTTACTACCTACCCTGCTCCTGTAAGCTTACCTCTTTAAGAGGCTCATAAATACTTTTTTTTGTTGTTGTAGCTTTGATCCTACTGGTCTGGAGACCGGATTCAGACCAACTGAGCCAGCCACGTCATTGGTGGGGACTGAGGAGAGTGAGGTCTGATCTGAGCATGCGTGCACAGACTGCTGTCAGTCACGGCGAGGCAGCCCCGCCCCCACCAGTGACGTGCCCTGCCAGTTGGTCCGAGTCCGGTCTGCAGCCTAGAAGGATTAATGCTAGAAAAACAATAAAGGTATTTACTAGCCTCGGGGAGATAAGCTTACAGGAGCAGGGTAGATACTAGAATTATATTAGGAAAGTGTTAGGAAGAGTTCAGACAAAAGAAAGGGGTCATATAAGTAGTGGAAAAACCTCTTTAAAATCATCATCTTCTATATTCTACCTTACTCCAGCCAGAAATGGCTGATAACAGGAAAGAATACATTGCATTATAATTTCTAAGCAAATGCAGATAAGTAAGCTATATGTTTAGGTACCATAGAGGGACGTGCAGTGACACAGGAGCGCGCTCCAGGTAACATTACTCGGGTGTGGCCTTCCCATGTCAGGAAGATGACTGTAATCAGGTTTCCATTAGAAAGAGTGTGCACTAAACTAGGCTTTTAACGGCTTCATTAGGCTGAATTAAAAGGGTTACGTCAGTCGATCTCCAGCTGCATTCTGTTATTCTTCTTTGTTTTTTTTGTGAGATGGTATTCCTCCCTGATATTCCAGTCTGTGACTGAGCAGATGTAGTGTTAGTTAAGGTGCACGTTCTCCCTGCATATTGTCTCTTCTGGGCTGAAACTTAGAATCATAGAATGGCAGAGTTGGAAGTGAACTTAAGGTCCATTGGCCCTAACACCTTGCGGGTGCAGATTTTCCTAAATCATCCCAGTCATATATTTATCCAGCCTCTGCTTGAAGATTTTCATTGATGCAGAGCTCACAACGTCTCGTGGCAGCCGGTTCCACTCTCAGACTGCCCTCACTGTCAGAAAGTTTTTTGTCTAACTTTTATGTAAACGTCATCTTTGCTCCGCTCGTTTTTAGGAGTCTGCTGTTCATTGAACAGTAGTCGGTCAGATGTATTATATCCTTGGGGAAAAAAAACATACTGACCCAAAGCCGCTTCAATCAAGGGACTGGTGAGGGGTAGCAAAATTGAACATCTGTTGTTCAGTAACTTATGGTAAGATCTAACCATATTCAGTTACCTACAAAGGTAAGAGAAATTCTAACAGGTTCCCATTTTGTGGTGTTTTCTTTTTACTTACAACATTTTTTCTGACTTATTCACCCTTTTCTTTGTTTCCCTTAGCAGAGAAGACGGCAATAAAAAAGTACTATATTGCTGTTATTCTTTGTATTCCCACTAGAGGGCAGTTTTCACACTGTCAGTAAAACAATTCCTTTGTACGGTGTACATGGATTGCTATAACCGAGCGCAGGTCCTGGCTTTGAATTTACAGATATGTACTTTTTTTCTTCTCATTTTTAAATGACAAATTGAGCATTTCATATTATGTTGATATATTTTCCTATACAACTTTCTGCAGTTTGCAATAAATAAATCAACAATTATGTAAATCAATCAACACAACTAATATAAAAAGTTATTTCTCCCAATTCAATAAAATGCCACTATTACTGACTAACTGCAGTCTCAGAATTATTCACCCCATCATGTCAAGCATCTTCAGTACTTAGTAGAGTTCCTCTGGCTGCTATGACCTGCTGCAAACATGATGCATGGCCAGACACCATCTTTTGGCAGTGTTCCTCAGGATTCTTGGCAATATCCTGGTGGGCCATGGCCTCCAGTTCATCAATAATCTTGAGTTTGTTGCAGCCAACTTCTTTAAAGATCGCCAAAGAATTTCATGTCAGATGACTCTGAAAGCTACTCCAGAATCTTCTAGGAATTCCTCTATAACCAGTCCTTGGTGGACTTCTTGTGCTTTTCTTGGCATGATTATCCTGTTGGAAGGTCCGTTGATGCCCAAACTCAGTTTCCTCACAGACTGTATGATATTATCTCCTAATATTTCCTGATTCTGCATTAACCACATTTTGCCCCTCATACGCTGCAGGTTTCCAGTGCCAGAGGAAACAAAGTAGCCCTGGAGTATCACCGAGCCACCACCACACTTCACTGTAAAAATCACCGAGCCACCACCACACTTCACTGTAAAAATCACAGAGCCAACACCACACTTCACTGTAAAAATCATCGAGCCAACACCATACTTCACTGTAAAAATCACTGAGCCAACACCATACTTCACTGTAAAAATCACCGAGCCAACACCATACTTCACTGTAAAAATCACTGAGCCAACACCACACTTCACTGTAAAAATAACTGAGCTAACACCACACTTCACTGTAAAAATCACCGAGCCACCACCACACTTCACTGTAAAAATCACCGAGCCACCACCACACTTCACTGTAAAAATCACCGAGCCACCACCACACTTCACTGTAAAAATCACCGAGCCACCACCACACTTCACTGTAAAAATCACCGAGCCACCACCACACTTCACTGTAAAAATCACCGAGCCACCACCACACTTCACTGTAAAAATCACCGAGCCAACACCACACTTCACTGTAAAAATCATCGAGCCAACACCATACTCCACTGTAAAAATCACTGAGCCAACACCATACTTCACTGTAAAAATCACTGAGCCAACACCACACTTCACTGTAAAAATCACCGAGCCACCACCACACTTCACTGTAAAAATCACCGAGCTAACACCACACTTCACTGTAAAAATCACCGAGCCACCACCACACTTCACTGTAAAAATCACCGAGACAACACCACACTTCACTGTAAAAATCACTGAGCCAACACCACACTTCACTGTAAAAATCACCGAGCCAACACCACACGTCACTGTAAAAATCACCGAGCCAACACCACACTTCACTGTAAAAATCACAGAGCCAACACCACACGTCACTGTAAAAATCACCGAGCCAACACCATACTTCACTGTAAAAATCACTGAGCCAACACCACACTTTACTGTAAAAATCACCGACCCAACACCATACTTCACTAAAAATCACCGAACCAACACCATACTTCACTGTAAAAATCACCGAGCTATCACCACACTTCACTGTAAAAATCACCGAGCCAACACCATACCTCACTGTAAAAATCACCGAACCAACACCACACTTGACTGTAAAAATCACCGAACCAACACCATACTTCACTGTAAAAATCACCGAGCCAACACCACACTTCACTGTAAAAATCACTGAGCCAACACCACACTTCACTGTAAAAATCACCGAACCAACACCATACTTCACTGTAAAAATCACTGAGCCAACGCCACACTTCACTGTAAAAATCACTGAGCCAACACCACACTTCACTGTAAAAATCACTGAGCTAACACCATACCTCACTGTAAAAATCACCGAACCAACACCACACTTCACTGTAAAAATCACTGAGCCAATACCACACTTCACTGTAAAAATCACCGAGCCAACACCATACCTCACTGTAAAAATCACCGAACCAACACCACACTTCACTGTAAAAATCACCGAACCAACACCACACTTCACTGTAAAAATCACCGAGCCAACACCATACCTCACTGTAAAAATCACCGAACCAACACCACACTTCACTGTAAAAATCACCGAACCAACACCATACTTCACTGTAAAAATCACCGAGCCACCACCACACTTCACTGTAAAAATCACTGAGCCACCACCACACTTCACTGTAAAAATCACTGAGCCAACACCACACTTCACTGTAAAAATCACCGAGCCAACACCACACTTCACTGTAAAAATCACCGAGCCAACACCACACCTCACTGTAAAAATCACCAAACCAACACCACACTTCACTGTAAAAATCACCGAGCCAACACCACACCTCACTGTAAAAATCACCGAACCAACACCACACTTCACTGTAAAAATCACCGAACCAACACCACACTTCACTGTAAAAATCACCGAGCCACCACCACACTTCACTGTAAAAATCACCAAGCCAACACCACACGTCACTGTAAAAATCACCGAACCAACACCATACTTCACTGTAAAAATCACTGAGCCAACACCACACTTCACTGTAAAAATCACCGAACCAACACCACACTTCACTGTAAAAATCACCGAGCCACCACCACACTTCACTGTAAAAATCACCGAGCCAACACCACACTTCACTGTAAAAATCACTGAGCCAACACCACACTTCACTGTAAAAATCACCGAGCCAACACCACACTTCACTGTAAAAATCACCGAGCCACCACCACACTTCACTGTAAAAATCACCGAGCCAACACCACACTTCACTGTAAAAATCACCGAGCTGAGATTGGTCTAATAAGCGCAACACTCAGGAGGAGACAGGCGTTGCCTCATCACTGCCATCATCTGTACTCTAAATGACCACTTGCTGATATCAGTGTACCTGAAGGCAGGAAGCCAAATTAGGGCTCGGACACACTCTCCTACCTACATGCGAGTCTGTCGGACAAGACTCAGAAGAGACTGGAGCAGTGACCCTGAACGGCGTCTCCCTCTCTGGATGGGAGTGTTGTGCTGCACAAGAACACAAGCAGCTGACACTCTGGTCCGACAGACTCGCATTTAAGTAGCAGAGTGTGTCCGAGCCCTTACTCTAGTAAAGTGATCTGATGTTTCTTAACTATCCATGCTGCACAAAATTATTATTTTTTTAAATGAAGGTTAAGTTACTCTTGAAAACATCTGTGACTTATTTATCAGTTTTTTTGTGCATATTTTCTTGTAACTTTGCTTGCACTTTTGGGTGGTTAGAGGTCTACACGGAGACCTTCAGAGAGTTCTGGCCCAGAGACCTTCAGAGAGTTCTGGCCCAGAGACCTTCAGAGAGTTCTGGCCCAGAGACCTTCAGAGAGTTCTGGCCCGGAGACCTTCAGAGAGTTCTGGCCCGGAGACCTTCAGAGAGTTCTGGCCCAGAGACCTTCAGAGAGTTCTGGCCCAGAGACCTTCAGAGAGTTGTGGCCCAGAGACCTTCAGAGAGTTCTGGCCCAGAGACCTTCAGAGAGTTCTGGCCCGGGGACCTTCAGAGAGTTGTGGCCCAGAGACCTTCAGAGAGTTGTGGCCCAGAGACCTTCAGAGAGTTGTGGCCCAGAGACCTTCAGAGAGTTGTGGCCCAGAGACCTTCAGAGAGTTGTGGCCCAGAGACCTTCAGAGAGTTGTGGCCCAGAGACCTTCAGAGAGTTGTGGCCCGGGGACCTTCAGAGAGTTCTGGCCCGGGGACCTTCAGAGAGTTCTGGCCCGGGGACCTTCAGAGCGTCGCGATTCTGGCGTCTGGCCGGGGACCTTCAGAGCGTTCTGGCCCGGGACCTCAGAGCGTTCTGGCCCGGGGACCTTCAGAGCGTTCTGGCCCGGGGACCTTCAGAGCGTTCTGGCCCGGGGACCTTCAGAGCGTTCTGGCCCGGTGACCTTCAGAGAGTTCTGGCCTGGGGACCTTCAGAGAGTTCTGGCCCGGGGACCTTCAGAGAGTTCTGGCCCGGGGACCTTCAGAGAGTTCTGGCCCGGGGACCTTCAGAGCGTTCTGGCCCGGGGACCTTCAGAGCGTTCTGGCCCGGGGACCTTCAGAGAGTTCTGGCCCGGGGACCTTCAGAGCGTTCTGGCCCGGGGACCTTCAGAGAGTTCTGGCCCGGGGACCTTCAGAGAGTTCTGGCCCGGGGACCTTCAGAGAGTTCTGGCCCGGGGACCTTCAGAGCGTTCTGGCCCGGGGACCTTCAGAGCGTTCTGGCCCGGGGACCTTCAGACTTTGTTTTTACTGTTTGCTTTGCAAACTTAATCCCTGTGACTGCTGCCGTCAAATCTTGTACAGGTCTTTTGCAGTCGCTGGAGAGGTTTTGACCACTTGCCTCTGGTGGCCGCCAGTGATCATTTCCTTTTTTTCTAACATCCACGTCTTCCTATTATTTTGAACTTGTGATCTTTAATTCTAGCTCTCTCTCCAGCAACATTCAGTCCTTATGTATTTTTGCATCCTTCTCTTGTTTTCTGCAAATCAGTGATCTCATAAAGGGGTTGTCTAGTTGTTTTATGTTGATTGTCTATCTCGACAATAGTCCATCAATATCTGATTGATGTGTGTGCGAAACCTGACACTCCCAGCCAGGGGCGGACCCAGACTGTAGTGGGCCCTGGTGCAAGAAATTTTTCGGGGCCCCCCCCCTGGAATTCAGTGCCAGAATAGTGCCGCAGGTGTGCAGCACAGCCAGCGGCGTAGCAACTGTTTGTGGCGCCTGGGGCGGTCGAAAAATGTTTCCGCCCCTTTGGTTATTGATAATCTGGAAATGTACATAGCATATACTGTCTGCCCCTATATACAAGAATATAACTACTATACTAAAACACAAAGAGAAGGGGTGCAATTGCCACCTCTGCAGAACATGTATATGGCAACAAGCAGGAGTCAAGGAGGGCCCGGGGCCGAAGCAATTTTCGCCGCCGTGCTGTGGAGTTCATAATGCAATATAAATGCAAAAAAACTTTATTCTTAATATTATGTCACAATACCGGGATCTGAGGATCTTCTATTTGGAGGTCAGGGGCTCTCTGATGCCATGTTGCTGTCTGTCTCGCTGTCGTCCTCTTTTGACACTGGAGTGCGGTGGACAAGAGAGCATTAACTGGTTAATAACAAGAAGTATGGTGTGTGTACTGAGCCATAAACCCTCCCCATACCAGTAGAATTACTATATGGATTTTAGTATTCGGGTACGAACACACTGGTGTGAAACTCTGATGAGTGCAACGTGTGATTTTCTCGCATTGCAATCAATCTCTGAGAGCAGATTGGCGAGTGTCGGACGCTTTTTTCTCATCCAGATTTAGGATGAGAAAAAAGTTGCAACATGCTGCGACAGTCTGCGATTCACACCGAGACTCACCAATGCAAGTCTACGGATCCGACAAAATCACAGACCACACACGATCCATCCGAGTCTGAGGCTGCGTTCACACATTGCGTATTTTGCTGCGCTTTTTTACGCGCGCGTTCTCAAAATACGCAATGTGCCTTTTGTCTGCCAGCAAAGTGAATGTGAAATTCACTTTGCAGTGCAGACATTGGGCAAAAATACGCAGTGCGTTTATGGGAGAAAACGCAGCTGCGTAAAGAATTGAGATGTGAATTCTTTACGCAGCTGCTCCTGCATTTTCTCCCTGTGATGTCACAGAGGGGAGGAAGAATCCTGCTTCCTCCTCCCCCCTGTGACAGCTGTGACCGCCCATTAGATTTCGCAGTGTATTAATATACACTGCGAAATCTAAATTAAACAAAAGCAAGTGTATGAAAAATAAAAAAGAAAGAATACTTTACCTGTCCGACGCCTTTTCCCGGTGTCCAGTGCCAAGCGAGGTGTCTTCTGCCAGGACCTGTGGTGACATCAGAGGGCCATTCCCGGCGCAAACGCAAAAAAGCGCAACAAAATACGCAATGTGTGAACGCAGCCTGACACTTTTTTTCACGGATACATTCTCATTCTGTAGCTGAGAACACTGTAAAATGTTCCTGTAAATGATTCTACAGTAATAGCTGCTGATAAAAAACACTGACTGCACACGGATGTCACATGGATGTGATCTGAGAGAAATGTCGGACACTCGCACAGCAGTTGCCAAACGGACTAAAAAACAGATGTTACTCGTCCGACTCTCCTGGAAACAGACCGATTTTAAGGCGGCGGGAGACAGTGTACCACCATGTCCTCAGCTCCGTGCTGTGCACAGACAGTGTACCACCATGTCCTCAGCTCCGTGCTGTGCACAGACAGTGTACCACCATGTCCTCAGCTCCGTGCTGTGCACAGACAGTGTACCACCATCTCCCTAGCTCTGTGCTGTGCACAGTGTACCACCATGTCCTCAGCTCCGTGCTGTGCACCACCATGTCCTCTGCACACCCTCGATCCATGTCCTCTGCACACCCTCGATCAATGTCCTCTGCACACCCTCGATCAATGTCCTCTGCACACCCTCGATCAATGTCCTCTGCACACCCTCGATCAATGTCCTCTGCACACCCTCGATCAATGTCTTGCCCCTCGTCAATGTCTCTGCACACCCTCGATCAATGTCCTCTGCACACCCTCGATCATGTCCTCTGCACACCCTCGATCCATGTCCTCTGCACACCCTCGATCCATGTCCTCTGCACACCCTCGATCCATGTCCTCTGCACACCCTCGATCCATGTCTCTGCACCCTCGATCCATGTCCTCTGCACACCCTCGATCCATGTCCTCTGCACACCCTCGATCCATGTCCTCTGCACACCCTCGATCCATGTCCTCTGCACACCCTCGATCCATGTCCTCTGCACACCCTCGATCCATGTCCTCTGCACACCCTCGATCCATGTCCTCTGCACACCCTCGATCCATGTCCTCTGCAACCCTCGATCCATGTCCTCTGCACACCCTCGATCCATGTCCTCTGCACACCCTCGATCCATGTCCTCTGCACACCCTCGATCCATGTCCTCTGCACACCCTCGATCCATGTCCTCTGCACACACTCCATCACGTCCTCTGCACACCCCCTCCACGTCCTCTTCCCACCCCCTCCACGTCCTCTGCCCACCCCCTCCACGTCCTCTGCGCACCACTCCACGTCCTCTGCGCACCACTCCACGTCCTCTGCGCACCACTCCACGTCCTCTGCGCACCCCCACGTCCTCTGCGCACCCCCCACGTCCTCTGCGCACCCCCCCACGTCCTCTGCGCACCGTCCTCTGCGCACCCCCCCGTCCTCTGCGCACCCCCCTCTGCGCACCGTCCTCTGCGCACCGTCCTCTGCGCACCGTCCTCTGCGCACCCCTCCACGTCCTCTGCGCACCCCCCTCGTCCTCTGCGCACCCCCCTCGTCCTCTGCGCACCCCCCTCGTCCTCTGCGCACCCCCTCACGTCCTCTGCGCACCCCCCCACGTCCTCTGCGCACCCCCCACGTCCTCTGCGCACCCCCCCACGTCCTCTGCGCACCCCCCACGTCCTCTGCGCACACCCCCACGTCCTCTGCGCACCCCCCCCTCGTCCTCTGCGCACCCCCCCACGTCCTCTCCCTGCCTACACACCCCCCTCGTCCTCTACACACACACCCTCGTCCTCTGCACACACACCCTCGTCCTCTGCACACCCCCCCTCGTCCTCTGCACACACCCCTCGTCCTCTGCACACCCCCCCTCAGTCCTCTGCACACCCCCCCCTCGTCCTCTGAACACACACCCTCGTCCTCTGCACCCCCCCCCCCTCGTCCTCTGCACACACACCCTCATCCTCTGCACACCCCCCCTCGTCCTCTGCACACACCCTCGTCCTCTGCACACCCCCCCTCGTCCTCTGCACACCCCCCCTCGTCCTCTGCACACCCCCCCTCGTCCTCTGCACACCCCCCCTCGTCCTCTGCACACCCTCCCTCGTCCTCTGCACACCCCCCCCTCGTCCTCTGCACACCCTCCCTCGTCCTCTGCACACCCCCCCTCGTCCTCTGCACACCCCCCCTGTCCTCTGCAACCCCCCCCCTCGTCCTCTGCACACACACCCTCGTCCTCTGCAGACACCCCCATGTTACATGGGCCATGTGCACCTTGTAAAGTCAGTCCCAGTTCCTTACTCTTGCAGTTCATCTTGCCGGGCAAAATGTAGCTCCGCCCACCTGAGTCACATGTGCGTGACGTCATCGCAGGTCCTGTAACACCCGGCATCTGTCCCCGCCGGTGGTGCTATGATCCTGCCGACCTCAGCCAGCGTCATGCACCACCACTGGTGAGGTGAGGAGTGGGGGCGCGATGACCGGAGGGGGAGGCGGGGTGTGAGGTGTCCAGGGGGGGTGTGAGGCATCCAGGTGGGTGTGAGGTGTCCAGGGGGCGGGGTGTAAGGTGTCCAGGGGGCGGGGTCACCCGGCCGGGGCTCAGAGCAGGAAAAAAAAAGACACACAAAAAAGAACACGTCGCCGCCCTCCCCGAAAAGTGCCTAATGGCAATTACGGCCCTGCCACTTCCCCCCCGGAACTTAATGCCAGAACAGTGCCGCGGGTGTGCAGCGCCACTGACACCCGACAGCACCACCCCCACACTACTGTCTGTCTGACAGGGGAACGGACCTGCCGCTGGAGCCCCAGGGGCCCCCTAGCTGGTCGGGGCCCTGGTGCAGCTGCACCAGCTGCACCACGGTAGTTCCGCCCCTGCTCCCAGCGATCAGCTGTTGCCTGTGCGGACAGTGGATGAATGTGCTCACTTGTAGGACAGCACAGTTCCATCAATGTTATAGCAGCCATGGAGGGGTGCTGCGGATCCACCCCTATATTGCTTGGAGTCAGCTTTCTACTGTAAACCTTATGCGAGCCACGCTCTATTTAAACCTCCAAAAGCTTACGTCAAGTTGCCAGTTATAAGTTGTATTTACCCTGGTTTCCTTATTCTTTGTGCCTGCTTCTTGAGTCTCCCAGTTACAATTCTGAATTCTTATTACATGCCAGTAATACCTATCAGTGTACATGGTGCATAGTGTTATATCCTCCATAGTTTAACAAGATAATGAATGTGAAAGAAACGTATCACACAACTACCACAACAGCAGTCCTAATTTACCCGTCAATCTAATAGTAATGGCCAGGGGTAACCTATGCAACCACATATGGGGCCACGTCTACCGCCAAAGCAGGTGGAATTGTGCATTAAGATGATGTATTGGACTGTAAGGGACCCACATGGCCTTCATACTCTTCTGTATGTTTCTGGTCATGGACTATTCTAAAGTTAGATCATCAATATTAACAAGGGCAAGGAGTTTGACCTTGTCTTATCCTTTTTTTTTCTCCCACCGCATAGACTGATGTATATGGCCATCTTTAGAGTACAACCTTTCATTGATGCAAAGGAAGTGTAGTCTTATTTTAGAACAGATTGTTATATCTTACTCTTGCCAGCAGATGGCAATACATCCACTACTGAAACACTGCTCAAATAAACAATTACCGTACTTATGTATGGGCAATAACTTTTTTTACCTTTTCTCTGGCTGTGGTTGAATGATAATAATAATAATAATATTTAATTATTTATATATATATTAATTCCACAGTGCTTTACATATATTATCATCACTGTCCCCATCTCTCCCCTCCTTTATCTGTACGACTTGATTGTCCATATATATTGTACCTGTCATCGTCTACCCTTTTCCATATGTAAAGCACCATGGAATCTAATGGCGCTATATAACTAATAATAATAATAATTTGGGCTCACAATCTATATTTCCTATCAGTATGTCTTTAGATATATTTATATTGTTTGTACAAATCCTTCTCACCAAAGACTACCTCAAGAGAATAAGAGAACGACCTGAGCAGTTCAGGGTGGAAATTCTTCCATATATTCCCACCCAAATTATTATCCATATAGGGCACCATTAGTTACATTTTTGTAAATAGGGGACATAATTATAGTAGTTATATTCTTGTACATGGGGCAGTATTATAGTAGTTATATTCTTGTACATAGAGGGCAGTATTATAGTAGTTATATTCTTGTATATAGGAGCAGTATTATAGTAGTTATATTCTTGTACATAGGAGCAGTATTATAGTAGTTATATTCTTGTACATAGGAGCAGTATTATAGTAGTTATATTCTTGTACATAGGAGCAGTATTATAGCAGTTATATTCTTGTACATAGGGGCAGTATTATAGTAGTTTAATACTGCCCCTATGTACAAGAATATACTATAATACTGCCCCTATGTACAAGAATATTAGTATATTCTTGTACATAGGGGCAGTATTATAGTATTTATATTCTTGTATATAGGAGCAGTATTATAGTAGTTATATTCTTGCACATATGAGCAATATTATAGTAGTTATATTCTTGTACATAGGAGCAGTATTATAGTAGTTATATTCTTGTACATAGGGGCAGTATTATAGTAGTTATATTCTTGTACATAGGAGCAGTATTATAGTAGTTATATTCTTGTATATAGGGGCAGTATTATAGCAGTTATATTCTTGTACATAGGGGCAGTATTATAGTAGTTATATTCTTGTACATAGGGGCAGTATTATAGTAGTTATATTCTTGTATATAGGGGCAGTATTATAGTAGTTATATTTTTGTACATAGAGGGCAGTATTATAGCAGTTATATTCTTGTACATAGGGGCAGTATTATAGTAGTTATATTCTTGTACATAGGGGCAGTATTATAGTAGTTATATTCTTGTATATAGGAGCAGTATTATAGTAGTTATATTCTTGTACATAGGAGCAGTATTATAGTAGTTATATTCTTGTACATAGGGACAGTATTATAGTAGTTATATTCTTGTATATGGGGGCAGTATTATAGTAGTTATATTCTTGTATATAGGGGGCAGTATTATAGTAGTTATATTCTTGTACATAGGGGGCAGTATTATAGTAGTTATATTGTACGTGGGGCAGTATTATAGTAGTTATATTCTTGTATATAGGAGCAGTATTATAGTAGTTATATGCTAGTACATAGGAGCAGTATTATAGCAGTTATATTCTTGTATATAGGAGCAGTATTATAGCAGTTATATTCTTGTATATAGGAGCAGTATTATAGTAGTTATATTCTTGTACATGAGGACAGTATTATAGAAGTTATATTCTTAAACATAGGGGCAGTATTATAGTAGTTATATTCTTATACATAGGGGCAGTATTATAGTAGTTATATTCTTGTACATATGGAGCAGTATTATAGCAGTTATATTCTTGTACATAGGAGCAGTATTATAGTAGTTATATTCTTGTACATAGGAGCAGTATTATAGCAGTTATATTCTTGTACATAGGGGCAGTATTATAGTAGTTTAATACTGCCTCTATGTACAAGAATATACTATAATACTGCCCCTATGTACAAGAATATTAGTATATTCTTGTACATAGGGGCAGTATTATAGTATTTATATTCTTGTATATAGGAGCAGTATTATAGTAGTTATATTCTTGCACATATGAGCAATATTATAGTAGTTATATTCTTGTACATAGGAGCAGTATTATAGTAGTTATATTCTTGTACATAGGGGCAGTATTATAGTAGTTATATTCTTGTACATAGGAGCAGTATTATAGTAGTTATATTCTTGTATATAGGGGCAGTATTTGTCCATATATATTGTACCTGTCATCGTCTACCCTTTTCCATATGTAAAGCACCATGGAATCTAATGGCGCTATATAACTAATAATAATAATAATTTGGGCTCACAATCTATATTTCCTATCAGTATGTCTTTAGATATATTTATATTGTTTGTACAAATCCTTCTCACCAAAGACTACCTCAAGAGAATAAGAGAACGACCTGAGCAGTTCAGGGTGGAAATTCTTCCATATATTCCCACCCAAATTATTATCCATATAGGGCACCATTAGTTACATTTTTGTAAATAGGGGACATAATTATAGTAGTTATATTCTTGTACATGGGGCAGTATTATAGTAGTTATATTCTTGTACATAGAGGGCAGTATTATAGTAGTTATATTCTTGTATATAGGAGCAGTATTATAGTAGTTATATTCTTGTACATAGGAGCAGTATTATAGTAGTTATATTCTTGTACATAGGAGCAGTATTATAGTAGTTATATTCTTGTACATAGGAGCAGTATTATAGCAGTTATATTCTTGTACATAGGGGCAGTATTATAGTAGTTTAATACTGCCCCTATGTACAAGAATATACTATAATACTGCCCCTATGTACAAGAATATTAGTATATTCTTGTACATAGGGGCAGTATTATAGTATTTATATTCTTGTATATAGGAGCAGTATTATAGTAGTTATATTCTTGCACATATGAGCAATATTATAGTAGTTATATTCTTGTACATAGGAGCAGTATTATAGTAGTTATATTCTTGTACATAGGGGCAGTATTATAGTAGTTATATTCTTGTACATAGGAGCAGTATTATAGTAGTTATATTCTTGTATATAGGGGCAGTATTATAGCAGTTATATTCTTGTACATAGGGGCAGTATTATAGTAGTTATATTCTTGTACATAGGGGCAGTATTATAGTAGTTATATTCTTGTATATAGGGGCAGTATTATAGTAGTTATATTTTTGTACATAGAGGGCAGTATTATAGCAGTTATATTCTTGTACATAGGGGCAGTATTATAGTAGTTATATTCTTGTACATAGGGGGCAGTATTATAGTAGTTATATTCTTGTACATAGGATCAGTATTATAGTAGTTATATTCTTATACATGAGGACCGTATTATAGAAGTTATATTCTTGTATATAAGGGACAGTATTATAGTAGTAATATTCTTGTACGTAGGAGCAGTATGGCAATCATTTTTCCAGATGTTCCAAACAGTCTGAAGGGGGCTTCATGAAAATTATTTCACCCCAGTCCTCTGTAGTCTAATCCTGTATTTCCTGCAGACTTTCAGTCAGTCTTTGATGGCTTTTAAGCTGCTCTTATTGACACTAGGCTTGTCTCTAAAAGCCTTCACCTCACTGTGTGTTTAGATGTACTGCGACCTGCCTGCTGCTATTTCTGAGCAAGCTCTGCATTGTTGTTGCACTGATCCCATAGCTGACTTCTGCTTAGGAGCTGGTCATGGCACTTGCTGGGACTTCTTGGTCTCCATGAAGCCTAAATCACAGCAATTAAGCCTTTATCTTTAAAGTTATTGATGATTCAATAAGTGGTTGATTTAGGGACAATCTTAGAAGCAGCAATGTCCTTGCCTGTAATTCCCCTTTTCGATGCAAGTGCAGTGATGATTGCATATGTTATCTTGGAAGTAACCATGGTTAAAAGAAGACAACAATTATATCAAGCACCAATCCCATTTTAAAGCAACCGATCTCTTATAATCCTATCAGCATGACAGTGTAATATCAAATGACTTTTGTTTGTCAACATTTTCTCCTGAGCTAACAAGAAAGTCACTGAAATTCTCTAGCAGGTCACTTTGTGGCAAAGCTGCCATTAACTTGAAATGTTTACATCTTGTGGTTCCTCCTGATAAAGGGGCACATAGACCCTGAAATGCGTAGAGAATAAATCACACACATAATGTATAAATTCCTGCCAATTAGTTTATTTGACTAATTTGAACGATAGTGTGGTTTGAAAGCCCCCATTTCTGCTTCATGGATTTCTGGATTGAGCACATTTGTGACATAATTTGTCGACAATTGTAAAGGGAGCTGCCAGCAGCGGATCTTGATGATTTTCCCAGATACATTCAGTGCTGCAGAACATTCCTATTAATAACCTCATTGGTAGCAGCCAAGGCTGTAAGTGCCGGCATTTCTGCACAGGGTGCTCAGAGTTTACACTGAATAAATGGAGAGGTTTGGAGCTTTGTTTCCATTTTTTATCATAGTCATTTCATTACCATGTCTCTCAATCCTGTGATTTCCATAAGGCCACTACTTTACCTTCTTGTTGCTTCAATTTCAATGTTGAGTTTAGTAACAGTATTATAGTAGTTATCCTGGACTAAAACATGGATGGAGTATAATTTGTGGGTTTCTGGGACAGATATGAAGATGCCATGCACATCAGTGAACAAAACTCTTACAATTGTGCTCGTGTTCTGCATTTAATAGAAACAACCATATTTTATCCCTGACGGTGGAGAAAAAAGTAGTTGGCACAACACTAAACGTGTGGTAATGGTAACTTGGAGCGGAGGGACAGCTGGCATGCCATTAATTTTGCATGTCTCTCAAGAATGTAGCGCAATGAGAGCATCAATAATGCAGGATATTTTGTATTAGATTTTTGACTGACAGGGAGGCTTTTAGAATTAGTCTGGTGGTTATCACGGTAATAATCAGTAGGTCTTGTCTGTCTCTCATTCACTTATCAAATACATTGGTTGTTAACTGACCATGCAGCTCCATATTGGCATCCAAACACATGAGCTCTCTACTTCTGCTGGTTACTGAATGAAGGAGGGTTTTTCACCAACATTTATGGCAAATTTAAAGACATGGGGATCTCCAGTGTCATGAGAATTTCACTGGCAGCCCTCCTGCCTCCTCTCCGTATTCCTCCCTCAGGTTCCTATGTCACTGTGACCTGTCAATCAGAGACAAGAGACTGTGGGCGGGGAAAGGTAGAGAAGCACGAAAGCTGCAAGTGCATTGCCACGCCCACTGCACTTGCAAACCATTGCCATAAAAGGCAACTATTTATTTCCTCTAGAAATGTAATGATTTACATAGCAATAAGGCACCTTTATATACTTGCCACTAGTTTGGGGTATATAATCCTTATGACATGTTCTCTTTAAATCTTTGTAAGTGTTGAAGAGCAGCTCGGCACTTTATCACCCAAGCAGCTATGCCTGAGGCCACCTAGTGTGGGTGCATGGTGACAATGTCCTAGCTGTGGAAAGGAATAAGGATAAGGAGTGGGCAGGGAGAAAATGTGCAGGGGACAGGGGGGAAGGTGACATTCAGCTGCCTGTGATTTTTTTCCCCCTTTGAGCAGCTCATGAAGGCAAGATAAACATACATCAATGGGACAATTTGCATATTTTTCCTGTATGGGTATGCTTCAATGATCTGTATGTATATAGACTCATACAGTCCATATATAACTCATCCATATAAAAAGCTAGAGCGCTGGAGCTTCCTGGTGTATGCTTTATCATGTAGTCACCATTAAGCTTTCATGGCACCTTGTAAAAAAATCTATATCTATATATTATATAGATCTATATGTATAGGTGTGTGTATTGTACTGATCACTTGTTTTAGGCAGGTGTGGGGAAAAATGATGCTAATTAAGGATGTTTTCAGAACTAGAAGTTTCGGTTGATACTTATCATTCAACAAAATGCAAAGTGAATGAACAACATAGAAATTTGAACCATACCAGTATTTGGTGTGACCGCCCTTCACCTTCAGAACAGCATCAGCTCTTCTAGGACTATTTGTACAGTTTGTGAAGGATCTTGTTGGTTGTTTCCAACATCTCAGAGGACCAACCACAGATCTTGTATGGATGTTTCTTGCATAAATCCTTCTGTTTCTTCATATGGTCCCAGACTGACTTGATGATGATGCGATCAGGGCTTTGTGGGGTCAGATCATCACTTCCAGGACTCCTTGTTCTTCTTTACTTAAGATATTTCTTAGAGGGAATCTGTCAGGTCCCCTTATGCCCTTCAAACTAGCAGAAGTCGCATGTATGTTAAAATTCCCTGCCTGATCAGCTCTGTCTAATGCCGGTGGCGGCGACCAATCAGCGTTCTTGGCACTTGACTTAAATTGCGGCTCTCTGATTGGTCACTGCACTCAGCACCGACCAATCAGGGAGGCGCCTCGCGGCTTGGTGGGAGATTTGAATCCCGCTCCACTCATTGGCTGAGCGGAGCAGTATTCAAATCATGCGCCAAGGGCGCTGATTGGTCGCCGCCGGTGGTGGCGACCAGTCAGCGCTCTATGCGTGTGACCCCGGCTTTGGCAGGGGATTTGAATCCCGGCCGCCATATAGGAATACCCGTAACTTGGGTGTTCCAATATGGCAGTTGGGGATTTTCCGCTCTGTGCAGCCAGGAGATCAGTGCCGTGCGCGGCGCTCATCTCCCGGCTGCTTAGGCGGCGCGGTCCGAGGCGCTGGAGGTGACCAGCGGCTACCGTTGGGAGAACAGCGCTAATCTCCCGACGGTAGTAGGGCGCCGGTGTCACTTTCTCCCAGAGCCTGAGTCGAACCGCGGTGCATTGTGGGATATCGACATAAGCCCCGGACGTCTGTAACAACCATTATTGGTGATTATATAGTAGATTCTGTTAGATGCTGCTCACTCTTCCAGTTTGTTTAGTTCTTTCTGACTTCTCTCTCTTCTCTAGTATTTGCTATCCCTCCTCGCTTTGTGTTATCAGCTAATTTAATCAGTTTACCCTCAATTCCTTCATCTCTAAATCATAGATAATAATAACAATAATAATAATAATATTAAAGATGTTGAATAACATAGGGCCCAGGACAAAGCCCTGTGGTCCCAACTTGAGACATTCTTCAAACTGGATGTGCACCCACATATGACCACTCTTTGTATTTTGTAAGTGTTTTATTTGCTATGTTTTAATTTTGTTTTATATTTCACTGTAAATCTCACCTCAGTTTCTCTGATTACCTATGTCACATCACTGTTTTAGATTCTATAAAACTATTTATTGTGGCTGGACTAAATGTGATCGCACAGATTATCACCTGACCTGGCAATCTGCAGCAATTTCCTAGCATCACTATGTATTGATTGTCCTGGGAAATCCATTTTGCTTTATATATTTCTTCCCAGAAATCGCTCCTAATGTCTTCGAGAACATAGAATGTTTTTCTGTGTGAGTTATATTGTCTTTGCTCTGGTTATTTCCACATTATTGTATATATTTACAGAAAATCATCATATTTTTTGTTTGTTTTATAAATCTGCATTTTAAACTCCAGTGAGTCCATATCAGCAGCACAAATATTGTATTACGTAAATCCACCTGTGTCACATTTCTAATGGTGGATTTATTATAGTAATAATAATAATAATATTCTACGTTGGAGGTAGCATTATGATTATATTTTTATACATGGGAGCAGTATTATGGTAGTTATATTCTTGTACATAGGGAGCAGTATTATGGTAGTTATATTCTTGTATATAGGAGCAGTATTATAGTAGTTATATTCTTGTATATAGGGTGCAGTATTATAGTAGTTATATTCTTGTACATAGGAGCAGTATTATAGTACCGTATATACTCGTGTATAAGCCGACCCCCCTACTTTTGCCCCCAAAATCTGGGAAAACCTATTGACTCGTGTATAAGCCGAGGGTGGACCCCAGCACAGGTATACAGCCCCTAGCAGTGTGGTATACAGGCTTCCCCAGTGGTAGTATACAGTCCCCAGCAGTGTGGTATACAGCAGCCTCCCCAGTGGTATATACAGCAGCAGCCCCAGAGGTAGTATACAGCAGCCCCAGAGGTAGTATACAGCAGCCCCAGAGGTAGTATACAGCAGCCCCAGAGGTAGTATACAGCAGCCCCAGAGGTAGTATACAGCAGCCCCAGAGGTAGTATACAGCAGCCCCAGAGGTAGTATACAGCAGCCCCAGAGGTAGTATACACCAGCCCCAGAGGTAGTATACAGCAGCCCCAGAGGTAGTATACAGCAGCCCCAGAGGTAGTATACAGCAGCCCCAGTAGTAGTATACAGCAGCCCCAGTAGTAGTATACAGCAGCCCCAGTAGTAGTATACAGCAGCCCCAGTGGTAGTATACAGCAGCCCTAGTAGTAGTATACAGCAGCCCCAGAGGTATATACAGCAGCCCCAGAGGTATATACAGCAGCCCCAGTGGTAGTATACAGCAGCCCCAGTGGTAGAATACAGCAGCCCCAGTGGTAGTATACAGCAGCCCCAGTGGTAGTATACAGCAGCCCCAGTGGTAGTGTACAGCAGCCCCAGTGGTAGTGTACAGCAGCCCCAGTGGTAGTGTACAGCAGCCCCAGTGGTAGTATACAGCAGCCCCAGTGGTAGTATACAGCAGCCCCAGTGGTAGTATACAGCAGCCCCAGTAGTAGTATACAGCAGCCCCAGAGTTATATACAGCAGCCCCAGTGGTAGTATGCAGCAGCCCCAGTGGTAGTATACAGCAGCCCCAGTAGTAGTATACAGCAGCCCCAGAGGTATATACAGCAGCCCCAGAGGTATATACAGCAGCCCCAGTGGTAGTATACAGCAGCCCCAGTAGTAGTATACAGCAGCCCCAGAGTTATATACAGCAGCCCCAGTGGTAGTATACAGCAGCCCCAGAGTTATATACAGCAGCCCCAGTGGTAGTATACAGCAGCCCCAGAGGTATATACAGCAGCCCCAGTAGTAGTATACAGCAGCCCCAGAGTTATATACAGCAGCCCCAGTGGTAGTATACAGCAGCCCCAGAGGTATACAGCAGGCCGCCCGCCCGTCACCCCCATCAGCATACAGGCGCCCCCCCATCAGTATCCAGGACCCCCCTCCTTGCTCCGCAAACCTGTAAAGTAAGATCATTATACTTATCACTGTCCTGTCGCCGCCGTCCCCGCCGCTGCAATCGCGCTCCTCCGGCTTCATCCAGCGTCTTCCGGCTTCCTCCTCTGGCGCGCAGACAATGACGTCATTGCCTGCGCCCACCGGAGGAAGCCGGTAGTTATATTCTTGTAAATAGGAGCAATATTGTAGTAGTTATATTCTTGTACATAGGGGCAGTATTATAATAGTTATATGCTTGTATATAGTAGCAGTATTATAGTAGTTATATTCTTGTATATGGGGCAGCAGTATCATAGTAGTTATATACTTGTATATATTAATTTTTGCTCCCATAGATGCACCATGTCTTATTATTCAGGGGGTGTCTTATTTTCCATGAAGAATTCATATTTATTGTGGAACAAAAAAAATGAACGTTTATCATTCCCTTGCAGCCCTTAATATGGTATCCCCATCATCCCCTTGCAGCCTCCAATGCGGTATCCCATCATCCTCTAGGCGTGTGTGTGTGTGTTGGGGATATCATATTGAGAACTTTAAGTGAGTGATAGGGAAACCGTATTGAGGGATGTAAGTGAATGATGGGGATACTGTAGTGGGGACTGCAAGGGAATGATGGGGATATTTGGAGACTGCAAGGGGATGATTGGGTAACCGTATTGGGGGATGCAAGGGGATGATGGGGATACCGTATTGGGGTCTGCAAGGGATGATGGGGATACTGTATTGGGGTTTGCAAAGGGATGATGGGGATATTTGGGGCTGCAAGGGGATGATAAGGAATACCATATTGGGGGCTGCAACGGGATGATGGGGATACCATATTGGGGCTGCAAGGGATGATGGGGAATACCATATTGGAGGCTGCAAGGGATGAAGGAGAAAAACGTATTGGGGCTGCAAGGGATGATGGGGAATACCATATTGGGGGCTGCAAGGGATGATGGGGAATAACGTATTGGGGCTGCAAGGGATGATTGGGATACCGTATTGGGGTCTGCAGGGGGATGATGGGGATATTTGGGGCTGCAAGGGGATGATGGGGATACCGTATTGGGGTCTGCAGGGGGATGATGGGGATATTTGGGGCTGCAAGGGGATGATGGGGAATACCGTATTGGGGTCTGCAAGGGGATGATGTGGACATTTGAAGCTACAAGGGGTTGATGGGGATACCTTATTGGGTGCTGCAAGGGATGATGGGGAATATCGTATTGGGGTTGCAAGGGATGATGGGATACCGTATTGGGGACTGCAAGGGGATGATGGAGATACCGTATTGGGGACTGCAAGGGGATGATGGGGATACAGTATTGGGGACTGCAAGGGGATGATACATTTTCTTTTTTTTGTTCAACAATAAATTGAATTTTTCTTCATGGAAAAATAAGACACTGCCTGAAAATAAGATATAACCCATCTTTGGGAGCAAAAATTAATATAAGACCGTGTCTTATTTTCGGGGAAACAGGGTAGTTATATTCTTGTATGTTTCCCCAAAAATAAGACAGTGTCTTATATTAATTATTGCTCCCATAGATGCACCATGTCTTATTTTCAGGGGGTGTCTTATTTTTCATGAAGAATTCACATTTATTGTGGATAAAAAAAATGAACGTTTATCATCCCCTTGCAGCCTTCAATATGGTATCCCCGTCATCCCATTGCAGCTTCCAATGCGGTATCCCCATCATCCCCTTGTAGCCCCCAATACGGTATTCCCATCATCCCCTTGCAGCCCCCAATACGGTATCCCCATCATCCCATTGCAGTCCCCAATATAGTATCCCCATCATCCCCTTTATCCCCTTGCAGCTCCCAATATGGTAACCCCATCATCCCCTTGCAGTCTGCAATACGGTATCCCAATCATCCCCTTTCAGGCCCAATACGGTATCCCCATCATCCCCCTGCAGCCCCCAATATGGTAACCCCTTCATCCCCCATAAGTATCCTCATCAACCCTATCATCCCCCAATACAGTGTTGACATCAAAACACAGATCTAGACACACACAAATACACAGGGATACACACACACTTCTAACCCGGTCCGCCGCTGCATTCCGGCATCGCTCTCAGCTCCCTGTCCCGTTATCCCGCTGCTGCCGATGCATATATTCTGGTGCCGCTCTTATCTCCATGCCTCAGAAGCCACATGCGTACATTGCTACTGCGTGGCCAATCACAGGCTGCCGCCGGCTGGCCAATCACGGGCCAGCAGCTGATGTCATGCACCGACTATAGCTGCTGGCCTGTGATTGTCCCTTGGTTGCTGGCCTGTGATTGGCTGCCTAGTGGCAGTCTGTGATTGGCCACCCAGCAGCTGCTGGCCTATGATTGTGATTGCACCGTACACATACAGCTTCTGAGACAGGAAGATGAGAGCAGTGCCAGAGTACATGAGTCAGAGTCACAGCTGCATGCCCCAGTCTTCTGATCGTCTGGCATGCAGTCCTGCAATAAAGTGTTATGCCTTATTTTATTTTTTTTTGGGGGGGGGGAGAGTGCCTTATATTTAGCAGGGCAGCAAACCCCTATTACGTATTACTTTCAGGGGGTGTCTTATTTTCGGGGAAACACAGCAGGAGCAGTATTGTAGTAGTTATTCTTGTGTATAGGAGCAGTATTATAGTAGTTATATTCATGTACATAGGGGGCAGTATTATAGTAGTTATATTATTTTACATAGGGGCAGTATTATAGTAAAAAATCAGCAAAAAAAATCTAGCACCACCAGAGAACCGCGTACTAATAATTTTGGAAATGCACATATTACTTCCGAACTGTATAATATTCTAGAAAATTAGATGTTTGGCAAAAATTGATCAATCGTTTGAGCCACCGCACCGCACCAAGGCAGTCTCATCAGGGTGGTCTTACTCAAAACTTTTTTATTTCAGTTGTTTAATGCAGGCTCCAACATAAACATACAGTGGATTGTAAAGAGCTATCCTTTGCCTGGTGCATATCCAACCTGCTCCCCATGGTGCCAGACTAGTGCAAGTGAATAATTGTAATATAGGCTCTCACACCTGTAGCACCATGACAGCAGGTTGGAGATGCACCAGGTAAGGCTATGTTCACACATTGCGCTTTTTTTTTGCACAGTTGTGCTTTTTATACGCACAGTTGTGCTTTTTTTACGCACATACGCGGCAAAGAGCGCAACTGCATTCACGTAGTGCACTTTTGTGCGCTTTTTTCTGTTTGCTTTTCCTGAGCTCATTTTAACATGTGGGCAATGGTAAAAGCGCGCAGAAAAGCACAAAAAAAATTGACATGTCTATTTTTTTTACGCACGTGCTTTTGCAGTGAAAGCGTGCGCGTAAAAAAAGAGCAAAAGCGCAACATCTGAATGCATTTCAGCAAATCCCATAGGTTTTTCTGGACTGCGTTACCATAATTGCGTATCACTGCATGTATGTGCGTGTAAAAAAGCGCCACGAAAATGCAGGGGAAAGCTGCAAATACACAGCGTGTGAACGTAGCCTAAATGTTTGCTCTTTATGGTCCACTTTGTGTGTGTTGGAGGCCGCATGGCACAAGTAAAGTATAGAGTAGGACCACCCTAATGAGTTGGCCTTGATGCGCTAGGTTGGCTCCAAAGATTGATCAATGTTTTGTCAAATATCTAGATTTTTAAAATATTATACAATATGAAAGGAATATGTGCATTTGCACAATTTTTATTGCAAGCAAATTTCTGGTGCTGCTGGCTTTTTTTGGTTGATTTTTAGTATTATAACAGTTATATTCTTATACGTAGGGGGTAGTACGATAGTAATCATTGTTGTACATAGGGGTGGTATTATAATAGTTATATTCTTGTATGGGGCAGTATTATAGTAAGGTTATTTTTGTTCATAGAGAATATTATAGTAGTTCTATTCTTGTACTTAGGAGGCAGTAATTTGATAGCTTTATTCTTTTACATTGGGGTCAGTATTATAGTAGTTAGATTCTAGCCCTTGGGTGGCAATCTTAGAGCAGTTTTCTTGTTGGCTATGGTGGAGACCATTACTGTAGTTATATTCTTACCATTTTGGAGTGATTAGAATTTTTAGTTTTCACAAATACTCAGATTTGTCAAACAGCGCCCTGTGTAATGTAGCCTACTATGCATGTAACGATACTTCTGGCCACTATGTGGCGCTAGTTCATTAGAGTTGTCTTATATGTTGCCTCCCTGACATGAACTATATTCATATATTTTGTATCAGTAAGTCTATATATAGATAAATGTACAAATTTGCTGGCTTTTCTTGAAGCTGTGTCTTTCCTCCGCATCTCAAGCTCAATAAGAAGCATTGATTAATAGCTAAACAGATGTGACCCACATCCGACCTGGCCAGCTGTTAGGGATGTTTCTAGTGGAATTTTCTATATTTATTGATACCGTCAGAAGTTGTACTTTGTTAAAGGGGTTGTCCGGCTTTTTGTATAATTTATTTGTGTATCAAGGCTGCAAAATGCTGACAGTTTGTAATTTGCACCCCATCAATACTTTGCAGCGTTACTGAGATATCACTATTTTGCGTCTGCAGGAGACCGACCACGGGGTGTGTGCTTGTTTTGGAGCTTGCTTGCAAATCATAACTCATAGTTTACGCCCAGTCTCCTACAAACACACCTTCGACTCCTAAAGGCCCACCACCCCCTCCGAGTCTCAGCAGGCTTGGCCACCCCAGGGTCCTACAAGTCCACCCCCTCTAACCCTTCCCCCAGTCTCAGCATACCCAGCCACCCCAGATTCCTACAAGCCGGGCCCTCCCAATTCTCAGCATGCACAACCGCCCCAGGCTAATACAGGCCCACCCCCATACTCAGCATGCCCTGCCACATCTAGGCTGCTACATGACCGCCTCTCCCAACTCCCCCCAGTCTGAGCATGCCCAGCCACCCCCAGACTCCTACAGGCCTGCTCCCCACCCCCATTCTCAGCATGCCCGGCCGCCCACAGGCTCCTACAAGCCTGCCTCCCCCCACCCAGTCTCGACATACCCAGGCTCCTACAGACTCACGCAGGTCCATCACCCCAGTCTCAGCATACCCAGCCACCACTAGGCTCCTATATGCCCGCCCTTAGGCTCCTACAAGTCTGCCCCCCAGTCTCGGCATACCCAGCCATCCCCAGACTGCTGAAGGCCCTCCTCAGCCCCCAACTTGGGCTCCCACCCCTATTGCACACAGCGGTCTCCTCCTCCTCTGGTAGTGTGCTGAATATGCAGCTGTGTGAAGGAGATGGCCGCTGCAGATTCGGCACCCTGTATCATAGGAGGAGGTGAGGACTGTATGAAATTGACTAGCCCAGGGTATGGGGACTCGGGTATCTGGGCCCTCTGCTGTGGTAGGGATGTCACTGGTGGCCTGCCCAGACCCGTGGCCCTGGTGGTCAACTAAAAAGGGGTAGTTGAAATGGGAATAAAAGTTTATAAGTTTATCGTGACGCCACCTGTGGTATCTGGTGACTGCACCAGTGCTGCGTGGGTCCTCCAGGGATGATGGATGAACAGCTAGGTGTTGGAGCTCCCCACAGGCGGAGCTGGATGCCTGGGGTGTTTGGTGATGATAATGAGGGATGGAGCAGGGACTTGGCCGGGCTGTTGGATAACAGGACAGTCTCTGTGGATGGCAGGGGCGTAGGTAAGGAACTGACACGCACACCGCTGGTTGTTTCTTTACCTTTTACTGGTGTAGTTGCAGGTAAACGTGCAGAGCACTGCCGGGTGTTCAGGATGCACTTCTGGGTCTCCACAGTGAGTGGGTAAAAGGTCTCCTTGTCTCTTTCCCTGTGTATGTGAAGCCCCTGCCCCTTGTGGAACTTGGCTGGCCTCCTCTGCTCTCTGATCACCTGTGCTGTCGTCGGGACACCCTTGAAGGACTACAGCTGTTCCTCTCTGCGCGGTGCCTGTCTCCCTGGTTAGTGACTGCGCAGATGCCCGGGAAACTGAAGTCTCCACGGGAGACCTGTATTCTCTACTGGGCCAGGTGCTCTCCAGTAGACTTGTACTCCGGTGTCCAGTGTGCTGTTTGGGTGAACCGAACACTGGCTCCTCGGTTCCCACTTTGTTCTTTTTTCTCATCGCCTTCCGACCCCACTCTTGGGCCTTGCAGGACTACTCCAAGGCTGTTCAGGGTCACTGGCTCGGGCCTAACGCAGCACCGACCACCAGTACGTTTTCACAGCTCTTGTAGCGTCTGCACCCTGTACCTAACTTTGCCCCCAGCACCAGTATTTATAGGGGGTCTTGCCTAAAGGCAGTAAGTTGAGCTCCCCCTACTGTCCTGGGGTGGAAGGTGTTGTTTGTGTCTATGTACCCACTGTGGAAATCCATCCGTGTTGTAGGTGAGCCTGTGGTTACCTGTGTGAGCAGGGCGTCACACAATGCAGTGTGTGCGCTCACCTCTAGTCCTCCCCTGTGGCCACGCTGTCAATGGAGCCGGTCCGCTTTTCTGCTGCAGCCACCTGCTGTATGTCAGTGGAGCCGATGCTCCTCCTCTTTGTATCTCCTGCAGCACAGAGCGGGGCACAGCGGGACACAGAGCGGCGGCTGTGGGGGAGAGATAACTGGCTCAAGCGCAGCCACAGGGGAGGGCTGGAGGTGAGCGCTCACACCACATTGCATACAGTGCCACATTGCATACTGCACTCACCTCCTGCTCTGATACAGTGTGCCGAATCTGCAGCGGTCATCTCCTTCACACAGTTGCTGAGTTGGCATACTGTATCAGAGGAGGAGACCGCTGTGTGCAATGGGGGTGAGTGATCATATTGGGGACTGGGAAGGGCTTGTAGGAGTCTGGGGGTGGCCAGGTATGCTGAGAGTGGAGGGGGGTGGCAATGCTTGGGACTGAGGAGGGCTTGTAAAGTCTTGGGGAGTTGGACCTGTAGAAACCTGGAGTTGGCTGGGCATGCTTAAGTCTGGGATGGCGCACCTGTGGGAGCCTGGGGTGACATGGCATGCTGAGACTTGGGGGGGAAGAAAGGCAGGGTACGGGCCTGTAGGAGCATGTTTGCAGGAGACTGGACGTAAACGACCAGTTTTGAATTTAAAAAAACAAACACGCCCCCCCTGGTTAGTTTTCCTGCAGACGCGAAATAGTGATATCTTGGATGTAAATTACAAACTGTCAACATTTCGCAGCCTGGATACACACATAAATTATATAAAAAGCCCGGACAACCTCTTTAATAAGACAGTTGATGATTATCTATCTTCTATATATACTCAGGAGCTTTTGGTCTTGTATGTATGAGCCCAGTGGAGTTCCCAGAGGTGGGACCTAGACTAGTCAATATGTGTGACTGGATTAGTTAATCTAGACACAAATATCCCCTTTACTTCCACAGACACATCATTTCATGAATTTTACTTCCCAATGGCAGTAGTGGTTTATATTCACATGCAAGAATAATATACACAGTTGAAACCAGAAGTTTACATAAACTATACAATTAGACACATATGCTTGTTGTTCTCACTATCTGACATGAAATCAGAATAAACCTTTCCCGTTTTAGGTTGGTTAGGATTAACATTATTATTTGCCAAATGCCAGAATGAGAGGGAGAATGTTTTTAGGCATTTGTATTACTTTCTGCAAAGTCACAAGTTTACATACACTAAGATTACTATGTCTTTAAGCAATTTGGGACTGCCCATATGATGATGTCATGTGTTTGGAAGCTTCTGATGGGCTTATTGCCAACATCTGAGTTAATTAAAGACACACCTGTGGATGTATTTAAAGGCACACCTGAAACACACTACTTCATGGGAAAGTCTAAAGAAATCAGCCAAAATATCGGGAAGGGAATTGTGGACTTGCACAATTCTGGTTCATCCTTGGGTGCAATTTCCAGATACCTGAAGGTGCCTCATTTATCTGAACAAACAATTATACGCAACTACAAAGAAAATGGGAATGTCCAGCCATCATACCTCTCAGGAAGGAGATGGACTCTGTGTCCCAGAGATGAACGTGCTTTGGTCTGACATGTGCATATCAACCCAAGAACAAGAGCAAAAGACCTTGTGAAGCTGAAGCCTGGTAAGATTATGTCATTATCTACAGTTAAACAAGTACTATATAAACATTGGCTGAAAAATTACTATGCCAGGAAAAAGCCATTACTCCAAAAGAAACATAAAAAAGCCAGATTTATTTTTGCAAATGCATACTGGAGCGTAGACCTACATTTCTGGAGACATATCCTGTGGTCTGACGAAACTAAAATTGAACAGTTTGGCCATAATGACCATTGTAATGTTTGGAGGAAAAAGGAAGAAGCTTGGAAGCCTAAGAAAACCATCATGACTGTGAAACACACATCATGTTGTGGGGTTGTAATGCTGGTGGAGGGACTGGTAAACTTCACAATCTTCTTTCCTCACAATATCATCTATCTTATGTGGCAATACTGAAGCAACATCTCAAGACATCAGCCAGGACGTTAAAGCTCGGGCTGAAATGGGTCTTTCAATAGACAACGACCTGAAGCATACTGCCAAGCTGGTTACAAAGTGGTTTAAGGATAGCAAAGTCAATGTTTTTGGTGACCATCACAAAGCATCTTAATCCTATTGAAAATTTATGGGCAAAGCTGAAAAGGCAGAAGCAAGCAAGGCAACCTACAAACATGGCTCAGTTACACCAGTTCTGTCAGGAGGAATGGGCCCAAATTCCTACCAACTATTGTGAGTAGCTTGTGGAACGGTATCCAAAACGGTTCACCCAGATCATACAGTTTAAAGGGAACTTGTCACCATGAAATTTAAACTACGGCTTTTTCTGGGATTTTAGGTCCAGTGGGCGGTCCAATCAGTAACTGACAGTTGTGTTTATAGAAGTGTGCATACAAATATAAATGTCAATCACTGATAGCCCCGCCCAATGGGCCCAAACTACCATAAAGAGCAGAGGATCAAAAGATAAAATCCCAAATTTTACTGAATCCTTTCTCACAAAACTGCATATCTAAAGGTTAGGAAGGGGTGGGGGAATTAGGGAAGGAGGGGCAGGGTTGGAGGAGTGTGTAGAGCGGTAAAACCAGTATACTATGTGTTGTCTGTTTCTCTTATATTAATGTTTATTTCTTTTAGAAGTGGCTTTATTAATTTGTTAGGTTGTTTGTAACGGCTCAGCTTTGAGATATAATTCCCCCACCCTTTCCTGACCTTTAGACAATTTTTTTAAATTGAGGGATAATTCTGTGTTTGTTTTATCTTATTGCTATAGTTCATGTAAATTTGCCTATGTACGTCTTCATCGGTATATCTGGTAACTGCCTAGTTGTGGCAATTATTCCTTACCCCACTGTATGTAACCCAGTGTACTTGAAAAATTCAATAAAAACATTTGAACACAAAACTACATATTAATCTTCTCCACTCCTCCTGTTCTATAACATGATGGCTGCAGATTAGATTGCCTTTTCATGGTGACAGGTTCTCTTTAACTGCGATGACACAAAATACTAATGAAATGTATGTAAACTTTTGACCTTGCTAAAAGTAATAAAAATGACTTAAAACATTCTCTCATTATTCTGGCATTTGTCAAATAAAAATAATTATTGTAATCCTAATTTGACCTAAAATGTGAAAGATTTATTCTGATTTCATGTCAGATAAAGAAAAACAAGCATATGTGTATTTTTATCTAGTGTATGTATACTTACGGTTTCAACTGTTTATATGGTAGCAGTACAGATTCACATGCAGGAATATATATTTATGCTAGCAGTATAGATTCATATGCAGGGAGCACTCCCTGTCGGTGTGCTCTGCTTTGGCGTGGGACAGGACTCCTATATTTCAAAGGAATCTCCAGACAATCTGGGTGAGTTGGAAAGTGTGCGGTATGTAATATTTGTATATTTATGGGATATTATGATGTATTTTGCAGATATACGGTACATATTTTTTCGTGCACCTTAGGGAGTAATGAACCATGACTTGGAACAGATCTATCCTAGGGAGATTAAATTAGTGGACAATCCCTTTGACACATTATATTGTGAAATTGATGGATATCCTCTCGGGGCCAGTAACTGCTGTTGAGGGCCCTTTCCCAGCCTTGTATTATAGACTTTTATTTTGGGGATGGAGGATGTGACTGCTGTGCTCTCCGCCTGGATTTGTACCCGTCATTTCATGTTCTTGTCTATAGCGAAGTAGACGTGCGATGACATAAAGGACTAATAAGCTGATTACTATCAGTCATCTCTGCTCTGAACTCAGTCACCGGTCACCGCTCATTTCCTGCGCTATGATTAACAAGAGATCAAATCTCAATACGAATGTGGCTCACAAAATTAAAGGGCATTGTCCCTAAAGAAAAAAAAAGTCTTCATCTGGTTCAGTACAATTCTTAAATGGATGATCAGAATGATGGAACACTCCCTGTTCCATGGAGACCTAGTGTTGTTCATGAGCTGTATCAATGATTTGGATGAAGGAATTCAGGGTCAACTGATACATTTGCTAATGGCACAAAGCTCACAGGATGAGGGGCAATACCCCGAAACAGCTGCCTGTGGATGGATACCTGGCTCTGTTAATTCCCTTGTCATATCCTTAACTCGTAACTGAGTGGGATATTGACTAAAAGGGCCACTTAATATGGTGGTTATGGTGGTCTCCGCAAGGATTCCACCCCAGGGCTAGGTCCTTCCCTGGAGGGATATCTGGCTAGTCCGGTGTTTGAGACTCTTAATCGAGGCTCCACGGACTCCATTTGCATATACAAAGCTCACAGAGACAGCTAATACTAGAGAAGAGAGGAGTCAAAAAGATCTAAAACTGGAACAGTAGGCAGCAACTAACAGAATGGTTTATAACAGGGAGAAGTGCAAAGTCCTACATCTGTACAAGAAAAATGAAAAAAGAATAAATAGAATGGGAGGAATAAGGCTAAGTAACAAACTGTGTGAAAAGGACTTGGGTATACTAATAGATCACAGACTCAACAGGAGTCAACAATGTGATGCATCAGCAAAGAAGACAAACACATTCTGGGATGTATTAACAGAAGCATACAGTCTAGATCATGTGAAGTCATTATCCCTCTCTAATCCTCTGTGGTCAGACCTCATCTGGATACTGTGTCCAGTTCTGGGCTCCACATTTTATAAAACACATCAACAAACTGGAGAAAGTTCAGAGAAAAGCGACCAGAATGGTGACTGATCTGCAAAACATGTCCTATGAGGAACGGTTACAGGATTTGAGAATGTTTAGCTTGCAAAAAAGAAAACTGAGAGGAGACTTAATAGCAGTCTACAAATATCTCAAGGGCTGTCACACTGTAGAGGGATCAGCTTTATTCTCATTTACACAAGGAAAAGACTAGGAGCAATAGGATGAAACTGAATGGGAGGAGACACAGATTAAATATTAGAAAAACCTTTTTACAGTGAGGGTGATCAGCGAGTGGAACAGGCGGTCACGAGAGGTGGTGAGTTCTCCTTCAATGAATGTCTGCACACAGAGGCTGGACAGACATCAGGGATGATTTAGTGACTCCTGCTTTGAGCAGGGGGTTGGATCAGATGACCCAGGAGGTCCCTTCTGACTACTATTCTTTCATTCCTTTTCATCCTTCTTGTGTGTTGAGGGAGCCTTGCCATTGGTGCCTTCCCATGGTTTAGACCATGAGTGGGGCGATCTCTCCAGAGTACCACAGAGCTTGTCACCCAAATTAACATGTCTGACCATGTAGTAATTCATTCCTTTTCCTTTTAAAATGGCAAGGTAAAGCCAGGTAAGGACAGCTGTGGTATATGTTATGTGCTTGTTGTTTGGCACACAGCTGTCCCAGAATCCAGAATGGTAAATCTACTTAGCTGTGCAGCCGTTTTATGTCCTCCTGTGATGTGAGGGAGCTCTAAGATTTATCAATCTGGGAATATAAACTGGACATCCTCCGTGCTGTGATGAAGACCATATTGCATGTCTCCCAGCTTTACCATAGCCTGATATAATGAAGAAATAGAACATATTATCTGATTCACACAGCTCGATCCAAGGCCTGTATGAATCTGATGTTGGCTGCTCTACTGTAGCCATGTATGTGCTGCTGTTATTCAGAGAAAACCTACTTTGAAAAGCCGTCCCTATGCCCTATACCCACCGGCCCTCCCTTAGCTTTGTGTGTATAGGTAGAGACCTAACAGTTAAAGGGATCAGGGTGTGGAGCAGCCCCTGAGGGCCTGCCTCAGAGTACTGAGCCAAGACACATCCCAGGAATGTTTTTTTTTCTTTTTTTTAATATATAATTTCTCTGACATGCCACAGCATTTCTACACCATTGCAATAATGCAGCCAGACCCTGATTAAAGGGAATCTGTCAGAAGATTTTTGCTACCTCATCTGAGAGCTGCATGATTGATGTAGGCAAAGGGACCCTGAATCCAACGATGTATTACTAAAGGCCACGTCACACGTGGCGACATCGCCTAATGTAAAGGGGCGATGTCGGCGCCTCCGAGAAGTCGCCTGGTTTCACATCATTGATGTGAAACCATGCGGCCGATCTGGGGCGACGTGTCCACATCGCCCCATGTAACCGGCCGCCGGTGACCTGACAGGCGATGGGAGGTCCTGCCTCGCTGCTGGGGATTTGAGACACCCCAGCGGCTATGCTACCTGTCAGCATGCCGGCACGACGCTGGAGGTGTCGCCGATGTAAATGGGGGACGGCGACGCTGGCGGGGCGCCAAAAACGTGCGCGCTCCCGCCCGGCGACGCCGACAACTCAAGCCCAGTCGCCAGGTGTGACGGTACCTTTACTTTACTGGCTGCAGCGGTTCAGACACCATCAATCTTGTTAGATTTAGCAATGCAAATTGCACCCACACGGGGCTCTGTATATAAAGTCTATAGACTGTGAGCTTCTAATCACAGAGGGGTGTGCCAGACTTGGATTTGCATGCACCTATGTCTTAGCAACAATGAGTTAGTGGTGATAAAATTTACATTACAGGTAAACCACAACACACTGTGTGAATAAAGACACATCACTGAATTCTTTGTGTTTAAACCTTACAGCAGGCTGGCTTCAGATTACATAACAAAAACCTGCTGACAGATTCACTTTACCATGGGCAACATAATCTCTTTAAAGGGATTTTCTAATGTAGTTCAACAAGATCTCCCTAGACTCCGCGCAGGAGGTTCATACTTGACAATTCGGATCAGCACCTACTCCACACTGGTCCAAACTCTGTGTTATCGGAAGCTGCTGTTTGATGCAACATTGGAGGAACACAATAACATTGAAGCTGACAAAAATCGGGAGCTAACCGTGTACAATAGTGATCGGTCAGCTTCAATGTAGCGCTTACAAACTCTATGTGAAAGAAGCTTGTAAGACTTGCACTTGAGAACGGAGAGGAATTATAATGACAAGTAAATTGCAAAGTTTCTTGTATGTACAATCACTGCAATTTCATCCATATGAGAACATAGAGAGGAACTCGATTTTCATTTTGTTTTTGAAATACATTTTTGTATCTGTTCATACAGTGTTTGGATCTAGGAAACCCCAGGCAATGTGTCAGATTGTGACTAAGGCCCCTTGCACATCACGATTTTTGTGCATCTGTGGCTATCGGTTGTAAAACTGATAGCCACAGATCTGATTTGGCCCCCATGTATTCCTATAGACTTGGATGGGCACGGATTGGTGCTTAAATAGCCATCCGTGTGTGTAGGGATCCGATTGTGTCCAGTGCTTTCACATCCCCAAAATCGGACACTGCTCCGATTTTGGGCACAGTGGACAGTATCGGATCCGATGCTGTCCAATTCAAATAACATGGGGGCCTATAGAGCTCTGATCCGGGAAAAAACAGGATCCTTCCCCGGATCTGATTTTAGTGTACTGAGCACGCTCTGTACACTAAAACTGCTCTACTCAGTGTAATTTCACTTTAGCAGTGTATCTACATACACTATCTACATACACTGCTAAAGTGAAATTAAAGAAAGCAATGTATTAAAAATAAAAATAAATACTTACCTCACTACCGGCTGAAGACGTTCGGATGCTGCCAGGACCTTGACCTAAAATGTGATTGGCCGGTAGCGATCAGGTGGTATGTGACATCACATATCACATGATCTCTACCGGCCAATCACAGACCTTTAAGGTCCTGGCAGCATCCGGACATCTTCTCGGTTCCCGGACAGCCGGCAGAGAGGTATTTTTTTTTTATTTTTAATACATCTTTGCTCTTTTATTTAGCTTTCCCAGTGTATAGATACAATTGGAAAGCAAATCTTCTGCCCCGACATGTCACACGGGGAAAGGAACACAGGATTCTTCCTCCCCCCCATGTGACATCACAGCCCCGACACCACTGGGCTCCTCCCACCTCTCTCTGTGTTCTGATCCGTCAAGATCATGGATCCGGACACAGAAATGGCATCTGGAGTTCACATCCAGGTCTGTCCGTGTCTATTCAAAGATGACACTTAATAATCTTAAATCTGCAACAAATGTAACCCTTGGTAGTGTGGAACAACACAGAGCTTCAAATAGTCCTTCTTCACATAACGTTTTCTGGCTGTCCGTGTGGATCCTGTTTTTTGCAGGACCACACTGACAGGCCCCGGATAGGCTCGGATGTGTGCGAACAGATGGCAATTATGTCTCCGGATTCAGTTTTTTCCAGGATCCGTTTTCCCCATACAAAAGCTGCAGCAAGCCCTGCAGCCATAGGAAATAATGGTAATGTCAGCCCGGAGAGAGAGAGGAATTTGAATGATCTTGAACAGAAATTGGGCTGGGAGGACCAGTGCATTGGTTCTGAGCATGTTCAGTGCCAATAGCCGGATTCGGGAAACGATCCTGTTGTTTCCCGGATCTGGTGCCATAGACCCTCATGTTAGGTGATCCATACCGGATTCCTTTCTGTCCGTTTTTTTCTGGTGCGACCAAAAAAGGTGCAGTCTCCGATTCTGGGGACGGGAAAAAACAGGACACAAACGAATTCGGGACTAAATTCACCCAAACGGATGGCCATATATGACCAATCCAGCACCATAATGGATAGAGATTTGTATATATCGGTTTCTGGAGCGCTGAGGTTGGGGATCATATAAAAAAAGGACAAAATTATATTTAAAAAGACCTTTATTGGCCCCTTGCACTGCCACTGCGCATTTTAACAGTAATTCAGAAGTCTTCATCAGGTGGTACCACACAACCTGACACAACCTGAAAAGGTGAGCAGTCATTTGGCCCCCATTTAAGCTTACCCACCACTAGGATATTCAAAATGTGCGCTCTGTTTTTTCTTTTTTTAATCCGGCACCATAGGGATACATAGGAGGCAAAAACGAACCTGGGGCTATCCATTTCAAACCGGATCCCCAAAAATGTGGTATGAAGCCAGCCTAAGACAAGCATCTGACTAGTGAGCTGCTGGGATAAGGCTTGGTGTAGCCAAAAAGGCATATTGCTGGATTCAACCGTCGCTTTTTTTTACATTTAGGCTATGTTCACACTGTGCGTTCTTGATCCTTTTTTTGTGATCTGTTTTTACCTGCTGTGATGCCCAGTAAAGTCAATGAGTTTTCAGAAATGCTGTTCCAATGCTGCGTTGTTTACTGGTCTGTTTTAAGAGAAGAAAACGCATCCAGAAACAGAGTAAGCATGAAATTAGTGATGTTTTTTTTTTTTTTTTTCATGCAATGCGTTTTTGGTGCGTTTTTTTCCTTCAAATACTGATCCAGTTTTGCAGTTGAAGGCTGCATTCAAACAGTGCACATTTTTTGCGCGGGCGCTTTTTGCCGCGTTCACACATCGTGTTTTTTTTACGGGCTCACTTGACCCCCAAAAGCGCAGGGGGGAAGTTTGTCACACGGGGAGGAAGAATCCTGTTCTTCCTCCCCTGCGTGACATCTGTGACAGCCACTTTTGAGTTTCGTAGTATATTAATATACACTGCAAAACCCAAATTAAAGTAATCCAAATGAGTTAAAAATAATAAAAATTGAATACTTACCCTCCGCCGGCTGTTCCGGTTACCGATACCCAACACAACCACAGGTACTGACCTTCCAAGACCTTGCAAGATCTGTGATTGGACGCTCGCGGTCATGTGATATGCACGTCATATATCACATGACTGAGAGCGCCCAATCAGAGATCTTGCAAAGTCTTGGAAGGTCAGTACCTGTGGTTGTGTTGGGTATCGGTAACCGGAACAGCCGGCGGAGAGGTATTCAATTTTTATTATTTTTAACACATTTCGATTACTTTGAGTTTCGCAGTGTATATTAATATACTACGAAACTCAAAAGTGGCTGTCACAGATGTCACGCAGGGGAGGATTCTTCCTCCCGTGTGACATCACATTCTGCAGCGCCGGCGTATTCCCGCTAGAATTGCGCAGTGTCTGAACGGCGATGCATAATTTCAGCGGCGATAATGGGCTCCTATGGGAGAAAGCACGGGCGCAGGTTCGTAAAGAATTGACATGTTGCTTCTTTTTACGCCCACGCTTTCTCCCATAAAAGCGCTGCGTATATTCACACAGCGTCTGCACGACAAGAGTGAATTTACATTCACTTTGCCGGCAGACGCACTTGCGCTTTTTTGAAAAGCGCGGGCAAAAAAAGCGCAAAGTGTGAATGTAGCTGAAAATGCAACAAAAACGCTGCACAAAAAACGGATCAAAAATGCACTGTGTGAACATAGCCTAAGAAAGACAAGTTTGAGTTCTGTACTCATTCCATAGGGTTATGATATTTAACATGTAAGACACATATAGAAATTCATTCAATCCAGGATCCAAAACTCCGATATTTATTTCCAGCTGATTTTTGAGCAGAAAATCACTGGTAGAAATTTGTGATATTTTGAATGACTGTAATACACTTCGTTGTCCTGAACATTTCCAAACCTTTTATTTTTTTGTTTTATTTTTTAATCTGTATAATGTGCACTTTCTGAGATTTTTGAACGTTTCAGACAGATTTGTATTTGCTTAATTGGATTGTTGAGATTTTACTTGAGCGATGACAGGATTGTGCTGTGGTATGGAGGGCAGTGACCCGGCTGAACCTCTTTGGTGAGAAAACAACTGCACATGTTATAATCTTATGGAAATGACAACAGATATGAAACTGCACAGCATATGGGTAGTGACCTCAAAAAAGAGCCAAGATATGGGCTTGACACAGCAGCACAGAGTATTTATGGGAAGTGGAGTGAGTTGATGTTCAGCCAGGGCTTTATCTGGCATGGGCTGGTTTATAATGTGAGCAGAGATACATAGCCCTGGGTGCATTCACAGACTAAGGCTGGCTTCACATTAGCGTATGGAACGCTGCGTACCAAACGCAGCCAAACGCTTGCGCACATGCTTTCCTATGTTTAACATGGGAACGCATGTGCCTGCATATGGCTGCGTTTGGCAGCATTTGCGTTCGGATGCGCATAATTTATGCGCCCTCCGACCGCACTCCAGACGCAGCTTGCAGCATTTTTTTGTGCGTTCGCGGCGCTTGCTCTATCCGCAAGCGCCTGCAAGCGTACAAAAAATGCATTGATCTCAATGGGTCCGCAGTGTCCTCTGCATGACACCGCAGGAGAACGCTGCGTATCACATTGAGATCTCTCCCGGTGGCCGCCGGTGATGTCACAGGAGCTCACCGACGGCCACCGGGAGATCAGCTGGAGCCTCTGATCTTCTCCTCCTCCCCGCCGCCGGTAATCTGCTACCGATGTCGGTGGGGAGAAACAGCTGATTTGACAGCTGTTTGAATCTTCCCGCGCCGACATCTCCTCTCGGTGTCGGCGCGGGAGATTCAAACAGCTGTCAAATCAGCTGTTCTCCCCGCCGACATGTCCCGGAGCGTACCGGCGGCCGGGGGGGGGCGGAGATCTCCGGTGCTGAACTCCTCCTCCGGCCCGCCCCCGGACAGCGCCGATTGGCTGGCCGGGCTCCCTAGTGATGTGTCCGCAGGCGGACATTATCCGCTGCGGACACATCATTTACACCCTGCTTTTGACAGCGTTTGTGTCTGCATGCCATCAGCATGCAGACACAAACGCTAATGTGAAGCCAGCCTAAGAATGAGTAGAGAATGCATGGTTCACAGCAGCACAGAGTACTTAAGGAGATAATTTATCTTATTCTAAGGCAGTGTACTGTCCACACATGTGATAAAGGCACATAGGCACTTTCTTCTGGTCAGGATTGCTCCTCTAAAACCTTACAATATAATCTGTAAATGCTGACATTTCTGTTTAGAATCTATGAGCCTCATTCATCAAAACTACCCAAAAAAGAAACTTAACTTGGTTGCAAAGGCAATATAAAATGTCATTTCTTTCAATGGACTGTCAAGTCATTTTTCAGTATGATACTAATAGCACCCTTGAATAGTGCTCGGGTAGACCTTTCAGAATATGTAAAAATCATTACTGTACCCATTGTAGTTCTCTTGCTATAAGCATCTGCAGTTCGCTAATGCCCTAGTCCGGCCCATGACTTTCACTGCTGAATAGTCTGCAGTATGTAAATGTTATTTAAATGTCCACACCCACGGAAGCTGGTGTTCTGTCCCTCCCCTCTGTGCTCAGTGTCTCATGATACGGTAGTGTAGTGGAGCTTTCATGTTCATTTCTGCATGTCCTGCAAGCAGATAGAAAAGAAATGGAGGCTTTTATATACCGTACAGCAGTGCACTGGATGCCCGTGCCGTTATTACCTGTATACCAACCGCAAAGTGATGACAACAGTCTGACATTTCCCAGGGTGAAGTCTCGTGTGCAGATGGTAACGGAAGCATCAGTGAAGATGTATCTGGAGCTGATCTAGACGCCTGAGTGCTGCTTATAGCACCGGTAATGGATTGTGATCAGCAGATATTCACAGTGAGATGTAACAGGAGGAGCGGACAAATCATTCACCTTGTGTACAATGGTCACTCTGTGCATCATGCCGTCTGTTGTATTCACGTTGGTGTTGTAGACTCTTTTTGGAGCCTCCTTTACAGATCCAATCAAAATAGTGGAGAAAATAGCAGACCCCATTATAGCCAGTGGGGTCCAGCGTGCCCGCCGTGTCGTGCATTGGGAATTTTCTTGTTCTGCCCCAATCTATCTACAGGTTTTATTTTATTTTGATTTAATTTCCTGTAATTAATGAATTTGCAGTATGTTTTTTATTTTTATTTCGAAGGGGTGTAATACTTTTTGGCTCTGATTTTTTGTTTCTGCATTTCTTATTCACTTACGGTAACTTTGTTTGTAGGAAAACTCCTTTAATTTTAAAGTTGATCTTAATCAGTAGATATTGGAATAATAATCATTTCTACAATCGGATGGGATTCAAAAATGTTCCTCTGCTGAAATAATCTTATATATGTGGCCCTGCTATGTACTGTGTAATGGATGTGTCTGACCGTACAGGGACATGATCTGATCATACCACATCTCCTGTGCTGAGATAATCTTATATATGTGTCCCTGCTATTTACTGTGTAATGGCCGTATCTGACCGTACAGTGACATGGTCTAATCATACCTCCTCTCCTGGGCTGAGACAATCTTACACATGTGTCCCTACTATGTACTGTGTAATGGATGTGTCTGACTGTACAGGAACATGATGTGATCATACCACATCTCCGGTGGGGAGGGTGGAAAATAATATACAAACCTTTACAGCAGAGAATCACAAAGAATTCTTTCTTTAAGGTAAAATATTTTTTACAAACTGTCAGGGAAGTGTTTTACCTCACCAAAAAAATCATCTATGATCCCCTGCTGTAAAATCTGTTTATTCTTTTCCCTTCTTCCTGACCCAAGGTGTTCAAAGATGGTGGTGGCATTACGCATGAAGGGGGGGCAGGGGGCACAGGGTGGGCACAGAGTGTGCTCAGGGAATGGCACAGAGCGTTGACTGAGAGGGGCACAGAGTGCACCCAGGCAGGGACACAGAGCGTACGGGGGGCATACAGAGAGCACTGGGAGCGTACGGGGGGGGGGGGCACAGAGCGTACAGGGAGGGGCACAGAGCATACAGAGTGTACTGGGGACACAGAGCACACAAGGGGGCACAGAGGGCACAGAGAGCACACATAGACACGTGCTCGGGCCACAGAGTGCACAGGGGGCAGAGAGCGCACAGGGGAAGGGGCAAGCACATTTGGGGGCACAGAGAGCTTACAGAGATCACACGGAGTGTATGGGGGGCACAAAGCTCACAAGGAAGAGCACAGAGTGCACAAGGAGGCACAGGAAGCACACATGGGGAACATACGCTTGTGCCACAGTGCACAGGTGGCAGAGAAAGCGCACAGGGGAGGGGATGAATGCACTGGGGGGCACAGAGAGCGCAAAGGGGGGCACAAAGAGCGCACGGGGGCAGAGAGTGATGGGTGTGCACATATGGTTGCCCACTGGTGGTACTGGCACAGTGCACAGTACTGCCAGTGGTGCAGTAGCCTCCCGAAACTGCTGCCACCTAAAGCCACTGCCGCTGACACCTCACTGGCTGATTAAATGCCCTAGCGTATACCCGCCGCACATGCGCACTTACTCAGGCCACCATCTTTGAGCACCTGGGTATGCAAAGATGGCGGCGGCGTGACTCGGTGCGGACATGCGCTCTTACGCTGCTTCCATCTTTGGACCCCACAGGAAAGAGAGAGCACAAGGGAGAGAGACAAAGCACAAGGGGGCAAATGCATGTGAGCAGAGAGAGCGCACAGGAGCAGAAAGCTCAAATGAGAGAGCAGATATTAAGAATATATTTAATTTATTTAACCTATCTTCCATTCTTTTAATCCTCTCTTTTGTTAGTTTGGTGAGGCGGTGTTTGGCCAGGATGGCTGGTGTAGCAGGTGGCATTTTTCACTGACAGTAGCTATAAATGGCAGATGGGCTAATTATCTCGGCCGTCACTGACCTTTCTGTGACAACCTAAAAGATAACAAAATATTTGTTGGATCCAGCGTTGGCTCAATGAATATTCTTGGAGGTTAATATTTTTCATCCTCTGCCATGAATAATATATTTCCCTCCTATTATTATACTTTGCTGCGTAGATATTCGGTATAGACATTGGATTAAGAAGATAGGTGTGTGAGATCTGGAGATGTGCAGACCATTTCTATGTTCAAATATTTCTATTGGTTTGCAAATAAAAGAACGATCTAACATATAACGATATACCATGCAGACCATTTCTAATACCGTCTCCTTATCCTTAGTGATATCATGTTATATATTGTACGGGCCCTTGTATTTGTCTATATTAGGGGCCACACTTTTATACAAAAAAAAAAATTGGGGAACTGAATACCTCTTATCGAGAAACCCTTCCCCTCACCAAACGTTTATACTGCGTATATAAATAAAATGTCAAATAACTGTGATTCCTTTTCTTTACTGACCTGCTACTGATATTAGGTGGCAGCGGGCTATCTATTCCATTCACATCTAGTGCATTGTAAGGGCTCAGCAGGCAGCTACTTACTACATTTTATTTATTTTTTCTGTTAAAATATCTTTTTATTGATTTTTTTTTGGTGGAATACAGACGAGAAGAGCAACAAGCAAGAAACTTTTTATACTATTTAAAGGGAACCTGTCAGGTGGTTTATGCCCCCCCAGCTATCAATGTCTGTAGCTGCAGCTTTATAATACCAGTCTAATCATCCCTGTCTGAGCTCATAGTGTAATGTGAAAGGTGAAAGAAAAGCATTTATACACTTTATACACTTATATTTCAGTCCCCACCATGGAGGAGGGGACTGTCTGGCAGGATAATAGTTAACTCACTTTTAACTTGGATGGCTAAAGGACCTGTGTGATGTAACGATCATGTGACCATAGTGGGCGGAGATAAGCCAGCAAAGGTATTATGTTCTATGAGAACTTAGCTCCGCCTATTGTAGTGACATCACATCAGGTCTCCCAACCTGTTCTATCACAAGGCTGAAACGTTAACTATTAACCTGCCAAACAGTCCCCGTTCTCCAAGCTGGGGACTGACTGCCTCATTACATAAGGAAATGTAAGTGTATAAATGCTTTTTTTCACCTTTCACATTACACTTTGAGCTCAGACAGGGATGATTAGAATAGTATTATGAAGCTGCAGGTACAGATAGTGATAGCTGGAGGGGCACAAACTAGCTGACAGGTGGTGTAAATATTGCAATTTAACGTCACAGATGTAATTTCCCAGAGTTCTTGCCCCTACCTAGTATTGATCTTTTCATTCATTGTGTAGCATTAAGGCTCCCTCTATGTAAAGTGTTGTTGTGATGTCTGATTTTTTTTTCTTTATTGGACAGCTTACAGACACGTTGGGTACATCCCGTTCTAATCCTCAAAATCAGATCAGAATAGAGCCTGCTCAGAGTCATGACACTTGGGCCCATCATTTTCATGGATGTGTGAAGAGATTCACGTGCCATCCAGAAAACATCGGGCAGCACACAGAGATTTGACACAGATCTGAGAACACAGACTTACTTAATGCCTCGTTACACATAGCGACACACCAGCGATCCCGACAACGATCTGACCAGGCCGGGATCGCTGGTGCGTCACTACGTGGTCGCTGGTGAGATGCCACACAGGTAGACTTACCAGCGATGACCCAGCGATGTGGCGACACCCGACGGTCGTTGGGATCCGTCAGGTTCTCGGCCGCAGAATGGGGATCGCTGGTCGTTGCCCCATGTCACACACACAGCGATACAGCATGCCCAGCGGGAGATCGCCGATCAAAAAATGGTCCATTAACAATCAGCGATCTCCCAGCGGGGGGCCGATCGCTGCTAATTGTCACACACAGCGATAGTGCTGGTGAGGTCGCTGCTACGTCACAAAACCTGTGACGTTGCAGCGATCTCGTTAGCTATATCGCTATGTGTAACGGAGCCTTTAGGCTGGTTTCATACTGGCGGTTTTTGGCATCGGTGTGAATCTGGCTGAAACTGGGTACACCCGCATCTGTTTTTAGCCCCATTGCAAGAACTTGCTGCTGCTTCCAGTTCTTCCCGTTTCCCCTGATACCGGTGTCCACGTTATTCGCACTGAGACCAAAAACGCATTTTGTTGCAAATTTGATCTGTGTGATAAATATTGTGAATGTGGCGCCCCGCAACGAGTGCGTCACAGGAGGGTATTGCAGCCATAAATGCAGCAGCAATATTCTCTGACCCAGCAGTCATCTGGTTAACTTAGAGATCCATACTCTGCATGCCTCACTTAAAATAGAGGGCCAATCAAGGTCCTGGTGGGCGGAGTGCAAGGGTAGTGTGTAGTGGAAGTTTAAGTTCAGACTTAGTGTAGTCTGGAGGTGTCAGTCTGCAAGGAACAGCAACCTAGAAGACCTCTGCAGAACTCCAGCTATGCAACGTAGGAGAGGGGGCTCGCACAGTCCCGTGCGGCCCCCTGGCCACCTTCTACTGGCCATTTCCCTACCAATCACGGGCATCATTATGCGGCCTAAAAACCATCCCATGCCCTTATACAGCCGGTTTGTTGGTACCGAAGCTAGCAGCTATGCGAACCAGAAGCGTGGAGGAGCAGCTTTACAGGAGCACCCCACCACCGCCAAATCCAGTCGTCTAACCAGCGGTGTACCCACCAAGGGACCCAAGGCTCCCCAAAACATCCGGAACGTATACCCCGGATAGGGCATTCAAGCAGCCTCCCTGTACCCGACCTGGTATTCCCGGGCGACAGCGGCAACTTACTTAGTTAGAATGGAGGAACACCGCGGATCTCTGAGGGACACCTATCACTGCTGAGTCCACCCGGTCTGCTATCTACAAACTGTATGCCATGTACTGCTTGCTGGTTACAGTAAAGACCGACTTGCAGTGTCCGTGCTTCCTTATGAACTGTCTGTCCGCATTTCAAGGTAACCGCAGCTGCCGCACAACATCTTAAGCAGCTCCAGCCTCTGGGGATCACCGCTCAGCCTGTGGGGAGCGTTCCATCTTGCTGCTATCCATCCCCCGGAGGCCTCGCAGCGTCGGTAAGACTTACCGAACTACTCATAGGTGGCGTCACGAATAAATTAACCCCTTAATCTGTTCCCACAAGACGTCTTCAACTTTTGATCTGCACTCAACCGGGCCCCACTACCGGCAGGCGTGGTCCACCCGTGACAAGGAGGAAGGAGCTACTGCCTGTCTAAACCGGAGTCCCCGGCCACGGTGAGTCATTAACATCCGGATCAGGGGCACTCCGGGTTGAATTAAATTGTGGCCTTTTATAATATGGGTCCAGCAGACTCCGGTTCCCGCCAGATCTGGGTTTTTGGTCTGCCTTTGCGCAGTACTCTGTTTTGAATGACATGTTCCTTAGGGGATGTGTCATTTACAGCCGTATGCTCCCGCACCTGTATTATCACTGATCCTTGAGACGGACCATTGATAATACTGCTGCAGGAGCATCCAGTTTAATTCCGGGGGTTCCAGGAGAATCCGAGGGGATGCAGGTTTAACCTGGATTCTCAAACATGGCAGTGTGAAATCAGCCTAACACTAAATGGTTTGGTTGAGTTTTATTCTCTTGTGCGTTGGTGATTGCATTTCCATCTTACATTTCACTTGTCTGGTTTATTCTAGGCGATGTTCACATCTGCGTGCAGGAATTCCTTGCTCTGTTCTATACTCGGAACAGACAAACGGAATTCACATCCACTAATGATTAGTTGCAAATGGAAGCAGGAGGGCCCTGGTGACTATTATGGGATCTGGATGGCTTCCATTATTTGTCCGTTTTTACAATGGAACAAAAGGTGCATCATACAGAACTTTTTTTGCGAAAATGTAACATGTAACAGAACCCAGTTTCCCCATGATCGTCCATAGGGCCCTTCAAATACCATTTCGGTTTGGACATGAATGGCTACAATGGAACAGAGAAGCCAAATTTGTGAATGCAGATGAGCAATTGGTGCTGAGCATGTAGTGACTTTCCCCTTTGCATGGGGATTGTAACACCCAGTTGTCAATTTTTCATAAATTTATTTTATACATTTACAAATAATAAAACAGAAATGTCAGAAGAGCTGCCAGGTCCTGCTCACAAATGTATTTATACATAAATAGAAAATGCCACTTCCATCCCCCATGCCTGGTCTTGTCACATCAGAGTTGTCCAGATGCACTCGTTTCCCTAATCACTGGTGGTGACCCATGTTAGCTAGTGGCTGGGCAGAGCAGTCGCCTTCTGCCACCATTTCTGATTCCAGAAAGTACAGACCCTCAATCCCTTTAACATTGAAGCCACATTTTAAAGGACTTATCAACTATTGGACATTTCTTAATTAACAGCACGGGGAAGTGAAATAAATTGATACTCCCAATGAAGCTTGACACTCCTGTCTACTCAATGCTGCATCCCCTGACAATCTCTTGGCATGAGCATCCAGCAGGGAAAATGGCTTTTTAACCGTTTGGATGAAATGTCAATGCTGCAACCATTCAATGGCTGTCGATCGATTTCAGAGTACACATGATATCCTCTCTGGATATCGAAGTCAGGAGGCTGATAAGGGGGGCACGGTTTTGACTATGGAGAAGCAGCTCTGCTCTTGGAGAAATCTTTACTTTTCACCTCTCTGGGCCCATTAATAAGGGATTGTTCGGTAGTACACAACTCCTTTAAAGCAACAATTACCATTCAATTGTTGGAATAGAGAAGCAGCTTTGGTGGACAAAAACAAGGTTTTTAATAGCCTCTCTTGAGGAAACAGCCTGAAACTCCAAGATTTGCAGAACCAGTGCTTCAGTATGTGACTCCTCCTGGGAGGAGTTTGGAGCGGAGATTTGTATACACTGTGATCTTGTGCGTTCGTTCATTCATTTTGGCAGAACATGTCTGTAAACTCTATCTCTGCCACATGTCAGTAAAGCCAGATCCTTCTTTGGCTCCCTACGTCTTCACAACCAGTGCTTCAGTATGTGACTCCTCCTGGGTGGAATTTGGGGCAGAGATTTATATATACTGTGATCTTGTGCTTTCGTTCATTCATTTTGGCAGAACATGTCTGTAAACCCTATCTCTTCCACGTGTCAGTAAAGCCAGATCCTTCTTTGGCTCCCTGGGTCATCAGAATGGTGTCAATCCCCAAACATTACAGAAGTGTCATCACTCATGTCATTAATGAATATAATCGGCTTGGTATCACATCCTCACTGAAACAAATGTGTTTCTCACAATCAGAGGTCGTCCCTTTTTTTTTCTTTTTCTTTTACAAGATTGGTCTCCTTGCACCTTACAGTGTGACATCCCCATCCCAAAAACTAGCTTTTATGAAATGTCAGAATTCATTTTTTAGCTTAAACTGACTGCAGATAGAAAAAAGGGGAGATTCCTTAAAGTATAACTGACAAATGTTTCCTATTGGGATTACTCATCTTTTCGACATGAATATGGAACAGCGCCACCCTTGTCCACAGGATATTTATGTCCAGTATTTCAGTGTTTATGGAGCTGCAATACCAGAGAGGAGTGACACTGTTTCTGGAAACAATAGGAAACACTTTTCCCAATTCTGCACATTTTTAAAGACTCACTCCTATTGACCTTTTCTCCCCTAAACCTGTGAAAATGGTAGTGTACTGTAATCAATGTGTTAATATACTCCATTCACTGTCTTCTCTGGTATCCAGTGCCGCTACCCCTCCACTTCAGAGTCACGTGATGGCAATTCAGACTGTCCAGGTCACATTGCACTTTCTATGATCCGTTAGTGGCTTTTACAGTTTGTTTATGGAACATCAGAGCGAAGATCCATAGATCTATATTTTAGAAGAGACCTCTTGCAAGCACACAGCGCGCAGTGTGACCTGGACAATCGGAATTACCGTCATGTGACTCAGAAGAGGAGTCCACCCCAAAATATACAGCACTTGGCCAAATGATCGCCCTGGCAGCTTTCACCAGCATTACATTGTCTGTTGTCCTCACTGACCTGCGTGGGGTCTGTGGTTATTAGGTACCTCTTTTTTTTTTTTTTTTTTTTTTCATTTCTTTCAGATTTTAAAGAGAGTATGTCACCAGGTTATCCCCATGTAAAGTGTGACCGCCACCAGTAAGCCTTTATATACAGCATTCTAGTATACTATATATAAGCCCCGAGGCTGATCTGTATAACATAAAAATATATTATACTTGTCTATAGAGAGGTCCAGTCCGATAACTGTCAATTGCCTTAATCTGGTCCCTCCATTCTTCTTCCCACATGTGGGTGACACATCCTATGTCATCCAAATAGTCTCCTTCATCGCTCTCTTGTGCAGGTGCACTTCTCTTTGCTCCGCAAAGGACAGAGCAAAATACTGTAATTTGCCTGCTTTGGGAAAGGCGAAAGAGCGCCAGCGCGTGAGCACTACAACATTTTGCTCTGCCCTTGGCACAGTAAAGAAAAGTATTGTAATTCTCATGCACAGACAAAGGGCAAAGAACGCATGCGCACTACAACTCTTTGCTCTGCTCTCAGCAGGGCAGCGGAAATTATTGTAATGTGCATGCAACGACAAAGTCCAAAGAGCGCCTGCAGATGCACACTGCAACACTTTGCACTGCCCTCAGCATGGGAGAGGAAAGTATTGCAGTCCACATGTGCAGAGAAAGACCATATAACCCTCGCGTGTGTGCGCTACAACACTTTGCCTTTCACCTGGTAAGAAAGAGAGAAGTGCGCTTGCTCAGGAGGTGTAGGGAAAGACTGTGTAGAGGACACAAGACGTGTCATCCACACGGAGCAAGCAGGGAGGAGGTGCCGGATCAAGATCAGCAGCGCCCATCAGACTGGACCACCCTGTAGGTGAGTATAATAAAAGGAATTTTTTATGGGACTTGTATATAGCATTCTAGAATGCTTACTGCTGGTGGACGCACTTTACATGGGGCAAACCTTTGTGGCAGGTTCACCTTAAATCTGTATTCAGCTTTCGGTTTAAGAAAGCACACGTAACACTAAAATTTACAGTGCAAACTCTGTCAATATTTTATTTCCCCCCAGGTGTCCTACTTACTCTATAAATGTTACTGTTTATAGTATATAATATGGTATTAAAAGTAGCCACAAAGGAGGAGAGATAGTCTGTCCAGTCTGTTACTCCTCCTGTGTCTATGTCTATATAATCATTAATTGCATATTATAACGTGTTTAATAACAAGAGCCACTTTCCACATCAACAATTCAAGAATAAATACGTTGTCCTGGCCGAGATCCAAGCTGATATAAATATAGCAGCAGCGTATAGATCGGATTACACAATTTTAACCGTTGCCAGGATGTCATATTTGCAAATCTTGCACTTGCTGGGGAACAAATTGACCTGTGCGCGGTATCTGCCCCTTTATTCCAGGCAGTGGTCTGTAACAACACGTTAAAATGCACGGAGCGGTATACATTTCAGTGACACAGCAGGTAAATAGGGTGTTTAGCTGCCAAGCACAACAATAGTCGCCCTACACTAATCCTCCGCTAGAGGAGAAGGCACAGCGTTTTCCCCTTTACTTAATAATGAACTGATGGGGGCATTCGGTGCAGTTGACTGGATACCTAATTGACTTAAAGAGACATGTGAAGCTCCCAGTATCACTACAGGAGCTGTGAGCTCCGGACTCCAGAGGTCGACTTGGCTGTCGAAGAAGGAACATCTCAGCCTGAGATCTCAGCAGCATGCACAGGACCCTTATGTCTCCAGGATCGAGGAGCCTCTTACGTGCCTTCCCGGGAGATTTCTATCGGCCGTCCCCAACTTATGTCAGCTTTGTAGATTTTTTCTTAAATCTCACTTAAAAAAAAAAAAAAAAAGTTTTTTTCCTTTTTCTTCGTATTACGACATGGTGCAATTTCTCTTTGTTTTCATTGTTTTTTGGGTGTTTTTTGTTTTTGCCACAACTGCTCAATCGTAAAGCCGTGGAAACATGAGACCAGGAGAGAGCAGTTTTTATATTCCCCGGAGAGATTGGTTTTGAAGGAGATTAAAGGAGCTCCATGCTTTTTCCAAAGATCAGATAATGCTTTATAATATCCGTATCCTCTTGGTTTAACCCCGACGTTGCCTTCCACAAACAGAAGAAAGAGAAAATAAAGGATACCGTATGTTCAGGCTCGCTTCGGCATAGTTACCAGCCAGACGGCGGCAAAAGACCAACTTCTCGCTGAAAGGTGACTGGTATATTGGAGACCTGCAAGAAGAGGTGCCACCATGCAGGTTTCCTTCGCCTGTTCGGAGCACAGTTTAAAAAGTCGGAGCGCGGACGATAGACTGAACCGGCAAAATGTCAGTAGCCCGAGCCTTGGAGCAAGGACAAGATTCCGAGCTGTGGCCATGGTCGCTCGGAGCCTGGGACATCTGTCCGTGCAAAATGTTCCAGCCCCTAGTGAATCCAGCTTGCGCCAGCCTGGAATGAAATATAGGTATGGGCAGAGGTGGGGGGAGTGGTTGGTATTGGATTAATCTCTGCCAATATTCTTTTAATTCTTTCCTATACTTGCTGATGTAGCAGAGTTGAATTTGTCAGTTGACTCATGAGATTAGAGTGATACGACATACGGAGTGTTGTATAAGTCTCTCGAACTATCGCCTGATGATTCCATAGTTCGTTTTGAGGCTCGGCATTGCTTGATCTTGCCGTTTCAGCTCCACTACATCAGTAGTGCCAAGTTCATTTCACTCCTAGGCTGCCGCGTAGGGCGCACATCATACCCTGCCTTTAAATAGCTATGTTTACATAAAATATAGAAGGTTACATTGTTGAGAAGATGTGTAACGCCGAGGATTAATGTGCCGGCGATTCCCGAGCAGGACTCAAACCATTCAATGGACATAGATGGTAAAGATTAACATTTTGCAATGAGGTTAATCTTTGCATCAGTACATTAGTCATTTCTAGCTAAGCTGGGTTTAGGAAATGAAGCAGAGCCAAGTTTGTCCATTGTAGCACGGCTAACACTGATATTTCAGAAAACTCTGGTTATTATATGATTTGGTATTTCCATAAATGACAAATTCAGCTCTGCTACATCTGTATTCCCGCTATTTGGAAGGATTAACGAGGGAACGTTATATATTTGACATTGACAGTTCTTGAGCACAGATGACAAACTTTTCCCTTGGTATGTGAAGAACCCGGGCTCAGGTTATGTTCACACTTCCGGTAGCACTAAAGAATTGCATCAATGATGCCCCGGTGTTCTTTATTCTTCTTAAACTATGTTCTATTTATATATCCAAGTACTGGAAATGTTGCAACTCTGATATCCTTATGTGCGCATGTTGAGTATTTGGTTGCAGAACTGCAGGAAAATGCCTGCCATTGGATTTTGATAATACTCAGGGATCCGGGTTTGCTGCAGAAAATAACGCCCTGTGTGAACATGGCTGGGTTGATGTATTGAGTTTCGGACTTTATTTATTTTTTTGGGGGAAGCACAAACAAACCAACAGTGTTGACCGCCCGTAGCAAAATGAATGTGATTTCTAAAATCTCAGGCCGGTTTCACACCACGGTGTGATCAGGTCCGGGGCTGTCCAGTGTGAACCTGACAGCATCGGACCTGATTTTGTCACAATGTATGCCTATGGTGTGGGACAGGGCCGGATGACAGTGATTTGCCATCCGGCTTTGTCCCTGTCCGGCAGCATCAGGCTGAATTCGGTTTTTGTCCTGGACACAAAAACATTGCTTGCAGTATTTTTGTGTTCGGTGCAAACATCTGCACAAATCAGATCCTCCCGGATCCGGTGCCCCCTAACATTGGAGTCTATGGCGCCGGATCTGACATAAAATCGGATGCGGCTCCCGGACGCCAGCTGCTGAAGTTTAACAGTGAGCGCTGCTAAACGTCAGCACCTGGAGCTGTCCCCTGCAGAGATTTCAGAACTGCGGCTAGCGGATCTTGAAATTTCAGCAGCTGAGATCTGCTGATTCCGGCAGAAAACAGGACCGGAGGGCATATTTGCCCTCCGGTTCTGTTTGTCCGGGGCATTCAGGTTCTGTCCGGTGCTTCCTGCAAAGCATCGGACAGAACCTGAAACACCAAAAATGTGGTGTGAAACCGGCCTCATCTAAACTTTGTGTCCCCCTCGCTGCATAACTTGACCTGCAGTGTGTCTGAAAGAAAAATGCAGAATGTCAATTCTTTAAAAAATGCACCATTTTTTCCATTAAAAACACACAAAATGGATCTTGAATATATACTTTTAAATGTGGATTTACCACTGAGGCTTTTTGGTGATTACCTCTATTTGTTTCTTTATAAAGCACAATGTAAGTGGTTGGGGAACATGGCATGAGGAGGCAGATTAGCAGTGCAGAAGAATAGAGGAGCTTTGTGGCATTCCGTCTTTCTAATAATAATTTGGTAGATGACACTTGTGGAGGGTGTTGGGGGTTGCATTTTTATTTTTGGGGGTTTTAATAGCCTTTTGGGAGGACAGCTGTGTACTAATGATTACAATGGGTGTGTAACGTCTAGTGGATGAGTCTAAATTAGCATAAGATAGGAATTTTGCACTCAGAACTTTTCGTCTGTGTGCATGAATTTCTGCACCAAATGTACATGTCTTGGCAGAAAAACACACCAAACGTGATGCATTTTTGTTGTGTTCTCTGCATGCATTTTTTTTGTCCATTTGGGGTGGAAATATGCTGCAAAAAATGCTGCAAGAATTGACCTGCTGCAAATGTTATTTCTGCAACAATTCTGCAAGGGAAGAAAAAGCAACATGTGCACAACAATTCAGAATTCTCACTGACTGCTGGCATAAGGATGTGCATGCAGTTTTGTGACAAAACCGCACTAAAAACGCACCTTGTGCACACAGCCTTACATTCAGATACTGATCATGCAGGTTTTGAGGCTCAGGCTCACCAGTCTCAGGTATATCCGCAGCTGCGCTGTTGGGCTCAGCTGACCTGTGGTCTGTACTACTAGCGTATAGTGTCTTAGACCTTTTTAGATGGCCATTGGTCATTGTGCTGTCCACGTGCCACCAATGTATGTGCACACCAGCCATTTTTAATACAGATCCATGTAAAAAAAATGTGCAGGTGTGACCAGCATGACTTTTTGTACTTGTTTTGTGCTAGTTTTTGTTGGTTATCATTAAAAATCAAAATAGTAATAATTCACTCACAACCATGAGTAAGGCTTTGCCAAAACCTGTTGGTATTTAATATTTTTCTGTTATCTGATCAGGTCATGTTACTATATTGATTTTACTGATATAATAAAATTAATTTTTCAATTAGAAGGCACAGGAGCATTTATTCTCATCGCTGGAGTTTTAGTCCTTGGATTACCTAAATGTGTCTGCCCTAACCGGGTGTCTCCATGATGAATTTGGATCTGATCCGTACATAATAGGAATTGGTGAATTGACCGTGTTTCTTGTTTTTTTCTGTAGTTTTTGTAGGTTGGTTTCACATGTCTGTTTTCAAGTACAGACTGCTCTGCGTGGACCATCCACGGATCTCGTGACTTAAACATGACACTCATCTGTGTCTATGTGACCGTCGAGTTTGAATTAGGAAACCGGCAGTGGGGCCGTACTATGACCACAAAACATGGATACATGAAACCAGCCATATGTGTACATGGGTGAAGGTTGCACATTTACAGCTGGGTTCACACTTCTGAACTAAATGCCGGGTTACACGCTGCGATGTCCCAGCGATCCGGCCAACGATCGGGATCGCTGGGACATTGCTATATGATCGCTGGTGAGCTGACACACCAGCAACCAGCGAGAACGCTGGTAACCAGGGTACAAATCTGGTAACTAAGCATAGCACTGCACTTAGTTACCCGATGTTTACCCTAGTTCCCATGTCCCAGCGTGTACTGTGCGGCGCTGGGCATCGGCCGGGAGGTCGTTGATCGTTGGTCTCTCCCGCTGTCACACACGGGATGCTGGCTGTCCAGCAGGAAACCAACAATCAAAAAATGGTCCTGGCCTTTTACCAACTATCAGATCTCTGGTCGTTGGTACATGTCACATGCAGCGGCGTCACTACGAGGTCGCTGCAATGTCACAAAACCGATGACGTTGCAACGATATTGTTAGCGATATTGTTGCATGTAACGGGCCCTTAAAGCTTGTACCAGTGTATGGCGGTGATTTTTTTGCTGGTGTGGATAGACATACTGGTTATTATTGGATCAGTGTGCCGTGCATTGAGCACCCTAACCGAAAATATGGCTTTCTTAATCCAGACGATATGCCGGTACATTTATGGTAAAGCTATGGACACATCAATAGAAACCTAGAAATGCGGCAGTATGAGTATTAAGGTACCGTCACACGTTGCAACGTTGAAGCAATGTCGGCAGTGTTTCTGCAGGTCCTCGCTCGCTTCTGACATCGCTTAGGGGCCTTTCACACTTGCATTTTTTTCCTGATCAGGAAAAAACCTGATTCTTACAGGATTCAGTTTTTTGCCCATTCACTTGGTAGAATCTTGTTGCTTCAGGTTTTTTCCTAAAATCATTAAAGTGAATGGGCAAAAAAATGAATCCTGTAAGACCGGCTTCACACTGCGGCACGATCCGGGGCTGTCCGGGATGACCCTGACAGGCGCTGACTGGATCAGCACACAGGACTGGAGGGTTATTATGCCCTCCGGTCCGGTGTGCAGCGCACACAGCTGCAGCCGCTGACAGGTCAGGGCCGCGGCGCCCGCGGTCCTGACTTATCAGCAGCGGGAACTGCATGCGGCTGCACACCGGACCGGAGGGCATAATAGCCCTCCAGACCTGTGTGCTGATCCAGTCCACGGCTGTCAGGGTCATCCCAGACAGCCCCGGACCGGATCACGCCGCAGTGTGAAGCCGGCCTAAGAATCATGTTTTTTTCCTGATCTGGAAGATCAGGAAAAACCTAAGTGTGAAAGGCCCCTTACTTAGGTGTCACATGGAGAGATGTTGTAAGTGACGCAGCCACAATGTTGCAGCAGCTATCGCTCGCTGGGTTTGTGCACAATCCAGCTAGCAATACGCATCAATGTTGTGAATAGGCAACATCGCTTGCAACATCGCTATCTCAGTCTCACACAGAGCAATGTTAGCAGATCGCTGGGGCAACATCGCCAGCATTTCCAACATGTTGGAAAACCTGTCAACTGCGATCCAGCGATTTATCGCAGTTGCATCGTGCTGTTACACGGCACAACACACTTGTGATGTCGCTTCAACATCGCTGAACCTGGGACTTTTCAGCGATGTTGCTTGCAACATCGCCCAGTGTGACGGTACCATTAGACATATAGAACTAAAGGCCACTTCACAAACACAGATATCTGAGTCCAATATCTGAACAGATCTCTGGTTGCAGTGAAATCATGGATACATTGTTCCATTTTGTGGCTGTGTACAACATGGAGCAATGTATCCATGATTTCACTGCAACCAGAGATCTGTTCAGATATTGGACTCAGATATCTGTGTGTGTGAAGTGGCCTTAAGGCTACTTGCCGCCACTCGAGTCTGGACATGGGGAGGGTGAGTTGTACAATAGATATTGCTGTTCATAGTATGCAGTCACAACTGGTTTCCTTTTCCAATATTTGTTAAATTAATAAAGTTGGTTCCTACAAACAAAGATGGCCTTGCAGTGTTGGTTAGATAACTGGAGACATAAAATACTTTTGAGTTCCCAATTGCAGCTTTAGGGTGCGTTCATATCTGTGTACATAAAATCACCTAGATTCTCAGTAGTGAAATATTCAGATAGCTCTGATCAAATACTTTGAACTGTTTCATTACTCGTCCAATGCAAGTCAATGGGCAACTCACTTGGATCCGAATACTTAAACATTTGAAAGTATTTGGTTAGAGGTATCCGAATATCTTACTAATCGCATGACAGACAATATGATCAGTGATAACAAAAACTCTCAATTAAATGTCACCTGCTTAACCCAAAAGGAACTATGGTATCGTCTAAAAATCACTAAAATTGACATATCCCCGGGCCCGGATGGGATACACCCCAGAGTTCTGCAGGAATTAAGTACGGTCATTGTTAGAACATGATTTTTAATATTTAAAGATTCCCTAATAACAGGGTCTGTACCACAGGACTGGCGTAAAGCAAATGTGGTGCTAATATTCAAAAAGGGGATAAAAACTGAACTTGGAAATTATAGGCCAGTAAGCTTAACCTCTACTGTTGGTAAATACCTAGAGGATTTTCTAAGAGATGCTATACTGGAGTATCTGAAGAAAATTAACCTCATGACCCAATATCAACATGGGTTTACAAGGGAGCGTTCCTGTCAAACTAATCTGATAAGTTTCTATGAAGAGGTAAGTTCTGGACTGGACCAAAGAAATGCAGTGGACATGGTGTATATGGACTTTTCAAAAGCTTTTGATACGGTGCACACACAAGGCTGATACATAAAATGAGAGCAATGGGGATAGGGGAAAATATGTATAAGTGGGTTAAGAACTGGCTTAGTGATAGGAAACAAAGGGTGGTTATTAATGGAACACTCAGAATGGGTCACAGTTAACAGTGGGGTACCACAGGGGTCAGTGTTGGGCCCGCTTCTATTTAATATATTTATTAATGACCTTGTAGAGGGCATACAGAGGAGAATCTCAATATTTGCAGATGACACTAAACTCTGCAGGGTAATCAATACAGGGGAGGACAATTTTATATTACAGGAGGATTTATGTAAACTAGAAGCTTGTGCTGATAAATGGCAAATAAGCTTTAATGGGGATAAATGTAAGGTCATGCACTTGGGCAGAGGAAATAAAAGTTATAATTATGTGCTTAATTGTAAAACACTGGGCAAAACTGTCACTGAAAAAGTCCTGGGTGTATGGGTAGATGACAACCTCACATTTAGTGGCCAGTGTCAGGCAGCTGCTGCAAAGGCAAATAAAATAATGGGATGTATTAAAAGAGGCATAGATGCTCATGAGGAGAACATAATTTTACCTCTATACAAGTCACTAGTGCGACCACACTTAGAATACTGTGTACAATTCTGGTCTCCGGTGTATAAGAAAGACATAGCTGAACTAGAGCGGGTCCAGAGAAGAGCGACAAAAGTCATTAGAGGACTGAGGGGTCTGCAATACCAAGACAGGTTATTAAACTTGGGGTTATTTAGCTTGGAAAAACAAAGGCTTAGGGGTGATCTTATAATAATGTATAAATATATAAGGGGACAGTACAGAGAACTTTCTAATGATCTCTTTACTCTTAGGCCTGAGACAGGGACAAGAGGGCATCCTCTACGTCTGGAGGGAAGAAGGTTTAATCATAATCACAGACGCGGATTCTTTACTTTAAGAGCAGTGAGACTATGGAACTCTCTGCCACATGCTGTTGTAATGAGTGACTCCACTACTGGATGCCTTTATTTAAAAATATAATATTACTAGTTATATATAATACATTCTTGATAGGGCGTTGATCCAGGGAATTAGTCTGATTGCCGTATCTGGAGTCAGGAAGGAATTTTTTCCCCCAATGTGGAGCTTAGTGTTACCACATGGGTTTTTTGCCTTCCTCTGGATCAACATGTTAGGCTATGGATTGAACTAGATGGACTTAAAGTCTTCCTTCAACCTTAAAACTATGTTAAAAACTATGTTATTCGCTCATCACTAATTCTCAACCATGAAAAGTTATATTGTGTCATGCAAGTGCATGTTTAGTTTTCTTGCGTTGAAAAAAAATCACACACTTGCATGACATACCGATTATCAAACAGATTTCACTCTCTTGCATGAAAATCGGTCAGATTTTTCATACCCTTGTGGGACTCCAGCCTCAGGCTATGCTCATATGTCCAATAATCATCTGGTACAATGGTTTTATTGGCAAAGAAGTTCTGCAAACACAACTTTTTTGTCCATTTTGAAAAAATTGAGTTTTGCAGGAATCATTTTTTTTTAACATGGGAGTCTATGGAAAATGGATCCATTAACGGAGTGCTTTATAGTAGTGATGAGCCAAGTAGTAAGATCTTGGGCTTCTGATAGTACTAACCAAATACTTTGAACTGTTTCAGTATTCGGATCCGATTGAGTTCCCCCTTGACTCGCATTGAATTCATTACTTGTTCAAAGTATTCGGTTAGGACTATCCGAACTGGAGTATCTTACTACTTGCTTATCACTACTTTTTAGCCATCTGTTTTTCTTTCATTTGTAAAGGATCTGTTTTTTCGTACTGGATCAGTTTCACATGATAAATACCAATCAGTTACCGGATCCATTCTCTATAGACTGCAATGTTAAAAAAAATGTATCCTGCAGAAATAATTTTTTTTTTCAAAAACAAACAACAAAGTTGTGTTTGCACAACTATTTTTATGCAAAGGGATTGGTGCTGGATCCTTTCTAATAGATGATTACCAGACAAGTGGACTCTGTCTCGATGCTCACTAAGGCTGGTTTCACATCGAGTTTTATTCCTGTCCGTGGGATCTTACTTTTTGTAGGACCCCACGGACAGAAAAGGATTGCATCGGAGGTGAGCCTCCTGGTGCTATTTCTGTGTCCGGGTCAGTGATTTTTACGGGTCCGGACACAGAAAGAGCTGTGCATGGCACTTTCACTTCTGCAATGTATATCCATACTTTGCAGAAATGAAATTAAGTAAAAGCAAGGGGTTAAAAATAGAAAAACTCTATTCTTACCTTCCAGTGATCCCCCGACACCTCCAGCAAGCTGCGGGTGTGTACAGGACCTGCCATTATGTCACTACGCGGCAGCGTCATTGGGTCACATGATGGCAGCTACCGCGGTAACCGGTTATGTGACCCGATCAGCTGATTGGGTTGTGACAGAACGGCAGGTCCTGTAGACACCCGGAGCTTGCTGGAGGCATTGGGGGATCGCTGGAAGGTAAGAATAGAGTTTTTTTTTTTCATTTTTAACCCCTTGCTTTTACTTAATTTCACTTCCGCAAAGCATGGATATACATTGCGGAAGTGAAATTAGATGGTACAGAGCAGTTTTAGGGTACTGGGCATGCTCAGTACACTAAAATCAGGTCCGGGAAACGATCCTGTGTTTTCTCGTACCTGTGCTCCAATAAGCCCCCATGTTAAAGGCCGTGGATCAGGTCTTATCCGATTTGTGTCCGATTTCTTGCTGTGCCCAAAATCGGAGCAGTCTCTGATTTTGGGCGCAGCAAAAAATCGGCCAAAAATCGGATGGCAATTAGGCCAAATCCGATCCGATCCGTGCGCATAGGATAACATGGCGGCCGAATCGGATCCATGGCTGTCTTGTTTTACAGCGGACAGCCACGGATCCTCAAAAATAGTGATGTGAAAGCACCCTAGGTGATTCCTTATTATTCCCTATATAATTACTGTCTATAGCAGGGATCTCCGGGACAAGACCACTGAGTTTCTAATGACCGACATATTGTTCTATATAATTCTTTGGCCATGATACCAATCGATAATTAAGTCTCATTTGTACAATGCATTACTTTAACTAAATTATTACTTAAATTGCAACTTTTTTTCTTCTTCAAGATTTTTAATGCTAAAGACATTGTCCACAACCAGTAACTAATGGGACCAGTGAGGTGGAAAATAAGGAAATAAAAGGTTCCCCTCCTGACATGAGCTCTGCTCTTATGTACACGATGCTACTTATTGACAGCTTAGGTCACGTTTTAGCCAAGCCACCGCAATGGCATCAAATAATAATGAAAACTGTCCACTTTTTTGTGGACTCAAACATGTGAATTAAGCCTTAGCGAAGCTGGCTCTGCAGCTGTGCTACTCAGACACTGTACAGCTGTTTGGTGGGGTTTGGAGGCTTCCATTAGTAATTTGGCATTTGTGCGATCATTGGGTTTTTAGTTTATAAACCCCCATTACTGTGGGGAGAGCATATCTGAGGTTACATATAGGAAGCGCAGCAGAATTTCTAGCGCAGACGTCTGAGAGAACTAAGAAGACCCCATCACATCTGCTCGTGTTTTATGCCTGAAGGACATAATTAAACTCTCTGCTCAACATGGTCAGAGCAAAGGAACAAGCTTTGCCTCTCATTCAACCTCTGGCAGCTTTGCAAGAAAAAGGGGATTGGACGGCGTAATCTGATGATTCAGTCTAATACTTTGATGGACGTAACATCAAGCATCTGCTGTTCCAAAAGTCGCTAGTCTCTCTGTGCTGCTGCTATGTGTGAATGTCTGATTAGTCGTCAGTAGAACTGATGTCCGGGAAAACGACAGCTATATTACTCAATAATAATATACATTGTGTGCGCTCTTATTAGCTATTATTTCTATTTGTTATAAATTCCTACATTTTAGATCGACCTTTGAGCGCCATAGTGCACTCTGCGTCTTGAATGAATCTACATCTCGTCAACAAATCGACACAAAATGCTTAATTGCATAGTTTGTGTTACTAATCCTAAAATACATCCTGTATTATACTCCAGAGCTGCACTCACTATTCTGCTGGTGCAGTCACTGTGTACATACATTACATTAGTGATCCTGTGCTGATCCTGAGTTACATCCTGTATTATACTCTAGAGCTGCACTCGCTATTCTGCTGGTGCAGTCACTGTGTACATACATTACATTACTTACCCTGTACTGCTCCTGAGTTACCTCCTGTATTATACTCCAGAGCTGCACTCACTGTTCTGCTGGTGTAGTCACTGTGTACATACATTACATTACTGATCCTGAGTTATCTCTTGTATTATACTCCAGAGCTGCACTCACTATTCTGCTGGTGTAGTCACTGTGTACATACATTACATTACTGATCCTGAGTTAGGCTCCCCTTCACATTAGCGTTTGTGTCTGCATGCTGATGGCATGCAGACACAAACGCTGTCAGAAGCAGGGACACTTTGATGTGTCCGCAGCGGATAATGTCCGCCTGCGGACACATCACTATGGAGCCCGGCAGCCAATCGGCGCTGTCCGGGGCGGGCCGGAGGCGGAGATTCAGCGCCGGAGATCTCCGCCCCCCGGCCGCCGGTAAGCTCCGGGACTGTTGGCGGGGAGAACAGCTGATCTGAGAGCTGTTTGAATCTTCCCGCGCCGACACTGTGAGGAGATGTCGGCGCGGGAAGATTCAAACAGCTTTCAGATCAGCTGTTTCCCCGCCGACATCGCTATGAAATTACAGGCGGCGGGGAGAAGGAGGACAGCAGAGGGTCAGCTGATCTCCCGGTGGCCGTCGGTGAGCTCCTGTGACATCACCGGCGGCCACCGGGAGATTTTTCAATGGGTCCGCAGCGTTCTCCTGCTGTGTCATGCAGAGGACACTGCGGACCCATTGAAGACAATGCTTTTTTTGTACGCTTGGGGACGCTTGCTGATTGTCCAAGCTCCCCAAACGCACAAAAAAACCCAACATGCTGCGTCCCGGGTGCGGATGCTGGACACCGGAAGCAGCAGATATCGTCCGCATCCGCACCCGAACGCAGCAAACGCAGGCACCATGCGTTCCTATGTTAAACATAGGAACGCAGTGCGCATGCGTTTAACTGCGTATGGGAACGCAGCAAAACGCTGCCTTCCCATACGCAAATGTGAAGCCAGCCTTACATCCTGTATTATACTCCAGAGCTGCACTCACTATTCTGCTGGTGCAGTCACTGTGTACATACATTACATTACTGATCCTGAGTTAGGCTGGCTTCACATTAGCGTTTGTGTCTGCATGCTGATGGCATGCAGACACAAACGCTGTCAGAAGCAGTGTCCAAATGATGTGTCCGCAGCGGATAATGTCCGCCTGCGGACACATCACTATGGAGCCCGGCAGCCAATCGGCGCTGTCCGGGGGCGGGCCGGGGGCGGAGATCAGCGCCGGAGATCTCCGCCCCCCCCGGCCGCCGGTAAGCTCCGGGACTGTCGGCGGGGAGAACAGCTGATCTGAGAGCTGTTTGAATCTTCCCGCGCCGACACTGAGAGGAGATGTCGGCGCGGGAAGATTCAAACAGCTCTCACATCAGCTGTTCTCCCCGCCGACATCGCTAGGAGATTACAGGCGGCGGGGAGAAGGAGGACAGCAGAGGCTCCAGCTGATCTCCCGGTGGCCGTCGGTGAGCTCCTGTGACATCACCGGCGGCCACTGGGAGATTTTTCAATGGGTCCGCAGCGTTCTCCTGCGGTGTCATGCAGTGGACACTGCGGACCCATTGAAGCCAATGCATTTTTTGTACGCTTGGGGACGCTTGCTGATTGTCCAAGCTCCCCAAACGCACAAAAAAACCCAACATGCTGCGTCCCGGGTGCGGATGCTGGACACCGGAAGCAGCAGATATCGTCCGCATCCGCACCCGAACGCAGCAAACGCAGGCACCATGCGTTCCTATGTTAAACATAGGAACGCAGTGCGCATGCGTTTGACTGCGTATGGGAACGCAGCAATACGCTGCCTTCCCATACGCAAATGTGAAGGCAGCCTTACATCCTGTATTATACTCCAGAGCTGCACTCACTATTCTGCTGGTGGAGTCACTGTGTACATACATTACATTACTGATCCTGTACTGATCCTGAGTTACATCCGGTATTATACTCCAGAGCTGCACTCACTATTCTGCTGGTGGAGTCACTGTGTACATACATTACATTACTGATCCTGTACTGATCCTGAGTTACATCCGGTATTATACACCAGAGCTGCACTCACTATTCTGCTGGTGCAGTCACTGTGTACATACATTACATTACTGATCCTGTACTGATCCTGAGTTACATCCTGTATTATACTCCAGAGCTGCACTCACTATTCTGCTGGTGCAGTCACAGTGTACATACATTACTTATCCTGTACTGAGCCTGAGTTACATCCTGTATTATACTCCAGAGCTGCACTCACTATTCTGCTGGTGCAGTCACAGTGTACATACATTACATTACTTATCCTGTACTGAGCCTGAGTTACATCCTGTATTATACTCCAGAGCTGCACTCACTATTCTGCTGGTGCAGTCACTGTGTACATACATTACATTACTGATCCTGTACTGATCCTGCCTGCGTTATACCTTGTATTATACTCCACAGCTGCATTCACTATTCTGCTGGTGGAAGCACTGTGTATGTACAGGTGCATCTCAATAAATTAGAATATCATCAATTAATTATTTATTTCAGTAATTCAATACAAAAAGTGAAATGCATATATTATATAGAGGCATTACATACAGAGTGATCTATTTCAAGTGTTTATTTATGTTAATGTTGATGATTATGGCTTACAGCCAATGAAAACCCAAAGGTCATTATCTCAGAAAATTAAAGTAAGGACGATGAAGGGTTAAAACCACACTGTCATATTCCATGAGTCATCAAAGGGTGAATATAATATTGATTTATTAGTAAATGCGTTTCAGGGCTCCCTGAAATGCCCTGAAACATGATAATATGATATTGATATGTCCTCAGGAAGGGGCCCAGGGAGCCCTGAAACACGTTGACTAATGGATCAATATTAAGGCCCAGTTACACGGTACGAGATCGTGAATGATATCGCTCAAACGTCACGGGTTTGGAGTGGTTGAAACGACATCGTTAGGACGTCGTTGCGTGTGACTCTGAGATATGGTTACGGTAAATCGTTGGATCCTTGATCGCAGATTTGAGAACATGTGGTAAGAGAATGTTTTCAAATCAAGTGATCTTCGATCAGCCAACCTGCTGCATCGTTGTGTGTGACACCTCGCTAACGATGTCATTAATGACTTTGCCCATTCACATCAGTGAACAAGTATCGTTCGCTGGGTTGTGTGAGCGATGGCTACTCGCCACATCATTGGTGCGTCGTCCACGATATCTACACGTGTGACAGCTCACCAACGATGTCATAAAGATGTCCTAACGAGCGCGAGCCCACGAGATCGTTAGTGAGATCGTTACAACATTGTAGCTTGTAACGGTACCTTTATAGTCACCCTTTGATGGCTTGTTTAATATGGCAGCGTGGTGTTTAACCCTTCATCCTCCCTACCCTATATTCACCACACTAGGGACTGCAGAAGCCATTATCTGCTTTTATAGTGGTTGTGACTCTCACAACCACACAAGGTGAAGCCTCTGATACCTATTTAGGGAATATTTTATCTCTCAGACCCTTCATCCTCCCTACTTTAATTTTCTGAAATAATAACCTTTGAATTTTCATTTGGCTGTAAGCCATAATCATCAACATTAACATAAATAAACACTTGACGTAGACCACTCTGTGTGTAATGACTCTATATCATTTATAATTTCACTTTATGTATTACATTACAGAAATAAATTAATTAACTTTTTGATCATATTCTAATGAATTGAGATGCACCTGTACATTACATTACTTATCCTGTTCTGATCCTCCTTTCTGCTATGAGTCCTCAGTATTTGTTCTAATTTGTAATTAGTAAATTGTCATTTGTGGGGTGACGCATCACATGTCATTGGGATGGATAATCGAAGGAGGGGCCAAAGATTCTGGTAGGTAGGAGGCGGTTCACAGGTTTTCGGTCCAGCAGCCAAAGACCCTGAAGTTGGCGCTGGAGCAGGGCCTTGTGAATGGATTCCGTAATCTCTAGAAGATAATTGTTGCAAATGATAAAAGTTAAATTGTTGACTGTAGTAGCTAATCAGGGACTCTTTTTGTTTAGATCAGGGGCGGGGAACCATTTGGAAATTTCTACCATCCTTTGGAGGCCGTAAAAAATGATCAATTTGAAAATTACCCGCTATATTTGGTTAAACAATCAACTCACCCCACTGTGGTGTCTGGGGCTGCTTCTCTTTAACGTGGGTGATATCGGTCATGTTGCTTCTCAACTGCTTTTCCAGGTTTGCTAGAGGCCTAGACATCACAGTAGAGGCTGGGGGCATATACATCACTGGGGAGGCCTATGCTGGGGCAGAGAGATCACAGGAGAGCTGGATTTAAAGGGCAGACAGTCTGCAAAACACATCTGCCAGCCTGAGCACTGCGGTCCCCTGTAATTTGCCTGGGGGCCGCAAAAAAAGTAATTGAGGGCTCCATTCGGCCCTGGGGCCACAGGTTCCCCACCCCTGGCTTAGATGGTAAAAAAAAAATGGAAAAATGAAATGTGTTTATTAGGATGGCAACCAGGCGACTTTTTACAATTCGTTATTTCCCACTTGTAATTTAAAGTTTGTGACTAATAGCAATTCTGCTGTTCCCCTTATAATTGACGCTTCGTTAAAGAGATACAGGAATGGAACAAACCTACAGAAACTGAAGCCTTCACACAATTTAATGAGGCAGCACCGTGTGCAGTATACATGTCATGATGATAACACCGTGTGCAGTATACATGTTATGATGATAACACCGTGTGCAGTATACATGTCATGATGATAACACCGTGTGCAGTATACATGTCATGATGATAACACCGTGTGCAGTATACATGTCATGATGATAACACCGTGTGCAGTATACATGTCATGATGATAACACCGTGTGCAGTATACATGTCATGATGATAACACCGTGTGCAGTATACATGTCATGATGATAACACCGTGTGCAGTATACATGTTATGATGATAACACCGTGTGCAGTATACATGTCATGATGATAACACCGTGTGCAGTATACATGTCATGATGATAACACCGTGTGCAGTATACATGTCATGATGATAACACCGTGTGCAAGTATACATGTCATGATGATAACACCGTGTGCAGTATACATGTCATGATGATAACACCGTGTGCAGTATACATGTTATGATGATAACACCGTGTGCAGTATACATGTCATGATGATAACACCGTGTGCAGTATACATGTCATGATGATAACACCTTGTGCAGTATACATGTCATGATGATAACACCGTGTGCAGTATACATGTCATGATGATAACACCGTGTGCAGTATACATGTCATGATGATAACACCGTGTGCAGTATACATGTCATGATGATAACACCGTGTGCAGTATACATGTCATGATGATAACACCGTGTGCAGTATACATGTCATGATGATAGCATTTTACAAATATCGCTCACTTGTGCAAGAGTAAATGTAAAATAAATATTGTATTATAAGGCCTTGTGCACACGCTGCATTTTTGGTCGGTTTTGGTTCTGCATTTTTGGTGAAATCTGCATCAAAAATGGATTAATTTTTGACATGCCGGCAGAGTCGATAAAATTTGAGAAAAGCTGTGGCAATGTCAGCGTTTTTGACTGGTAGGTTTTTGGTAAAGAACACGCATCCAGAAAATGGAGCATGTGAACTAGTGATTCATTTTCTCCGTTGACTGCATTGTAATAAATATGTAAACGCCAAAAAACAGATTGGAAACACACAAAACGCATCAAAAACACACTGCATTTATGGTGGTGTTTTTTTGTTTTTTTTACAAAGATGGATGCAGCATTGATGCAGCATTTTCTGTAGCACAAATGGACCACTTTTACTGTGTTTAAACTACAGGGTGGGCCATTTATATGGATACACCTAAATAAAATGTCTCGAGAGGAATCAGCGAGGAAACATCTTCTTTCCACCATGGCCACCCTCCTTCAGCACCACGTATTTTAAGGATGTCCAGTGTCAGCTCTTAGGTCTACGGCTCTGTCAATGGCGTATCCATATAAATGGCCCACGCTGTACATATAAAAGCATACAGGATAACATGAAGGACACATCCACACTGACACATGAGCTGCAATGGGTAAGTGCTGATGCACAGCCGATAAATAGTTAATCTATAATGATTGGTATACTACAGAAGGCAATGTGGCACACAGCTGGGGAAAGCAGGGAGAGTAAAAAAAAAAAAAAAAACCACATCCAATGTATACATAAGGTTAAAGGGAACCTGACTCCAGGTTTTTGCAACCTAATCTGAGAGTAGCATAATATAGGACCCGGGACCATTATTCCAGTGATGTGTCACTGGCTGGAAACACACTGTCTGAGTGGCTTCCCCCTCTCTGGACAGGAGCAGTGGAGCTACATAGACACACAACACTGACAGTATCCCGTCCAAAGTGGCAGGGGTTGTGCCGGGTGAATGATCTGATGACTCGTACAAGTCACTTGGACAGTGTGTTTCCAGCCTTACAGGGCTGCTCAGTGTAGTTTTGTGCTGTTTATGCAGCTGGAAATTATCATTAGTCTGGTAGTCTGGCATATTCTCAAACTGCTAAATCTGCATCAGAGAAAACACTAATTTTATTAAAATGACAGCAAGCAGCTCAGTAAGTGACACATCGCTGGATTCAGGGTCTCTGTCTCTTACATTATGCTGCTCTCAGGTGGGATGGTTCAAAAACCTGGTGACAGGTTCCCTTTAATATAAACCCTGAGATGCAACAGAACCCCACAGTGAGTCACAAATGATGTGGATAAGTAGTAATGCCTAGTGGTGAGTATGGGATAAACACACATTGATAAGAGTAGTATAAAGTAAAACTCAGCAGTGAGGGTAACAACTCCAAAGCTGCATATCAAATAGCTGTCAAACAAAAAAAGCAATGTACATAGGTATACTGCACATTAAATATACGTAGGGAGGTGTGCTGTATTTGATGGTTTGTATTCATTTTTGTGCATTGCATTTTTATGCTTCATAGCTCTTGGGTGTGTAGTTTGGGTGTTCCCACACATCTGATGAAGCAGGGTAAAGCACATGTTGGGGCCCTGGGATGGGGTATTCAAAAAGCAACAAAGTATGTTTTTAATATTTTTCTCCTGTGGTGGGCTGTTCTCATTTTATTTGCTTTCTTCACTACTTAGTAGTCTTTGCAACTATTTACCTTATCATCATCACATACCTCTAAAATCCAGATTTACTGGTATTATAAAAAGCCTATTGTTGATGAAGCTTCAAGATGCCTCCTGTATAGAGAAACTAATGTTTTGGATTGCTCAGGTGGGATTTTGGTCCATTTTCCCACACAAACACTCCCATGGGCTCCTGCTATGAACTCTGACCTTTAGCTCCTTCCATACATTTTCTATTGGATTCAGCTCCAGTGATCAGCTCAGCCATTTTAGCAACTTTATTTTATTTCTCTGAAACTCATTGAGAGTTTCTTTGGCTGTGTGTTTGGGATCATTGCCTTACTGAAATGTCCACCCGTGTTTCATCTTCATTATCCTGGTATATGACATCAGATTGTTACCTAGAATGTCTCAGTACATGTCTGTTCATCCTTCCTTCAATTATGTAAAGTTTGCCTGTGCCATATGCTAATAAACAGCCCCACACCATGATGTTCCCACCTCCAAACTTCACTGTTGGTATGGTGTTTTGGGGGTGATTTGTCTGTAGCCCTCCAAACATGGTGTGTGTTATGGCATCCAAAGAATTCAATTTTGATCACATCTGACCAAACTATATTCTCCCAGTATCTCAGAGACGTGTCTAAATGTTGTTGAACAAACTTTAAACACTCTTGAACGTGTTTTTTATTCAGCAATGGAGTCTTGCATGATGAGCATAGCATACAAGCAGTGGAGGGGGGAGTATGTTACTTATTGTTTTCTTGAAACAATTGTACCTGCTGATTCCAGATCTTTCTGCAGCTCTGCACAGGTGGTTCTTGGCTCTTGGACAACTCTTCTGATAAGTATTTTCACTCCTCTGTCTGAAATCTTGTGGTAACGACCTAGTTGTCGCCGGTTAATGGTGAAATAACGTTATTTCCATATCTGGATTAGGTTCTCATCCGTGCTCACTGGAGATTCAGTAGTTAAAGGGAACCAACCAGCAGGATTTAGGGCTATAAAGTAAAGTCAGTGCCTTACAGAAACTGGGATGCTTAATGCAATCATACCTTTACTTGAATGATTCCATATTTGATTGCAGAGAAAAGAATCATAAAACACCTGGAAAAAAGGTCAGCAGATAATTGTACATTGTCTGCATTTTAATTGATTTCAAATAAAAATATTATTTTATATTAATATGAGGGTCATTTTTTCCCTCTTTTAGCCTGTGCGCTCAGGATTTAGATTTATATTATTTGCAGTGTGATCCCAGGTTTTATGTGGATCTGATTTCAGGATTTTGTGTATCTCATCCTGCTCTTTGCTGAGTTTTACAGTACTTTGCCCTTTATCAGAGTATACTAATCCCATACCTACTACTATACATTACCAGTTATCCACTTTGGGATTATGTTTTACCTTATAGCTTAAATTTTCTATGCTTAGTGGCTATTCAGTATACATAAACCATTTATTTACTCAGTATTACTACTTGCCCATGCAGACCACAACTCATTATTTTGTGAAGATGTGTCATCTATGGTATCCTATTTTTAATATATGATTTTTATATGTATTTTAATAACAAAGGATTTATTTTGTTTACTTTTGTTTGGAGTGCAAACTTTATAGAAGTTAGGCCACTTGCATACATTATGTATTTGGTGAGTTTTTTACCTCAGTATTTGTAGCCAAAACCAGGAGTGGAACAATCAGAGGAAAAGTATAATAGAAACATGTCACCACTTCTGTATTTATCACCCACTGCTGGTTTTGACTACTAGTACTGAGGTAAAAAAAAATCACTAAATACTCAACATCTGCACATGGCCTAAAACGTAGACGCGGACTGTGTAAGGCCATGATCGCACATTCAGTGTTTTACACTGTGTTTATACACAGGAGCTCTGTATATAGTGTCAGTGTACAGGTAATGCAGAGCTCACCTTTGACATTATACACAGGAGCTCTGTAGTTAGTGTCAGTGTACAGGTAATGCAAAGATCGCCTTTGACATTATATACATGATCTCTGTGCATTAATAGGTAATACACATACTCACCAGTGATGTCTCTAGGTGAAGTCATTCATCTTCAGTTTTCTTCTTGACTTGGTGCAGACCGATATCATGTCTTCTAGCCAGGACTCATCCCTGTAGAAAATAACACAGTTACCTATAACTGATCACTTCCAGAGCACATTCCACACATTTCCCAAGATTTCTACACTACATCAAAGGACAAAAAAAGCAACATAGTGCCACCCTGCATAGTAACAAGACCTCCCTTCTGTTCCGTTCATGGAAAACAGTATTCTCAAAAGTAAATTAAATTATAGCAGTAATAATGTCCCTTAATTGGCCCCTACTGTATATATGTCCCCACTTGCCACCATAAACCAATAATGTATGTTCCTACTTCTCGCTCCCATATGTTAATAATTGTCTCCTGTCCTAGGTCCCTATGTTCCTCCATCCTGGGCCCCTATGTTCCTCCATTCTGGTCCTCTATGTTGCCCCATTCTAGGTCCCCAGGCCAACATGACGCTGATCAGCTGGTCATTTGAAATACCGCGGGAAAGTCGGCGGTGACAAGACTTCAACGCCGACTATTTCAAACAATCAGCTGATCAGCATCAGCTGTTCATTTAGCAGCCGTGAAAGCCGGCGGTGGTCTTGTCAGCACTGGCTATTTTAAACGATCAGCTGATGTTGATCAGCTGATCATTTGAAAAAGCCGGTGGTGACAAGAATTCACCGCTGGATTTCCTACCGGCTATTTCAAACGATCAGCTGATCAGCATCTGCTGTTCATTTGAAATAGCAGCCGTGAAAGCCGGCAGTGAAGTCTTGTCACCACCGGCTATTTCAAACGATCAGCAGATGCTGATCAGCTGATTGTTTGAAATAGCCGGTGGGAAAGCCGGCGGTGACAAAACTTCACCACTGGCTTTCACCGCCGCTATTCCAAACGATCAGCTGATCCCCAGCCTGGGATCCATGGCCCCCCAGGCTGAGCCCCTGGCCCCCAGCCTGGAATCCATGGCCCCTCAGCCTGGGATCCATGGCCCCTCAGCCTGGGATCCATGGCCCCCCAGCATGGGATCCATGGCCCCCTGCATGGGATCCATGGGTTCCCAGCCTGGGATCCATGGGCCCATCCTGAGCCCCTGTGTTGGGAGAGAAAGAGAAAAAATAAAATTTGCTCACCTCACCAACAATGTCCACACGCCGTCCAACGCTGGGGAATCCTGTCTGTGACTGTGTGCTGCTGGCATGCGCACACACTGCAGTCCTGGAGCAATGACGTCATCGCTCCGAGACTGACTCCCTGTGTGCACGCACCAGCAGCTTGCAAGGAGGCAGCGGGTACAGCAGGGGGATCGTGTCTCTTTGCTGTACCCCAGAGCAGCCACACAGACTAATGATATCGACACACAATGCATGCCGATATCATTAGCGGTACGTCAGGGGGACCCGCTCGAACCCCCTCTAGCACCATGGGAGGGGGTTTGTGGGGGGCAGGGCGTATAAACCTGGGGCCTGCAAGTGGTTTAAACCGATTCCCCGGCGGGCTAGACCAAGGCTGTCTGTACTGAAGACACTGCCTCCTTCAAGCAGATCATCGATAAAATCAGAGACAGCTCTAATCCACTGTCCTCACAACTTCCCCTCTCACCTACACTGCCCTCTCCTTCCATCAGCTGCTTCTCCCCCATAACTGAAGATCAGGAGCGTAACTAGAACTGGCAGGGCCCCATAGCAAACTTTTGAACGGGGCCCCCTCCAAGACACGCCCCCAATGACACGCCCCCTTCAAGACACACCCCCTTACCGAATCAGTGTTAACAGGCTGACGCCACCCAGTTTACCGTATATACTCGTGTATAAGCCGACCCCCCTACTTTTGCCCCCAAAACCTGGGAAAACCTATTGACTCGTGTATAAGCTGAGGGTGGACCCCAGCATAGGTATACAGCCCCCAGCAAAGTGGTATACAGCAGCCTCTCCAGTGGTAGTATACAGCAGCCTCCCCAGTGGTATATACAGGCCCCAGCAGTATATACAGTAGCCCCAGTGGTATACAGCAGCCTCCCCAGTGGTATATACAGGCCCCAGCAGTATATACAGTAGCCCCAGTGGTATACAGCAGCCTCCCCAGTGGTATATACAGCAGCCCCAGTGGTATATACAGCAGCCCCAGTGGTATACAGCAACCTCCCCAGTGGTATATACAGCAGCCCCAGTGGTATACAGCAACCTCCCCAGTGGTATATACAGGCCCCAGCAGTATATACAGCAGCCCCAGTGGTATACAGCAGCCTCCCCAGTGGGTATATACAGGGCCCCAGTGAGTATATACAGGCCCCCAGTGGGTATATACAGGCCCCCAGTGTGTATATACAGGCCCCAGTAGGTATATACAGGCCCCCCCCCACTCCTCCTCTGCTGCACACGTCACCTGTAAAGGAATACATCATACTTACTTATCTCTGCCGGCTGCCGCTCGCCGCTCTGCACCGCGCTCCGTCTTCATCCAGCTTCTTCCTGGTTGTGACCGCCGGGTGCAGGCAATGACGTCACAACCAGGAAGAAGCTGGATGAAGACGGAGCGCGGTGCAGAGCGGCGGCAGCAGCCGGCAGAGATAGGTAAGTATGATGTATTCCTTTACAGGTGACGTGTGAAGCAGAGGAGTGGGGGGCCTGTATATACCTACTGGGGGGGGGCCTGTAGCTGACCGGATAGCGGCGTAGCGGCGCTGGGTCCGGGCCCCCCACAAGGGCCAGGCGGCCCGGGCCCCAAAGCGACTGCTACGTCTGCTATGCCGGTAGTTACGCCCCTGCTGAAGATCATCTCTCCTCCCTCCTGTCAAAATCACACCTTACCACCAGTGCCCGTGACCCTCTCCCATCCCACCGCATTCCCAACCTCACCTCTGTCTTCATCCCAGCCCTAACCCATCTCTTCAACTTATCACTTACTATTGGCATCTTCCCTCAGCCTTCAAACACGCCTTGATCACACCCATCCTCAAGAAACCCTCCCTCGACCCATCATCTGTGTTTAACTATCACTCCATATCTCTTCTCCCCTTCGCCATTGAGATCTGTCCTCCCACCTCTCCTCCTGCTCCCTCCTCGACCGCCTACAATCCGGTTTCCGACCCCACCACTCCACCGAAACAGCCCTAACCAAAGTCACCACCACCAAAAGCAAGCGACACTACTCCTCCACGACCTACCTGCCGCCTTCGACACTGTTGACCACTCCCTTCTACTTCAGATCCTGGAATCTCTTGGCATCACTGACCTAGCCCTCTCCTGGATCTCCTCATACCTAACGGATCGGACTTTCAGCGTCACCTACTCCCACACCTCCTCTTCGCCCTTCCCCCTATCTGTCGGTGTCCCCCAAGGCCCAGTTCAGGGACCGCTACTTCTCCATCCACACTCTCGGCCTTGGACAACTCATTGAGCCCCACGGCCTTCAGTACCATCTCTATGCTGACAACACCCAGATCTACCTGTCTGGCCCCGACATCACCTCTCTACTTTCCAAAATTCCACAATGCCTGTCCCCCACTCATCCTCCTTCTCTGCTCGCTTCCTTAATCTAACATGGACAAAACGGAGTTCATTGTCTCCCCCCTTCCCCCCAAGCCGCTCTCCCCCACTACCCGACCCATCCTTCCTTGTCAATGACTGCTTACTCTCCCCAGTCCCAGACTCCATGTGCCTGAGGGTAATCCTCGACTCTTCCCTCTCCTTCAAGCCCCACATCCAGGCCCTCGACTCTTCCCTCTCCTTCAAGCCCCACATCCAGGCCCTCGCTACCTCCTGCCAACTCCAACTCAAAAACATTTCCCTGATTCGCACTTTCCTTGACCATGACACGGCTAAAACACTCGTTCACGCTCTCATCATATCCCGCCTTGACTACTGGCCTCCCCGCTACCTCCCTTGCACCTCTCCAACCTATCCTAAACTCTGCTGCCCGACTAATCCATCTAGATACCAACAAATGAAATCAGCGGTATTAAGGAAGCGCTAAGGCATAGGGAGAGGGGATTAAATGCACACACCTTTAATTAATCTTTATACTCTCCAGACCACGATGCGTTTCGATTGCAAACTATCTTCCTCAGATAACTTGCTATCGATATGCGCCGTGGTCTGGAGAGTATAAAGATTAATTAAAGGTGTGTGCATTTAATCCCCTCTCGCTATGCCTTAGCGCTTCCTTAATACCGCTGATTTCGTTTGTTAGTATCTAAATCCCTTTCCTGGAGAGCGGTGGAAGCTGCTCTAGGATTAACTTCACAAAGAACCCGTCGTTACGTAATACCTCGGTTCACGTGACCGCAGCCGACGGAGTTCCAGGAAGCGGCTTCACTGCGGCGATCCCTTCCAAGGCTCTCACCTGGAGGCTCTCACCCTTGTTGTGTAGGGCCGATGCATAACTAGTCCAGGTGAGTATTTCATCAACCTCCTTCTACCGCCTATAATTCGGATCCATTCACCATTAGCGTTCCTTTTATTATTTACACGACTAATCCATCTTTCTTCACGCTACTCTCCTGTCTCCCCCCTCTGCCAAGCCCTTCACTGGCTCTCCACTTCTCAGAGATCCTGGTTTAAAACACTAACCATGACATACAAAGCTATCCACAACCTGTCCCCTCCATACATCTCTGACATGGTCTCCCGTTACCTACCCTCACGCAACCTGCGATCCTCCCAAGAACTCCTCCTCTGCTCCCCTCTCATGTCCTCTTCTCACAACCGCGTACAGGATTTCTCCAATGCTTCTACTATACTCTGGAACTCTCTGCCCCAACACATTAGACACTCGCCTACCCTGGGAGCCTTCAAAAGAAACCTGAAGACCCACCTCTTCCATCAAGCCTACACCCTACAATGAGACCTGGTCCACCACACTATCTCTCGATTGGCACCACCCCCTCCTACTGTAACCCCACCCATTCCCTCGTAGACTGTGAGCCCTCACGGACAGGGCTTTCATCCCTCCTGTATCTGTACGACTTGATTGTCCATATATAATATTGTACCTGTCATCGTCTACCCTATCCATATGTAAAGCGCCATGGAATCTAATGGCGCTATATAAATAATAAGTGCACGTGGCCTTACTGTAAGGTTTTGTTCCCATGATGAGCTTTTGGTGAGTTTTTAATATTGCAGAATTTCTGCACCGATTATGTAAAATAAGTTACTTGTGTATTTATCTTGTTTTTGACTGCATTTTTTTTTTTGTCTTTTTGCTGTGTCCTTGCTTTAAATAAAGCTGCTTTAGTTTAGATACTTCCTGGTACTTGACTTTTGCAAAATGTTATAGTTACGAGCATTTTTGATGCATTTACACTGCAGAAACGCAGTAAAACTGCATTTGTGCAAGTGTATGGGGAAAATATGCACATAAAACTCAGCGAACACGCAAGAGAAATTGACAAGTTGTGGATTTGAAACATTGATTCACTACAGGTTGGTTTATGCTGTGTAAAACATAAGGAGCACAGCGGGCAGGAGATCTCCAGAGAACCCATCCAAAGTTTTGGAATTGTAATATGTTGTGTTTTTCATGCAATGAAAATAGTGTGAAAAACTCCCCAAAAACCCATCAGGGGCACATCGTAATCAATGAGTTTTTGATGCTGCATATTATCACTGTACAAAAACCACATAGTCTTGAAGTTCCAGCAAAGTGGAAGGAGTAATGGAAGTCTTCTGCCCACTGTGCTTTCTATTTAGCTGCATATGGCCCATTTAAAACACGGCATATCAAGGACAGGCAAAACATTGCAACGTGAAAAGCATAATAAAAAGGCAAATTTTCAGCAGAAAATCAGACCTCTTATTCTGCATCATCCCTACTGTCATGGCTGCTGTAGTTTCCGTCACTGACTGTGAAGCATAATAATGAATATTAATTAATCCATTATTTTTGAAGCTTGCTTTATTAACACATACTTTCAATTCTTTTTCAGAAACCTTGGAAAGTCCGGCCTAAGGGTTTCCTGCCTTGGCTTAGGTAAGTTTGAAAAATTATAATTTCTTTCCTCCCTATTTTTGGTGTAAAAGTCCGACAACGTTTGGACGAGTGACTACAAATTCTTCTTTTACACCACTTTTTCATTACTTATACGCTCAGCTATTTATTTCAATTCCCATAGATGTCAATGGGAAGAATCGGGCATGTTCAGGAACTGCTCCACATATGCAGACCTTGCTCCACTGGCAGTGGCTGTGTAACAGAGGACTAAAAACCCAACAAGCCCATGTATTTGGGATCACTATCCCATGCATACGCCATACATGTCTAAGATGAAAAACCTTCCACCTTTATGATTCACAGCATTTCATGTTTGGGTCCTATAAGTTGAGATGATCTTTTTAAATACTTAAAGAGGACTAACCAGCAGGATTTAAGTCTATAAATTGAAGCCAGTGCCTTACAGGCACTGGGATAGTAAGTGCAATCATACCTTTAGTTTCATGTTTCAAGGTTTGATTTCAGAGGAAAGTGTTATCAAACACCAGAAAACAATGCAGCAAATTAGCATATGTGCAGCACAGCATCACAATGAGGGGTTGGATTTATTTTTATTACTCCCCTGTGGGCTTTAAACCAAACCCTCTCGCTCTCTCTTTCTCGCCCTCTCTCTCCCTCCCTCTCTCTCTCTCTCCCTCCTTCTCTCTCTCTCCCTCCTTCTCTCTCTCCCTCCTTCTCTCTCTCCCTCCTTCTCTTTCTTCCTCTCTCTCTTCCTCCCTCCCTCTCTCTCCCTCCCACTCTTTCTTCCTCTCTCTCTTCCTCCCTCCCTCTCTTTTCCTACTGTAGACTTTGCATTAACCTTGGTGGGTGTCACATGCCAAGGATCCATCCCAAGCCTACTGTATATTTGACATTATGGCATCTGTGTCTTCTACAGGAACATGGGTGACGTTTGGAGGTCAGATCACGGATGAGGTAAGACCCTCAGTGTGTAAATAACATTTGACCCACGTGCAGCAGTTGTTAAGAAAAGTAATTGTACCGATGAGTGGAGGATGAATGGACGGTCGGGGCTGTTTTGATACATCTGTTGGCTTTTTATCAAGCTCGCTTATTTTTAACTGTGTCTGACAGGGAGCTCTATACGTGGCTCATAGTTGTCAATATGGACGTTCATTTTATTAATGGTTTTACTCATCTGGTATTTCATTTTGCTTGTTGTGATTGTTTTTTTACTAACATTTTTAGCATAATATTTAATTATATATCTATTATTGATATTTTCTTGATCATTTATTTATTGGACAGTGTCTTGAGATCCACCCACTGTCCCTTTTATTTTACCACCATTAGTGTGTCTTCTCAGTAGGGAAAAAAAACACATTTAAAACCTCTGTGCCATAGTAACTATGCATATTCCTTTAAAGGGAATCAGTTAGCAAGCTTTTGCTATGTAATCTTAGTACAGCATGATGTAGGGGTGGAGACCCTTATTCTAGCGCTGTGATCCTGTCTCCACTACTGATTTGCAGTTTTCATGCTATGCACAGTGTACACAACTGTCAATCAGTGGTGTGGGTTTTTTTTTTTTTACTTTTTTTTTACTTTTTACTTTTCTTGGTACTCACCTTAGGGGACTTGCAGCGGCAATCATCTGCCAGCTTGTGTTGTATACAGTAATGCCATAGCATTGAAAATCACAGTCTCTTTTGTAGCCCGGCCACAGGCAGGTTTCAAATTAGCTATGACAGGCACAGAGGTGTTCAGCAGACTCCGACTGTCATAGCAACCCATTGGCAATCCGCATTCACATCACGGGTGCGCCAATGAGCGCTTAAAATGGTGCAACCCCATGCTGGAACTTGTTTAAATTTTGCTGTCAGATTTTGAAAGCAGAATTTACCAAGTTAATCATAAGCGGAGCTCCACCCACAATTATTAGAGGCAGATGTTGACTGTAATACACAGCCATTACTTGCCAAGTATGGGGCAGCTCCATACACCCGCTTCCAACTTGCGACGTACATGTACAGCAGAGGTTGTGAAGGGGTTAAAGAGGACCTGTCACCCCCCTGGTGCATGCAACACTGAATGCAGCGTGTCTGCTGCATTCAGGGAAGGGGTCCCCCTTGGCTCTAGCACTCCTGTACACTGAGAAATACACTTTAGAAAGCTTGCATATAGTGAGTCCGGAGGGCATTACTGGTTATGGAGTCATCGCTGCCACGGGGCTTCTCCCCGCCTCCGACCACTCTGTGCTGCCTCCTGCTGCTCTGTTCCTCTTCCTGTCTGTGTGCAGCCCCCTCCTCGCCTGCACCGGTGTAAGTGTCTGATCTCACGCAGGCACTCAGCGAGGACTTGTTGGGAGCGGGAGCCGGCGGCTGACGTCACGACCTCCATAACCAGGAATGCCCTCCTGAATCACTATATGTAAGCTTTTTAAAGTGTATTTCTGACGGTATAGGGGAACTAGAGCCATGGGGGACCCCTTCCCTGAATGCAACAGCCTTGATAAAACCATGACCACAAGCTGTTTCAGGTTGGCCTTCAGGTCTTTGGATGTTAGACTTGGTGTTTTTCCACCATTCACACCAGCCTTTGATAAAATCTCTTGTCAATTTTCCTTTTTGTCCAGAAGCGTTCTTGACGATTTCATGCTTGGCAAACTTCTTATTAACATTGTGCACTGTTGTAACTGGGATACCCAGGTCTTTGGAGATGGCCTTATAACCTTTGGAAGTTTTATGTTTGCTAATAGCAGTTCTGATGTCCTCAGACAGCTCATTTGTCTTCACCATTGTGACAAAGGAACAGGGCCTAACATGTTGCTTTTTAAAACATTAAAGTTATCATTCATTGGCCAATTGATGTCACATGGGTACCGACAATGTTTCACAGGTGATTCTGATTTATGATGTACTACATGCGAGTCAAAATGTGTTTCCATACTAATTTAAAGGGAATCTGTCATATCATATTTTTTTTTATTATTTATTCTCCACCCCTATCCTCTGTAAACTGCAAATAAAGAGATTCAATCCATTTGTCATTCACAGTGAGTGATTACTAAAATCTCTGGTGCACACTCCCCAAGACATGAATATTCATGAAGTGACATCACTGCTTACTCTGCACTGCCTTCTTCGACAAGCAGAGTTTAGAGGAAATCACTCACATGGAGGAGTGGGGCTGTACCCTACTGTCTGCAGCAAAATAAATGTTTAATAAAAACACACAGAATCTCTTTCCACAGGAGGAGACAAGTTTTGTCTGATAACTAGATATGTGCCTGCCATATCTCCCTCTCACCCTCAGAAGCAGGACAGGCAGAAATGAAAATAAAAACTACACTACACTAGCATTGTGTCACAATGTTGCACAACACAGGCATGTTTTTTGCAAGATAGGGTGACTGACAGTAGATTTCTGTTGAATATGTATCCCCTATCTCAGTCACAATGTGGACAACCTGTGACAAGGGCCTTTAATGAGAAATATTAGTTTGGTAGGACTAATGTACATTCCAGATTTGTCCACTGCACAATGTGCATAGGGTTTTAAAAAATTGGCCCTATGGGCTGAGTCATGGTTGACGCAGGAAGCCACCATCCCAAGGGCCTCCAATCACAAATTGTTGTTAGGCTGGAGTAGGATTAATGTCCTGGTTTGTCCACTGCAGAATGTGCCTTGTGTTTCCAAAAATTACCCTATGGGCTGAGTCATGGTTGATGCACGGAGACACCATCACAAGGGCCTCCAATGATACATAGTAGTATTTGTTTGGATAAACAACACGCGAGGGTCTTGCCACAGGCACTAACACATGAACTGTGCCATGTGGGCCAGGCTGCAAACAGGCAAATGTTCTGTGTCCCCACCTGTAGGAACAGTACCCATCCTCTCCTCACGCTGACTCGCCTCCTTCTCTACTTCCTCCTCTCCAGCCCATCCATGCTAGACAAACATGAAGCTTGGGTTGGGAGTTCCCTCTGTAGCATTGGGAGTCCAACCTGCAGCATTGGGAGTCCCTCGGTAGCGCAGAAAAGCAAGTACTCTCTCTCCTCATCATCTTCCTCCTCATCACTCAATGTTACCTGAGTATATTGGCTAGGCTGGGTAGTATTACCCATTGGGAAATCTGACTCTATAGCCACATGCTGGGCACACAAAGCTTCCTCTCTGAGATTATGCAGTGATTGTTTCAACAGACACAGCTGCAGGATGGTTACGCTGATAATAGCCTTACCACCGCTCATGAGGTTGGTGCAGTACTCAAAGTTCTCAAGGACCTCACAAATGTCAGCAATCCACATCCACTTGACAGCTGTTCTGTGTGGTGGCTAATTCTCAGTCTGACAGACACATTGAAGCTGGTATTCAGCTAATGCCCTCTGCTGCTCACTAATTCTCGACAACATATGATAAGTTAAGTTCCACCGCGTGGGTAAGTTGCAAATGAGTCTGTGACTTGGCAAAATCAAAATGCCCCTTTCCAGTAATGATGTCCCCAATCCTTGACCTCATCCTGATATAATGCCCTCCATTCTGGTATAATGTCCCCAAACTTTGTACAACACCCCCATCCTTGACCCCTTCCAGGTATAATGCTCTTCGTTCTTATCCAAAATATTAAAAAAAAAAAAAATAAAATTAAAGATTCTACTCGCCCTCCCCCATTCCACAACAACATATGGTGTCCTCGGTAGTCAACGAAGAAGGCAACAGCTGACTTTAGCATACCGGCACGGCTGCCGAAACATTGCGGTCCCTGGGTGAATAAAACTCACATTTTTTCTATGGAGTAAGTGCTGCCATCCATTTTTTCATCTTGTATCTGAAACCTAGGATTGTGGTAGGAGGGATTTGCACCTGACTAATTGTGTGCTGTTATGTTTTTCTGATATACATACAACTTCTGGAGAAATATATATATACATCATTAAGCCTGATGATGAGGCCATAGTGTCCTCGGATGCTTGCATTGCTTTTTTTACCATCTTTTCAGTTAACCAATAAAAGGTATCAACCACTGAGAACTCTCAGATTATATATATATATATATATATATATATATATATATATATATATATATATATATACAGTACAGACCAATTGTTTGGACACACCTTCTCATTCAAAGAATTTTCTGTATCTTCATGACTATGAAAATTGTAGATTCACACTGAAGGCATCAAAACTATCAATTAACACGTGGAATTATATACTTAACAAAAAAGTGTGAAACAACTGAAAATATGTCTTATATTCTAGGTTCTTCAAAGTAGTCACCTTTTGCTTTGATTACTGCTTTGCACACTCTTGGCATTTTCTTGATGAGCTTCAAGAGGTAGTCACCGGAAATGGTTTTCACTTCACAGGTGTGCCCTGTCAGGTTTAATAAGTGGGATTTCTTGCCTTATAAATGGGGTTGGGACCATCAGTTGTGTTGTGCAGAAGTCTGGTGGATACACAGCTGATAGCCCTACTGAATAGACTGTTAGCTACTTTTTTTCTTGCCATAATACAAATTCTAAGTAAAGAAAAACGAGTGGCCATCATTACTTTAAGAAATGAAGGTCAGTCAGTCCAAAAAATTTGGCAAACTTTTTAAGTGTCCCCAAGTGCATCTGCAAAAACCATCAAGTGCTACAAAGAAACTGGGTCACATGAGGACCGCCCCAGGAAAGGAAGACCAACAGTCACCTCTGCTGGTTAACAGCAGCTCAGATTAGAGACCAGGTCAATGTCACACAGAGTTCAAGCAGCAGACACATCTCTACAACAACTGTTAAGAGGAGACTTTGTGCAGCAGGCCTTCATGGTAAAATACCTGTTAGGAAACCACTGCTAAGGACAGGCAACAAGCAGAAGAGACTTGTTTGGGCTAAAGAACACAAGGAATGGACATTAGACCAGTGGAAATCTGTGCTTTGGTCTGATGAGTCCAAATTTCAGATCTTTGGTTCCCACCACCGCATCTTTGTGCGACTACATGCCTGGCTCCCACCGTGAAGCATGGAGGAGGAGGTGTGATGGTGCTAGGGTGCTACGCCAGATGATCTGGCCTCCACAGTCACCAGACCTGAACCCAATCGAGATGGTTTGGGGTGAGCTGGACCTCAGAGTGAAGGCAAAAGGGCCAATAAGTGCTAAGCATCTCTGGGAACTCCTTCAAGACTGTTGGAAGACCATATCCGGTGACTACCTCTTGAAGCTCATCAGGAGAATGCCAAGAGAGTGTGCAAAGCAGTAATCAAAGCAAAAAGTGGCTACTTTGGAGAAATCTAGAATAAGACATATTTTCAGTTGTTTCACACTTTTTTGTTAAGTATATAATTCCACATGTGTTAATTCATAGTTTTGATGCCTTCAGTGTGAATCTACAATTTTCATAGTCATGAAAATACAGAAAACTCTTTGAATGAGAAGGTGTCCAAAATTTTGGTCTGTACTGTATATATGTATGTTTCTCCAGAAGTTGTATAATTAAGCCTGATGAAGAGGCCATAGAGTCTCGAAAGCTTGCTTTGCTTACCATCTTTTCAGTTAGCCATTAAAAGGTATCAACCACTGAGGACTCTCAGATTCTAATATTTTTTATTTTATATTCGGAACCTTTTGAATTTATGAATAATAATCAGATATCCATTGCCTATTATTTGAGTGGTGTATTGTTGTATATCATACGTATGTGCCTGACGAAGATCTGCATGTGTGTCGAAACATGTTGGAAGTGTCAATAAGAAAGAGAGTAGTTTCATCTGTATAGATTTTCTTTTTGTGCCGCGTTTAAACAGAACTCCTCATTTCGACCCATGCTGCTGACAGTGTTTGTCCTTGGAGATCGCACGGCCGTGTGCTGAGACTGTATACTTTGGCTGGGCAACGTGTGTCACTCTCTGCCACTGTTTGCATCATTGCATAATGCATGTGAATGGTGTCGCTATCAGAGACGTAACTACAATAGGTGCAGGGGTTGCAATCACACCCGGATCCTGAAGCCTAGGGGGCTCCAAACATCCCCTTGGCCTATAGAAAAAGACTAATGTTTAATAACAAGAATCAAAATAATTGCAGACCCCATGGGAGCTTTGCATCGGGGCCCATGAGCTTCAAGTCACGCCACTGGTGACGTTTTGCGATGTCAATCTTGTCAGTCACGGTATACTAAAAGGTGCAATGCAACTCCATTCACTTGTGTTATGCTGCAATGTGGCAGCAGCCCATAGCAATGCTTGGCTGTGCAACCTTTGTTGCGACAAGTGGTGACATGTAGTCACAGCTTAAAGGGAATCCCTCAGCTGGTTTTTGCTACCTCATCTGACAGCTACGTGATGTAGGCAAAGAGACCCTGAATCCAACAGTGTATCACATAGAATACTGGGTGCAGCAGTTAAGACACAATCAAAGTTTTCAGATTTAGCAACACAGCTGAGCCAAGAGAGCTGTCCCCGCCCACACCAGGCTTTGTATACAAAGTCTATAGACAGTGAGCTGGCAATCACAGCAGGGGGCGGGCTGAACGTGGGCTCACAAGCTGCTGTGTCTGAGAAATAATAAACTACTGGGGCTAAAGCAAACATTCAGGTAAACATCTACCGTATATAGTCGTGTATAAGCCGAGTTTTTCAGCACAAAAAATGTGCTGAAAAGTCCCCCCCTCGGCTTATACACGAGTCATATCAGCGGTATACAGCGCCTCCCCCCCCCCATCAGTGGTGTACAGGGCATACAGGGCCCCCTCTTGCTGCCACACACCTGTAAAGTAAAAGATCATTATACTTATCCCTGTCGCCGCCGCTCTGCACCGCGCTCCTCCGGGTCTTCATGCTTCTTCCTGCTTCCTCCTCCGGCGCACAGACAATGACGTCATTGCCTGCGCCCGCCGGTCACAGCAGGAAGAAGCATGAAGACCCGGAGGAGCGCAGTGCAGAGCGGCGGCGGCAGCGACTGGGATAAGTATAATGATCTTTTAATTTACTGGTGTGCGGCACCAAGGGGGGGGGCCCTGTATGCCCTGTATACCACTGATGGGGGGGGCTGTATACCGCTGGGGCTGCTGTATATACCGCTGGGGCTGCTGTGTAGCACTGGGGCTGCTGTGTAGCACTGGGGCTGCTGTATATACCGCTGGGGCTGCTGTATACCACTGGGGCTGCTGTATATACCACTGGGGCTGCTGTATATACCACTGGGGCTGCTGTATATACCACTGGGGAGGCTGCTGTAATACTGCTGGTGCCTGTATATACTGCTGGGGCCTGTATATACCACTGGGGAGGCTGCTGTATACTACCACTGGGGAGGCCTGTATACTACCACTGGGGGGCCTGTATACCACACTGCTGGGGGCTGTATACCTGTGCTGGGGTCCACCCTCGGCTTATACACGAGTCAATAGGTTTTCCCAGGTTTTGGGGGCAAAAGTATGCGGGTCGGCTTATACACGGGTCGGCTTATACACGAGTATATACGGTACACACTTTGTGATAAGACACAACGCTGAATTATTTGTGTTAACCCTTACAGCATGCACTCTTCATATTACATAGCAAAAACCTGCTGAGATATTCCCTGTGATTGTGTGCAGCTATTTGGAGTTGGTGTGAGTGAAACACTTTGTTAATTAAGAAACAATTGGGGGATTTGCATTCTTCTGAACATATGTTTGACACTACAGTATGTGCTGTCAAACACCAGTAAAAATTGAAGGAACCATTTGTGACTGGTGATGTAAGTCCATGGGTCTTTACTTGAGCCTTAGTGCCGGCGGGTATAGCGCACCCGCATTCACCTGCCCCTCTGCTGACATGTGTTCTGCAGTGTACTTGGCAGTGACTCGTGAGTTTAATTATTTATGGGCCATTGTGCTGATCGTTTTGTTTCTAGCGAGGCTCACAATGGAAGGATTTGCTTGCTCGGCAGCAGAGACAGCTGGCAGGATTCCCTTGAAACTCCCAGGCCTTACATTTATTAAGCTGTGCAGTTTTTTACATCAACCTATATGACAGACTTATCTGATTCTCAGTCCATTAGTTACATAAAGGACTAAGACAGCTTGATTACTAAATTTGTGAGGCAGAACTTAATTTTGAGCCCAATTTCAGTGTCAAAAACAGCCTGATGGTGGCATGAATGTAATAATTGTGAACAAGACATGTCTCTACGTGGCTACTGGGCAGTTATTGATATGGCCATATTTATAAACTGTCTCATTTTTTCATTTCTCCTTAGATATAATATTGTTCTATTCAATGATATGTCTTAGTATTACAGAGTGCCTTTGTAATATATGTAAGTCACCAAGCTCTCCCAGGCTCCTAAATGACAAATTACAATTACGGTATGTTTATATTCATGTCCCCCATGTCACTGCATTGTCAAAAGGACCTGCCACCAGGTCAAAAGTGGCCAGATTTTGTTGTTGCATTTTATTTTTTATATATCTTTTTTAAAATCTATGTCTTTGTTATTTTATTTCTGTTGTTCCTTTTTTTTTTAATTTAATCCACCATATGGCTCAAGAGATATGAGCCATTTTATCTACTGCTACATGTTATGATCTATACAAGGGGACATGGCTCACACAATCCTCTGGGGCGTGTCTTTAGGCTCCTCTGTATTATTACCCTGTGAGTCACGTCTCCTTGGTAAAGACCATAAAAAATATCACTAAATAAAAAGGCCCATATCTCTGGAACTGTATAGCCGATGTAGATAAAAAAAAAGAGAAATGATCAGGGGAGTTGTGAGAATAAAATAAGATAAAAACATAATTCCTTTTGACCTGGTGACAGATCCTTTTTTTAGTAAGAGTAAGTTGGGCGATAACAGTTGTCCCAATAACATTTCACCTCCCCCATGGGACATTTATAGTTAGTAAGCAATCCCAGTTTGTTAGGAGAGACCCTTAACAATGAGCCGATGACACTCACTTAATCATAGCGAGCACTCACGATAAGTAAGCGCTTTCCCTGCAGCGCCTCCAGAGGAAGAATTAAGCATTACACGGTGCCTATTCAAAACAGGATTAGTCCGCCAAAGTGAGAGACCCTCTTTATAACAGAAGAATCTACTCTGTTAACTCAGAATTCTCTTGCATGGGACATGACAGTATTTTTTCTAAACAGTACAACTGTTTTAATTATCTTAATAATGCTTTTCTTTATTATTATTATTATTTATTTTTTATTTTTGTAACCCTTTTTTTCTTTTATTTCTATCGATGTCTTTGTTGTTTTTTTTTTTTTTTTTTTTTTTGCAATGCTCCAAACGTTACAAAACAAGGGCTGAGTCTGTAAGATTACAGCTAACATTTCATTCTGTGACAACTGGATTACTCAACTAGGACACAATGTAATCCCAATACCAAACACGTAGATCAATCATCCCGAGCGATTGTATTTTCTGTGCCGTCAGTTCATTTTACATAGGAGATCGGATTTCCTAGAGAATAGGGTCCAGATTAATAGCCAGTGATAATTTTATCGCATTACATCTGTTTGTATTGTGTGAAGTCTGTGCACAATGTAATGATGACAGCAGCACCGTAGACTCCAGGCTACTAGTGGTGATCTTCCCACACACTGGTCCGGGGATCAGATGCTGTTTCTAATATAATTTATTGATTTTTCTTTCTATAAATCTATATAAAAATGCTAAATACCTTGCTTTATTTTTGTATCAATTTGAGTTTTTATACTTTTTTACTCCATTCACATCCAAAGCTGCATTTAAGATTCTGTTTGTCATCATCTTTTGAGCTGCATCCATACAGTCAGAAATGTGACTACCGTTGTAGCTCCACGTGATCGTCCTCTGCATTTCCACAATGTACTGCTTGTAGTGGATGGATTTTTAGCTCCCCCTAGTGGCAAGTGAAGGTTTTAAGAATTTTAGGATATTACTTCTTTAAAAGTAATGTCAGCAGGTTTTTGCTACCTCATCTGAGAGCAGCATGTTTTAGGCAAAGTGATCCTGAATCCAACGATGTATAACATAGATTACTGGGTGCAGCCTTCTCACACATTCAAAGCATTTAGTTTTAAGTGTAGCTGAGCTGGGAGAGCTGCCCACACCAAGTACTAATTAGAGATTGTGCATTCAGAGAGGTGTCATTCACAGCATGGGGTGTGTCATACTGCCAAGTGTGTGACTAAGTGGCCCTGTAATGATAATCAGCAGGTGATAAAACCTTTAGTTTACATAAAAATATGAACCTGATAAGAGAAGCACAATTGACTTTTGTTTTTTAAACCATGCAGCATGCTGTCCTCGGTTTACATAGCAAACACCTTCTGACAGATTCCCTTTAACCAAAAAATGGCTGCAGTTGCAGTCCTATATGGTATCTTTCATAGCTCAATGTTATTATTATTGGCGGAAGGAGTGTAGATAGATTCTTAATTTAAGCCTACAAGTCTTATTACAGTCCAGAAATGTATCTGCACCAAAATGACCCAAGCATTGCAAAACTTACAAATTCCCCTTAATCCTGACAATTAATTGTGGCTTCTTCTGCCACTAAGAACGGCTGTGCACCTGTCCTCTGGTAAGTGTGCAACTTAAAAAGATAATCCAACATAAGAAGGAAAGAGGGGACACTCACTGACATAAAAAAGATCCTTTATTGAGACAAGGCAAGTGACATCAAGCTCAATGGGACCAAGTCACAGGCATCAGAGGAGGATGCGGGGAACCTCCAGACGATGGCCGTTTTGTGTGGGAATTTACTTCAACAGGTCAAGGCTCCTGCACAAAACGGCCGTCATCTGGAGGTTCCCTGCATCTTTCCCTGATGTCTGTGGCTTGGTCCTGGTGAGCTTGAGGTCACTTCTTTTTCCTTGTTATGTTGGATTGCTTCTTCAAGTCTTATTAACCATCACTTTTTGGGCTCTGTTTAAAGGGAACCTGTCAGTTCGTTTTACCCCCTATCCTACCACTATATGTCCCTGCACCTTGCTAGCTATCCCTCTCAGAGCTAAAAGTGCACTATAAAGCTTTAGAAAAACGATTTAATAACTTACATATTCCTACAATAATGAAGGCTCCAGTCTACAGCGTAGACTGAGTTGGGCGGTCTCCGGGTCTTCATTTCCCCCCTCCCTCGCTTGGTTGTTAGTCCTCCCCGCTGGGTGTCATCATTCCTTCTCTTCTCGCCCCCTGTTTTGAAATTCCCGCCTTCTCCTCATAGTATAACGCAGACAGTGGTGGATTATAATGAGGCCATTATGGGCGGTAGCCCCGGGTCCAAGGCTCTGGAAGGGCCCAGCGGCCCAGGGTAAATTGTGCTCATTATAATCGGCCACTGTCCGCACTCTGCAGGAATGCAGGCACCGGCGTTGGTGCCGCTGTCAAATTTGCAGAGAGAGGCCACCACTGCGCTCCCACCCCCCTCCTTCCTCTCGCACGTCATGACGTGCGGTGCGGGAGGACGTAGCAAAAAGACCGCTAGTATTGAAGGAGGCACACACACGGCCCACCCATCTCACTGCAGTGGAGGAGCTGCTCGTTCTGCTGGCCGGCTTGCTCAGCGGAGCCTCCTCCGAGTCCATTATGTGCCCTCCTGACCTGCTCCAGCCCAGCTGCTCTTCTCCAGGGACGGCCACATTCACTGCAGGCTGAAGAGGTGGCAGGCACTGTACACAGGCTCCATGTACCTGGTCTGCAGCCAAGCTGGAGCTGACGGATGCTGATGAATTGAGGTAAACTTTTGCTTTCAGTTTTGAATTTGCTCTATGATCGCACCTCCCTCCTGCCAGGATCTATTGGAGATCTACAGATATTGAGCTGTGGGCAGTATGGACTGGGGCATATAATCATCACACAGGATCATCTATCATTGCATCCTGGAGTCCTCAGTGAGTGTGACACATTCTCAAGTCACTATTGTGTATCCTCACTGAGGACTGTCAGTGCTGGGCATATTACTGCTTTATGGGTAGAAGGGCAGTAGTGCCATGTGATCAGGCATGGTGGGCAGGCAGGCTGGCAGCAGCTGCTATGTACAACATGAGCTAAAACCTTCCAAAATAGTGATCTCACAGGCACACTGCAATGCCTGGGAGAAATGCAGCTGTGTGATATTGTATCTGTATGTCTGTCATTAGGTACTGTTACACACGGCAACGTTGCTGCGGTGTTGCCGGCAAATTCACGGGAGCGTGCACGGTTTTGGCACTTTTCCAAGATTGCCTTGGAGATGTCACACGCAGAGATATCGTAGGCAACGCAGCTAGAATGTTGAAAGCCACTTTCGTTCGCTGGATGATGAGCAACCCAACGAGCGATCCTTATCAATGTAGTGAATAGGAGAAGTTGCTTTCAACATCGCTATTGTGGTGTCACACAGAGCGATACTAGCAGATCACCTGAGCAACATTGCCAGGTTTCAGAACATGTTCATAAACCTGGCAACTTCGCTCAAGCAACTCATCGCCGTTGAATCACCCTGTCACACGTTACAACGCACTAACGATGTCAACGGCAACAGCGATGTCGTCATAACTTTTCGTCGATGTTGCCGGCAACATTACCTCGTGTCACGGTATCTATAGAGATTGGTCATTATTCTCAGGCAGTGTGTTGGGTTTGTGTTAGGTGTTGCTGCCTTTGATTATATCTGCTGATTGTGTGATCCTCTCCATTCTCCATGTTTGCAGGGCAGTGGCAGTACCTTTAATACCCGCATTAGGTTTAGAGCCCCCCATGGGGTCCTCAGCAGAGTGACAGCCAGGGGCGTAACTACAACAGGTGCAGTGGTTGCAATCACACTGGGGCCTGGAGTCTAAAGGCCAGGTTACGCATAGCGATGTTCCAGCGACCCGACCAACGATCGTGATTGCTGGAACATCACTGTGACCACTGGTAAGATGCCAGGCAAGCAGATCTCACCAGCAATGCGCTGACACCCGATGGTCGCTGGGATCGGTCAACGTGTCGTGCACATACTGGGTGCCGCTGGTCGTTGCCATTGTCACACATGCCGATGCATGCGTGACAGCGGGAGACCAGTGACTGAATAATGGTCCCGGCCATTCCACAACGATCAGGAAGCTGATTGCTGGTCGTTGCAGCATGTCCACACGCAGCGACGTAGCTGCAATGTCACAAAACCTGTGACTTTGCAGCGATATCACTACGTGTAACCCGGCCTTAAGGGGCCCCAATGTCCCTTTGTCCTATTGAAAAATAATAATGTTATTTAAAGGGATCCTGTCACCTAAGGTTCAAAATCATGTCCCTGCAGCATTCCATCACTAATCTCACACTCCTTTTGTCTCAGAAAAGCATCCTGTGAAAGTGGAGAAAAACGTTATATAACTTACTCATTAGTGATGTTAATTAGAAGGGGCATAATTCTTTAGCCCTCAGGGCGTGCCCTCTTCGTCATTAGATCACGCCCTAATAGGCATGATCTTCTATTCATATTGTATCCAGCGCCTCCCTCCTCTCCACGGCGCTGCCTGGGCTGTAATGACGCGAATCGCGTCATTTACGGCATCGGGTGACGTCCGTACACTCGCGCTGCTCTGTAGGCTTTGAAGCACCGCACTGCTGATGCTTGAAGCAGTAGACAGCGGCGTGGGTGTACTGACGTCACCTGACGCCGTAAATGACGCGATTCGCGTCATTATAGCCCAGGCAGCGCCGTGGAGAGGAGGGAGGCGCTGGATACAATATGAATAGAAGATCATGCCTATTAGGGCGTGATCTAATGACGAAGAGGGCACGCCCTGAGGGCTAAAGAATATAGCCCCTTCTAATTAACATGACTAATGAGTAAGTTATATAACGTTTTTCTCCACTTTCACAGGATGCTTTTCTGAGACAAAAGGAGTGTGAGGTTAGTGATGGGATGCTGCAGGGACATGATTTTGAAGCTTAGGTGACAGGATCCCTTTAAGATTTGTAAATCTATAGAGTCAAAGGGAAGGAGGTGGAACAGAGTGAGAAAGGAAGATAAACACAGGTACTGTACCTGTGTCTATCTGCCTGTCTCACTCTGTTCCACCTCCTTCTCTTCCTCTCTCTCTATAGATTTAAATAGGGAACTGTAATTTGATCCCTCAGTTTTGTCTCAAAAAAGTGAAATCTTAGCAGTTTTTGAATTACTTTAGAAGATAGAGACGGAAGAAGTGAGTGATCAGTGGGGAAGATGCATATTTGTCTAATAGATTGAATATTTTTTTTTAAATATATTCAATCTATCCCAACACCCAACTCAGGCACCCTTTTCTGTAAGGCCTCGTGCCACACACTGAGTATTTGGTGATTTATTACCTCAGTATGTGTAAGGCCTCATGCACATCCTGAGTATTTGATGATTTATTACCTCAGTATATGTAAGGCCTCGTGCACACGCTGAGTATTTGGTGAGTTTTTACCTCAGTATATGTGAGGTCTCGTGCACACGCTGAGTATTTGGTGAGTTTTTACCTCAGTATTTGTAAGGCCTTGTGCACACGCTGAGTATTTGGTGAGTTTTTACCTCAGTATTTGTAAGGCCTCGTGCGCACGCTGAGTATTTGGTGATTTATTACTCAGTATTTGTAAGGCCTCGTGCACACGCTGAGTATTTGGTGATTTATTACTCAGTATTTGTAAGGCCTCATGCACATGCTGAGTATTTGGTGAGTTTTTACCTCAGTATTTGTAAGGCCTCGTGCACACGCTGAGTATTTGGTGATTTATTACTCAGTATTTGTAAGGCCTCATGCACATGCTGAGTATTTGGTGAGTTTTTACCTCAGTTTTTTGTAAGTTATGTTCATACAAGGCGTTTTTGCTGTTTTTTTTATTTTGTTTTTTTTCATTGGCTTAATCAAATACATGCCAATAAAAAGCTGAATCTTTTTTTACTATCAAGCGATCAGGTGTTGCTGCATAAAAAAACATCCTGTGTAAACATAACATTAGGCTGAATAGTCACGATGAGTAAACGCAGTGTTTTAGAGTTGCGTCCAAAACGCTGCTTGTGCAGTAGAAGCACAGTGGATGGAATTTGTAGAAATCCCATCCTCACTATGCTTCATCCCATCGCAGCATAATTTCAGCTGCGGTGCACTCCTCCGCAATATGTTCATTTCATGCTGCAGAGTCAGAAGCGGCGATCATTCTGTGAACGCAAGGAGAAGCTGCCCTGCACCTGCTGCAGATAATGAGCACAGGGCGTCTGCGGTCTCCCTGCGTTCACCCACGGGTTCCTTCAGGTCCAGAGGAGCTGCGTCCAAGACGCAGTACCTATTTTGCATGGTTTTTCATTATTTCATTTGCTTTTACTTTTTTGACTGAAATGGAACACAGCTTTGATTTTGCAGCATTGTTTAAAGAGAGAACATGTAAGGCGATGTTCAGACTGGGTGTTTGTGCTCCATTTTTAGTGCTGCGTTTTTGCATGGAAAACACAGCTCTTAAATTTATTTATTTTCAGCAAAGTCTAACCCGTCACATTGGGAGAGGGGGAGAAACAGAGTGTAAATAGCCCGGGACCCTGGCTACCCTTAATCCGCCCCTGAACGTGGAGCTCGCCATCCATTTTGGTCCTGTGCAGTGCCTGGGTGTATGGGCTGTACAGGCCAACTCCGGCACAGTGTGCATATTGAAGCCGGTGCCATACACCTGATAATCCCCCACAGTGCACCGGACCGGAAATGACGTCCAGCTTCGCGTCATACTATGAGGAATTTCGAAACTGGGCACGAACAGAAGGAATGATGACGCCCAGTGGGGGGAGTGTTAAGAGCTTGTGAGGGGGAGAGATGGAGACCGCCCATCTCAGTATACGCCGTAGATTGGAGCCCTCATTATCATAGGAATATGTAAGTTATTAAATCATTTTTCTAAAGCTTTATAGTGCAGTTTTAGCTCAGAGAAGGATGGTTAAGGATAAGCTAGCAAGGTGCAGGGACAGGTAGTGGTAGGATAGGGGGTAAAACGAGCTAACAGGTTCCCTTTAAAGGAACAAATATGAGGGTACATAGATCACGCGGGATGGGTAGTATATAATATATAATTTTCTAGCTACATCGGGGGAAATACTGGTTTTGTTCTAAAACTGCTAAATTTAAAGTGGTTGTCCCCTTTTTTTTTTTTTTTTTTTTCATTTTCTTTAAATTAAAGATTTGCGCAAGTCTAAAGTAGCTAACACAGCTGTTTATTAACCTCCATACATCCAGTTTGGGGTCTCTATTGCTCCTTTGGTCTTGATTGATTGGCTGCAGTGGTGATGTCAAATTTATAGTGTTTGTTAACCATTGCAACCAATCATTGAGAGCAATGGAGGGGCACAGAATAAAATCTGCTCCAGAATCGTTGGTGCGGCAGCATTTGGAGGCTGGTGTTTTTATTTTTTTATTTAAAAACCAAGGGGGGCTGTAGTTTTGCAGCTTTGGTCTCATAGTATAGGTAGCGCTCAATATCACATGATACGAGTAGGGAGTTCATGATTATAGAGCTGCGAGTTCAGTGTCTTCTCCCTCTTCACATCTCTTCTCGGCTGCAGAACAGTCATCAGGGTTTTGATGCAGAATCATCTTTTTTTACGTTCCGCTGTGTTTATGGTTTTCCCTGTTTTGATGATAGCTCACATTTTTCATTGCTTCAGCGATGTTCCTGACCGCTCTGTGATCAGTTTGTTTCTCACTTTCTCCTCTTATATCTATTTTTTCCATTTTATCACTGAATTAGCAGATCTGATCCTTAACAGCAGATGAGTTGTTCATTGTGTGTGTCAGGGCCGCAAACCTTCCCTGCATTGTACAGCTTTAAAGAAGGCTGTCTATAGCAGAACATGGTGTCAACATAGAACCAGTGGTATTACTTTGTAGACACTTGTCCCCCAATAAATGTGTTTTTTTTTTCATTGAGAGAGAGAGAGAGAGAGAGATCTGATGTGTCATGAGAAATGCAGAGTGTAAACCATATACTAATCAAAAGTTGGTGCATTGGGGTGTGAGTGCACCTGGACTGCTTCTTCTGATGGTGGGTTTACACGTCCCGATATCGGGCCGATATTTGAGCCAACGACGCAGGAGCGCGCTTTTCCCGCCATCGCATCGCCGGTTTAGACAGCCCGATATCGGGATACAACGTCCCGACGATGTGTACGCCCCCCAACCCAGGACGACCAGTTAACATGGGAGTGAATGGGTGACGTGGGCGTACACATCGTAGTTGGGCTGTCACACGGGACGATGCGGCTACAACGGCCATCCGATATCGGGCGGTTGAATAGCACGCTCATTCAACCCCGATATCGTTTTGGCATCGTTCCAGCATCGCATTGTACGTTCAAACCGTACAACGCGCGAACGATATCGGGTCCAACTCCCGAACCACGTGACTTTTGGTCGGAGTTGGGTCGGAGTTGGACGCCGATATCGCGACGTGTAAACCCACCATAACTGCATTGATATGCCCACAATGCATTACCAGATTTATTTGCACATGACTTATGTCCTGCATATGTCAAGACTGGCACATCAGAGCAAAAAATACATATTTTTTTATTGGTGGACGAGGGCCACTACAGCCACACTACATCTTCAGTAATGTAAAAACATGCTAATAGGTTTTCTTTAAAAAGTTATATTTAATACATTTAAATTCTACTTTTCTTTAGCTACTTTATAAAAAAGTCTTATTTATGAATATGAATGTATATGTGTGTATACAGTGTGTATATAGTAGAAATTGGTTTCAGAACAAATAATTTTCCAAAGGGATATGTTGTGATAGGTGATGTTTTACTATTCAAGCACTGACAATGGATACAGATATATGACCCAATGTTTCCAAGGTCCAACTAAATGCAAGCAATATAGCATAGTGAAGAAAAATGATAAAAACTTCACATGAAGTATTTACCTGTTTTTGCTTATTTGCTTCTATTTTTTTATCTTTTTTACTAAATTGTCCCTGCTTATATTTCAGATGGCGGAGCAATTAATGACTCTGGCCTACGATAATGGAATAAATCTGTTTGATACGGCGGAAGTTTATGCTGCTGGAAAGTAAGTGGATTGTTAATATTCCATGTGTGAGTGACAGTCACCAGATGGCTATGTTAACGCCGGCCTTTTTCCATCTTTGTTAAGCAATGTGTGTCTTGTCAAAAATACTTAAACCCAGGCAAAAACCCAATGGGGCACCATTGTTAAGACAGCTTGGTTGGTTTAAAAGAAATAATAATAATAATAATAATTAAAAAAAAACACGTCTGCCCTAGTTGTCTTGCTTTGTTAATCTTAGCTCTATAACCTTGCCACTAGGGGGAGCCCTCTGTTTAGGTCAGTAATCGGAATATACAGATTAACCCCCTAGTGGTGATCGCAGGGAGCGAAGATTACCGTCAATAATTGCGTAGGTAGCTGGGAAATGGTGCTCTGCAGTCAAGGGAGGCTCACCATAACCTTGGTATAATAGTATTATGAGTTGATTTAGTCATTTCCCTGCCTCCATACAGTTTACTTTCTAAAAGTTTAGAACACTTGATGTTGATATCGAATCTATTTGACTGTGGATTACAAGGTATTTAGGTTATACGAGCTTGTCCCATATAATTTTTAGCGAGATCAGTGATTTTCAACTGGTGGCCCTCAGTGTATGCTGAGAGTTGTAGTTCTGCAACTTCCGGAAAAATACATCATCGTTGTTGCAGATAATCCAAGTTCAGAACCTTCGGCTAATTTAAAGCGAACCTGTCACCCCCCCCCGGGCATCAAAAGCTATAATAGCCACCTTCTGCAGCACTAAGGCTGCATTCTGAGAAGGTGGCTATAGGCTTTTGATGCCCTTTATAGTATGAAATATTAAGTTAGGTAAATGCCGGGAGGCGGGGTTTCACGCTCCTCCGGCCCGCCCCCTCTTGTCAGTCATTGTGCGCGCCTGCTGCTGCCTCCCCTCAGTGTGGAAAATGAACGCGCGTCTCCGTTCTCATGCACGGAGCCGCGCATGCGCTGTGCGCCCGCTGTCGACTTCCTGGACACCGGGCCCACAGCGCATGCGCGGCTCCATACAGGAGAATGGAGACGCGCGTTCATTTTCCACACTGAGGGGAGGCAGCAGCAGGCGCGCACAATGACTGACAAGAGGGGGCGGGCCGGAGGAGCGTGAAACCCCGCCTCCCGGTCTTAGGTAAATGCTCACTCTTCTGAAGACCTAACTTAATATTTCATACTATAAAGGGCATCAAAAGCCTATAGCCACCTTCTCAGAATGCAGCCTTAGTGCTGCAGAAGGTGGCTATTATAGCTTTTGATGCCCGGGGGGGTGACAGGTTCGCTTTAAAGGGTTTGGCTGTTTCTTCTTTTATTTTTATAGATGGCCTATCCAGCTGATCGTTGAGAGTGCGTTACCCGGCACCCCTGCTTGTCAGCTGTCACAGGCGGCAGCTGGAAGTTCTCGGAACCAACGACACATAACAGCTCCATCAAAACTATAGTGGCCACGGCTGAGTACTGCAGATCCTCCCCCTACTCATTTCAATATGGAATGATGGAGCTGCTGTGTTTCGGCAACATTCGAGAACTTCCAGCCAGCATCGGTGGCAGCTGACAGGTGGGGGTGTCGGGTAGGGTACCCTCACCGATCACATATTGACTGTCATCAATAAATATGTCATGTCCAAACCCTTTAAATTAGCTGAAGGTTCTGAACCTGGATTATTTGCACCAATGATAGTGTGTTTCTCCAGATGTTGCGTAACTACAACTACCAGCGTATCCCGTTATCCACTGCCCAGAAAGCCACTGGCTAAAGATCACTAAAAAAGTATTGGCCAGCACCTGTTAATAGTCAGACATCACTGTTACACAATGTTAGGAAAAAAGTAGAAATATCTGCAAACTCCCACTTTGAGCACTTGGCCGATATCTGCTCATCTCCGGCTCTTGATTTACACCACAATTTCCTGTTTGAAGTAAAGTTAAGGCTTCGTCTGGAGATTACGATCTTTAATTCCAGCTCATCGGTACATATTCTCCTGAATGGTGGACATCCCTGCCGTGCACGATCTGTCTGCTCACTCCCTCTATATTAGCTACATCTATAAATACAATACACTCAGGGTAGATGTTCTTTTTCCATGTTTCTGCTAAATTACTTTATTAAAATTACAGTTGAGTATTTCCTCTTCAGACACCAGCGTCTGTCCGTCCGTGCATCTATCCATCTCAGATCTATATGATACTTTTTTATGTTTGTATCATCTATCAACATATTTAATGGGTTGCTGTTTTAGTAAATAAATTTCTTTTTTGTAGAATTACACTGTACTGTTTCTCTATTATTGTTCTTTGAAATGTATAAGTAAATTAGTGCTACCATTTCATTTGTAAATAAGGCCTTATCCCCAAATAGTGTGCATTGCCTGCGTGCTCCCTGTTTTCACGTACGGCACATGGACCTGTACGAGACAAAGTGGCCGTGTGTACGTTCCAAGATGAACGTCGGATTATGTTCTGATTCTTTCTTATGGGCCAGACTTGGCCATTCATTTCTAGGGAGAGCCATTAAAAATAGATGACACACTGAAGCCATCAGTTTTCATCAGATCCATTTTTGCAGACTTAAAAGTGGATCACAATGAAGAGAATAAGGCTTGATGTCTTATCCTGTGTGTGAAACCTTGTCAGGTAAATAGAATGGTAACACCCAGTGAAAGCACCACTCCAGTGTTTTTTTTTTTTTTTTTTTTGTTTCAACACTGTAATGGTGCTTTAAGTGTAAGCCACCTGCCCCCTTTCTTACCTTCTGATGTCTTTACCTTTTATTGTCACTGCTCTGGTTGTACGGTACCATCTTGTGACCATAACCTCTTTCTGACTAGAAGATACGTCACAAGAGCTCAATGCATCTCTATGAGAGCAAGAATGAGGCTCTATAGAGATGTATTGAGTTGTGACCTCTGGAGCGCTCCATGAAACACTGGAGCTGCTGGCAGGTCACATATCACAGGAACCCTACTGGAGCAATGCTAGCCAAAGATGAAGATGCCAGAGGGTGAATTCATGACAGGGGGCAGTGGTCTTAGATTTAAAGGATCAATCCAGCTGTGAAATGAAAAAAAAAAGTTGGAGTGGCCCTTTAAAGCATAACAGTCATTTAAATTTTTATTTCATAATAATGTAGAGCAAGTGATTTTAATAAAGTTTCAAATATTCTTCATTAAAACATTCTGGTTGAAAACCATTAATAAACGTTCCACAAGGTGTTCCCACTAGACTGTGTGTGAAGCAGACATATGTTTATTATAAGTCAGATCCGTCTTCACAGTGAATACGAGTATGTAACCATAGAAGGGAGGGGGCATGGCTTACACGCTGACTGCAGCCGGTGAGGAAACAATGTATCATATTATCTCAGCCTACAGCACAGTTGCTAAACCAATGTCTGGATCAGTGTAAACTCCTCTGTGCTTGGCACAAGCTTCTCTGCTCTGTCATCTGGTTCCACACAGCTGAGGCACAATCTCTGTTAGCTTCTTCTCTGGTGGCTCTACACACAGCTCACTATCAGCCTGCTCTCAGAAGCTGTGGAAATACACACACAGTGCTGGCAGACGCTGTCCACACCCACACAGACATAAAATGCAGTTTTTAAAACTGCACAGAAAAATGTGAGAAAATAAGTCATATGGCACAAAAAAGCATTATCTTAGCTGTTATGTGACCCATCATTAACAATCAGTGCAGCATTGTGTTTTTTTTTATTTCCCAATGAAATGACATTTACATGTTAAGGAACAGGGTCAATATGCTTATTTTTTGCTATTAATTCTGCTGCTCCCCTGAGGATGCTGTTTGTTTTTTTGCTTTTATATCGCCAGACAGTTTCAGAAACTTGTACCTTTTCATCTAGTGCTAATTTTTATGTTCATTACAAGTGGGCGTGGCTCATGGGATTCTCTGGGGTGTGGCTTCGGTCTGCTTTGCATAATTTCTATGTTAGTCACACCCCCTCGGAAAAGACCATAAAAATTTGCATTAAATAGAAAGACTCAGAAACCGTATGGCAGATTTAAAAAAGAAAATAGCCTGCATACTTATAAGAGCAACTAAGAGCAAAACACTGGAGTCTTCTGACCTGATAACAGGGCTTCTTTAATAAAGTAATGAATGCAGTATGGAACATTTAATCTTACATTCCACGAGGGATAACAACGGAACACTACAACACGTAAATATAGGAAAAAATGTTCCAGGATTGTTAGTTGATGGGCAGTACAAGTATATAAGGTCCTGTGCACACATTGCATTTTTGATTTAGTGCAGTTTTGTCTTAAAAATGCAGCAAATTCTTATACCAGCAAAGTCAATGAGAATTCTGAAGTTTAGTGCACGTTGCTTTTTCCTCTTGCAGATTTGGTGCAGAAATAAATCTGCAGCATGTCGATTCTTGAAGGGTTTTTCCACCCGAAATGCATAAAAAAGGCATCAAAAATGCATTGTCAGGAGGTGCAATCTTTCTGCAACCAAATATTCGCACATAGCCTAATAGAATAGACGTCTCCAGAGAACCCATTATTTTCCAAATATTTCGCCTTCTAATTATTATTTTTTCTCAATTTCAGGGCTGAAGTTGTATTAGGAAATATCATCAAGAAGAAAGGTTGGAGGTAATTATTTGACCGGGTGATGAATCTTTCATGCGGTGAACAGTTTCATCTACATCCTCTTTGCTCAGGAGTGAAAAAAAAGAGCGGCATAAATAATTAACGCAGTAAAATCGGGCAGCTTCATTTCTTGATATCTTGTTGTCAGTTATTAAACCCAATTGACCTCTGGTATTTAGAAAGACGTGCTGTAGATTATATTGACGGCAGGAATACTTTATATGTATGCAGGGAGTTATATATGAGAATGTAGACAATGAATATCATTGTTTATATAAATATTCCCCGCCCCCCACACACATTACAAAATTAATTTATATATATTTTTAGATTCAACTTGTTACTTATGTGTCCCTTTTTATAATGTTTATTATAATTAAAATAGTAATCAAATGGTTATTAAGTTTATTTTTATAAATTTAATTATAGCAGCCACCACTAGAGGGAGCTTGATGCATAATTCTTATTATTTATACTGAATGTATACAATGTAAACTACAAGCTCCCCCTAGTGGTGGCAGCAGCATTGTATCACCTCTATAGCCATGCAGAGGATATGGAGCTCTGTGCTAGAACCAAGCTCAGACCATTATGAGAATGAAAGAACTAATTTTATGTAATTTTTTTCCAATAATGTTTAACTACAGACTCACAATAATATAAATATATAAATAAATATTAAATATATATTATTGTAATATTATATAATTGTATGTTTTAGCTGTAAATAACATTTTTTTTATCCCTTTAGGCGGTCCAGTTTGGTTATTACAACCAAAATCTTTTGGGGAGGAAAGTAAGTAATTCTACGTTTTGCATTATTCGTCTGTTTACCTACCCAATGATGTAGCTAACCATTGTCCTTATATTGTAGGGCAGAAACTGAAAGAGGCTTATCCAGAAAACATATAATTGAAGGTACAACATACACTCCTGTTTTTAGTGCCTACGCTCGTATTAAGGTGTGGTGTTAAAGAGGACCTGCCAATCATTCTCTTCGTCTTCAGCAGCATTTAAACAGAGGTTTTTTTTTCTCTCTCCCAGAAAGTCTGTTTAGCCCGCCCCCTGAGGGGCGGAGCCAAACAGCAAGTTCTGGGAAAAAAAAACTCTGTTTAAATGCTGCTGAAGAGGGAGAGAATAATTGGCAGTGGTGGGCAGATTACACAGGCAGGGGGTGTGAATCTGCCCTTGGCTGCAGCCCCTAGACACCTCCTATTTGGCTGGAGCATGTAAGTTTTCTAAGTGCATTATCTCGGGGTACAGGGCTGCTCAAGTGCTGGGTGACCCCTTATCTGCATGCTGCAGACATGCTGCATCCAGTGCTGTAATTAGATCACCATGCCTGGTTTGGTGACAGGTCCTCTTTAAATAGCTTATTATCACCATGTATGGGGGACTCATGATGGCCATTGACAAAGGGAGAAATTCCTCATAGGATTCTGGCTTAAAGAGGCTTTTCAATCACCAGGTTTCCTCTGGTAAAATAACATACTCACCTCCAGTTCCGATGCCATTTCAATGGTAGTGGCACTCGCTCTCCTGGGGCTCATGTGACTTTTTTTATGTCGTGTGAGCTTTGTGCCTAATTAGCGTTGGCTACTAACGTAGTATAATGCCTCCACATTGCTCTCCATATTAGTATAAACAACCCCACATTGCCTTTCATGTAGTATAATGCATTCCCTGTACTATAGTTCATTAAAGAGGGATCATTGTCCATGATTAACATAGAGCAGGGCGGCGAAAGGTAGTAATGTCAGAGCAGGAGGCCGGCCGCCCCGCCTCCTGCTCTGACATCACCACCTCTCCCCGCCCTGCTCAATGTTAACCATAGAGCAAGGGTGGATATAAGCAGTGACGTCACTGCAGGGGGCGGGGCCAAACGGCCATTTGTAAAAAAAAAACAAAAAAAAAAAAACAACTCTGTTATGCTGCAGAAGAGGGGGACAATGATTGGCAGCGGTGGGCAGATTACACATGCAGGGGGTGTGAATCTGCCCTTCGGCTCCTGCCCCTACCCACCTCCTTTCTGGCTGCAGGATGTAAGTTTTCTAAGTGTATTTACTCGGAGTACAGGGGGGCTCAAGTGCTGGGTGACCCCTTGCCTGGATGCAGCAGACATGCTGCATCCAGTGCCGTAATTAGATCACCATGCCTGGCTTGGTGACAGGTCCCTCTTTAATGAACTATGGTACAGGGAATGCATTATACTACATGAAAGGCAATGTGGGGTTTTTATACTAATATGGAGAGCAATGTGGAGGCATTATACTACATGAAAGGCAGTGTGGGGGCATTATACTATATGGGGGTAATGTGGGGCCCATTATGCTAAATGACGGTAATATGGGGCACATTACACTATATGGGTGGTTATGTGGGGCACATTATACTACATGAAACGCAGTGTGGGAGCCATTATTCTGTATGAAGAACAATGTGGGGGCATTATGCTAGATCAGGGGTAATGTCGGGTGCATTCTACTACATGAAAGACAATGTGGGGCACGTTATACTACATGAAAAGAAATATGTTGGCCATTATACTATATGAAGAGCAATGTGGGGGCATTATACTATATGGGGAGTAAAATGGGGCGCATTACAGGGGAGTAATATGTTGTGTATTATACTACGTGGGGGGGTAATGGGTGCATTATACCATATTGGGAGTAATATGGGGCCCATTACAATATATGGGGAGTAATATGGTGTTCATTATACTACATGGTTAATGTGGGGTGCATTATATTGTATGAGAGTAATGTGTGCACTCTGTGCTATTGTGGGGGGGGTAATAGGGGGCACATTACACTATATGGGGGAATATGGGGTGTGTTATACTACATGAAAGGCAATGTGGGGCACATTATACTACATGAAAGGCAATGTGGGGCGCATTGTAATAATATTAAAAGCTATGTGGGAGCCATTATACTATACGAAGAGCAATGTGGGGTGCATTCTGCTGTATGGGGGGTAATGTGGGGCACATTATACTCTATGGGGGGTAATTTGGGGCATATTATATTATATGGGGTAATGTGGGGCGCTTTACACTAATATCAAGAGCAATGTGGGGGCATTATACTATATGGGGGGTAATGTGGGGCGCATTATACTAATATGAAGAACAATGCGGGGTAATGTCATGCGCATTATACTACATGAGGGGCAGTGTGAGTCCCATTATATTACATTTAAGGCGATGTGGGGGCATTATACTATATTGAGGGCAATGTGAGGCCCATTATACTGCATGAAAAAACTAGTGAAACACATACATGCCACATGGACGTCTGAATGAAGCTGATAAATTATTTACATTTTATCAATTAAAAAAATGAAAGTGAATAAACAAAAGAAAAAGGAAATCAACGTTTTTGAAGGAACTTCTCAGGAAAGTTGTTCCATACAGCTTGGAAAACTAACCTCTGATTTTCTGTGGCTGTTGGCTGAGGCAAATTCACCTGCCGAACACTTGCACAATACTGTATGTATATAATGCCCTAAAAGGTGTCCATATATATTAAAAAGGTTTTCTAAAACTGATTCGATCCACTTTCTTTTGTCCTAACTATTTCTAACTATCAATTTCCCAATATACTTCTGCTATCTACCCTGCTCCTATAACCTTATCTCTAAGAGACTCATAAATACATTTTATTGTTTGTTGTAGCTTTGATCTTCCTATCTGCAGACTGGATTCGGACTAACTGAGCAGGGCATGTCACTGGAAGGCACTGAGAGGAGAGGAATGTCTGATCTGAGCATGTGTGCCCAGACTGCTGTCACTGCCAGAGAGGCAGCGCCACCCCTACCAGTGACGTTCTCTGCTCAGTTGGTCTGAATATGGTCTCTAGACCACAAGAATCAAAGCCACAACATCAATAAAATGTATTTGAGCTTCTTGGAGATAATCTTACAGAAGCAGAGCATATTACAAAAGTATATTAGGAAAGTGTTTGTTAGGAAGAGTTAAGACAAAAGAAAGGAGATCACATTAATAATGGAAAACCTATTTAAGTGTATAGACTACACAATCGCTGTAATGTCCTAGCTAGTCAGTATATGGTAGGTTTGTAGCATTAATTTGCTTTATCTTTAAGAATTTCTTGTGTTCTCTGCTGCCTTGTGCAAGTTTTATAAAATGTTCCTACTGACTGAATCACAACACTTAGTCCAGTATCTATCATTTACCACATCTCAGAGGGACACATAGGCTACAGATTCCTATGACTTTGGAGAGTCTTGTTGCTCAAGTCTCATGGACAGCTGTTCTGTAAGATCAACTCCAGTTTAGAGGAAGCTAAGCTGCCATCCTTGCATTATATCCGTCACAGGAGCTCTTTGTAGTACGTTTTTCTTGTAGTGCCCACTGTAATGTGTAGCTGGATGTGGCTTTTCTTGGCCCAATGGTCATGCACCCTAAACTTAAAGGAAACTTTATACAAAGCTGGTACACTGGGTCATTCATCACATGGATTCAGAGGACACTACTTCATTCTTTTATCACCTAGAATATAGGTAACACTCAAATTTTGCATTTTAGGAAGTTAAGACATATTTTTTCTTGTTTGTTTTGTAATCTAGAAACAGCATCGCTATTATATGACCTATAACAGTAGGGGATGAGCTGAGATACCAAATACAGTCAATATTTAGGCATTGTATTTGGAAGCTGATGGGGGTATATCCTTTGTTATTCCATTTCCTTTTTTACTTTATTTCAATGATTTTTTTTTAAACAGAAGAGTTTAAAACAAATTTAATTATAAAAAAAACAATATGATAAATGAAATAACTCAATATTAAGCACAAAACAATATGTAGCCATAACTGTGCCATGTAAACGTTGACTGTAGAAACGTGTCTGATATGTACACACTTCTCAGCACGTGACAAATGTATCTTTTCTGACTCAATCCATCACTTAACCTCTGTTATAGGCTATAAAGTGAGTATAAATCACACCCCAAAACAGTCCACATATCTTAGGTACACAACACACTGCCACCACTCATCAAACACACGGGGTGATGAGTCCACGAAATATACTACTGCCTGACAATCAACAGGGTTACACACTCTCTAAGGCTATGGATTTTTTAGAGCACACAAGAATCCAACTTATTAAAGTTTTAAGCTTTAATATAAAAATTAGTGTTTACAATAAAAAGAGAATCTAAAAATGGCACATAAATATGCAAAACAGTCATAAAATACAATGAGAGAAATACCTAACTTCCAGTCTAAAGTTATTCTTCTGTTTCCTTGGGGAATGGAGAAATTAAATATGGAGTCACGTCAGCATCGGCCGACCCCCCTCATGCGAACAGCATTCTTTTATGCCACCCAGTTTTTTATATGTTTGTCCCTAGACTTATGTTTCCAGGACGGCCTATATTTTAATATCCTAATCTCTGGTCTGTGACTGGACCATGGCTAATTTAGTGGTGAGTATCTTGCATAATAAATGCCCGTTTTTTTGTTTTTTTTTCAAGCACCCCCCTCCCTATAGTAAATACAGAATGTCAGGCCTGGCCAGCAGGGACCATTTGTTCAGGGTTTGAAACTTACAGAGGTGTCACAAACGACACCCTCTGTATTCTCATGGAAACCTCCTTTGTTTTTGAGTTCCTGTAGCCAAAATACTTAAAGGTTATGCCCTTTGTGTAGATATGGCATACTTGAACCAATGTTACTTTACTACCATCTGCTGCTGGTATACATTTACACCTACAGTTACATATTTCCTTTATTTCCTTTATAGTGTCATTTTTGTTGCTTTTATTTTAATATTCAGGTTTAAAGGCTTCGTTAGATAGACTTCAGCTAGAATATGTGGATGTTGTGTTCGCTAACCGACCTGATCCCAACACACCAATGGAAGGTAAGCTCCAATTGGTTACCTAACTAGATACTGTCTGCTATGTTAAGATATTTTTCATCTTGATCAATTTAAAATTAAGAATTTAAAAGATGTAAAAAAAAGTTCTTGTAGAAATATTTTCTATATTTTTTATTTCATGTTTTTATGGATTCTTTTTATTTTTCTGGGTTTTAGGGTCACACATATTGTGGTATTAAGCAAAGTGATTGCAAGGTTTCATCAAAAATATCACTGCAATATTTTTTTTTTCAATACTATAATTGGTGGCTTAGTTGAAAGACTATTTTATTTTGGAACATATTTTTTAAACTAATTTTTAATGTTTTCTGAGCTGCCTATAGTTTCTTGGGAAGAATTAGAAGCATACATGTTTGTCAAAACCTTTATTTAATTTACAATGTTAATACTATTTGAACAACCTTGTGGGGTTTTGGCTATGAATTTATTAAAAGGGCGCTCTCCAAGACTATGATATTTCTTTCCTATTCTTATAATAAGCCATCAAGATCAGATTTGGGAAAGGAAGGCTCAATTTCTAGCACCCATGCCAGTCAGACGGGTGAAGGGGCTGTACAAGTCTGAGCGCTGCGTCCCGTTCATTGTTTACCAGGAACTGTTCTGTAATTTTGGTAGTGGTTATGCCTAAATTACATTTTAGGTGAAAGTGCTGGACACAACCACAACCAGGTACAGAGGTGTGCCTATTAAATAAAAAAAAATCCAGTCTTATTTGATCACCTTCGCCCCTTTAGTCAGCTAACTAGCTATTGATGGTCTATGCTATTAAGTAGCCTCAAAAAATAAAAATAAAATCCTTAAAGGGGATGTCCACTACAAGAACAACCCCTTCTGATTCCACTTTTTTCCTACAGTTAAACTAAAAGAGCGTGCACTCACCTCCGATGCTGACGCCACTCCAGCAGTGTCAGTAATCATGTTTCAGGACTCATGTGCCATCACGTGATCCCCATGTTCAATCACTACCAACTTCTTCCTCCCACTTTCAGACCAGATTAGTTAATAGGAAGTGAAGCTGCAGTTGCCGCTCACTTCCAGCTAATTGCTCATTTGGTCCGACTGTGGGGATAGAGAAGTCGGTGGTGATTGGACACGGAGATCAATTAATGTCAGAATGTCATGAAACATGATTACCACCGCAGGAGTGGCTTCAGTACACGCTCTTTTGGTTTAACTTGAGGAAACAAGTGGAATCAGAAGGAGTTGTCCTAGTAGTGGACGACCCCTTTAATTTAACTGTTAGAAAAATTAAAAAATGTAGATTTTGTTTTTCATTTTTTATAATGTTTCACATCCAGTTTTTTCAAAGGTGAAGCTAGCTATTAGAGTAAGGATTTACTTAAAATATGGTCTGGGGGACTAGCTATTCTCCTTGTGGAGAAGAATCTGCCTGCCAACATGAGACAGATAAGCAGATAATGAGACTTAGGGCTCGGACACACTCTGCTACTTACATCCGAGTTTGGCGGACAACACTCTGAACAGGCTGGAGCAGTGACCCTGAACGGCCTCTCCCTCTCTGAACAGGGAATGCGATGCTGCTTAGAAACACAAGTAGCTGTCATTTCTGTCCAGACAGAGAGAGGCCCCTCCGGGTCACTGCTCCAGCCTGTTTCAAGTGTCGTCCGCCAAACTCGGATGTAAGTAGCAGAGTGTGTCCGAGCCCTTATAGCTGCAATGCTCCTTATCCGCTTATCTGTCTCCTTATGTCGGCAGGCAGATTCCTCTCTATGAGGAAAATAGCTAGTCCCCCAGACCTCGTCTCAGCCTCTCATACAGCCAGGTCTGAATTCCCACACACTGCAATGATGAGGGGCAGTCACCCCGAAACACAGTGTCTGCAGTTTGGGGTTCTGATCTGGCACAAATCCTAAGTCATATTAAAAGGCTTGTTATAGAGTCGATTATGACTACAAGGATTGCTACCCTTTATTGGGTGGCATTAGTTTTTCACTTCCTCACTGAAGTCACAATTTTCTTAAAATATCACATTTCAATTATTTTATTCTTTTTCTTTGCTTTCAGATTTTGCTATACACTTTCTTAATTTTTTGTTATTGATGCTTTTAATAAAAATTAAAAGTGTCAAAAAAATTAAAAGCATAATTTAAACTTTACCAAATAAAGTTATTTCAATACACCAGTGATCCTATAAGCCATTGCCTACAAATACCACATGTGTTTGGAGAGCATTTATGTTTCAGGTGGTTTGAACTATTGGGCGTGTTACACTTTTGTTGCCTTGTTGTTTCTTATGTTGTTTTATGCTCACATTTCACCCACTTTTTGAAATATTCATGTGTTTCTGTTGTTGTTTTTTTCTTTAAAACAACTAATTTATTCTAAAACTGATCATATTCCTTAACAATTAACCTGAAAAAAAGTAAAGGGAAATCAATGGGTGTCATTATAAGTAATTCCCCATAGTAATTAGGGAAAAAAAAACTGCGATTTGTTTTTTGTTTTTTTTTCTTTTACAAAGTTGTATTCACACAACAGAACAGTTTTTGTCTCCAAACGTCCTGTTCCCTTTTGTCAAATAATGTCATGAACGTTCAGCTGTAAACTTTGGTCTTTCTAAATCTTTCTTTCATTACCAGGAGACCCATTTAGTTCTTCCAAGTCGAGAACATTCATCATAGAAGGTACACAGTACCCACAATCTCCATATTCAATTCCGTGTCCAAAAGGCATTTTATGGGACAGATAATCTACTTTTATCTTTACCATATAAGTGTTTCCTCCCCAGTCCCCAAAGGAAAAAAATATCCATAAAATGCATCAAAATTCCCTTTAAGAACATCTTGCAAGTAAAATCCAATATTTCTTTTCTTGATCCTTTTAATTATTGTCCCTTACCCTGTTGTGCCCTGATTTGTGTACCATATCATTACACTTTGTTACTAGGATTTAATTATTTATTTTTTTGCATGATGTTTTTTGGTTGGTGTCTCATTTAGAGCTGTTTTTTCTGCATCATTGGTGTTTTGTTTGGGTGATTTTATGTTATTTTTTTGTTGTTTTATATTCTGGGAGCACATTACCGTTGCCTGGACTTCTGTAATGTGAGGAGAATACTCAATGATGCCACTAAACCTTCAAGAAATAAAGAATTTTAATATTTTCTTGAAGCAGAGATCAGGTCTACAGCTGGGCAGTAAAAAAAAGTTGTTTTTTTCTTATTATTTTTTATATAGTTTTGGTAAAATGTGCAGAAATCTAATAAAATATCCAAATTATGATGTTTAAGCTTCTTAAAATGAACAGAAAAAGACAAATGATTTATTGTTCACTTGTGCATTTGCCCAGTTGTAGTATCTGTTGGTTTTGCTTGTGTGATTGATGGATCTGATACCCAATAGTGTAATGCTCTAGTGCACTTTTAGGGATCTTTTTTTTCCCGTACGCTATTATGCTTGATTTCTCAATGCTTGATCCAGCGCATGGTCATATCTCATGCTTCGAGCGGATGATTTGCTTCTCTTGGCATGGGCCTATGTTTGGACATAAAAAAAAACAAAAGGTTTGCATGATGGAGACAATTGAAGCATTATTCCCCCAAAGTGTTTCTAAAATCTCACTTTTGTTGAGATCCAAATTCTAGACATCATGTAAAAGTAACAGATGTGGAAACCAGTTGAATTTTTTTGTGTTTTTTGCCTTTTATTAGGAAATTGTGGTCAATTATGAGTCATAATACACAAAAATTCTGAAAGAAGAGAACCGTTTATTTTGTTATTTTGTAAAAATTCTTATTTTTTTTTACTGCTACTTTTAGAAACACTTAAAATAGTCACAATTGCCTTGTGCAGTTTATGTTGCAAGCACCGCCGCGGGGACTCTGCCCTCCAGACACTTCGTCCTCATGCTTCCATAACGCCTTTTGTGACATATCTCACATTCTTCGTGTAACATACACCGGTCAGGGTAACTCACCAGAGTCTAAATTCAGATATTTTTTGGAAATCCAGCTTAGGTCACGGTATCAGTCTTCACATTGAAAAAATCATCTAAGCCAGCGATCCTTAACCTGCCTTTCCAACTGTTGAAGAACTACAATTCCCAGAATGCCGCAAAGTGTGAGTTTTGCAACAGCTGGAAAGCCACAGATGAGGAGGGATAGGTAAACTAATACATGGAGTAAGGAGGGATGGGTAAACTAATACATGGAGTAAGGAGGGATGGGTAAACTAATACATGGAGTAAGGAGGGATGGGTAAACTAATACATGGAGTAAGGAGAGATGTGCAAACTAATACATGGAGTAAGGAGGGATGGGTAAACTAATACATGGAGTAAGGAGAGATGTGCAAACTAATACATGGAGTAAGGAGGGATGGGTAAACTAATACATGGAGTAAGGAGAGATGTGCAAACTAATACATAGAGTAAGGAGGGATGGGTAAACTAATACATGGAGTAAGGAGGGATGGGTAAACTAATACATGGAGTAAGGAGAGATGTGCAAACTAATACATGGAGTAAGGAGGGATGGGTAAACTAATACATGGAGTAAGGAGAGATGTGCAAACTAATACATGGAGTAAGGAGTGATGGGTAAACTAATACATGGAGTAAGGAGTGATGGGTAAACTAATACATGGACTAAGGAGGGATGGGTAAACTATTACATGGAGTAAGGGATGGGTAAACTAATACATGTAGTAAGGAGGGATGGGTAAACTAATACATGGAGTAAGGAGTGATGGGTAAACTAATACATGGAGTAAGGAGGGATGGGTAAACTAATTACATGGAGTAAGGGATGGGTAAACTAATACATGTAGTAAGGAGGGATGGGTAAACTAATACATGGAGTAAGGAGTGATGGGTAAACTAATACATGGAGTAAGGAGGGATGGGTAAACTAATACATGGAGTAAGGAGGGATGGGTAAACTAATACATGGAGTAAGGAGGGATGGGTAAACTAATACATGGAGTAAGGAGGGATGGGTAAACTAATACATGGACTAAGGAGGGATGTGCAAACTAATACATGGAGTAAGGAGTGATGGGTAAACTAATACATGGAGTAAGGATGGATGGGTAAACTAATACATGGAGTAAGGAGGGATGGGTAAACTAATACATGGAGTAAGGAGGGATGGGTAAACTAATACATGGAGTAAGGAGGGATGGGTAAACTAATACATGGAGTAAGGAGAGATGTGCAAACTAATACATGGAGTAAGGAGTGATGGGTAAACTAATACATGGAGTAAGGAGTGATGGGTAAACTAATACATGGAGTAAGGAGTGATGGGTAAACTAATACATGGAGTAAGGAGGGATGGGTAAACTATTACATGGAGTAAGGGATGGGTAAACTAATACATGTAGTAAGGAGGGATGGGTAAACTAATACATGGAGTAAGGAGTGATGGGTAAACTAATACATGGAGTAAGGAGGGATGGGTAAACTAATACATGGAGTAAGGAGGGATGGGTAAACTAATACATGGAGTAAGGAGGGATGGGTAAACTAATACATGGAGTAAGGAGGGATGGGTAAACTAATACATGGACTAAGGAGGGATGTGCAAACTAATACATGGAGTAAGGAGTGATGGGTAAACTAATACATGGAGTAAGGATGTATGGGTAAACTAATACATGGAGTAAGGAGGGATGGGTAAACTAATACATGGAGTAAGGAGGGATGGGTAAACTAATACATGGAGTAAGGAGGGATGGGTAAACTAATACATGGACTAAGGAGGGATGTGCAAACTAATACATGGAGTAAGGAGTGATGGGTAAACTAATACATGGAGTCCAAAAACTCAGCTTTCTCTGTGATGTTCCAAGTTCTTATTCTGTGTACCGTACTATGAAATTATGTTAGAAGCTGATTTGTTTTTTTGATGAAGACACTTCATTTAGTCAAATTTTTTCAAAAATCTTTTCCTCTAAAGTTACTTACATGTCATGGTTTTAATAGAAATATATCAACATTTAAGTCTTACAAATGTATATCTGTTGACATGTTTATATCTTCTATCTATTGCTTTATATCCCAAAACTAGCATTCTCATTCATATCCAAGTGAGGCATTAAGAAGTGCCTTTGGCATGATAGAGCACTTAACAAGCCTCTGCCGCCCTGGAGTTTCTGATTTCCTTTCCTTCATAGGCAATTACAGGCTGGTACTGGAGGAGGAAACAATCTGGGGAGGCAGAGTATTGTTAAAGGGAACCTGTCATGTTGTTTTTTTGTTTTTAAACCGCCCCCAATGTTATTTAGATCATGCACTGTTCATCACTAACCTGCTTTAGAAAACTAAAGTCATGTATTTATCATATAAAAGCACATTAGATGCTTAGATGTTTGCATTAGGAACCTGCACAAACAGTCATCAGGATGGATACTTCAGCTGGAATCAGTCACGTCAATCAACTTCGGTCATGCAGTTTTCTAAACGCAGTCATGCCCCACACCCCGAATTGTAATATATCAACATCACTGAAGGGCCTTTAGAAATTCACATATACTGTGGTGAAGTCACAACCATTTGACTTTAATGGGCAGAGCTAAGCAGACCTGACTTAAAGGAAATGTAGTTTTTGCTACGCTCATTATGGTCACATGGGTTACAGGTCACTTCTACAGCATATGTGAATTTCTTAAGTTTATTAAGTGATGTTAATATATTACAATTTGGGGTGGGAGGGTAACTACATTTAAAAAAAACTGCATGACTTTAATGTGGATTGATGTGACTGATTCCAGCTAATGTTTGTGCAGGTACCTAATGTAAGCATCTAAAATGTTTTTTTTTAATGATAAATACAATAACTTTTTTTTTAAAACCTAGTTAGTGATGCACAGTGCTTGATCTATATAACATTGGCGTGGTTTAAAAAAAAAAAAAGACATGACCGCTTCCCTTTAAGTGTAATGTTGCGCCCAGAGCACTTAGCATTTAATTTGCAACTGAATGAAAGCACAAATTCCTTAGGAATGCAGCAATAGATAGAAGGTGTAAAGGCGTCGATGGAGTTATATTTAAAAAATTACATGCCCCAATATACACGGCTGGGGGGGTTCTTATTGACAGACTCCCGTTAAGATTTTAATGGCTAATGAGATTAGGGCATACTTAGGGCCTTTATGTGGGTTATAAGAGTATTTCCCATCCAGTGCTGTGACAACCATCTAACACTTAACAACAATTGTGCAAGAAAGATTAAAAGCCATGCTCGATACTCACTGAGCGAAGGACGCTTTGCCGCAGTGCAGTGCCATGGCCAATGCCATATCTCATGGAAGAGTTTGCTGCATAATTATTTTTTTAGAACTATGTAAAATGTAGTATTGTTTTTGTTTTAGGATGGCTTCACGCTTGTGAGTTTGACGGTCCATATATATGATTTGCAGACAAGCTGCAGGTCCCTTGACCCAAACTCTTCATCCTTTGATGCTGTTGCGTTTACTCTGACTTGTGAAGCAAGCCTACCCCTGATGCACTTAACATTGGGATTTCTTGATCCAGTGAAGTAAACTGAAATACTTATTCATAATGCTGGTTTACTTTATATAGCTGTATTTTTGGTACCTTCAGGGCATTGGCCACATGCCATTTAAATCCAGGTGCCTAAATTAGGGCATGAAAATTCCATCAGTGATTGTGTCCCTCCGGGTTTGTGTCTCGTCACATAATTCTATGTTGTATAACTTCATGAAGTGCAAGAATTAATGTAGTAGCATCTGTAGCCCGTGCATAGTTCATGACATAAATCATCAGCCTGAAATGTAAAATCCTCAAATACTGACAAAACATGGAATGATGGAACAATAATTTAATTCTTCAAAAGTCCCAAAAATGTGAGAATCCATCGATCCTTGTGTGAAATTTACTTTTGTGAGAGGGGGGACCAATTTGTTTTTTGGGGGACAAATCTGTAATTAATGAGCGAAAGCAAAAGTCTCTTCTGAACCTTGCACCTTGCATCACATCTCACCAATAATTTTCGAACTCTAGGTCTTCACTTTTAAAGGGATCCTGTCACCTTTTTTGTGGTTATAAACTGTGCCCACCACCTTTAACATACTGTAATTGGGGTTTCTGTAATTTCTGTTTAATGTGTCCACACGATATGTAAATGAATTCTTAAGAGTCTGATGGGGTGCGGCACACTTCAGTCAGTCACCCAGATGCCTGGAAACACCCCTCTATTGGAAACACCGCCCCCTACTGTGTATGTATGTGAATGACATACAACATCATTCATAACTCCCACGACTGCGCAGTGGCGCGGGTCACTGTGCTCTATTGAAGCTGCACAGTGCACGAAGTCTCACGAGATTCCATTGCAAAGACGCAAGACTTCACAAATCTTGCGAGACGTCAGGCATTGTGTGGCTTCGATAGAACAGTGACCCATGCCACTGTGCAGGCGTGAGAGTTGCAAATAACGTTTTATGTCATTCATATACATACACAGGAAGGGCGGGTTTTCCATAGGATACATTTGAAATTGTTTTATGAGGTATGGAGAGCATATAACGGGGTTACAGGAATCCCAAATACAGTATGTTAAAGGTAGTGGGCACAGTTTATAACACCCAAAACAGGTGACAGGTGCAGTTTACACTTCCTCCAAGGATGAGGCCTGTAGGCAGACCCTAAGGCCCCATTCACACACTGCTTTTTTTGCTGCGTATTTTTACCACAAGCTCAAAAAAAGCCAGGAGTGGAACAATCAAAACCTCAGAGGAAAGGTCTAAGGGCTCGGACACACTCATCAGAGTTTCACTGAGGAGACTCTGAAAGGGCTGGAGCAGTGACCCTGAACGGCTTCTCCCTATCTGGACAGGGCTGTCAGCCGATTGTGTTTTTGTGCAGCTCCAGACTCCCTGTCTAGACAGGGAGAGTCCGTTCAGGGTCACTGCTCCAGCCCTTTCAGAGTCTCCTCAGTCAAACTCTGATGTAACTAGGAAAGTGTGTCCAAGCCCTAATAGAACAAGTGCTCCACTTATATGTTTAATCACCCACTCCTGGTTTGTGATGAGCTTGTGCTTAAAAATATGCAGCAAAAAAAGCAGTGTGTGAATGGGGCCTAATACTTGTTTCTTTGGAGCGTCACCTAAAGAGTTTAAGATCTCTTTTTAGATGAGTGCCTTGTACCTTACGGTCAAGACCCTTAGGGTATGTGCCCGAACAAAAGAAGTGGTCAGTTTGTGGTCCTGAAAATTCTGGATTAAAAACTGCATCCGTTTTTCCAAAAAAAAAAAAAAGCACCAAAAATGTATTGTGTTTTTGATCTGTTTTGGCTGGGTTTTTTATGTTTTTGAGACTTGTGTTTTTATTAGGATGAGGTCAATGGAGAAAACTGATCAGTTAATTGACACGCTCATTCTTTTTCCTGATCAGGTTTCTGCACCAAAACTGGACCAGTAAAAAAGCAAACGTTGGCACAAGCATTTCACAAATGTCATAGACTTTGCTGGCATCTCAAAAATTGATCTTGTTTTTGTGCACAAATGAAGCGCCAGAAATGAATCAAAATCGCAGTGTGTGCACATAGCCTTATGGGACATGAAGTACTGTTCCTTTATACTTGGGGGGGAACAGGGGTGACATATCATTGGTGCTACCTGTGCAGCTGCACAGGAGACAAAAGGTAAGGAGGCCACTATCACCTCCAAAGCAGGTGGAATTGTGCATTACCATGAACATTTGGACTTTAAAGGGCCCTTTATATTGATCTTGCACAGGGGCCTCTTCTGTCTGTGTCCTCCAGTGCGGAGGAGTACATATTACGTTGTGCCCCAGGAGTTAGACAGTGTTTATGACAAGTATGTTTAGTTTATTATGGCACTCAAAGGCACTCTCTGTTTCAGAAGTTTGATAAAAATGGGAAGGACGGTGACTGTGTGTCCTGGAGTAGAAGATGTTTTAAAATCTGTTGTTAAGTTCAGATATTACTGCACTTTCATTTAATACATTCAATGTGACCTGATTATAACATATTAACCCTTTAACACTCAATGTCTGAACTCATCCAACATTATGATAATCCTTTCCGTCCCACAGTTTTTTTGTTGTTGCATTTGTTCTGATTATTATTGACTTTGACTAATAGCGCAGGTTACACATTTTTCAATCCAGTTTTAAATAAGCCTTGGAAGGTTATCGTGCCCGAAATTAGTTTTAATTTCAAACTTGATAACATGCCTACATTGAAGATGAAATGACCTGTCATAGTGACAAGTCAGACATTTTCATCTGCATGGACCCTGATACTAAGACCTAACCAATCGCCATAACACAGGCGCAGATGTACTCAGCCGGGCACTGATTTCTACAAATATGTGTGTCTTGGAACCTGTACGCAGCCAATCCCTTCTACCCCAAAGACCTTGCATGGTTTATCACTGCTGAAGGGGTACAGAACTCAGTGGGGCAATTTTGCGCCTTTGTGTTGGTGATTGATGGGGTTTTTGCCTAATAGCAACTGATTCAAATTTTCAATAAGTTAATAAATGGAATCTGTCAGCACCTTTTTGCTATGTAGCTTGGGGACATTGTTGCGGTTGAGACAACTGATTACAGTGATGTGTCACTTATTATGCTGTGTGTAGTTTCAGTACAATGAGGGCTTTATTAGCAGGAGATTATCACTGATGGGCTAGCTGTCTCGAACCTCAACTAGCATATTCCTGTCAGTATGCAATATACACAGAAAGCTGCTAATCACGGTAGTGAGTGGATCAGGCTTCTGAGCACTGCTTCATCTACAGTACAGAATACTTGTTGTATCACAACTGCTGCGCCCAGTAATCTAAGTGATACATCACTGGAATCAGGCTGTTTCCTTACATTATGTTGCTTTTGGATGAGGTAGCATGTAGCCTTTAATTTTGACTTAATAAAGCAATGTATTATATTTTCTGTAGTGTAAGGGTTCAATCAACCCCATGGTGCAGTGTACACAATTTATTTCATTCATTAGTAATGTCTTCTGTTTTTTATCAACTTGTAGATATGATGTAGATTAGAATATGCCTCCTTTATATCAGACACAGCAACTGTCTTTATCTGTCAATTATATAAATAATCCGATAAATAGAGACAACTCCTTCTCATAATGTATCAAAAATAGATAATTCTTTATTACAAATTATAAAAAACAATATTAAAAAACACTTTCATAAAATGCAGGAAGATGGCAAGATCCATAGTGCACTCCCAATGGCCAAATGCACACAGAAAATATAGTATACCAGACACATTGCCCCATATGGAGGCTGGATTATATATCATCTTTACAAGAGATTACATAATAAATTGAATCATAGTTCATTGCAAAAAGATCTTTTTCAATAAAGTGCTATGTGCTTGTAGAATAGATATAGGTATGATAAGGTACCGCCCAGTGCTAAATACTAAATCAGATATAGCACGTTATATGTCGGATCCATGTGGAGTCCATATTACTCTGAAACCTAATTGCATAACATTTTGTGTAATAATAATATTCCTTGTGGGGATGTTTGCATTGTGCAGTTTCAATATTAATGTGACATCAGGTATACAGGAGCACAATCCACCTAGATAGCAATATCATAATTGTAGTAGGCAATAATGAAGGATATTACCATGAGGTTCATGTCACTGGGAACCCCTGGACATCCATTTCACATCGCATTCCTATAAGGTCCTAGGTAGCAACATCACAAATTAGAGTAGATATTATATCATTTAAGAAAATGAAGAATTATTACCATGAGGTTCATGGTCACTTGGAAACCTTCTCAGTAAGCGGTGAAAAAAATATTACCTAGTCATAGATCGAAGCATCATAGATAGCACATGATGATTAGAGTAGGCAATAATCATTAGAGAAACAAAGTATATTACCACGTCACCGGGAACCCCGTGACACGCGTTTCGTGTAGCTTCCTCAGAAGGGGTATGTTGCATATTAAAAAAAACATGTAAAGAATTACAGTATATGTTTTTGATACATTATGAGAAGAAGTTGTTTCTATTTATCAGATTATTTATATTTGTATTGACTCAGTGATTTAAGCTGCCAATTGGTTACTGGCTAATATATAGTGTTCCCTTACTACAATCTTGCAGCATATTATTGTTGATTTCAGCACTGCTATTAAAATTCATCATTCAGGCACACCAAAATAGGGTCATTTAGTTATATAAAGTGATTGCTGGGTGTCTCAGTATCCAGACTCCAACCAACCATGGCTTCCTCCACTATACCCTACTTATAATTTGCATATACTATGTATAATGCAGTGGTCTATTCATTTTAAATCTCCTTCTACACCTCTGTGCATCCACTGATATAGAGCTGAATGGACAGTCGTATTTTCTGCTAAACATTTCCCAGAAGCACCCTGCTTCCCTCAGTGCTGCAGGTGTTTCCCTCTTCTTTGTGCTTCCTGATACAGATGACAATACCACTTATAGTTTTGAATAATAATTGTAACCCACTATAAGACCACTGTTCATTACTATTTACAGTACAAACACCACATTTCATTGGTGGTTCATGGGAATCTACACAGCATGATCATGTTCTCTCCTGAGCTGAACATAGAATAGCGGAGCAAGGCTGCAACTGGTGCCAGGACAATGAGGATGCTGTGAATGTGTCTGTTTTATGGTTAGGGGTACATCTGGTTTTCATGAATTAGAGCCATTAGGAGCAAATGTAGCTAGTATCAGTAATATATTCAATATAGCTAAGCTGTGGTGCAACCTGCTGTGAGGTATTTAATTGGACAGGGTCATTAGGTGCTTCTGTGAATGCTCAACTCACAGCATTACAAATTACTGTAGGACAAATCCAGTAGCAACTAATGGTAGAGAGCCCTGGTGGTGAGGGGAATCATGATTATGTGCTGATACCTGCAAGTCAGTTCAGATTTAAAAATGGGCTTTATTATCACACATCATTTTGGGAAAAAAACATTAATTTTGCACATAATCTTGTATCTATGTCATATTTATAGATTAATAATTTGGCAAAAAATTTGTAAATCTGGAAAAAAGAAGTATGGATAGTTATTACATCTTGGGCCAGGATAATTTGTTTTTGTGTAAATATATATTTCTTTTTTTTTTAATATTGTTGTAGACCATTTTTATTTATTTTTTCAAACATAATTTTTTTGCTTTTTTATTCTTTCAATATTTCTTCAGTCCATTGTACTTGCATCCTTAACATAATAGAAATCAGTAATATACAATAAGTAAGCACAAAAAATTGCAAATCAAGACTCTCCAGACCAACTCACTCAGCAAACATATGTCAGCATATGGGGAGCAATTGTAAAACATAATTTTTAATCTATGTCAAGTTAAAAGCTAGATATATAATATGTTATATGTACGGTGTGTATATGTATATGTATATATATATATATATATATATATATATAACCGTATATACTCGTGTATAAGCCGACCCGTGTATAAGCCGACCCCCCTACTTTTGCCCCCAAAACCTGGGAAAACCTATTGACTCGTGTATAAGCCGAGGGTGGACTCCAGCACAGGTATACAGTCCCCCCCATTGGTATATAGCAGCCTCCCCAGTGGTAGTATACAGCAGCCACAGAGGTATATACAGCAGCCCCAGTAGTAGTATACAGCAGCCTCCCCAGTGGTAGTATACAGCAGCCTTCCCAGTGGTAGTATACAGCAGTCTCCCCCTGTGGTAGTATACAGCAGTCTCCCCCTGTGGTAGTATACAGCAGTCTCCCCCTGTGGTAGTATACAGCAGTCTCCCCCTGTGGTAGTATACAGCAGTCTCCCCTGTGGTAGTATACAGCAGTCTCCCGCTATGGTAGTATACAGCAGTCTCCCCCTGTGGTAGTGTACAGCAGCCTCCCCCTGTGGTAGTATACAGCAGTCTCCCCCTGTGGTAGTATACAGCAGTCTCCCCCTGTGGTAGTATACAGCAGTCTCCCCCTGTGGTAGTATACAGCAGTCTCCCCCTGTGGTAGTATACAGCAGTCTCCCCCTGTGGTAGTATACAGCAGTCTCCCCCTGTGGTAGTATACAGCAGTCTCCCGCTGTGGTAGTATACAGCAGTCTCCCCCTGTGGTAGTGTACAGCAGCCTCCCCCTGTGGTAGTATACAGCAGTCTCCCCCTGTGGTAGTATACAGCAGTCTCCCCCTGTGGTAGTATACAGCAGTCTCCCGCTATGGTAGTGTACAGCAGCCTCCCCCTGTGGTAGTATACAGCAGTCTCCCGCTATGGTAGTATACAGCAGTCTCCCCCTGTGGTAGTGTACAGCAGCCTCCCCCTGTGGTAGTATACAGCAGTCTCCCGCTATGGTAGTATACAGCAGTCTCCCCCTGTGGTAGTGTACAGCAGCCTCCCCCTGTGGTAGTATACAGCAGTCTCCCCCTGTGGTAGTGTACAGCAGTCTCCCCCTGTGGTAGTATACAGCAGTCTCCCCCTGTGGTAGTATACAGCAGTCCGCCCCTGTGGTAGTATACAGCAGTCTCCCCCTGTGGTAGTATACAGCAGTCTCCCCCTGTGGTAGTATACAGCAGTGCCCCCCCCCTCTGTGGTATATACAGCCCCCCCCCCGTGGTAGTATACAGCAGCCCCCCCTGTGGTAATATACAGCAGTGCCTCCCCCCCGTGGTATACACAGCCCCCCCCCCCGTGGTAGTATACAGCAGCCCCCCCGTAGTATATACAGCCCCCCCCCCGTGGTATACACAGCCCCCCCCCCCCCCCCCGTGGTACGGTAGTATACAGCAGCCCCCCCGTAGTATACACAGCCCCCCCCGTGGTATACACAGCCCCCCCCCCGTTGCTGGCGCACACCTGTAAAAAGAATATCTTTCATACTTATCCTCCTGCTGTCACCGCGCGCATCCTCCGCTCTTCTTGCTTGCACCCGGGCCCCGGCGTCCATCCACGTGACCGCGCACAAATAATGACGTCATTATTTGTGCGCGATCATATGGATGGACGCCGGGGCCCGGGTGCAAGCAAGAAGAGCGGAGGATGCGCGCGGTGACAGCAGGAGGATAAGTATGAAAGATCTTCTTTTTACAGGTGTGCGCCAGCAACGGGGGGGGGGCTGTGTATACCACGGGGGGGGCTGTGTATACTACGGGGGGGCTGCTGTATACTACCGTACCACGGGGGGGGGGGGGCTGTGTATACCACGGGGGGGGGGGCTGTGTATACCACGGGGGGGGGGGGCTGTGTATACCACGGGGGGAGGCACTGCTGTATATTACCACAGGGGGGCTGCTGTATACTACCACAGGGGGCGGAAGAGCACAGACAGTGCTATGTAATATGCACGGCTCCCCCTGCCGCTGATGGACAGGGGGATGCAGTGCATATTGCATTGCACTAATGAGCGGCCCCACGTGACCCGGCCGCTCACTATACAGCCTCCCCCTGCCTCCTCCTGCCTCCTCCAGCCCCCGGACACGGCCCCCACACAGTCAGCCGTCACTGACTCGTGTATAAGCCGAGGGGGGCACTTTTCAGCACAATTTCTGTGCTGAAAAACTCGGCTTATACACGAGTATATACGGTATATATATATAATATATATATAATATATATATATACGGTATATATGTGTATATATACTGTATATAACAAAAAAGTAGAGCAGTGTATGATAACCTTTTTGTTTAGCATTAGGTACACCTACTCTACAGTATGATTGGAGAAAAAGAAATTCAAACCCCCTGAAGGTGAAAGGCTCTCCACAATTATAATAAATTCAAACATAAAACTCCAAGGAGTCAAAGCCAAAGTGAAATGCAGTTTTATTAAAACAACACTATGTAAAAATGACAATGTCAACAGGTACACAGAGGTAGGACCACATGTAGACCAAAATTGCACTGATAGAAACCAATCCTCAATATATAAGGCAAAATGCCTACCCAATCATAGTGCTTCAACAAAGGAATGCACAAGCATACAAAATTGAGGATGGAACATATACACAATTCATGGGTCCATACCTTACTGCGACCAGCCCCCTGACGCGTTTCGCACCAGCTTCTTCTGAGAGGGTGCGATTGGAGTTATAGCCAATAGATATTATGATATGGTCAAAATAGATACTTTGCTGTACTGACAATGGACAGATGGAACATAAATGACGTCTTATCAAGTATCAAAAGATGTGCGAGACCGAAGGTGACAGAACAATCTCACCTATTCTTGGATAACCAGGGATGGGGATCCTAGAGAGATAAACAGAAGCCTTCTTGTGGATTATAGTCCTGCAAAGACTCATCCAACTTCTTGGGGAAGGCCTGAGGAGAACCCTATTTAGCTCTAGCCATGATAGATAACCCTATTCAGCTCTAGCCCCCACCCTAAGAGCACTCTTCATCTGGCCCCATATGGAGCAGGCCCTATCCTGACCCTGCGTGACTACTGACGCTTTTCTTCCCTATGGGATATATCAGGGGATTCATATGCACAGAAAAAAAACAGGCTATGATGCCTGTATCCTTGTGGTGGATCTCGCAACACACAGAACAAAAAGAAGGGTATGATTCTTCTATTCCAATGGTAGATATAGCAATCAATTCATAAACCGTTTTTTTTCTGTGCATATGAGTCTCCTGATGATACCAAAGGGAATAAACATGTCAGGAGGCACACAGAGTAAGGATAGGGCCTGCTCCACCTAGGCCAGATGTGGAATGCCCTTGTCATGACAGAAGCTATGGAGGGAATAGGGTTATCCATCATTGCTAGGGTTGAGTAGGGTTATCCTCATGCCTATCCCGAGAAGTTGGATGAGTATTTGCAGGACTATAATCCACAAGAAGGCTCTTGTTTATCCCTCTAAGTTCCCCATCCCTTGCACATTCAAGAATGTGTGAGATTGATCTTATCCTTTCTGTCTCACACATCTTTTTGATTCTTGATAAGACATCAACTAATCTGATAAGCTTCTATGAAGAGGTAAGTTCTGGACTGGACCAAAGAAATGCAGTGGATGTGGTGTATATGGACTTTTCAAAGCTTTTGATACAGTGCCACACAAAAGGTTGATACATAAAATGAGAGCAATGGGGATAGGGGAAAATGTGTGTGAATTAAGAACTGGCTTAGTGATAGGAAACAAAGGGTGGTCATTAATGGAACACACTCAGAATGGGTCACAGTTAACAGTGGGTACCACAGGGGTCAGTATTGGGTCTGCTTCTTTTTAACATATTTATTAATGACCTTGTAGGGGGCATACAGAGTAGAATCTCAATATTTGCGGATGACACTAAACTCTTAAGGGTAATCAATACAGAGGAGGACAAATTTATATTATAGGAAGATTTATGTAAACTAGAAGCTTGGGCTGATAAATAATGGCAAATAAGCTTTAATGGGGATGAATGTAAGGTCATGCACTTGGGAAGAGGAAATAAAATGTATAATTATGTACTTAATTGTAAAACAGTGGGAAAAACGAACACTGAAAAAGACCTGGGTGTATGGGTAGATGGCAACCTCACATTTAGTGGCCAGTGTCAGGCAGCTGCTGCAAAGGCAAATAAAATAATGGGATGCATTAAAAGAGGCATAGATGCTCATGAGGAGAACATAATTTTACCTCTATACAAGTCACTAGTGCAACCACACTTAGAATAATGTGTACAATTCTGGTCTCCGGTGTATAACAAAGACATAGCTGAACTAGAGCGGATCCAGAGAAGAGCGACAAAAGTCATTAGAGGACTGAGGGGTCTGCAATACCAAGACAGGTTATTAAACTTGGGGTTATTTAGCTTGGAAAAACAAAGGCTTAGGGGTGATCTTATAATAATGTATAAATATATGAGGGGACAGTACAGAGACCTTTTAATGATCTTTTTACTCTTAGGCCTGAGACGGGGACAAGGGGGCATCCTCTACGTCTGGAGGAAAGAAGGTTTAATCATAATCACAGACGCGGATTCTTTACTGTAAGAGCAGTGAGACTATGGAGCTCTCTGCCACATGATGTTGTAATGAGTGGTCACCAGCTATTCTTTGTCATGTTTTTGGGTCTGGTGCAGCGGATGGGCTATGTCTAAGTTTCTTCGATTAAGGAGCGAGATAGGCCGCTCTGAAAAGATGTTTTTAGGGATCGCCTGAAAGTATGTAAGTTATGGATACATCTAATTTCTTTGGGGTAGAGAATTGCAGTTATCATACACTGTTCTCCTTTTTGGATTTTAATATAGTTTTTAACTTGACATAGATTAAAAGTTATGCTTCACAATTACTCCTTATATGCTGATTGTATAATAGGAATATTAGCATTGTTCACTTTCTGTCTAGACTTTGACCGTTCGCTCTCCATATGAATTCTAATACTCATTTTATGATGTTGTTCCACAGTGTGTCTGGACATGAAATTAATGAAGTGAAACATCTTTTGCATGACATGATTGTGGGCAGCTGAAGACAGGCTTTTTTTTTTTAATTTTTCTTAGTTGGGCCCTCGAGTGTCACTCTGCTACGGACTCTGAATTCCTCGCATCCATGTTATATTCTTCTCTAAACACAAGGCAACTCAGTCTCAACAGTCCAACATCTGTGGAATTCCAACTCTTGAGATCAATATTGCACATTACAGATTATTATTAATGTTGATTATAGCACAGAAAATAGTTTTATCGTTCCAAATTTTTTGGACATTGTGTTTCTCTTTATTGTACCCATCTTTCTCCAGAGGGGGAAAGGCGACCGCTACAAAACTTTTTGGGACCTGCATTTATCGCAAGTGAATGATGAAATGGACATGAATGATTTACACTGCTTGCAAGATGTCCTTGCAGCATTCTTTCCCTTTTTGGTGTTGTAGATTTAGCTTCCTGCATGGTATGAGTTGTCTGTATTGTTCTTAATAGAGACTTTACTACCTTCCTCTTCCCTACATTACTTCTCCACAGAGACAGTCCGAGCCATGACGCATGTCATTAACCAAGGGATGGCCATGTATTGGGGGACTCACGTTGGAGCTCTATGGAAATAATGGTAATTTTTTTTTCTTCTTATATGTTCTGTATTTTTATTTAATTATACAATAATACAATAATAATGTTCATATTTACTCTGTGCCTAAGCAATTGCTAAAATAAGGGCAACATATCATGGTTTGCAGTTGAACAAGCATAAATCTGAAGTCTGTAAGTTTTTCTCAATAGAACAACCCCTTTTGTTAAATTAAGAGGGTTTATGTATTCTTCATTTAAATATTTTTAGCAATACTGGGTCTATAACTCCCTATTGTTTTATAAAACAGCAGGTACATAACCACAATGTTAGATCTTAACTCTGTTTTGTGTTGAAGCATCTAATTAGCACGTTAAAAGATCATTGTGAAGGGAGAGGGAGTAGGGGAGCTGTGACATCACCTATTGTGATTGGTGACTCCTGAGTTATCAGCTGTGTATAGAGATGTCACCTGTTAGGGTATGTGCCCACGGTCTGGAGGAGCTGCGTGTTGGACGTGGCTCCTCTGGACCTGAGTGAACGCACAGGTGGCCGCAGGGAGACCACAGCCGCCCTGTACTCACCATGTCCGGCGGTGCAGGGCGGCTTCTCCCTGCAGTGACTCGATGGCAGACGCTTCCGACTCCGCAGCATGAAATGAACATGCGGAGGAGAAGCGGACTGCCGGCACCCTGCACCGCAGCTGTGAAAATCTGCAGTTGGGTTAAGCATAGTGGGCATGCGATTTCTATAAATCCCATCTATTATGCTGATACTGTACTACACCACATTTTGCATGCAGCTGGAACACTCTGCGTCAAAAATGCTGCGTATACTGATCTTGAGTATGCAGCCTTATTGAAGTCCTGCCTCTGCTGATAAAGAGCCTGCTGAAAATTCTTCCTGAAAAGACAGTCTAAAAGAGCCCCGGTGATCAATGTGAATGCTGCAAGATTATTTCCTTTTTTGTTGTTATGGTTAATCTCTTTTTTATTAATTTTTAAAAGAGAAAAGTAAAACATTACAAGTTATACAAGTGAGTATAGATCAGAAAGATACACGAGGAATTCACAGTAGGAACAGCATTACAAAGTATATTCAATGTAAAATCTCAGATTTATGTATCCTCTTCAGATATAGGCGATCAATTCCTATACTCGTAACCACAAAAAGGGATTAAAGACCCCCATCCTAGTCAAGAGATGTACCGCATTGAAGGGGGTTGGTAATCCCTTTAAAAATGTTATAGTAACAGACTCCCCTTTGTCAGGTTAGTCAAAATCGAACGAATAACTATTGGAGTTTTACTCATTGATCCTCACTGGTTATAGTGCATCAGTGAAAATTAAGCCTTATAGGACCTTTGTAAAGTCCAGTCCATCTGAAGTAGGTTTGCCTTTTTCAGGGTTCCTCGTGGAAACGGGTAAATTGCTCCTTTCAGTTTTGCTGGAGTCTCATAAAAGGATAAACCAATAGAAAAAGATAATAATTCTCAAAACTAAGACTATTAAATGACACAGAGTATGTATAAAGAAAGAGGAAGAAAATTAGATAGAGATAGTAGAAGGGAAAGTGGGGACTGGACTGAAATAATCGGGTTCAGGATAAGAGGAGAGTAGGTCCAAAGAGGGGAGCGGAATAAGGGATAGGGGGTACCTCGACCCCGTGCCGACCTTTAATCATACCAGCTAATCAACCTCGGTAGAAGGTTCTCCCAAATTCAATCGAGTCTTGGTATAGAATCCATTCAGTCCAGGTCACTGAGAATTTGTCACGAGAACCTGAAGCATCAGCCGCCAATTCCTCCATTCTAAATAGGTCCGTCATCTCCTTGAACCAGTCAAGCAGGGAAGGTACCTGAGGAGTTTTCCAGAATCTCGGAATTAGCGTACGGGCGGCTGAGACACAGAAGCGAAGTATATCCTTGTGAAGCCCAATGGGACCTGGGAGGATGGATAATAGAGCTACTTCAGGACAGCACTTAACCTGTTTACCAGTTATTCGAGTGTAAGCGCCGAACACCCCAGACCAGAAACGCTAGATTTCACCACAACTCCACCAAATGTGGAGCATGTCCCTGGAGCTGCCCCACAACGCCAACAACTATCTGAGATTTCAGGGAATACTCGGTGCATGGCAACAGGGCATAAGTACCATTGGGTGAGCACCTTGTAGCTCCTTTCTTGTGCGATGCAGGCACTAGCTAATTTGTGTGTAAATAAAAAGCTTTTCTGCCACTCGTTGTCTGTGATGGTCCTGTTCAATTCTCTCTCCCATGACCGCTGGAAGTGTAGGGAATCCTGGTTACGCAGGGAACCTAAAGCCAAATATAAGGCCGAAATTTGCGCTTCGGGGGGGAAATCCTGTTGGAATAATCTCTCCAATAAATTTGGTATCAATCTCACCCTGCACTCACGGCGGTCGAATAGAAATGATTTGTATTGGAGGAATTCAAACCACCTAAGAGGTCTGGTAGGGTCAATAGCTTGGATCTCCCTCATTAAGGGTAAATCCCCTTTGGGTAGAGTCTGTCCCAATCGGGTGTCGTTCACACTCTGCCAGCACAGAAATCTTTGCTTCCGAACCCAGGTGGAAAAGCGGGACTGGAAAAAAGGGGTGCAAGAGGACTGAGTTTGCCATCTGTATAGAGTGTTTTTGTTGCTGAATGCCACACTTGTAGAGTGGACTTGGTCATGTCAGAAAGGGGGGGGAAGTTCTTTTATGTTCCCTGGAGGAATCCAAAGTAAATGTCTCAGCGGGATCTCCAGGCCATCCTGCTCCACCTCAACCCATCTCTTGGAGGACGCACAATAGTGCCAGTCTAGGGCTCTGGCGAGAGAAGAAGTTAAAAAGTATCTTTGAATGTTAAATAATCCAACCCCTCCTCTAGATCTAGGTGGGTAAGGAAAGAATATCAATCCCCAACCTAGATCTCTTCCCGCTCCAGGTAAATTTAATAATAAGAGATTGTAATTTAGCGAAGAACATTCCGTCTGGGGGGACAGGTACTGTTTGAAAGATATACAGGATTCGAGGTAGAACATCCATTTTAATGACGTTCATTCTCCCGAACCAGGATAGCTTTAATTGACGGTATGGTGACAAAGCCTTTTCTATGCCAGATAATAGAGGATGATAGTTTAACTTAAACAATTGCTTAAGATCTTTTGGGATATTAACTCCCAAGTATTTAATAGCTTCCTCCTTCCATTTGAATGGGAACTGTCTGAATAAATGAGATACCAAATCTCCAGGTAAAGAGATATTGAGTGCTTCCGTCTTGGAGCAATTAACCTTAAAGTTACTCAACCGCCCAAACTGTTCGAATTCCTTCAATATTGAAGGGATAGAGATCAAGGGCTGTGAGACATAAAGGAGGAGATCGTCAGCAAATAGTGCCGTCTTGTGATGATTGTAACCCAGCTCAATCCCATGAATGTTAATATTGGCTCTGATTTGCTGTGGCTAAAATGCGTCCATTACAATAGAGGAAGAAAGGGCTACCCCAATCTTCACCTTGGCAGACAGAGAAGAATATAGAGCCATGATTCCGTGTAGAAATCTGGGCCAGGCCAAGTTGAATCAGCGCCTCCTTCATAAACCCCCAGTGGACTCTATCAAAGGCCTTTTCAGCATCCACAGAAATCAGACCAAGTGGAGCTGAAGAGCTTTTGGCCTTAGCTATAAGGAGGAGGGTTCTAATAGTGTTATCCCTAGCCTCCCGGCCTCTGACAAAGCCCACCTGGTCCGAGTCAATCACGGAAGGGAGAAGCGGGGCTAAGCGATCAGCTAAAATTTTAGAAAATAATTTGACATCCACGTTCAGTAACGAAATTGGTCTGTAGTTTGATAGAAGATGGGTCTTCCCAGGTTTGGGGATGACGCTGATATGGGCTTCTAAAGATTGAGGCACGAAATCGGAGCCCCTCAACAAAGAATTAAAGGCCTCCAACATTGAGAGAGACAGCTGGGTCTGAAGTATTTTATAAAAGTTGGGCAAGAATCCCTCTGGACCTGGACACTTCCCATACGGAGTAGACTGGATGGCCCTAACAGTTCCTCCCCTGAGATCTCCTCCTCTAACATTGCAATAGTCTCCTTAGCTAGTGTTGGAATCGCTGTTTTATCCATATATCTCTTAATTCTCTCAGATAATTCCGTAGTAGGCACATCGGACAAATGTCCCTTGATATTATAGAGATCTAAATAATACTGTCTAAATTCCTCCATTATTTCATTCGGCAGGGATGTGCGACCTCCCGTTTTAGTGGAGATGTTTGGGACAAATGTCGGGTTTAACCGAGGATGGAGCAGTTTGGCCAGGGGGTGCCCACATTTATCAGAATTGGAGTAAAAATAGCTCCTAGATTTCTCCGATTTTTTTGTTGTTGTTAATAAGCATCATAATAAAAAAAAACATGTTACACAAAAACAATAGCTATTTTTATTATTATTATTATTTATTTTTTTAAACAACTTCACTTTAAGTCTGTGTGCCCAAGTAGAATATTTGGAAAGTAATTGTCTCCTGAGATATCACCATTCATTAGTTTATGCAAGTGAGAGATTATGCAAGTGGTATCTGGAAACGGAAAGGCTTAGACATTGTTTTTTCACTTGGAGCAGCCATAGTCGAGATGAGCATCATCCAAACTGCCGGTACATCTGATTTCCCTTTTGTCCCGGTCAGATGTGAATGTTCCCCCAATCCACCTTGCATAACGTAAAAAATTACCTTTTATTATACTCCCCTATTTATACTCCCCTATGGAGCAGTCTGGTTTGATGGGTGTCGCTGATCTTCATCTGGTGTCTCCTCTCTTCTTCCTTGGAGTGAATGGCACATCGTACTTCATCCACACAGTCTCAGGCGCATTTTTTTTTTCCCTGCCAAGGCTAATGCGCATGCACACTACAATACTTTGCTCTGCCCTCAGATGGAACATGCAGTGGGGGAGACAATGTGGATGATGTAAGACATGTCTTCCACACAAAGCAAGAAGAGGCACTGGATCAAGACCAGCAACAGCAATTGGACCGGAATGCCACATTTCAGGCTTCAAACAAAGATATAAATTCAAATTTTTTTGTGAAGAATCAACAAGTGGGACACAATCGTGAAGTAGAATGAAATTTATTGAATATTTTAAACTTTTTTAACAAATAAAAAACTGAAAAGTGGGGCGTTCAATATTATTCGTCCTCCTTGAGTTAATACTTTATAGCGCCACTTTTTGCTGCGATTACAGCTGCAAGAATGTCTCTATCAGTTTTGCAAAACAGCTGGAGCTCAGTGAGGTTGGATGGAGAGCGTTTGTGATCAGCAGTTTTCAGCTCTTTCCACAGATTCTCGATTGGATTCAGGTCTGGACTGTGACTTGGCCATTCTAACACCTGGATATGTTTATTTTTGAACCATTCCATTGTAGATTTTGCTTTATGTTTGGGATCATTGTTTTGTTGGAAGATAAATCTCCGTCCCAGTCTCAGTCTTTTGCAGACTCCAACAGGTTTTCTTCCAGAATGATCCTGTATTTGGCTCCGTGCATCTTCCCATCAATTTTAACCATCTTCCCTGTCCCTGCTGAAGAAAAGCAGGCCCAAACCATGATGCTGCCACCACGTTTGACAGTGGGGATGGTGTTTTGAGGGTGATGAGCTGTGTTGTTTTGATGCCAAACATATAGTTTTGCATTGTGCCCAAAAAGTTTGATTTTGGTTTCATCTGACCAGAGCACCTTATTCCACATGTTTGGTGTGTCTCAGGTGGATTGTGGCAACTTCAAATGAGATTTTTTTACGGATATCTTTGAGAAATGGCTTTGTTTTGCCACCCTTCCATAAAGGCCAGATTTGTGCAGTGTATGACTGATTGTTGTCCTATGAACAGACTCTCCCACCTCAGCTGTAGATCTCTGCAGTTCATCCAGAATGATAATGAACCTGATCTCATGCGCAGTGCGGGGCTTGAAGCGCGCAGAGCGGCGTAGGTGTACTGACGTTACCCGATACCGGAAATAATGCGATTCGCGTCATTAGAGCCCCATTACAGCCTAGCCAGCGCTGAGGAGCGCTGGGAGGCGCTGATGACATTATGCCTTGCAGATCACGCCTATTAAGGCGTGCTATCATGACGACATGGGCCCACCTGGGTGACTAAAGAATAGCCACTGCTCATTATCATCACTAATGAGTAAGTGCTATAACGTTTTTCTTCACTTTCACTGGATGCATTTATTAGCGAAAAGGAGTGTGGGATTACTGATGGGAGACTGCAGGGACATGTTTTAATAGCTTAGGAGGCGATTTGGGGTGACTGGATCCCTTTAATTTTCCCAAGGGGCCACATGAGAGACTGTGACTGGTGTGGAGGCCGAAACAAAAGACTGAAATTAATTCTGCTCAATTTTAATATTGACAAATTAATTATTATTTTATAGTAATATTATTGAATACTTCGGGGACACTGTAGCTATCTTTTACTTATGCACTAGGGATCTTTGCCTCTTTCCCTGTGCACTAGTTGCTGCTGTTTGTCCCGGAGGCGACCGTTACTTACACCTCTGTATGAATTAATCTTAGTTTAATATTTCTATCTATGGGAACTTAGCGCCACTGTATGTACCAGTACAATTAGTGAAATTAATGTACTAATATGTCACTTTACTCACTGCAAACGTTTTATTAATTTCACACTGTCACACTTAACATTTCATCAATAAATAATGTTAAAAATGTTTTAAAAATTTCTTATATCGTTTTACATAGAATCTAAAAATAATGCATTATATCAAATTTTATCCTATTGTATTTCCTGTTATTTGATTGTAGCTTGACGATTTTAGTGTATTCCTCCTTTATTTGGGGGTTGCATTTCACATGTAGGACACAGAAATAATAATACTTTAATTATACATTAGTTCTCTGCCCTATAAATCGTCAAGCTACAATCAAATAACAGGAGAATACGATAGGATAAAATTTGATATATTAGATTCTATGTATAACGATATAATGTTAAAAAAAAATGTTAACATTATTTATTGATGCAATTTTAAAAGTGTGACAGTGTGAAATTAATAAAAAGTTTGCAATGAGTAAAGGGACCTATTAGTACATTAATTTCACTAATTGTACTGGTACATACAGTAGCGCTAAGTTCCCATCGTTAGGAATATTAAACTTAAAGTAATATTATTGTATTACTTAATATTGAGCAGAATCAAGTATGTGGACATTCCCCTGTATATTATATGAGCCCATACATAACCCCCCATATATAGTATGTCTCCACACAGCCCCCTACATACATTATGAGCCTCCACATAACCCTCCATATACCATATGAGCCCCTTATATAGCTCTACTACCGTATGTACCTTATGAGCCCACATACAGACTCCTATATACAGCATGAGCATCCCACATAGCCCCTTATATACGGTATGAGCCACCCCACATAGCCCTTGTATGTACAGTGTGGGCACGGATAGCCACTCTATATACAGTGTGAGCCCCCACATAGCCCCCTATATACAGTGTGAGCCACACACAGCCCCTTATATTCAGTGTGAGCTCCAACGCAGCCCCACTATATTCAGCGTGAGCTTCAACGCAGCCCCTCTATTTAAGTTTGAGCTCCTACATAGCTCCTCTATATCCAGCATGAGCCCCTACAAGCCTCCTAAAAAGTGGAGCCACATGCCTCATACTTTGAGCCCCACATAGCCTCCTATTCACATGATCCCAACATGGCCTTCTGCATACTATTTTAGCCGCACATAGCCTCCTATATACATGAGTCCCACATAACCTCCTATATACTTTGAACCCCACATTAGCCTCTTATATACTCTCAGCCCCTCATAACCTCCTGTATACATTGAGGCCCCACATAACTCCTAGACAGGATGATAACCACATAGCCTCCTATGTACAGTATGAGCCTCCACATAGCCTCTGATATACATGAGCCCCCACATAGCCTCATATACAGGATGAGCCCCACATAGCCTCCTATATACATTGAGGCCCCACATAATCTATATACAGGATCGCTCCTATGTTCAGTATGAGCCCATACTCTATAAAAAAAATATATTTATACCCACCTCACTCTATTCCCCCGATGCTCTGCTGCACCGACCCTTTGCACAGCAGACTCACTGATGTGACGTCATCACATCTGCTATCTCACATGCTGCTAGTGGAAAAAGATGATAATGTGACTCTAAATCTCAAAATAATATCTACACAGAGTGCAGAGTGGAAAAAGATGCCGGCAGTCATGCGTCGGAGGGCATGCTGCGGTCCACTGTTTTCAGCCCTTCAGCTGTCTCGGTTCATGGGCTGGATGTGACTTGCCGGCCACACTTTGCACGCCCTGCCATAGACGAAATCATGATTGTTAAAAGTTGAAAAATGTTGTGTGATCATTAAGAAATGATTAATATGTAGATGGTCGGTTTTAGCCAAAATGCACAAACCACGTGCACATGGAGAAAGTCTATACACGTTTCACTACACAGGAAATATAGAAATGTATTCACTGTCAAAACATAAATTAAATAAGAAAATTATTAATATTAATTTACGTAATATATGATGAGAAAAGACTGTGTAGAATATGTCTTGTGGGCATGTGACTGTGATGTTCAGACAGACATTAGATTGAAGATGGGCTTTTGGCTAAAAATAAAATGCTCACATTAGTCGTGACTGTAAACAAAACAGAGCGAGCCCCGTTGATGGTAAGTTGTGTGGACAGGATCTGATTGCAGCTAGAAGCTCGCTGAGATATTACAGCTTAATTATTTTTTGGGAGCTGAACGAGCATTAATCCATACCAAGGAGCAGGAAATCCGATGATGTGCGTTATAGAATTCTGCATTCCTGTATTCCTCTCGTCATGTGTATGTTTGCTGTACATTCTCACGTTGGTATCCGTACACCTGTATTACACACATCGCTGGGTTTTTAAAGCTAATGTATGGTGTAAGTACTCAAAGCTGGATGCCATCTTCTCAGTCTATGAACTGATTGTGCAATACATGTCCTACCATATGGCCACACAATGATTGGTTAAAATACTGTGTAAATTGAAATATAAGTGCTGTATTTGTTATAAAAGCAATCTGTCACCAGACTCTGATTCCAGCAATGTATCGCTAACTGTACTGCTTGCTGCAGATTTGAATAAATCCCTATTTGTATCAGCTGCAGATCTACCAGTTCTCTGAATGCTGAGCTCTGTATCACCCCACTCACACCACTAATTGGCAGTTTTCTGTGTACAATGTTGAAAGGCAGAAAGATGCTAATCCATGGTGAGGGTAGGGTTATACAGAGCTTATAAATATGGAGGACTACATGACAACAGGTTTACTACTCTTTTTGTGATTATGATCTCCTGTTGATAAAATAGTGATTTTATCAAACCTACAGCAAGCAGCCCAGTAAGTGATAAATCGCGGGAATAAGGGTCTCTGTCTCTATAGTATGCTGCTCTCAAATTAGGTGTCAAAAACCTAGTGAAAATTTCCCTTTAGGCCTTTATAATACACGCGAACTATGAGTACTCTTCCTGTTCTACATGCACACTCCTCTTTTGTAGGAAGCTTACTCGGTAGCACGGCAATTCAATTTGATTCCTCCAATCTGTGAGCAAGCGGAGTATCACATGTTTCAGAGAGAAAAGGTTGAAGTACAACTCCCAGAACTGTTTCATAAAATTGGTGAGTTTCTGCTTCGAATATAAATCTTTTGATATCAAAGCAATCCATGCAGTGCCTAAAGGGGTATTCTAATTTGTAACAAATGTATGTCAGTGGGCAAGCACCCCAAAATCGTGTAAACATCATCTATAGCGACTCCCACCCTACCCACCAGCTGCCAGAAGAAGTCTGTTGGAAATCTACATGGTTTAGTACTTGTCATGCATCGTCTAGATACAGTATAGGACAAATGTGTGGACCCCAGGTCAGTCTTCATCCAGAAGACACTCTGGAGATGGGTGCAGCAAATGCAGTCGCATGTCCATTAATACCTTGCAACTTTGAGTTTTCTCTGCACCAGAAAAGGGAACTTATGTCGATTTCAGCTACAATGTACATCGTTTTTCTATCATTCAATGGGTTAAATATTCCACCCATCATAAAATGTCTGGGCTGGCGCCAAAAGTCACAGAATTGGTGGGCAAATGCCCATTAATCTAAATTCTGCAACTTTTAATTTGAGTAAAGGGGTAACACATTTTCCCCTGGTTTACCCCAGCTCTTAATTTTTCAGACAGACGCTGACTTTCCAGTCTCTACTGTTGAGATCCACCACCAAGCTAAAATCCACCATTTTCATTCTTTTGTTCCTCATCCAGTTGGGGAGCCCCTCTCTACATTAAATTGTCAGCCAATACCATGGAAAATGTATGGTAGATGTCCACAAAATCCAGGATAGCATTTTGTCACTCTGTCCAGTCTGTGTGGCTCATAAGAGATATACAGAAAAAGTATGAACAATATAGGTTCTACCGATAGTGGATAGATGACCACACAGGGTGAGATATTGTAATAGTGTGTAATGTGGCAAATGTTTGTTTCAGGACCCTGTTCACCTCTCTGTAGGGATTTCCAAAGTGCAAAAAAATTGGCTGCTTTTTTCCAAAAACGTTCTGCCTGATCCTCCAGTCGTGTATAGTTTTGTAACTCGACTTCATTCAGGTCACTGTAGTACCACACACAGTATTGACAGGAGTACCACTGGTTTTCAAAGAAACTAGTTATGCTTTTCAAACTTTAAAAATTATTTTAATGGGAAATGCAAATAATACATTACTCATCAGAACCCAAAACCATAGATTAGTCTCCTCTCCATTGTTGATAGCGCTGTCACACTGAATAGTAAAATTTCAGGAAATGTGTGTTCATCATTGGGTTTTTGTTCTGTAAACTTCCAGGTGTGGGCGCTATGACGTGGTCACCGCTTGCTTGTGGAATAGTATCTGGAAAATATGATGGAGGTATTCCTCCGTATTCTAGAGCATCACTCAAGGTCAGTATGGGAATTTATGAATAAGTTGTAGTTCATCACTAATAAATTGCTCAAATTTAATAGATTCAGGAGATTCTTAACAATTTGAGTGACCTGCAGAGCTTATAACAATGACCATATCCTTAGAGACTGTGCTTTTGAGAAAGAACTAAGAAAAAAGTAGACTTGAAAACCACAAGACAGAAGTAGACAATTCAAGACAAAGTTGTAGCCAGTCTTTACTGAGAAGCAAGAGACAGTGTGTTGCCCTAACCCTCTAAATACTGTAACATCCTACTCTTGTTAGTAACAACCCAGCACCTAGGCAAATGCCCTACCCTAATATCGCTTGTTTAATCCAACAGTATAATTTGCATGGGAGCCCCAAACAGCTGCTCCTAGGGGAGATGTTGATTGGGCATGTTGGATTTTGGACTGCGGATTGTTTTATCCCCCAAGATAAGCTGTCGTCAGACATGTTGATTACTGCTTTCTCATAGAGCGCACAGGTGCCCTAGGCCGAACAAGTGCTCCTGTGTACAGGAGAGACAGCCAAGATGCATGTCAGGCAGACAATCAGCAAAGCATAGTTTGGCCAACCGCCATCTAATGAATATGGCCAGCTTTACATTTGGGTGAAAATGCTGCTTAATTCATAGCTGAAAAGTTTGAGATTGTTCCAAATTGACAACTCCATTTCTAAAGAAAGCAGCAATGAAAAACACTTCCCCATATGTAGTATTACTTTAAGTTCATTGAAATGAATAGACATCCATCTACTAAATAATTATGCTGAGCAAACCAGAACAGGAGCCACTATTTACAGCTGCTCTGGACTCTGGCTAACAGATGTCCACCATGTCGTCTATATACGCTAATGAGGTTAGGGACTCTCTCCAAATTAAAACACTAATCTTAAGATTTATATTGATGAATTACTTGGCTCTAAAATATTTTTCTGTGTTGTAAAGGGTTATCAGTGGTTAAAAGACAAGATCCTGAGTGAAGAAGGACGACGACAGCAAGCAAAGCTGAAAGAGCTGCAGGCCATCGCAGAGCGTCTGGGCTGCACCCTTCCCCAGTTAGCCATCGGTGAGTACGTAATGTTTGGGGACAGCTTCACAGATTGGGGCTATATCACTCGTCATTGAACTTGACCTTCCAAGACATGTATGGCCTGGAGTCTCAGCCCTATAGTGTGTTAGGATTTGGGAGTAGCTTAAGATTGACTATGGCTCCATTAGTATTTACTATTTAGCTATTTTATGTTTTCTAGCTAGACATTAAACGTCTCAATTTTTATTTTAACAGCCTGGTGTCTGAGGAATGAAGGAGTCAGTTCAGTGTTGTTAGGGGCATCAAATGCTGACCAACTACTGGAGAATATAGGAGCAATACAGGTTTGTAAATGTTCCGCGTGCTCTCACCGGTCATTACATTATAGGGTTATTTAATTTTTAGGGAGTTTAAGTTAAATTCCCCTAGAATTCACCCTTTCCCCTCTTCTCAATGAGTTGAATGAATATGTTTTAACTTTAGCTTCATTCACTTGAATGAACTGAGCTGCAATACCAGACTCTGCCATAGTGGCGCTGTTTGTGGCGGAAACCCCTTTGTATAACCATTTCATAATACCATGGATATAAGACACTTGGTGGAATCTTTTATTATCAGTTATTTATACTGTGTGGCAAAGCCAATGAGGTGGGTCTATATTTACTATCCGTTAAGAGCAGTATCTTTCTACAGGGTTATCCACTTTAGTGGCTTATACCTTTTAAATACAATTTTTTTTATGTTTAGGACTATTGTATTCCTATTGCTTTTTTCTAGATAGGCAAAATGCATTTATTTATTTAATAAGTACCATCATTTTAACTTTTATTTCATAAATCAATAGTACACATACAAGTAAGCAACATTTTGATTTTATCAAATAAATCTGCTTCTCTCTTCTCCTGGATTGATCTTTCGATCTCTGTAATCAGTGAAGGTCCATTTTCCCATTACTGAGATGGAGATGGCAGTTGGAGCTTTTAATATTCTATGGAGGAGGAGGAGCTGCAAGTTCTCCAGGAATGAGTTAGTTCTCCACAGCACTTTATGAGCACCAAACTATCATCAACTAGTAAAGAAAACACAATTTATATTCATTAAGAATTCTGAAAATAAAGGAGGAGTAAAAAGCAGATTTCTCTGATAAAATATATTACAACTTTTATTTTCAAAGTTTACTATTGATTTATAAAACAAAAAAAATATTTAGTAAAACGACAGCTACTCTTCAAAGCTTAGAATTGAGTAATTATACTGTCCTGTTCTTCATCCTTTTTACCTTGCAGGTCCTTCCAAAGTTATCCTCTTCCATAATTCACGAGATTGATAGTATTTTGGGCAACAAGCCATATAGCAAAAAAGACTATCGCTCTTAATTTTGGATGCTTCAGTAGCGGACTGTCTCGGCTCTGCTTTGGTTCTTCGACTTGCCTGCTTTAAGCTTTACCGAATCCAAGTGGAGTGTGGTCGCATCCAAGAAAATAACATTTTCCAGATACCGTCAGGAAACTGTTGAAAAGTATTAATGTGAGAAACCATACGCTTAATGTATACAAATCTACGCTAACTTCTTTAGCCGCACAAAAACGTAGTCACAGGATGAGTGATGTCTGTGGTAATGGAAACAATGTCAACATCACGTCTTATGTTCAGTGTGTCCATCTTTGTCAACTCAGGCCTAATTTCAGTATTTCTTCAACTGTTGGTAATGGTGCCACAGTGTGTTATTCTGGTCTTCATACTATTATGTTGCATAAATAATCACCTCCCAATTTCTTAATGTCTCTTAAGAACTGGAAGTTTTGTTTTGTTTTGTTCTTTTAATTCTGATTTATAATTAAATCCCTTACCTCATATAAAAAGTTTTAAAATGTACTTGCTATTTTATTGTTCCATCTTTTTTTTGTTTTTTTATCATTATTTTATTCTGTTTTTCATTACTAATTTTTTTGCACCAGTGACCTCTTGAACAAGTTTTAGGAATATATTATTTGTTATAGATTATTGGAAGTATTATCATTTTATTTCATTGCATCTCAGCTAGGGTTAAGCAATTCAGATACCTAGTAGATTATTACTGCTTCAATGTATCTGAATTGTATCCTCGTGGGCTGTGGCTACAAGGCAATTTCATATGCTCGGCTGTAGCGGTCATAGATATGCATTAAGGTCCACAATTTAACATCAAAGTGATACTAGATTGTACAAAGCCACATACTCATGTGACTCTGCATTTCCATGATTATTGTTGCTTTTGAGCAACTATTGGGGGTTGTATTGCATGACTCCTTGTACACTGGGTAGGACATTTGTTGAACCGCAGCATCAACCTTAGAAGGTGCGAGTATTGTTTTTTCGAGCCCCACACACATATGGTCACTTTAAAGAGGTTATCCAAGACTTTATTTTTATCCCTCCTGTGGGACTAAGCACTTATCGTCAGGTTATTGCTACCTACCTGCATGCTCTGTTTGTCGACTTTCTCGGAGTGGTCAATGACTGCTCCTGTTGGCAATTCTTCTGCTTCCAGTGACATCGCATCGACAGAGCAGTTTTGTCTCTTCCACCCTGATCCGTTGACAGAGCATCACTCTAGATGTCATGTTGATTGACCGCAAGATCCCCGCTGTGTTAGACTGAGCCAGCTGTCAAATCATCATGATGTCAAAAATGATGTTCAATCAAGAGAGTAGTGCAGAAGAGAAAGAACTGCTCTGTCAATGTGATGTCATGGGATGCAAGAGAGTCACTGGCAGGAGCAGTCCATGACCACTCAAGGCTGGGAGAGATAGGCAACAAGCAAGTAGTTAGCAATTACCAGCCGATAAGTGCTTAGTCCCAATGGGGAAAAAATAAGTCCCAGATAATCCCTTTAATTTGCTGATTTCTAATATACAGCCCTGTCCTCTTTCACATATATCAGTGTAGCTACATTTGCACCACAGACTTGAGTTTTCTGTTTTTATGTATATATCGGCACACAAACCGTAAGATTTCCTCCCAGGACTACCAAGAGATACATACTTGCACTATAGTTTCATGAATGACCAGTAGGCTTGTGGATAGACAGCAGTGGAAGTTTATTTATTTATTTTTTTTGGTCCTTCTCTTGGGCTATTGTGTAAAACTCCATATTTCATACAGGGTAAATGAATACTTGGAAGATATTTCCGTGTTCTATTGTGTCCAATTGTTGTATATTCTAGGTTTTGGAGAATATCTATTCTTTTTACATTCTTTTCTGAGAAAAGATCCAAAATTTACAATTCTTTTTGAAAGTACTAAGAACAATTGACTTTTCCCCCCCTTATTCTATTATTGATTTTTCATTGCTGAATATTTTCAGTGCTTGTTTTCTTTGGCTAAAGTCTGCATAGCTTCAGAGATGGCTCTTGAGATGTTCCTAAGGCCTCATTCAGGAGTTTGTTTTTTTTTGTCAGTGTTTTGGATCAGATTTTAATCACCCTGTATATTGCCTCTTCAAAGAGGACTTGAACCCTAGTGCCGCCTATTGGATGTAGCAAATTCTAAAAATCAACATCGACCCTTTAATGAACCTTGTTATATGACCAAGGATATAAGCCAAACCAGAATCTCAATTTGTACTATCATTGTTTCATCAATGAAGTTCCCCTACCCATTTGATGATGGCATCCATGTGTTGTCCTTGATTTTCCTAGAACCGTTAGATTTTTGGAGCACCATCGGACATGTCTCCATGATGCACTGTGAGCAACAGCTCATAGAATACATTGTGAATGTGTTTTATCCCCAAAAAACGGACGTCTGAATGAGGTCGAGGTCTCGTTAAGAGAACTCTTACTTTTTAGTTAAGTTAATTAATTTCATCCCTACAAAGTAACCATTGTTATAGTCGCCTCTTCCCTAAGTCACCAGTGCTACATTGAATTTTCTAGCACCCATGTACAAAATTCAGCCTTTTTTTTGTATTTTTCTTTTTCTAAATTCCTTAAATGAAAAAAAAAATAGTTTCTTTCTTTACTAGCACTAAATATATTTTTGTAAAGCTCTTATTTAGGAGATGTAGCAAAAGTGGAGAATTCTAGCTTGCAATTTGCTGTTATTAAAGCTTCAAGCACAATTCACTTCTTTTTTTTTAAATTAATATTATTTTTTTTAAAAAAAGCATTCTTTTCTTAATTTCAGATTTTTTTTCCTGTGACTGAATATGAATAGTCAAGGTGCACTAAAAAGAAAACAAAAATAAAAAAAACCAAATGTGCATATATATATGTGGTGTATATAGAAGACAAATATTATTGAAATGTATTGATTCAAGATGCATTTTTTTTTTCGCAGGGTACAAATGAAAACAACTTCTATTTCCATTGTTTTCAAGTGAATTTAAATTTTATAATATACCACTATTTGCAGATTTCTATCTAGTCTTCATTTTATACACCTCTAGACAAAGGTTGTCCAAGGTTGAATTTCGGTCTACACTGTGTGCAGAATTATTAGGCAAGTTGTATTTTAGAGGATTATTTTCATTATTGATCAACAACTATGTTCTCAATCAACCCAAAAGACTCATAAATATCAAAGCTTAATATTTTTGGAAGTTGGAGTGAGTTTTTTTTAGATTTTGCTATCTTAGGAGGATATCTGTTTGTGTAGGTAACTATTACTGTGCAGAGCCCATGCCAGTACCCCACCTCCACCTTGCTGGCGTCTGAGTCGGAGTGGAGCTCTCTGCCCTTTACTGATCCAGCCTCTGGCCCATCAAGAGTCACTCTCATTTCATCAGTCCATAAAACCTTTGAAGAATCAGTTAAGATATTTTTTGGCCCAGTCTTGACGTTTTATCTTCCGTTTCTTGTTCAAAGGTGGTCATTTTTCAGCTTTCCTTACCTTGGCCATGTCCCTGAGTATCACACACCTTGTGCTTCTTGATACTCCAGTAACGTTGCAGCTCTGAAATATGGCAAAGCTGATGGCAAACGGCATCTTCACGCTTGATTTTCCTCAATTCATGGGCAGTTATTTTGCACCTTTTTTGCCCAACACGCCTCTTGTGACCCTGTTGGCTATTTGCCATGAAACGCTTGATTATTCGGTGATCACGCTTCAAAAGTTTAGCAATTTCAAAACTGCTGCATCCCTCTGTAAGACATCTCACAAATTTGGACTTTTCAGAGCCGTCAAATCTCTCTTCTGACCCATTTTGCCAAAGGAAAGGCATTTGCCTAATAATCAAGCACTCCTTATATAGGGTGTTAATGTCATTACACCACACCCCTCCTCATTACAGAGATGCACATCACCTGATTTACTTGATTGGTAGTTGGCTCTCAAGCCTATACAGCTTGGAGTAGGACAACATGTATAAAAAGTATCATGTGATCAAAATACTCATTTGCCTGATAATTCTACACACAGTGTATTTACTATAGGAATAAAGGAATCATTTTTTTATCATTTTCTTTTTTACTTTTTTTTTAGGCATTCTGTGAAACGCACAAAGAAATAATTGGTCTAGTGTTGGAATTAAAATTAGAGCACAAAAATTAATTGGATTCAGCTACTAATTAGAATACATGTAACAGATAATAAGTTTATTTTGATAATTGGTTCTCTTACGGCGATTAATATAACATTTCTTGTTAGATTGCTACTTGTCCAGAAGCAGCTGCTTGGAGCACACAGAAAATGACCATTATTTTAATTAAAATTAAAGGCATAATGACTGCAGCATCATTAGTGCGGTAGTTTTGTATTATCTGCATTCTTAGGATGAAACTATAATACATGTAAGATATTGGGAAAGAATCATATAAACTTTTTAAACAAAATTTGAATTTTTTTTCCCCCCCCAGGAAAAAGATCACAAGCGCAATTTGTAATTTTTCTGATTCTGGATTTTTATTTTTAACCTGGATAAATATTTAGTGATATACAGATCTAACTAAAGACCCCATTATAGAGGTTGTCCGGGCTTGGGACAAAAACCTGTGTTTGTTTTTGACTCAACAATGCCAAATCATGATGATCACTAGATATTGTCACAACTTGGGAGTTTGCAGTCACATAGGGTGCTAAAGACCTTTGTACCAAGTCTGGACAACCCCTTTAAATGTTATGAATGCCATACATCAGACCGTATGCATATCAGATTTCTCACTTCCCTGGGGTCAAATAATTTACTAGGAACTAACAAAGATGACTGGAAATTATACCATGTGATCATGCAACACAGACAGGCCAGTTAGTGTAGACCCTTCACATTTTTGAATGCCTGATCGGAATGCACTGGAATCTATAGTCCTGGAGTTGGCATAGGATAAAGATGGTCATTCTGAAATGTGTCTGTCTCCTCCACACAGGACACTTGGCTGGGCCAAGAATTCATGTGTTTTTAATGAAAATAGAAAACACATGAATGTGTATGGAGGCATAGGGAAGCTAAAATGTCTTATAAAGTAGAGTGTCTAGATTACATAATGGGAGGCAGAAGAGCTAACCATCAATGTTATCATTTATTTTTTTGTCTTGTGTTTATGTTTAATTGATGATACCGATCCATTAAATGGGTGATTCACTGTGCCGGGACCTGTTGTACTTTGATTATGAGGTGCAATGAAATAATTAAGGTATTAAGAAATGTAAAGCTTGGCTTAAATTTGCTTAGCCTATTACGAAGTGCTCTTTTCTTACTGATATGCTCGTTTAGCTTTCGTTCTGAACTTTAACCATTCACATAATGTGATGTACAATGAACACCAAGGAGTTAATGGGTCCACATATTTGATACAAGCTAGTGACGGAGACTCATAGCCATTGATCTGTATGAAGGGACTATGCTAGTAGTTGACATGGAAGAACAGGCCTGTCTGTTGCTGACTATACTTGTAACTGACATGGCAGAGGAGGCCTGTCTACTGCTGACTATGCTGGTAGTTAACATGACAGCCCAGACCTGTCTGCTGCTGACTATGCTGGTAGTTGATGTGGCAGCCCAGACCTGTCTGCTGCTGACTATGCTGGTATTTGACATAGCAGCGCAGACCTGTCTGCTGCTGACTATGCTGGTAGTTGACATGGCAGAGCAGGCCTGTCTACTGCTGACTATGCTGGTAGTTGACGTGGCAGCCCAGACCTGTCTGCTGCTGACTATGCTGGTAGTTGACGTGGCAGCCCAGACCTGTCTGCTGCTGACTATGCTGGTAGTTGACGTGGCAGCCCAGACCTGTCTGCTGCTGACTATGCTGGTAGTTGACGTGGCAGCCCAGACCTGTCTGCTGCTGACTATGCTGGTAGTTGACATGGCAGCCCAGACCTGTCTGCTGCTGACTATGCTGGTAGTTGACAAGCCAGCACATGCCTGTCTGCTGCTGACTATACTGGAAGTTGACATGGCAGCGCAGGCATTTTTCATGCTAACTATGCTGTTAGTTGACATGGCAGTGCAGGCCTGTCTGCTGCTGACTATGCTGGTAGTTGACATGGCGCAGGCCTATCTGTTGCCGACTATAATGATAGTTGACATGATACAGCAGGCTTGTCTGTTTTGCTTATAGTCCAGTCACACTAAGGATGCATGCCTCTATCTGTACTGAGTAATGAGGGGATGAAAGCCACTGAATGTAATTTTCAATCACATCTCAATATCTCCATTTCCATTTGTACCTGGGCCTCATTTCTCTGAATCGGCCTTGTTGGCCCTAGCAAGCAATCCAATAGCCTGTATGAAATTAAATCTAAGCTTTGGTTGCTGGTGGCAACAATGTCACAAATTTGGCCCTGTGGGTTTTTTTCTGCCTTTTTTCGCATTTTATTATTTTTTTATGCATTTGCTTGTTTTGGTGCCTGGTCGCTATTAAGGCAGACACCCATTTTTATAGTCACTTGTGGTAAATTTGTTGCCAAACATTAACGTTGGTTGGAATTTGCCATGTTATTGTTTTTGTTCAGTATCTTTCTATATCATTTACTATACTTTTAGCTAGACCTAACTTGACTGTGACCTGATTACTAAAAATTGTGTTTACACCGTATGTGTGGACTACTTGTTTACATACAGAAGTGATTCCGTCATGACATTATCAACCTCTCTTGTGGAATTCAATAAAGAATATCTGGAAAGTATAAAAAAGGAGGACAAAAATTATTGAAATTGGCGCTCCACTCAAAAATTCAAATAAAGTAAAAATAAAAAGTAATGGATAAAATTCATCAAAATATTCAGCAAAAATAATTAAATTAATATTATTCTAATGAAAATTGATAAATTAAACTAATTTAAAAATACCAGAAATTATAATTTTTAGATTTAGATTTTTTGAAATGACAAAAAAAGACATATCAAATGTGAGGTAAATTTAAATTAATTAAAAAAAAAGTCTAAATCAAAGGCCGGCTTCACACCACGGTTTTCTGCTGTCGGGTGTTTTGCAGGAAGCACCGGACAGAACTTGACAGCTCCGGAAAAACAGAACTGGAGGGCAAATATGCCCTCTGATCCTCTTTTCTGCCAGATTCGTTTGTAAGCGGCAGCTGCCACTGTCCAGTGCAGACATTTCAGCCCAGGAGCTCTCCAGGTGCTCAAATTTCAGCCGGGGAGCTGTCCAGATGCTCTTTCAGCAGCCGGTCCGATTTTATGTCGGATCCAGCGCCCATAGACTCCCATGTTATGGGGCACCGGATCCAGTAGGATCCGATTTTTGTCCGATTTTTGTCCCGGACACATAAACACTGCAAGCTGCGATTTTGTGTCCAGGGTAAAAAAAAACAAAATGTGCCGGATTCTCCCAGACAAGACAAAATCGGATGGCAAATAAGCTGCCATCCAGCTGTATCGGGAAACAATGGGGCCGAAACTGGTTCACATCGGACAGCCCCAGATCCTAAAAGCCGTGGTGTGAAGCCGGCCTTAGAGGAAAGGTTGATAATTTCTGCAGCTGATCATGTCCAGTGGAGATCTTAAAAGGTTAGGGCGAATCGCCGGTCGGTACATGTGGACTAAGGTTTACATATGTCTGAATTTGCCCTCAGTCCGGCTCCACTCGCTTCCTCAGGGCTGTGGACGTCGGGTCTACTGATACCTGCCAGGCGTTAGTGGAAATAAGCGGAGCAGGACTGATACTTTACTTGTGATATTTCATTCTTTTCCTGTTTTGGGAATAGACTATAACATCTTTCTTTAATATTGTTTTCCTCTGTTCTGAAACAGTTTATGTTTTGGTATAAAATTTCAATTTTGGAGCCTTATCATGGTAACCTGGGTATAATCTGGATATTGTTTGCAAAACCATTTCATAACCACAATCTATGTGCACCCATCACCTCTACCCAGCGTGGGCGGATATTTTGGAAATATAGTGTTATTGTTGATGTATCTGGTTTCCATGAGCTCTCAACTTCAAAATGACCGCCCTTGCCACGTACAGAAGACAAGTGCACTTTCTCATGCTTTAACACTTACATTCAGGATGGGGGATTGAATCTGTCTGTCTCATGTTTAGTTCATGTGTAAATAAAGAAATGCTGTCTTCTTTTTTTATATATATATATATATCTCTGTACATATATTGTTTGAGTTGAGCTGCATTACATTATGGACTGAGATTGCAGTGTGCATTTTGCTTCTGGACACAGGTTCAGAAATTAACAGCTTAATGTATTAATGGAATGACAGCAAAATAAAACTAAAAATCTGAACTTTTTCATTTGTGACTTCTTTTGTTTCTGTTCATTACTCGCGTGGTTCATTGAGTGCTCAATAGATTATTATCGCAGTGAATAAAATAAAATCTTCAGATGTTCAGTCGTTTCTCTATTGTGTTAACTTCACTTTATCTATCACTTAACCTTTATTTTTTACCTTGTTACCATTTTATATACTGCTTACCTATTATTATTGGAAAAATATATATTTTTCAGGTGGGGGTTTATGAAAGTGCATAAAAACGTGTATCTGTGTGCTGTCCGTTTTTTATTTTTTTTTATTTTAGTTATCCATAGAGTTGCATTGCCAATTTTAATCCCACACGCGGTTCGAAATACGACATGTCTCTGCGATTTTGAGTGGACCGGTGATTAAACCCATTCTTTAACGTAGGTACAAGTACTAACCACCAAAAAAATAGCATTCATACGCCAAAGACTGACCTCTGAATGAGGCCTAATACTCCTTAGAGCAGGAATTACACTTTGGCAGTGGTGAGAATATAATGTTTGCATTAGGCCAGAAACACACTAAGCAATGAAGCATGCAAGATACTTGCATGAGTCTCGCATGACTCACCCGGAACGGCTGCCGTCTCTCTGGACAGGAGCGCATCAGCTGCTTGTGTTTCTATTCAGCTGATGCGCTCCCATCCAGAGAGTCAGCAGCTGTTCCGGGTGAGTCATGCGAATATCTCACATGCGTCTCGCTCAGTGTGTCTCTGACCTTATAGAAATGTACACTTCATTTGTTAGTGAAAACACATTTAACCCCTTTGTTTTTTTCCTCTCCTTCTTCCAAGAGCCATAACTATTTTATTTTTCCATCCACATAGCCATATGAGGGCTTATTTTTTGCAGGACAAGTTTTACTTTTAAATGACTCCATTTTACCATATACTGTACTGCAAAACAGGAAAAAGTTCCAAGATTGTTAAAATTGCAAAAAAAAATAGTTCAATTCCATAATTGTATTATTTACTGTGTTCACTATATGGTAAAACTGACTGGACAATACAATTCTCCAAGTCAGTACGAATTCACAGATACCAAATATGTATAATTTTTTTTTTCTGCAAATGTCCTGGAAATGTACTCCTAAAGACAGCGGGGAAAAAAGATGTCCAACACTGGTGGTTCAGTGACAGGTGTATTAGGGAAATACACTCACCTTGCTGAATTGCCGACAAGTGAATCATAACGAATGCCTCAGTCCTCACACTGGTGGAACAGATCCACCTGGGACACACTGTATCGATCCTTTTCCCTGGCTGAATTAGTGGAAGTCGTCCGACCGGATCTCAGTGGGAGGAAAGCGGCTTCTAGTGCGTCTAACTGATAGGGAATCCTCCAGTGGATTTTAAACAGAACGGAAATATGGAAAGAAGAGGTCGACGACCTTGCCACACTGAGTTTTTTTTTTTTTTTTTATTTAAGTGGTGAAAAAAAATTCTGAAATTCTGTAAGAGAAAAAATTTGCTTTTGCATTGATTCAATCCTTAACCATGGATAACAATAAAGGTGGGAGTTTTCCATTTTGATGCTATCTGAATTCTGGAGGCCATGGTAATGTAATTAAGAAGGTGGAAGGTTTTATTAGTGATTCCAAACAATTTATTCCAGAAAAGCAAGACAGATGGACGGAGTCAAATATATTCTACAATATTTATCATATTGATCTGATACTTTTCTAGGATGCTTTTACTTGTGGGCAGAACCACCAAATGTGCTTCATATCAGCTGGAGTATCACACCCTGTAAAACTTCTGTCTATTGTATTTGGAAATATTTTATGTAATTTTCTTGGAGCATAATAAGCTCTGGAAAGAATTTTGGGAGATATTTCTGAAAGTGAGGTTTGATTATTTCCATTTGATAATGACTTATAACAATGGTACCACCTTTCAAGTAATATGAAAGCTAAATCTTTTTCCCATTGTTCTATAACCTTTGTATTTTTTACCCTCCGGAATTAAATATTGAAACAAAATCATGCCTCATGCAAAAAAGTCATTGACACGTTTTTGTTCAAAATATGCAGGTGGTAATACTTGATTTATATGCACAGCTTCACTTTTTTTCTTTTTGGGAAGGTGGGGACGGTGTATTTCTGTAGAAAGTCCTGTCTAGTTATCTAGTCATTGGACCAAATGTGTTTTAGGCTGATAATTCCATTTTATTCCCATCATTAGAATGCCTCTATTCCTAGGGAAACATTGGGTTATTAAACACCATTGATAAATTTCTGATTGTAGGCTAGCGCAAAATCCATACGTTTCCTCCATAAACTTAGGGAATTGTGTGTGAACAGGGCCCTTTAAGCTATTGTATTAAGCTAAGGAGCTGTTGACTGTAAGAATCCTGCTATCAAGTACGGGGTTATTGGTGAGGATTCTAGACTTACCCATCTAAGTGTGTCTGTGCCATTTGGACATCTTTATAATATAAAAATAAGTTAGATAGAGACATTCATCCAGGCTTTCTATGGTGAAACATTGTATTCTGATTCTAGGACACTTACCGTCCCAAATAAACTTTGAAATTATTGAATAAATATTGGCAAAGATCTTGATGTGAATAGTCATCGGTAGTAGCCAAAAAAAAAAAGAGCAAACGTGGAAGCGAAATAATTTTTAGGTGAATCTTTCCTACCCAGGATAATGATAGGATAGACCATTTAGTAAGGTCACTAGAGAGTGTTTGTAATAAGCGGTGTGTAATTCCATTTAAATAGGGTGAGTCTATTGTTTGTAAGATTGATACCTAAAAGGGTGAGATAATGACCTTTTTTAGTAAAACCAAATTGGGAAATAATGAGGTCTTGTTCGGGGATAGGGGTGATTATGAATAGCGCCTCTAATTTGCCTATGTTAACTTTAATCATTTACTCATATGTATGAAGGAGTGAAAAGGGATTGGGTAATGAGATTAATGGTTGCAAAATTGATAACAGGAGATTGTCGTCAAATATACTGACTTTAACTTTCATTGCGTCAAAAACTTTTAATGTCAGTGTGTCGTTAATGGCTTCAGCTAGAGGCTCCATGGCTAATACAAACAGGATGGAAGAAAACGGACACCAATACAAAAGGTATAATTGGCTCACCAATCCCAAGGGTGCAAAGGATCTCAATTCCACTACAGAAGAGGTAAGCCCCCAGAACCAGACAGACATAATAATGCCACCACTGTGCCCATTACATGGTAATAATGCCTCATTTTTGCCCTCTAGGTTGCCCCCTAGAAAATATTAACACCCTGTGCAAGTGCACTGGAAAAGTGACCACATTTTGCACCTAGATAGTAATAATGCCCCAGTGCACTTTTGACTGTCAAAATATCTTGAGTGCCCCCACGAACTTAAGTGCTTACTTACCATTTAATAATGCCTCTTGAGTCCCCCTCCCCCATGTACAGCTCCCTCTAGTGTAAACAGTATGATGGTCCCATATGCATAGTATAATAGCCCAGAGTGCCCCTATGCACATAATGATAGGCTCACAGGTCCTCCAAAACAATAGCCCGCACACATTATAATGGACCCCACATTGTATGGCACCTAATCCAAACTCCTGATGGATCCAGTGCAGGCAGATCATCGCGCTGTCATCATATGCACAAAACATCAGAGTCCAGACTCTGTACAATGATTGATGTCCCAGCGCTGTGACACAGACACATGTGCCGGTGCCATCATTCAGATGTTCTGTAGAACAGAGGCTTAAAGGGCCCTGTAGTCTGCATCACAGAGACCAGCAGTACACGGAGATCATGTCTCCCTGTTCTACTGCACAGACTATTTCGCCGAGCTGCTCACGCTGATATAATTAACATTGGAGCTAGTTGCTCCAGATAGGCCTAGGTGAGTCAGGAGATGAGTTTTCTTAGGTAATTTAGCTTTTTTGATCATACTTGGTTATATCTGACCTTTTTTGAGCCGAGCTATCAATACTAGGATTTAGAGTCATATTAGAGTCACCACAATTGAAGGTATTGAAAAGAGTAGTTTGTTATCTTAGCTAGTATAGTCCATATAATGAATAATTGAGATGTAGCCGGTGAAGAACCATTGATTATACAGATGCCCTGCCCTGCGCAAAACCCTTGAATATAACAAAACAGCCATTGGGGTCTGATTCATTTTTTGTTCATGTGATGCTATAAAACATCTAGAGCAGAGGTCCCCAACTCCAGGCCTCGAGGGCCGCCAACAGTGCAGGATTTCAGGATTTCCTTAGTATTGCACAGGTGTTAATGTGATCATCTGCACAGGTAATGATTCCAACCCCTGTGCAATACTAAGGAGATCCTGAAAACCTGCACTGTTGGCGGCCCTCGAGGCCTGGAATTGGGGACCCCTGATCTAGAGTATACAGAATAGAGATACTTAAGGCATGATGAGGTGCAAACCTGCATCTTTTGAAAGTCTAAGCTATCTGGCCTGTGTTTTATATGGTCTATGAAAGCCTTTTTGCATTTAATAGGAGAGTTAAACCCACATACATAATGAGTGTATAACTTGCACATGGTGGTATTGAATGTGTAAGCAGTGTAGTGTCTTTCTTGTACTATCTCATCTGATATAAATGGTTTATAAAGCGGAGTTTGCTCAATGACATAAATTAATACAATAGGAAAGAAAAAATACAGGGAAAAACAGTGAAAAGTAAATTAAGGTGACAGACCCAAAACTTGACAATAAGGAAGAATTAATGAGGAATATTCTAATATTGTCAAGGTTGGGCAACATGTTACATACCTGAACCAGCACTTAACAGCATTCTATATAAATCTGCTCTACCAAAATGAGCAGATGGAAAACTATGCATTTATCTATCAATAACAAGGTTAGGCAAATTAAATGATAACCTTGTGTAGACATTATTGGCTTAACTACTTTGCATAGAGATAGACAGTGCATAGCTAACCCGACTAGCAACCCATCGGCACCCTGCAATAACAACATCACTAATGCGCCAATGGGAGTGGGAAATGACATATCCTTCTACCTGTGAGTGTTAAATCCCACTGAAGGATTTGGCAGTGCTCAAACTACAGCCTCCCCCCTCTTAATGCCATAAAACCAGTATGTTTGTAAAATGACGATGGAGAATCATTTTAAATGTTCTATTAGTAAATGTAGAGGTCAGATCTGTAGTAATAATGTATTCCCCTCAATGATATTTCTGAATAGACAAATAAGACAAGTGGGCGGAGTTTGTTTATTGAGTAATATGTGGACAGAAGGACGAGCACAATAGGCAGCTCTTGCTTTTGGCAAAAAAATAATAAAATGAATAATAATACACCAGGAAACGTACCAGTCATTCTGTATCTGTGGTAGCAGTAACAGTTGCTCAATGTTCCAGTCATGGTCATGGCTGTAGACCAGCTAATGTAATCCAAAGAGCCAAATAAGTGCATGCAGCTCCCAAAAAAACAAAAACAAGGCATAAAAGGTTTAACAAAGTGAAAAGGCTGCATAAAGATTGGTTCCTTGATAACAAGCTGGCTTCTTCTGATGAAAAAGAAACTGATATAGTCCGGTATTGCCCTCCAGGTGTATTATCAACTTGTAACAAGACAAACTCTTCAAGTCTTCAATAAGAAAGTGCAAAAAATGTACAAGGAAATTAAATCCTTTTTTTTTTTTTTTCTTTTTTTCATTTAAACAAGAAGTTCATTGGATGGTTCTGGTATTTTGTAGGACACTAGAATTGTGGATATGGCTGCTCTCTTAGTTCAGGACAGTGAACTTAGTCTTCAATAAAAATGATGTCGTGAGATCTCCCCTTTCGCTCAAAGGTGGCGCTGTCCATTAACAACTACTACGGCTTTCCTGTCCGGGTAACATGGGAGGTTTCCATTCGAAGCTGTAGGGGTAACAATGAGAGAATCTGAAATTTATCATTGCACAATGGCTTAGGTTTTGCCAGCACGGGCACAAAAAAGGAACACTAATCCTAAAGGGTAGCTAAGGGCCTTAGATTTTTTATTTTAATCCTCCATTTTACTAGATATATAACAAAATTCCTGAAATATTGAAGGCGTCACTATACAGGAGGCACTCACAGTAAATGATCACTTCCCGTCATTTTCCAGATGGTGTTGTGGTCTCTCGGAGGACAGAATCTGCAAGTATCTCATCTTTAGGGCTCATGCACATGATTGTATTGTCTGGGATATAAAGGTTATCAAACTCCTTAGGAGGTGGCTAAGCAATCCTCATTAAAATATGGTAAGGCCTGAAGGGAATCAAATTTGACATGCAAAAGGGGGAGTGAATTATTAGGGGCAAGGGATGCAAAAAAAAAAAAAAATTCCCATTAGTGGTTGCTCCCACCACTGTATTTTCAGTCCAACAAAACTTTGCATCACATTCAGATCAATGTTAAGCTATAGGGCCGTGCACGGTCCTAATTTTGTTCTCAGACCGAGCCTGTCCAAGGAAAAATTCCCAGTATGTTAGAGTTGGATCTGATTAGTGATTGCACTGAATGATGCAAACCAATGAGTGCATGGAAAACATTGGACTGCACTGTGCTGACATCTGAGTGCAGTGTGATTGTACAAAGTTGTGGAAAAGTACAGGCTAAAGCCGATCTGCCATAATAAATATCAGATAGCAGTCATCCTGGATCGTGATTTTAATGAGTCAACACATTTCAGTGATTAAGACTAAGTGCCCTCTGTGTGTTTTTTTGCTGCGTATCTTATTATGTCCCTGCAACCCTGTTTCCCCAAAAGTAGGACCTGTGGGGGGATACTTTGCATGGGTATATTTGGGGCTGCAAGGGGATGGTGGAGATATTGGGGACCGCATTTTTGGGGTTAGATGATGGCAAAATTAGACATCCCCTGAAATAAAAACATAGTGCATTTTTGGAGCAAAAAAGTTAAAGAAAAGGGTGTCTTACTTTCGGGGAAACAGGGAATTAACTTGCCTGTTTTTGGTCTGTGTTTTCCAAATTGACAGCTGGAAAACGCAGCACAAATGCACCAGTAATGCGTTTTTTGAAACAGAAAAAAGCAACATAAACGCAGTTCAACAAAATATGCACAGTGGGCACATAGGCTTAATATCCTTCATCAGGACAGAAAATCACATTGCAGTCCATTTTTCACAGACTGACAGAATGGAGAGTATGGAGAAATATGTTTTCTCCATGTCGGCCTCATCCGAGAAAATAGGGTCAAACCATGATTAGAGTGTGATTTGCATGATTGTGCACATTTTCTGGGATGGGAGAATATATAGCTGTCTGCACCTAGCCTCATCGTAAAACATAAAAGTTCCCTGCCTCCAGCTTTATAAAAGAGGTGATCCAGGATCCTAGCACTGAAAATAGGTGATGGTCACAGTCCACCTCGTTGTAGTAACCTCTACATATACCATTGACCACATGGTGTTTTCTGATTTAGCCAAGGAATTAAAATGTAAAGGTTACAATTTAAAATCCTCTATTATTTTTACATTAAAAGCTGTGAAGTTTGGATATAAAGGTTTAAAACAATAAAAGGCTATGAAGTTAAATATTAAAAGGGTCACATATAAAACAAAAAGTCTTTTTCTGATCATCATAATGGGAGACCCAGACAATGGGGTTTAGGGCTCTGCCCTCCGGAGGTCACACTAGGTACTACAAGTTTGTAGACACCGCCTCCTCCGCTTATAAACCCCCACCGTAGGAGACATCCTCAGTTTTAAACTTAGTGTGCTCGGAGGATCACGCTTTGCTTGCACTTCACTGCATTCTCACAGCTTACGTGATGGCGTATGAAGACAAGGTAAAATGGTCCCATTCGGGATCCTCGACAGCCTCCCCGCTCACCCTTGTGGAACACGCTGGTGGAGGTACCGGAGGGCTTTTAGCCTAGACACTTTAGTGTTCTCCCGGTACGCTGTCGCGCTCCTTTCCTTTCCATCCCTCCATGGAGGCTCTGGATAGGGGGAGCCTGGAGCCTTGCACAGCTCCGCTCCGTCCGAGGCCTCCCTAAATGGTGCTTACAGACCGGACGGAGCCAGCCAGTCCGAGGCCTCCCTAAATGGTGCTTACACTCCGGACTGGTGCTGTACCCCCGTCCGAGGCCTCCCTAAAGGTGCTTACAGACCGGACCGGCACTGAGGCACCTGGTGTGTCTCCTGTGTGCTTGGGGGTAGTGTCTGTCACTGTGGTGTCATGACACTCAGACCGCGCGGTTACCCTCGGGTCCGCGGTTCTGGCGGTGACCCTGTGCTGGGGTCACCCTGGCTGACCGCCCTGTGTTTCACAGGGGCTGAGGCTGCAGACTGCGGGTGTTTTTATGTGAACAAGCAGTCTGAGAGTGTGTGTGGGTGATATTCACTCTTGTTTCCGCGCTGCGGGCTCCGGCACCTCCATTGCTGAGGCAGTCTGGAGGAGGAGGAGGCAGCCCTTATGGTGACATCACCGCTGGGCGTGTTGTGTGTTCTTCCCGCGTGTTCCTGGCTCCGCCCACATCTTCACTGTCGGCGGCCATCTTCTCCCTCACTTCCCGGCTGGGATCTGAACGGCAGCGCGTGGCTGCACTTGCAAGGGAGACCGGAACTCGCGGAGGTCACACACACACACCGCTTCCTCCTACCGCTTTACTGCGGTCGGTAAGCCACCGGGATTCCCGGTTTGTTTGTGAACTTTGGCTTATATTCCCCTCACTGTGGAGATGTCCTCAGCTGGGAAGCATGCTGCTAAGGCGGCTGTGGCCACCATTGTCTGTACTACATGCAACGGGACACTGGTGGAGGGGTCCTGCAATAACTGCGGACGCCCAGAGGCCCGATCTGCTACTATTGAATCTGCAAATCCGGGATTATACCCTGAGGTTCAGGTGATCCCAGGGCCATGGGAAACGCAGAATAAGATCAATGAATCTCTGCTGTCCCAGATGTCCTCCATGTCGCAAACCCTGGAGGCACTGCATAGGAGACTGGAGAACCCAGCTACTCCTCCTAGTTACCCCCGGGGGTCTCTTACTTCTGCTGTAAGACCCCCTAAGCGAGCCCGTGAGGCCTCTCCTGAGCTCCAGACTCTCTCTGAGGAGGAGCGTTCCTCTGATGGTGAGGAAGATGATGGGGGTTCTACTCTTGGGTCTATGTCTGAACCTCCAGATGGGGTGGAGGATCTGGTGTCCTCCATCAATGAGACATTGCGTCTTGTCACTCCTCCTGAGGAGGTGACTGTACACCCCAAGGAGATCTATCAATGGCTGCGGCCAGAGGCTAGACCAAGTGGCTCCTTCATGGACCACACTAATTTCGGAAGGGTGATTAAAGCTCCCAGGTTGCATCCTGGGCGGCGTTATGTCCGTAAAACTAAGGACAATCGCTTTCCCTTTCCCCAGGAGGCGCTCCAGGAATGGTCGCAGTCTCCCAAGGTGGATGCTTCCATGACTAGGATTGCTGCGCGCTCCTTGTTTTCTGCCTCTGATAGCTCCTCGTTGAAGGATGCTACTGATAGACAGGTCGAGCAACTCGCCAAGTCTTCCTATGAGGCTGTGGGGTCTTCATTTGCCCCTAATTTTGCCGCAGTCTGGACCCTCCAAGCGATCACTATCTGTTTGGATGGTATCACTGATCTAGCTAGGTCCAGCCCAGAGGTCCTGGCTCTCACTGAGAGAGCAAGGGCCTATGCGGACTATGCCAGGACGGCATCTTTGGAAACTGCCACTCGCTCTGCTGTGGCCTCGGCCAATGCAATTGCGATCCGCAGGCTATTGTGGCTGCGTCTCTGGGACTCAGATGCCACATCTAAGAAGATTTTACAAAATCTTCCGTTCGCTGGTGACAGGCTTTTTGGCACCGAACTGGATAAATTGATAAAGGATTCTGCTGAGTCTAAGATACCGCAGAATAAGCCTAAGCCACGGTACACCGTGAAAAGGAACCCTAAGCAGTGGTCCTTTCGCTCCGGTTCACAGTCATCAACGGCGTCCACTCGCTCAGACCGAGGGGGCAAGCCTGCTAATCAGTGGCGTTCCAAGAGTCGTCAGAAGAAGCCGGCGGGGGCAGCGGCTGCCACCCCCAAGCCCGCCTCGACATGACTCGCTATCTCATCCTGCCTCCCCACAGGTGGGGGGCCGCCTGTCCCGCTTTCAGGACACGTGGCTTCTTCACATTCAAGATCAGTGGGTTCGAGACGTAGTCTCAAGAGGTTACAGGATAGAGCTGACGTCACAACCAATACACCGATTCCATCGGTCGGTTCCATCTCCAGAAAAGGCTCAGGCTTTTTACCTGGTGTTGGAGGGACTCCGCAGAGACGGAGTGGTGGTCCCTGTGCCCACGGAAGAGAGGTTCAGGGGTTTTTACTCCAACCTCTTTATTGTCCCAAAAAAGGACGGCTCTTTTCGCCCGGTTTTGGACCTCAAGTTGTTCAACCGTCACGTGTTGGTTCGGAAGTTCCGCATGGAATCCCTGCGCTCAGTGATCGCGGCTGTGTCACAGGGAGACTTCCTAGCGTCCATCGATATCAGGGACGCTTACCTTCACGTCCCCATTGCACCAGCTCATCAGCGCTGGTTGAGATTCGCAGTGGGGGAAGAGCACTTCCAATTTGTGGCACTGCCATTCGGGCTAGCCTCAGCACCACGGGTGTTCACAAAGGTGATGGCCTCCATGATGGCTCTCCTGCATGCGCAGGGACACGCCGTCATACCCTATTTGGACGACCTGTTGGTCAGGGCGCCATCGGAAGACCTTTGTCGGGTGAGCCTAGAGGTGACCATGAAGTCCCTGGAACAGTTCGGGTGGCTTATCAACATTCAGAAGTCGACCCTGGTTCCGACCCAGTCATTGACATATCTGGGCATGGACTTCCACACGGACTCGGCCCTGGTGTCCCTACCTCAAACCAAGCAGCTTGCGATCCAATCAGGAGTGCAGAAGGTCCTCCTGTCTCCACAGTCATCCCTACGGGTATTGATGAGACTGGTGGGTCGCATGGTAGCGGCGATAGAGGCGGTGCCGTTCGCACAGTTTCGCCTCCGTCCTCTCCAGCTGGAGATTCTTCGCAGATGGGACAAGAGGACGATCTCTCTGAATCGGCTGGTGACACTGTCACAACCAACCAGGGACTCTCTACAGTGGTGGCTCCTGCCACTTCACCTGTCACGGGGCCGGTCCTTCCTAAAACCGTCATGGTTAGTGGTGACCACCGACGCCAGTCTGAAGGGCTGGGGGGCGGTGTTCTTGCACCACAGGGCTCAAGGCCTCTGGACTCGGTCGGAGTCGGCGTTGCAGATCAACGTGCTGGAGATCAAGGCGGTCTATCTGGCGCTACTGGCGTTTCAGAAATTCCTGTCAGGACAGCCCATTCGGGTACAGTCCGACAATGCGACGGCCGTCGCCTACATAAATCATCAGGAGGGACCAGAAGTGCTCAGGCCCTCGCCGAAGTCCACCGCATTCTACTCTGGGTGGAGGAAAACGGCTGCCTGATCTCCGCAGTTCACATCCCAGGGGTCGAGAACTGGGAGGCCGACTATCTGAGCCGCCAGGGGATGGACGCCGGAGAGTGGTCTCTACATCCAGACGTCTTCCGGGACATCTGCGGCAGGTGGGGCACTCCGGACGTGGATCTGATGGCCTCACGGCTGAATCATCAGGTGCCCCAATACATGGCAAGGTCTTGGGATCCCCAGTCTCTGGGGCGGACGCCCTGATTCTGGGCTGGTCCAGATTCCAGCTGCCATATGTGTTTCCGCCTCTGGCTCTGATTCCCAGGGTCCTGTGGAAGATCAGGACGGAATGCAGAGTGGCCATTCTAGTGGCTCCAGATTGGCCCAGGAGGTCTTGGTACCCGGACCTGTGGCAACTGTCAGGCGGACACGGGTGGGCCCTTCCAGAACGCGCAGATCTACTCGCGCAAGGGCCATTCTTCCACCTCAATTCCAGGGCTCTCAGATTGACTGCATGGCTCTTGAGGCCTGGCTGCTGACATCCAGAGGTTTCTCTCCTACAGTGGTTGCCACTATGAATCGGGCAAGGAAACCTGTTTCCAGGAAGATATACCACAGAACGTGGAAAATCTTTTTTACCTGGTGTGCCTCTGGTGGCCGCTCACCGTGGCCTTTGTCTATCCCGACATTGCTGCCTTCCTACAGTCGGGGTTGGAGTTGGGATTATCCCTTGGCTCTCTGAAAGGTCAAGTATCAGCACTTTCAGTGTTGTTTGACAGGCGCTTGGCGCTCCTCCCGAAGGTACGTCAATTTCTGCAGGGGGTGTCTCGGGTGGTCCCGCCCTATAGGCGACCTCTGGACCCTTGGGACCTAAACATGGTCCTGACGACACTGCAGAAACCGCCGTTTGAGCCACTGAGAGACATCTCTCTCTCTCGTCTGTCCCAGAAGGTGGTCTTTCTGGTGGCGATTACGTCTCTGAGAAGGGTCTCAGAATTGGCTGCACTCTCGTGCAAGTCACCCTTTCTGGTGGTTCACCAGGACAAGGTGGTGTTGCGCCCACGGCCTGAATTTTTGCCGAAGGTGGTTTCAACATTCCACTTGAACCAGGAGATTGTTCTCCCATCATCCCGCTCCCGTTCATCAGGTTGAGCGCGACCTCCATACTCTGGACCTCGTGAGAGCTGTACGCATTTATGTGTCCAGGACCGCCTCCTTTAGGAGTTCGGATTCCTTATTTGTCCTCACGATGGGTCGCTGTAAGGGGTCCGCGGCTTCCAAGTCGACCTTGGCCAGATGGATCAAGGCTCCCATTCAGGAGGCTTACCGGTCTTCTGGTTTGCCTCTCCCGGTGGGTTTGAAGGCACACTCTACTAGAGCTGTAGGTGCCTCTTGGGCCTTGCGACATCGAGCTTCTGCTCTACAGGTGTGTCAAGCGGCCACTTGGTCCAGCCTGCACACTTTCTCTAAGCACTATATGGTGCATGCCCATGCCTCTGCGGATGCGAGTTTGGGCAGGCGGGTTCTCCAGGCGGCGGTTGCCCACCTTTAAAAGGGAACCATGTGTTATCCGTCTTGTTGAGGAACTCTTCCCGCCCTGGGGTATTGCTTTAGGACATCCCCATTGTCTGGGTCTCCCATTATGATGATCAGAAAAAAGAGAATTTTGTTTACGTACCGTAAATTCTTTTTTCTTGAATCATCAATGGGAGACCCAGCACCCACCCAGTTGTTCCGTTGCATATTTTGCACTTGTTCTGTTCTCTGTTGAGACAGTGTTTGCCGGGTTGTTATAAACCGTCTGTGCACGGCATTCTTCCCGATGTTTCGGGTGTGGTTTAATTTCTCCTCGCAGCTTATGGACTAAACTGAGGATGTCTCCTACGGTGGGGGTTTATAAGCGGAGGAGGCGGTGTCTACAAACTTGTAGTACCTAGTGTGACCTCCGGAGGGCAGAGCCCTAAACCCCATTGTCTGGGTCTCCCATTGATGATTCAAGAAAAAAGAATTTACGGTACGTAAACAAAATTCTCTTTATTAGGCCCTTCAAGGGTCATCAAGGGTCAAGGTTTTATGATCAAAATTAACTCTAGTACTAGATGTGATACTTGGATCCTATGTTCTAGTAGATGACTCTGCAGAATACAATCTTATCACTTAATGAATGTGAAACTGAGTTTATGGCTTCTAAAGGAAGATTGACCCTGGTGGGGTAAAAGCTAAAGTGGTATTAATGCCAGCAGCAGACTATATCTACTACTAAACTGACAGTGCTTTTTGTGATGGGGATAATTTTTGGGAGTTATTTGGACTGTAGAGGAATCAATCTGAATGTTTATTAGAATAATCCTCACACTTTAGGGTACAGAAATTGCAGGATGTGTGTGTATTTCATTTCTTTACAAATTTAAAAAAAATTCACCCTGTCCTCGCATAATATGAAAACTGCACCCTTTACCTCACACACATATAAATATCATTTCTGTTAGGACTATGATTTTGGGCCTCAATTCTGGAGAAAAGGTAAAGGGTTTTGCCATTGCTTTATGATGGGCAGGGGTCAGACCCCGCCGATTCTGAGCAATGCATTTTAAATTCTACGTGAAATAATTTATAAAATTGCAATTCTATGGTAACCATGAGATGAAGCAAGACAAAAATGTGAAAGTTACCGTATATTACAAAATCGAAAACTATTAGGTAAATCTCACTATTTTATGCTGATCTACTTTCTGTCATATTTGGGTCTTAAAATAAAATTACTTCTATGGAAGGAAGCTAAAGGCCAAAGAGTAAATTGCAACCATTATGTCCTTTTTTTTCCATTTCACATCAACTTTTAATGGCTTCTATAAGAATGATGCATCAGTAGTTATTTCACTAAGTCTAAGTGGTCAAGAACTGGAGATGATAAATAATGCAACCTCTCAATCATCCTCTGTGCACTTAATTTCTATATTGTGGAAGTCCTGTCAATATGAATAATTTACTGTCCTGAATTAATATTGATTATGATACAACAGTGATGAAATGGCAGAAAATGGCCCTGTACATTTATCTACAATTTTGCTATATCACCAGCGGGGGCATAACAGGACCATAAATGAGATGCTATTAAACTTTCATAATAGTGTTCTTTCAGCCTTGCACAAAAATATTAAATTATTAAGAATGGGGAAAGTAACTTGCAATCTGTGGACACAACCGGGTTTAGGACCAGCTTTAGGAGAGGGCAAAGTGGTACTGTTTACTAGGAGGCCATGCTAGAGCCAACCATCCATGATTATTGATATGTCATTTGGGAGGTATATTTTCAATTTTCGTGTTCTCCTATACTGTATATTTAGGGCTGATTCATCAAAGTTTTTTTGTTTTTTTTACAGTTTTCTGGCGTAAAACACTAAAGGCACAACATTTTAAACATTTTAAACATTTTAAAGCCAGTGCCAGTGAGCTCCGCCAAAGTGGCAGACCATGGACAGGGCATGGTGATAGCCGCCAAATTCAAATAAAAGCGTCAAATAAGCACCTTGATGTGCACAATATGGTGGTATTATGTGGTCTGCCCGTCTAAGTATTACTTACGCGCTATATGTTGGATTGGCAGTATTATTGGAAGCTGAAAATCTGTCTCAAAATGGGAGTGAAAACAGCTGTTTGTCATTCATGGACAATGTTGTGGTATTCACTGACGGTTTTGCAATAATTTCTTCAAAATGGTGATGGCTGTTATGGTTATGTTCTTACATATACAATGTTTAAAGACAAGAAGCGCAAATAGATAATACTATTATAGATCCTGGGAAGGCTTATCTTCAGGGGTTGTGAACAATCACAACCACTATGTGTACATGAACGTCTTGCAGCGGACCCACATGGAATCAGCAACCATAAAAAAAAGAAAGAAAAGGGTATATCTTCTGCACTGCCGTCAAGAAATGGAGAATCCAGACAACATTAAAGATGATTTATTAGTCAACGTGTTTCAAAGCCACCACAAGCTTCTTCTTCAGAACAAATCATAATAATCATTATCTATTATATTTATCCTTAAAAAGAAGCTTGTGGTGGCTTTGAAACGCGTTGACTAATCATCTTTATTGATGTCCGGATTCTCCATTTCTTGATGGCAGCGTGGAAGATATACACTTTTCGATTCTTTTATATTCTTGGAATAAACCATAACGCCCTGATTCATAAAGATCCGCAATTTTCTCACTGATCTTAATGTCGTGTTGAAGTCAGACTCAGACAGTAGCAACATTTTTTGCACAACTCTGAAAAGTTGTGATACTTTTGGGAAAAACTCAAAGAAATTTACAAAAAAATTTTGATGGATTGGGGCCAATGTTTTTAGAGTCTGCCATTGGAGGGCTGGACTTACACCATTTAAAGAATTTAAAAAGAGATTATGTGGTTCAAGAATTTTGTGTAAGGATAAATACGGTCTTACATTTTTTTTTTTGCACTCTTTTAGCGTAATAAAATCACACATTTTTGCAAAATAGGGCAATAATTGCACACACATTTTTGGGACGTACAAAAAAAAATCACTTCGGAGGAGGGGTTCATTTGTGAAAAATCTTGCAATTTCTTTCTTTTAAGTCACAAATGATGAAACAGGTGAAAACATCTGGAAACCCTAAATTCCGTCCACAATGATGAATATATTACAAAACGGACGAATAGATAAAACAGACTTTATAAAAGGCGCAAATAGAAAGATGAATATGGTGCACATGAAAAACACCAGAAACTAGACAAAAAAACAGGCACAAATGCAATAATGTCGCAAGCTAAAATGTGGTGAAGGTTTGGTGTTTTGGTTACTGCATTCACAATGCTCATTTTTTGTGTGTTTTAACTTCTATTTTTTTTTTTAATTAGATGAAAGTAAATTATTTAAATTGTATTTTTAGCCTTATGGTTTTCAAAAGAATGTACAATAATCATAAATTGTCATGAGGATTTTTTTTAATTGCTAGGGAATGTTTTTTTTTGTGACAAAATATAATGAAACAGAGCTGGTTTGACAGTGTTATGCCAAGTCACCCACAATTGCCACCCAACCTTCACAAAAACACTGGTACGAATATTGACAACCTGATATAATAAGGTGACACAAGGTCTGAGCTCCTGACTACTCCTCCCAATATGTTTTATAAAAGGCTGACAACAAACAGGTTGTGTAGCACATGTCTGATCGGCATGCTGAGAATGCACCATCAAGTATATGACTGGTTGTTACAACCACATATACTGAATGGTTCTTCTTAGATTTTTCTTCGATGGAGACACCATGTGAGGCACCACCATTAGAGGATGACACGGATGGTATGGAGCACGGAGACACAGGTGTGCTTACCTCCTTTCGAAATGGAGACTGCCACAGAGGAAATCTCGGAAACGGCTAAAAATCTATTAATAAGAGAGAAAACATCTTGCTTGCCGAGTGTCCTCTGAGCTTACCGGCAGTCTATTAAAGATATTCCCATAGTACTTGCACATTTTCATAAAGACAGCAGGAATCATCACTCAACCTACCGGTCACATAAGGGCCCAGTGGCATCTGATTGTAGTTGACAATACTGCCCGGACCAGGTCCTCGGAAATTTGGGCCAAAGTTGTTGCTGTACATCTGCGAGGATCCAAATGTTCCCTAAAATTACAATTATGTTACTTCAGCACATAAATGACAAACATGGTCCATTCCTGGGAAGTATTAAATCAAAGACTTTGCTTTTATTCCCTAAATAATTGCCACTCTTGTACAGGGGCTGTATCTGGTATTGCAGGTACGTTGAAAGGGACCCTGTCAGGTCCCCAAATGCTATTAACCTGTAGATAAAGGATTAATTTGCAAATTAATAGTGTTCTGAAGCTGCTCAACTGCTGCACTAAAGGCGCAGCTACCAGGAGGAAATTAACTTTATTCCTCCTAGCAACCTCTGGCTTTCAGTTTCAGACTTCAGTCATGGCTCAGTACATAGTAAGCGGCGGCTGTAACCACATCCCAGAACTGTCAGCCGGCTGTCAGTCAGTGCTGTGTGCTAATGCACTGCTGAGCCTATGTAAACAAGCCCTTAAAACACCTATACACATTAGGCCAAGCGAGCACTCCTGTGTATTGTAGAGTCAGCTGAACGAACAGCTGAAGCATTATTCGGCTGACAGCCATCTAATGTCTATGGCCAGCCTTACTCTAGCAATACACATTACATAGCTGTTGGCCAAATGCTTGATTTTCCAAAAGCAATCTCTCCTGACCCCCTACATGCAGAGAGAAGCGTAAGAGGCTGCCAGGCACCTCTAATAGTGGCTGATCTCCACTGAAAATAAATGCATTAGGAATGTTTAAAATCAGACTGCCGGATCCTCCTCTTGTCAACATCTGCTGGTGGGAGATTGTTAGGAGACCCCCTACATCTCCCTACTATCTCCTGTTATAGTAATTTTGTACCTATATTTGTCTGACACAGCCTTGTCCCAATGCTATTACTTAATGGCCACTTTACACGTTCCAACATCGGTCCGATGTTGGATACAACGGCGCGGGAGCGCGCTTTTTCTGGCGCAGAATTCCAAGATTGCATAGGAGATGTTACACAGCGTGATATCGGCAGGCAACGCTACAGCAATGTGTACGCCCCCTTGTACGGCCGACCCAGGAACAACCATTTAACATGGGAGAGAATAGGGGAAGTTGTACTCCGCATCGTTGTTGGGCTTTCACACAGCACGATCCGGACACAACGTCCATCCAATATCGGGCCGTTGGAGAGCAGGCTCATTTGATCCCCGATATCGTTTTGGCATCGTTTGTGCATCATATTGGACATTTACACCATACAACACACGAACCACGTGACTTTTTATCGGAGTTGGACGCCGATATCGGGACGTGTAAAGTGGCCATAAGGGTTCCTTCTTTTTTTATGACATGTAGAAATAGCAATGTGTTTTAAGTGATCCTAAACCAGAAATTGGCCCCCCGTATCTTTAGACTGTCCCTGCACCCCTCTTATCATTTCTAGCCATCCCTTTTGCAGAAAAATCGCTTTTGTAAAGTAAGAGAAAAGGTTATAATACTTTGACCTGTGTGAGTTCTCTCTTTCTGTGAGCGAGATGGGACGGTCTGTCTGCTGCAGCCTGGTAATTATGCACGCCCCTCTCTGCTTCTAGAGCATGGTCGTGTCATGAAAGGGCGGGCTAAATTGCGTCATGCGGAGCCCGCCCCTTTAATGACGCGGCAGGCTCTTAGAAGCAGAGAGGGGCGTGCATAATTACCAGCAGCAGCAGACAGCCTGTCCCATCTCGGCTTCCACAGAAAGAGAGAACTCACACAGGTCAAAGTATTATAACCTTTTCTCTTACTTTACAAAAGCGATTTTTTTCTGCAAAAGGATGGCTAGAAATGATAAGAGGGGGTGCAGGACAGTCTAAAGATACGGGGGGGGGTCAATTTCTGGTTTAGGGTCACTTTAAGCTTGTTTTTTCTTATCATTTGGCTTCTCAGAGAAATCTACGGAGAACAATAGAAACGATATGTTAAAGTATGCTGCTATGTGAAAAAGAAAACACAAACCCACTCTGCTATAAAAAAAAATCCTCAAACACTGCGTGCAATGATTTACTATTGACTTTAAGATTGAATTCAGATGCTGTGGACCCTGCACCAAAAATCCAGACTAATTTACACTACTATGTGTGTAAATGTGTGGATGGGGTTTCAAAAACCTCACTCACATGTACATGAGAAAAAATAGGCTCAAAATTACAAACATGATGCAGATTTTAAAAGGGAACCAACCCAGTAGAATTTTAATAAAATAGAATAATAATATATAATAATTTATATTTACATATTTGCAACACTGTCCCCATTGAGGATCACAATCTGAACATCCTCTCAGGATGTCTTGGAGTGTGGGAGGAAACTGGAGGAAACCCACACAAACACAGGGACAACATACAAACTCCTTGCAGATGTTGTCCTTGGTGGGATTTGAACCCAGAATCCCAGCGCTGCAAGGCTGCAGTGCTAAGCACTGAGCTACCGTGCTACCTGTATGTAAAGGCAGTGCCATACTGGTGCTAAGATGCTGAATACAATCATTTCTTTAGTTGAGAGATGGGATGCTGGATTGCAGAAAAATATGTAATCAAAGAAAATGCACTGATTGTTTGAGCGTTGTGTGCATCGGGGTTTGGTCTATGTGGATTGAGTCTTGTGTTATAATTCCACCCCTGTATGCTTGCCTGGCCTTTCTCTCCTCCTATAAATGTATGTCTCGCGCACACGAAGTAGCATCTAGAAGTATTTCAGGAACTCTTCACTAAGATGTTGTCAGAGTCAGCTCCTGCTGACGTTGTCTTCCTGCTTTGGACCTATTGGAGGCTTGTGCTGTGAGCGGCGCATACACCCTTGCATCCTCTCTTCTCATCAACACCTTCGAGAAGTCTGAGGCAGGAGGACAACCTATTCAATAAGATAGCTTTAGAGATAGCGCTATGCGCACACGCTGACCCCGACACCATCTCAGTGAAGAGTTCCTCAAATACGTCTAGATGGTACTGTTGCGCGCTGGACATAAATGTAATGGAGGCAACGGGGAAGAAAGGCCGGGCAAGCATATGGAGGCAGAATTATAATGCAAGACCTGACCCATATAGTACCACCCCAATGCACACGCCACTCAATCTGTGCATTTCTGAAACTTTGATTACACATTTTTCTGCCATCAATCATCAGATCTCTATACTAGAGATATGACCGGATTCAGCATCCTAGCACCAGTATGGCACTGGCTTTACTTTATATATAAAAATCATGCTGGTTGGTTCCCTTTAAAATATTGCAATGTAACACCCCCTTATATGCAAATCAGAAACCAAGCTCTTTCCAGACACTGAACCAGCAGAGGGCTGCTAGGTGATGTGAGCTCAGCGCTAGGAGGACGCTGGCAGAATTCTGAAAGCAGTCATGTACGAGAAAGGAATATACAGCGTGATCTCATGAAGGATTGGCACAGGTAAAGTAAAGCATTTGTGTATCTTTTATGTAAAAATGGATGTAACGGGTCACTGGAGAGGTACGAGGCCTCGTGTCAGAATAGTAAAAGATAAATGATGAATAATAAACCCCGGATCACCTAACCTGGACTGTGGTGTCACCTCCGCGGTTGGTCAACCTGCTAAGTATACTGCGTTCAGACATCTGCAGCCGGGAAGCCACGGGCGGTATCCTAGACAGCATGGAAGGCAACCGCGTCACATCAGCTTTCATGTCACTTAACAACTCCTCTAATTGGTTCAGAACTGCAAGACACAGGGTGTATAGACATGAAAACGGGTGCAAAGGAAACCAGTGGAATTAGCTACATGTGTCATACATTGGGAAGAAGGCTTCTAAGATTGTAAAAATAAATGAATAAAAGTGTTTGCAGTCAGTGAATGGAAGTTTTTCTTTTTTTTTAAACCAGAATGTTTCCATTCAATGGGATTTAAAGAAAAGATGAAGATTAAAATAAGAGGGGGCCTCTCTTGACAGTCATCTAAACCCTTTCCTTGAGTGTTGTAATGATTATTACTTGTTGTATGTGTTGGCTCATAAAATTATAAATGGGCTTTACTCATTATGTCATTGTAAAGTTGCAAAGTTAAGTTTCAATAAAAATGATGTATTAAAAAAATAAAAAATAAGAGGAAACATCCGCTCTACACTGTTCATCACATTCATAGAATCACTGGATGCCCACTGATCGCTCCTGATCATCCAGGGGTCCAGGATAACTTATATGCAGCTACCCAGTAAATGTAATAATGTATAAATACATCCAAATAGTAAAATATTAACTTTATTAATCTTAGTAGTCAAAAACAGTATAAATCAGTGAGTGTGATCAAAGAAATACCTACAATAAAAATGACCGAAATTTATCAGCCACTGGAAAGGAATTCGGGTTATTATATTGTGGGGCTAGGTCAATACACTGGTCAACCCTGATTTAAATATATACTGCTGACCCTAGTTTAGACTTTACACATTCCCTCCTTGATAGAGGGTGCTATCATGTCCTATCAAGGATCCTATTTCCTGAGGAACCCACACCTTTATGGTGAAACAAGTTGAGACTGGGGCTACTGATGAAATACTGAGACCACATGGAGGATCTACTACTACTGTATATCCCAGAGACTTCCCACTACATACCCAAGCTAAGCATTAGTTTAATTCTCTTTGCAAACGTTGATTGAATGGTACCAATTATTTATGAAATACACACATCAAAATTGTTGGTACCCCTTGTTTAATGAAAGAAAAACCCAAAATGGTCACAGAAATAACTTGAATTTGACAAAAGTAATAATGAATAAAAATCTATCAAAAATAAGAAATGAAAGTCAGACATTGCTTTTCAACCCTGCTGCCACAGAATTTTTTTAAAAAAACTGAACTAATGAAATCGATAGCTTAATATTTAGTTGCACAACCTTCTGAGGCAATCACTGCAATGAAACGATATCTGTAACTGTCAATGAGACTTCTGCTCCTCTCCACAGGGATTTTGGCGATCTCTCAAGAGCAAACTGCTCAATTTGTCTAGTGTTTGAAGGTCGCCTTTTCCAGACAGCATGTTTCAGTTCTTTCCAAAGAAGCTCTATAGGATTTAGGTCAGGGCTCATAGAAGGCCACTTCAGAATAGTCCAATGTTTTCCTCTTAGCCATTCTTGGGTGTTTTTAGCTGTGTGTGTTATGGGTCATTATCCTTGTAAGAGCAATGACCTGCGACTGAGACCAAGCTTTCTGATATTGGGCAACACATTTCTCTCTAGAATCCCTTGAGATTTCTTTGTCTTGAGATTTCATTGTACCCTGCACATATTCAAGACACCCTGTACCAGATGCAGCAAAACAGCCCAGAACATAACAGAGCTTCCTCCATGTTTCACAGTAGGGACAGTGTTCTTTTCTTGATACACTTCATTTTTCCATCTGTGAATATAGAGCTGATGTGCCTTGCCAAAAAGTTCCATTTTTGTCTCATCTGTCCATAGGACATTCTCCCAGAAGCTGTGTGGCTTGTCAACATGTAGTTTGGCAAATTCCAGTCTGGCGTTTTTATGATTTTTTTTTAAACAATGGTGGTCTCCTTGGTCATCTCCCATGAGGTCCACTTTGGCTCAAACAACAACAGATGGTGCGATCTGACACTGATGTCCTTGAGCTTAAAGTTCACCTTTAATCACTTTAGAGATTTTCCTGGGCTCTTTTGTTACCATTCGTACTATTCGTCTCTTTGATTTGTCATCAATTTTCCTCCTGCGGACACGTCCAGGGGGGTTGGCTACTGTCCCATGGATCTTAAATTTCTGAATAATATGTGCAACTGTAGTCACAGGAACATCAAGATGCTTGGAAATGGTCTTATAACCTTTACCTTTAACATGTTTGTCTAGAATTTTCTTTTTAATGTCCTGAGACAACTCTTTCCTTCGCTTAATCTGGTCCATGTTGAGTGTGGTGCACACAATGTCACCAAACAGTTCAGTGACTATCTTTAGCCCTATATACAGGCCCACTGACTGATTACAAGATTGTAGACACCTCTGATGGTAATTAGTGGACATACCTTGATTTAACATGTCCCTTTTGTCACATTATTTTCAGGGCTACCATCATTTCTGTCAAGGCCTATTTCATGAGTTTAATTTAAAAAAAAATTCTGTGGAAGCTGGGCTGAAAAGCAATGTCTGACTTTCACTCTCAGAGATTTTTAACTTATTATTACTTTTGTTAGATTCAAGTTACTTCTGTGACCATTGTGGGTTTTACTTTCATTAAACGAGGGGTACCAACAATTTTGACCATGTGTGTATAGGTAGGGATGAACTCAGGGCTATGCAGTGAGGGCTAGCCTAAGTTGAGTGTGGACGCCAAATCACAATAATAGGGTGCCAACCTCCATGGCTAGACAGGGAACAGCCAGGTCTGTTTAGGGCAAACTAGGGTTGGCACTATACCTTGAAATCAGAATTGACCAGGGTATTGACATAACCCTACTATATATACTGTCACAAATTCATTTCCAGTGACTGATAAATTGGGGTCATTTTTATTAAAGCGAACCTGTCACCCCCCCCCCGGGCATCAAAAACTAAAATAGCCACCTTCTGCAGCACAAAGGCTGCATTCAGGGAAGGTGGCTATAGGCTTTTGATGCCCTTTATACTATGAAATATGTAGTTAGGTAAATGCTCACACTTATGAAGACCAAAGACCGGGAGGCGGGGTTTCACGCTCCTCCGACCCGCCCCCTCTTGTCAGTCATGGTGCGCGCCTGCTGCTGCCTCCCCTCACTGTGTGAAATGAACGCGCGTCTTCCTGCTCCTGTATGGAGCCGCGCATGCGCTGTGCGCCCGGTGTCCAGGAAGTCGTCAGCAGCGCACACAGCGTATGCGCGGCGCCATACAGGAGAACGAAGACGCGCGTTCATTTCACACAGTGAGGGGAGGCAGCAGCAGGCGCCCACCATGATGGACAAGAGGGGGCGGGTCGGAGGAGCGTGAAACCCCGCCTCCCGGTCTTTGGTCTTCATAAGTGTGAGCAATTACCTAACTACATATTTTATAGTATAAAGGGCATCAAAAGCCTATAGCCACCTTCCCTGAATGCAGCCTTAGTGCTGCAGAAGGTGGCTATTATAGCTTTTGATGCCCGGGGGGGTGACAGGTTCGCTTTAACTTTGATCATACTCACTGATTTATACTGATTTTAAATAAAGTGTTAATATTTTACTATTTGGGTTTATATCTACAATACATTTTAACTCTCTAACTGATACCATGTTTTGTTATAACTTATCGCCATTTTCTACTCAGTAAATGTAACAAACTGGCTGATAGAACGATAAAAGCTAGGAATCTGTACTGATCTTCTCACCATGTTAGGCTGGTTCTAAGTATTCTGTAGAAAGCCAGATTTATATGTTTTTTGCAGATCGTATGCAATTAAGCTGCTGGGGAAGGTAAGATGGTGGGTCGGTCCCGAGTGTGAGACTGTGGATTACTCAATATGTTCTAAACATCTTTGTAGCCTCAGTTTAGGGGTTTGCTCACACCACCATGTTAATTGGATGAGTGCGATTCAGCTTTTAATCCGATAGCACTCAGAACAATGCCATGAAGCACTGCTGATCAACATTTTTTTCTCATGCTGATTCGGTATGAGATAAACATTGCAGCATGCTACAGTTTGACCCGTCAATTGGATGAGACTCACCCATGCAAGTCTACGGGCCCATGGAAAGTATTGGATTTCAGAAATTTTGTTCTCCATCTTTTCCTCATCTGTGCTCTAATTCTCTCACCGAAAGAATCAGATCACGCTAAGCTGACACTCAGATCAAAATCTGATCAAGCATTTGACCAGAGTGTCATTTACATAATCGGACCGATTCACTCAGATGAGAGAATCTATGGTCGTATGACCCCAGCCTAGGGCTGGTTTGAAACATCCAATGTTAACAGAGTTTGGATTGGCTGATGGTCCCCTAACCTGAACTCAACAACCTCACTAGATGATATGAGGCTGTTGAGTTTGGTGTAGAATCCCACAATCATGAATATTTCACATGTGAAATTGGCCTAAGGCTGGATTGTACATGTTGATAATTGTCAACTGTGGCATTGATGGGCAAAAATGGGCTACATATTGGCCACCAACCTTTGTGTAGTACAGCATTAGCAGGCTTGTTCCCTGCTAGGGACTCTTTGGAGAGATGCTGATGGCTTTCAGCAAGGCACTCCACTTCGGCCAGTCGAGCGTTGAGCGCCATGGCTGGGTGGTTTGGATCCTGGGTCATATTGAGATAGGCTGCTCTTCGAAGCTGCTCTTCAATAACTAACGCCTGTTCCAGCAACTGATAATAAAATCATAATAGTTATAAGTTATCCAAGTATTGTAATGTGTAAGTCCAAGTACCTGAAAACGTGGCTGATTTGTTCCAGAACCAGATGGGCTGTGTCAGTCTTGCAGCTCAGCCCAATTCACTTGCAAGAAGCTAAGCTTGCAGTAGCAGACACATCCACCAGACAGGTATGATGTGCTGAGCCAAAGGACAAAATCGACTCTGCTACATCTATCTATAAATTATCTTGTTAAAGGGAACCAGTTACTAAATTCATGCTGTCCGAACGATGGGCAACATAAATCAGAGTCTATCTGCAATCATTTTTACTCCAACACGCTTCGGACAGCTTCTGCCTCTAGTTGATGGACAGGTCTATCCCATGTGCATACATTGAGCTGGGGGAGAGAGACAAGAACAAAATAGGGTGTTATCTGATGTAATTGATAGGTAAGGTAGTAGTGAAAATGCTCACCTTATGGGGTTGTGTGAGACACATCCACTAATGCACAAGAGGCTGCTGCAAACCACCCGAAGTAAAATGGAAGCCACATATCTGGAGGAGGAATAGGTGGATGAACAATCACGCCGCCATCAAGGAATGGATCTCAGTCAGTCCAAGGTTCCAAAAGATTTTATTATTCTCAACGCGTTTTGTGTAACTACTGCACACTTCATCAGGAGTAAAACCTACTAGTAGGAGTAGGATTCATCACCTGATGAAGGGTGTAGTAGTCACATGAAATGCATTGAGAATAAAATCTTTTGGAACCTTGGACCGACAGAGATCCATTCCTTGATGGCGGCGCGATTGTCCATCCACCGATTCCTCTGCCCGATGTGCACGCATTTGGAAGAGATCTGTCAATCAACTAGAGAAGCGCTGGAAGAAGCTGCAAACTATTTTCTCCCCATAATCTGGGCAGCGTGAATCTAGTGACAGGTTCCATTTAAAATCATGCAATAATCTATATGTGTTATTACAAATACCTTAAATCTTCTCGCAAGGAATTTATTCTTCATTTCCAGGTAGTTTCCCTTGTGGACCTCAGATTTAAAAGGCTCATTCAGAATTAAATATCGTGGGTCATTCTGGATATCCTGCCAGCGAGCATAGCCGTGTCTGGGGGGAGGGGTCACAAATTAAGGAGAAAACTGGAGAAGGATCATTAGCACATTATTATATAGTGACAAGTGGGATGAGGACCTGAATACAAAGACAACGCTAATTAGCAGGAGAGTGAATGTATAGATATAAATAGGTGTCACCTCCCGAGGTGCCATAACCTTTCATTACCATTAAATAAAGAGCAGGTTGTGCACACATGGCGGGCGACACGTGAAGCACAAGATGGCGTCACTGCAGCAACAGAAACACGTCTCACACTGACAATGCTGGAAAGGTCATAATAATTGTACAATCCTGTGGTGGTCAAATGGAGGGAAAGTGCAGCTAAGAAAATGTCAGTGTCACAAGACATCAATGCCAATGACAAGGGTGCACGACAGAACACCACCTATGCTCCATTCTTGTGGCCACATTACCTGCTAGAAAATTTTTGGTGGATATGGCCATGTGATTTTGTTTAATCTGCAAAGAATTTGGTTCAATCTGCATAGCCCCTACCAGGTTGGAGAATTGCTAAATGCCTTGCAATGTCTTGAAATGCTTCATAGGTCACCTGATTTTGGCAGGTAAAATACGCAGCGGATTTTATTTGCATGCAAATACATGAGATTTTTCAAAACTCAGTCATGTGCTGTGGACTAATTATATCCACATCAAATTGATTCTACAGTATTAGATAGAGAATGGATTTATTGTAGGTTTTCCTCGTTGACCTTAATGGGCAAGAAAAAGAAATCCACAATGAGACCTTGCAAATTGTACAGAGTGTGGATTGGGAGAATGTCGTTTTTTCTCCCAGACAGAAAATCGCAGCTTGCTGCGATTTTCTGTCCAGGGTAAAAATCGGCACAAATCAGGTCCTCCTGGATCCGGGGCCCCCTAACATGGGAGTCTATGGCGCCGGATCCGACATAAAATCGGATGCGGTTCCCGGACGCCGGCTACTGAAGTTTAGCAGCGAGCGCTGCTGAACTTCAGCAGCTGGAGAGCTCCCGCCTGAGATTTCAGGACCGTGGTTAGCTTCCCGCTAGCCACTATCTTGAAATTTCAGCAGCTACAGCTGCGATCTGCCGATTCCGGCAGAAAACAGGTTCTGTTTGTTCGGGGCAGTCAGGTTTGGTCCAGTGTTTCCAGCAAATCACCAGACAGAACCTGATACACCACAACCTTGATGTGAAGCCAGCCTAAGTAACAAATCCATGCCCAAATTATGGTGCAGATTTGACTTTTAAAGGCCACGTGCACACATCTAGTATTTGGTGAGTTTTTACCTCAGTATTTGCAGCCAAAACCAGGAGTGGAACAATCAGAGGAAAAGTATAATAGAAACACGTCACCACTTCTGTATTTTTCTGGTTTTGGCTTACAAATACTGAGGTGAAAAACTCACCAAATCCTTAATACGGTACGTGCACGTGGCCTTAGATATGGACTTAGCCTACAGGATTTGTCCCATTAAGGCCTCATTCAGACATTTGTGATTTTTCACTTTTGGGAAAAACACTCAAGGGTCATTAGTGTTTATGATCAGATTTTCTTCATTGTTTACCCATATGTCAGTTTTGCCCTCAGTAATTTTCATTTATGAAAATCGAAATTGTAAATCTCCTATTCTTTAAAATGTAAATCACGGGCAGCTCCTTGACGCATAACTTCCATGCACTATTCATAATTTTAAGGGGTCCATTGACTTATATGGGTGATTTTCATCTGTCATGTCGATAAAAAATGAACATCTCCATGTTCTTTTTGAGGTTTCACAAAAAACCAAGGAGATGTGAACTTATAATGGGTACATGTTTTATCAGAGAAAATCACGGCTAGAACACATATGTGAAAAACGATCATCTGAATGAGGCCTAAAGCACTATTCCTATGGCACCTCACAGGACACAACCTCTTCTGTATGAAAGTCTACTCCTTCTACAGAAAGAAAGCAGTAATCATGGAAATGGAAATGGAAATTGTGAGGGTTTTAAACACTTAATTAGACACTAGATGTGGGCCTGATGCTATCGTATCGGGAGCGCAGTGACATCACAATGGGGTGGGCTTTGTGATGCTGGGTGCAGCGGACGTCTCTCCCCAATGTCTGCTGTATGTCTCCAGTGCTCTCTCCCAATGTTTTTAAATGTATTTTTAGTTAAAACCCTTGTTCTGTGTTTTTTAAATATTAAAGTGTTTAATTTCCTGGTAAATTTGCACATCAGTAAGGAAGTGGAATAACTCCAGTGCCACCTTTAAGTAGCTCCTCAAAGTCATAATCGCTTTCCAACAAGCTTTTCAATATGACTAAGGGATTTGTGCCAGATCAGAACCCCAAACTACAGATGCTGCATTTCAGGGTAACTACCCCTCATCAGTGTAGTGTGTGGGATATTCTAATCTGGCTGTGTGAGTGGGCTAAGACAAGGTCTGGGAAGTTGCTATCTACCTTATGGAGACAGCTAAGTAGGTGAGGAGACTGTAGCCACATCCCTCCTCTAGGAAATATGCAAATTTGCACTTCAGTAAGCAAGTGGAATAACGCAGCATTTTACAGTTCCACAAAGTGGATGAGAATTATGTACATTTCAAGACCGTTGTGCTTCTCGTTTTTTTACGCTGTGGAAACTGACCTGCAGTGTACTTTCTAAATCATGTCAAATTCTTTTATGGAAACTCAACATATTTATTGTGGATTTTCTGCACAGACTTAAATGAGATGAGGAAAATGTAAAAAATCATATAGCAAAAAAAGCTATACAACTGAGTGCAGGGCTTTAGCAAAAATGTCTTATCAAAAACAGGAAGTTTCCAAAGCAAAGCAGTTCTTTTTTTAATATGACATATCAAAAAGAGTCAAAAACTGCAGCAAAAAAGTCATAAAATTGCATGTAAACAATGCACTAAAAACACCAAAAAAAAACACAAAAGTGATCTAATTTACCTAATAGGGAAAGAAATAATGCAGAAAAATCTGCAATAGCAAAAACTCATTGTGGGAATGTAGCCTGAGAGATTCCAGGAAAAAGGAGATTTTTGTGTACCTACCGTAAAATCCTTTTCTCTTAGCCTATAATCGGGGGACACAGGACCTTGGGTTGTATGCTGCTGTCCACAAGGAGGCGACACTAAGTATTATCTGAAAAAGATAAGTGGCTCCTCCTCTGCAGTATACACCCCCTGAGACAGTCCTCAGATCCTCAGTTTTGTGCTAAAGCAGTAGGAGCAGGTATGAACAACATAGCCTATAATAATCAGGCAACCATACAAGATAACCAAAAGGAACAAACATAGAAGTCAACAAGGCCCGGTGGGCCAACAGAGTGGGTTCTGTGTCCCCCAATTAGAGGCTAAGACGCCCTAAAGCAGTCACTGGGTGGGAAAGCTAGAACATCACTACACCGGCTGCACATTACATGTGAGTCACTGCAGACTGCAGGATGCGCCTACCAAGACTTGCGTCTGCCGAGGACTGAGTATGCATGTTGTAATGCTTCACAAATGTGTGAAGGCTGGACCAGGTGGCTGCTTTGCATACCTGTTGAGCCCAGGAGTCTCTAACCGCTCTGGTGGAGTGTGCCATAATGCCTGAGGGAATAGGTAGGAGTCGAAGCTGATAAGCTTCCTGAATGGTGGTTTTGATCCACCTGGCTAGAGTAGCCTTGGACGCTGGCATACCCTTTTGGGGTCCTTCTGAGAGGACAAAAAGAGAGTCAGCCTTTCTGAAGGATGCAGTTCTAGACACGTATATTCTGAGTGCTCGAACTAGATCGAGGGAGTGCAGGGCCCTTTCTACCCGATATACCGGGGCCGGATAGGACGACGGCAATGAAATGTCTTCATTCAGATGAAATTGGGATACCACCTTTGGAGTGAAGGAATGTACCGGCCTGAGCACAACCTTGGAAAGAGCAGCAAGCTCTGAGACTCAATGGATCGATGTAATCGCTACAAGGAAAACCACCTTTTGGGACAACAGCCGAAGGAGAATGCCCTTAAGTGGTTCGAAGTGAGGCTTCTGGAGAGCGTCCAAGATCAGACTGAGATCCCAGGCATAAGGGGGAACCAGGTGGCATACCCCCTGAACAAAGGTTTTAACTTTAGGGTTAACTGCTAGTCTTCTTTGAAAGAGTACTGACAGAGCTGAGACCTGTGCCTTGATGGATGCAAGGGCAAGGGCCCTTGTCCAGTCCAGATTGGAGAAAAGCTAATATATTTGGCAAGGAGAATTGGAGGGGTGCTTGATCACGAGATTTGCACCATTACAAATAGAGTTTCCACGTGTGATGGTATATCTTCGCCGACATCGGCTTACTTGCTCTGATCATGGTCTGTATGACCTCATGAGAAAAACCAGCCTGAGTTAAAACCCAGGTCTCAAGGGCCACGCTGTCAAATTCAGGGCCTGAGAATTCGGGTGGTGAATCGGTCCTCGGGAAAGTAGATCTGGTTGGTATGGAAGACGCCATGGAACGTCGGCAGTGAGCTGTACTAGGTCGGCGTACCACGCTCTCCTGGGCCAGTCCAGAGCAATTAGGATTACTGGAATCCCTTCCAGCTTGATCTTCCTGACCACTCTGGGTGTGAGAGGTAGGGGAGGGAAGAGGTAGGGAAGCCAAAACTGGGTCCAAGGTTGGACTAGAGCATCTGCGCCCAGAGACTGTGGGTCCTGTGACCTGGCTATGTAGTCGGGAACCTTGGTATTGAGACAGGACGCCATGGGGTCTACGTCTGTGGTACCCCAACTCCTGCAGATTTGGTGAAACACTTCCAGGTGGAGAGCCCACTCTCCAGGTGCAACGCCTTGTTGGCTGAGAAAATCCGCTGCCCAATTGTCGACCCCTGGAATGTGGACTGCTGATAGAACAGAGTTGTTGTTTTCTGCCCAGCAGAGAATTGGTTTGACCTCCTGCATGGCAAGTCTGCTGCGGGTCCCGCCTTGGTGATTTATGTAAGCCACTGCCGTGGCGTTGTCTGATTGTATTTTGATATGGTGGCCAGCTAGAAGTCGATGGAGCGATCGAAGTGCCAGATAAATGGCTCAAATTTCCAGAAGGTTGATGGGCAGTGTGGATTCCGATTGTGTCCATCTGCCTTGGGCAGTGTGGTGGAGATACACAGCTCCCCAGCCGGTGAGACTCGCATCGGTGGTAAGCACCTCCCAGCGAGCTGGGAGGAACGACCTGGCCCGAGTCAGGGAAAAAGGTCGAAGCCACCAGAGGAGAGAATGTCTGGTGGCAGGTGAAAGGTCTTGTCCAGTGAGTGGGTGTTCTTGTCCCAGATAGAAAGGATCTGCATTTGGAGAGATCCAAGGTGTAGTTGTGCAAATTGGACTGCCTCTATCGCAGCGACCATGCGACCTAGCACTCTCATGGTGAACCAAAGAGAGTGAGGATTTTGGTGACACAACCGGCGAACTTCCTGCTGTAGAGTTCGGGACCTGCCCCGAGGGAGAAGAACCAACCCTCGGGAAGTATCGAATAGCATTCCCAGAAAAGTTAGAGACTGACTTGGGACTGGAGAAGACTTGGGTAGTAGACTTGGGTATGGTGATAAATACACTGTGTTCGCAGTCCCTGAAAGATGGAGCCTTGATGAGGATATCATCTAGGTATGGTAGTACGACTATTCCTCTAAAGTGAAGTATGGTCATGACGGCCACCATTACCTTTGCGAAAACTCTTGGAGCTGTGGCAAGGCCAAATGGGAGGGCCATGAACGGAAAGTGGTCTTCGCCGACTGCAAAGTATAGGAATGTTTGATGGACCTGAGCAATAGGGATGTGTAGGTACGCATGCTGGATGTCTATGGAGGCGAGGAATTCCCCTCTGTCCATAGAGGCTATCATGGAGTGAAGGGACTCCATGCGGAAATGTCACATACGTAAAACTTGTTGAGATGTTTTAGATCCAGGATGGGTTGGAATGATCCTCCCTTTTTGGGAACAACAAAGAGGTTCGAGTAGAATCCCTGAAACCTTTTGTTTGTAGGCACTGGAATGATGACACTGGTGTCCAGGAGGTGATTTTGGAGGGACGGATGGAAAGAAACGATGTGGAGACCTGGAGAGGAACTCGATTTCGTATCCGGAAGGCACTAGTTCTCTGACCCAATTGTCGGTAATGACCTTGAGCCAAATATGGTGAAAACGGTGTAGTCGGCCTCCAATTAGCAGCATGTTTTCCAGGGGGAATGAGTCAAGAGGAGAATCGTTGAGATCTATTTCTTCTGGGCTTGGTCTGTCTAGACCCGGATTGCCATCGAAAACTAGATTTTTGGGATTGAGAAGGTCTATCTCTGCACAGAGATCAGCCATCGTGTTGGGAAGGTCGGGAAGTTGACCAGCCACACTAGTTCCGAAAGGAACAAAACCGTGTTTGCTGACAGCGAACAAAAGGGCGCTTAGACTTGTGTTGAGGTAGTGAGGTACTGTTATCTCCTGTTGCATCAGAGATTAATTTATCTAGCTTTTCACCGAAGAGGCATCCAATGAGATAAGGGAGTGACGTAAGAGACTTTTTTTTAGGCGGAGTCCACTTTCCATTCTCGGAGCCAGGGAGCCCATCTAATAATGATGGCGTTAGAGGCTGCCGAGGCTGCGCAGTTTGCCACATCTAAGGAGGTGTAATAAATTCTGCTGCGACAGAAATATGAGAAGGTAGATAGTTGTGGGTCCGCATTACTGGCAGTCAGTAACTGGTAGACCAGGCAGATATCACCTTTGCGACCCATACTGATGCAAAACAGGGGGACAAGGACGACCTTGTGGCCTCGAATACCGATTGTGGCCCTTTCAGTCAATATCCAGCTCTTTTGCAAGATTAGAGATATGACAAGAGAATACCAAGGCCAGGTATCCATCCACAGACAAAAGAGCTGGATATTGACTAAAAGGGTCACTTAATATGGTGGTTATGGTGTTCTCCGCAAGGAGCCACCCTTGGCTGGGTCCTTCCCTGCAGGGATAACTGGCTAGTCCTGTGTTTGAGACTCCTAACCGAGGCTCAACAGATTCTATTTGCATATTCATAATTCCCAGGGGGCAATGCGCCTAGGAATTCACTGTGTTGAGCGCTTTAGCCAGCTGCCCGCAGTGTTTTCTTGGACTGGTCTCCCTGAGATCAGTGAATGCTTTGTGATGATGATCTGACTCAGACTCATGGTGCCTACGTGATGTAGGTGAGTCTTGTTGGCTGTCTCTAGAGTATGAGACCTGATAGCCGGATCTCCTTGACCTTTTCCTTCCTCGGACCTTGAGGAGTAGTTCTGAGGATGTGATCGCCTAAGAGCGTTACTATCGTCCGTGGAGTCCTGTGGCGTAGTGGTAGGACTTACAGTCACGGGTGTCAAGTGGTTCTGCAGGGTCTGAATCAAGTTAGAGGAGAGTTTCTCCATACACTGTGTCATGGACAGCAACAGCAGAACTGCCCATTCCGGTGCATCAGGGGCACTGGGTTGTGACACCTCAGGAGCAGTAGGCTCTATTGCAGTTATAGGAGTACATCCTGAGCATAGCGAGGTAGTACTGCCACTAGAGAGAGAAGTCTTGCATGCATTGCAGATGGTGTAATATGCAGTGTATGTGTTAGACTTCTTGCCCTTTGGTACTGACATGGTGCCTGAGTATATAGGCCCTGTGAAGACTAGGCCCTGCTGTGTATAATGTAGGGAGGTGATATGGGATGGAAGGGGAGCTGAAGCAGAGTATGCTGAGCTGCTTACCAGTCCCTATGGCTGCCACCCCTTAGATGTTGCTCTCTCCCTCGATCCTGTGTCCCCCAGCGTCTGTGGAGCCCTGTCCAGTGTAATTCCGATGCCTCTGGAGTGGATTCAGGGTCCAGGGAGCGTTATGGTGCTGATAATGGTGCCAAAACAGTGTCCCACGCTGCAGGAGAGGTGCAAGGGGAAGCTCCGCCTCTCAGCGATGACGCGGCGGTCGGGTCGGGGATCGCAAAACTAGGCCTGAAGTCGGGGCCTGTAGTAGATTTTGTATAATATATAGGGTGTCTAATGGGCCGCTATCACCTGTGGGGTTGTGGATCCTCGTTGAAGCTGCATCCGTCCTGCTGTGGAGCCCCTCTGCCGGTTTTTGTTTCCATCTGTCTTGCTGCTTGCGGTGGGGACATGGAGCATTGCTGCGACCCAGAGCCCCATCTGTGGGGACTGGGGAGGAATATGGGCCTCAGAACTGGCAAGTCTGGAAATTGCTTCAACCCTACACCTCCAACAGTGGAGGGCCGAGGAAGGAATAGCCCTTAGCAGACAAAGTAGCTCGACCCAGAGTCCCAACTGTGGGGTCTGGGGAGGTACCTGTGGTCGACATGTCCCTTCAAAAAGTAAAAATGTAGCTTCAAAAAGTAAAAATAATGGAGAGAGAGTAAATATGTCTGCCTCCTACAGACACTAAGCAAAAACTGAGGATCTGAGAATTATCTCAGGGGGTGTATACTGCAGAGGAGGAGCCACTTATCTTTTTCAAATAGTACATAGTGTCGCCTCCTAGTGGACAGCAGCGACTGCGTCCCCCAATGAGGCAAAGGAGAGATAAATCTCTTTATGAGCCTTTACTTTCATGCTGCACTCTGGTCTCGAACTTATTACAGGGCATGATGTCAGGTCACCCTTTTCATCACACTGATTGGCTGATAGGCCTACGGACGGGAGGGGTATATGAGGCACTAACAGCCCCTGCTGGACAATTTGTTTTATAGGAGTAATAATAGGTTCACCAATAGCAGGCCATCAGCCACATATTGGAATATAACTGCGCCGCCCCTGTTCACATTGATCTTTAATGTGATGTCTCTTTCTGTAAAGTTTTTGTAGGTTTTGTTCATCTACATGTCACATTTGTGATTTGCATGTGGATACATAATTAAGCATTCTGTTTTTCCATGACTAAAATATAATCAATCTTTACAGATAAGGATACGTCACAATTCCAGCGAGTAACCAGTAATCGTGTCGCCTGTGCCAAATGTCATAGATTTTGCCAGAAGTGATGGCAGCTCTTTCTTCATTTTGCCATAAAGTGTGAAGCTCTAAAGTAGATGAAAAGCACAAACAAGAACAAAAATCAATGACATTATGCCCCCAAACACCTTCCATGAGACAATACATACTGTATCCTGTTAGTATGCTATGTGTGTATTAATCCGTGCTAATTGCTGGTGTAAATGAAGGCATCAGATCTCATGGTAGCACTTGAGAACACACGAGTTTAGAGGAAGGAGTGAAAAAAATCAAAAGTTGTCAGTCCTAAGCTAAAAGTACATCATTAGCTATTTGACCGGAGTCTGTCTCTGATCATTCAAATCTTTGACACAAGAATACATTGATAAAATGGCTAAAGAAGAATAAACTTTTCCAGTTTAACTTTTCTACCCTTGTTGCTTATTGCCTTGTTCATATGGTAAAGATGTCTGAAACTTAAAAATCCATAATTAGCATAGAAACCTATAGACTCCAAATACTGCCATACAATCACATTTCCAACCATATACGAGTTCCCAGTAAGGCTGGCTTCACACCACGGTTGTTGTGATCCAGGGCTGTCCGGTGTGAACCGGACAGCCCCGGATCCGATTTTGGCCCCATACTATTCCTATGAGGCCGGATGGCAGTGATTTGCCATCTGGCTCCCTGCTGTCAGGGAGGATTCGGGAGAATTCGTTTGTTTTCCGCAGCTTGCAGCATTTTTGTGTCCGGGGCAAAAATCTGCCAAAATTGGATCGGTGCGATCCGGCGCCTCCTAACATGGGAGGCTATGGGCACCGGATGGCACAGGATATGACAGAAAATCAGATCCGGCTGCCGGATGCCGGGTGGTGAAGTTCAGCGGCAGCCAGTGCTTAACTTCAGCACCTTGAGAGCTCCCAGCAGATATTTCAGAACCGCAGCAAGCTCACCACAAGACGCGATCTTGAAATTTCAGGACTAAACAGCGTCAGCAGCCGCGCACTACCTATTCCGGCAGAAGACAGGGCCGGAGGGCTTATTTGCCATCCGGTTCTGTTCTGTCCGGAACTGTCGGGCTGTGTTCGGTGCATCCAGCAAAACACCGGAAACAGCCGGACAGCTCAAATTCGTGGTGTGAAGCCAGCCTAATCGGTGCAGGAGGATGCCCCGTGGGATCATCAGTACAAGGGCTAGTGTAGAAGTCTGTGTTTTTGTCCTGCGTGTTATTCATCAAAACATTGGATTGTTTTCGGACCAATGTTATTCAATGAGGCAGTGCACATGTCCGTTTTCCTCGGGGAAAAAATTTGCAACATGCATGATTTGCTTCCAAGAATCAGATAGTACTCCGCCATTCAAGTCTAATGGTCCGTGAAAAAAAAATCAAACCACACTTGGATGACATCTGTCTGATTTTAATGGACTGACAGAATGGAGAAGTGGGAGAAACTTTCATTTTATTTGATTCTCCACATCTGAGGATAAATTAATCCACTATGATCAGAGACTGATCAGAGTGTGATTAGCATAATCAGAGCCTTTTTCTCGGAAGGACAAAAATACAGTTGTGCCTATGGCCTCATTCACACGTCAGTATTTTTGCATCATTGTTTGTTAGCGAAAGCCAGGAGTGGAACTTAGGGCTCGGACACACTCTGCTACTTACATCCGAGTTTGACGGACGACACTTGAAACAGGCTGGAGCAGTGACCCGGAGAGGCCTCTCTCTGTCTGGACAGGAATGACAGCTGCTTGTGTTTCTGTGCAGCATCGCATTCTCTGTCCAGAGAGGGAGAGGCTGTTCAGGGTCACTGCTCCAACCTGTACCGATTGTCGTCCATCAAACTCGGATGTAAGTAGCAGAGTGTGTCCCAGCCCTTACAGAGGAAAACTATAATTCAAAGATTGACACCTGTTATGTGGTTTGGAGACTCTCCTGGTTTTGGCAAATACTGATCCAAAATGTTGATTTTTTTTTAATGAGGCCTACAGTAGATCTCAGTTGAGGGGTTGTACAAGATTAGAAAATAAAACAGTGCCATAACTGTCCATAGGTTGGGTGTGGTCCTGCAGTTCAGCTTTATTCAATTCCATGAAGCTTGGTTGCAACTTCAGTCAGAGCCTATGGCCAGGTATGGCATTAAAAATAGGCAGCCATGTTTTTCCAATTTTGTGCAAACCTTTATGACAGTAGACCTCATGGTGTCTCTTTTTTATATATTGGATGAGGAGCAATATTCCTTAGATCCTCATAGCTTTCTTGGGGAAACATTGCTCTTGGTAAGAAAATATATTTTTATTATGTAGTAAATGGGATAGACTCTCACCTAAGAAATCCTCCTGGTGAATAGGTTTCGCAGGGCAAAGCCAGCCTTAAACATGTTAGAAAGCTGTCGGTCAAACAATACTTCAGCTAATCATTCACTTGGTCATTTCTTTCAAATACAAAAGCATTCGCTTGGCCGAGCACTCCTGTGTGCTCAATGAGAAAGCCGCTGGCAGACATATCTGCCGGTGACTTATTTCAAAGAGAATAATCTCCCCCACAATCAGTTTGCAAGAAAAATGATGTCTATATCCCAGATAACAGCTCTCATGATAAGCAATGAGGATAATACCTGTAAAACCACCGTCTGCAATATTAAACATAAATTTAAATTTTCCACTATCTTCTCGTTTCAATTCTTCTTCTTCTTGTTTTATACAGTTGTCTCCATTCTGCTGATTCACAATTTCTTCCTTGTCATCTGGTGGTTTGTTTTCATCCTCTGCACAAAGAAACAATGATCTGTGATAAAAATGTCAAGGTTTGATTAAAAATCTCCTATCTGGTGTACATAGGCTCTTATGAAGAACCATGGGCCTCCATGTCTCCATAGTTATGTTACTAACACCCACGGTCCTGTGTCCCCCAATGAGGTGACGGAGAAAAGGAGTTTATCTACAAAGCCATTCTTGGATTTCTTCACTTTTCTGTACTGACATCACTCTTAGCTATTTCTTGAAGAACATAACACTGAAAATGAAGTCAGTGTTGAAGACCCTCGTACTCCTCCAGCTGTACCTGATTTTGGCTCCTTATCTTCTACTTTATTTGGGGCATTGTTTATTCCGGCTTTGTCTGTTGTTTTTTCTTCTTGAATAACTTCTGCTGCAAAATATAATTGGGATATTCATTATTCTTATAATTACCCAGTGACAAATTCCATTGAAAATTAATGTTTGTAAGGATATTTTATTTTCTGTGGGGATATTTAAAGTATTTTTTTAACTTTTTTCAAAGGCACCCAATTGGTGTATTATTAATTTTTAAACCTTGCCCCTTTTAAAGGGATATACTTATCGTAGCTTAATAACGTTTTTTTAAGTGACAGCAAATCACTAAAGTATTCAATTACCGTATATACTCGTGTATAAGCCGACCCGTGTATAAGCCGACCCCCCTACTTTTGCCCCCAAAACCTGGGAAAACCTATTGACTCGTGTATAAGCCGAGGGTGGACTCCAGCACAGGTATACAGCCCCCAGCAGTGTGGTATACAGCCCCCCCAATGGTAGTATACAGCAGCCTCCCCAGTGGTAGTATACAGCAGCAGCCCCAGTGGTATATACAGCAGCAGCTCCAGTAGTTAGTATACAGCAGCCCCAGAGGTATATACAGCCCCAGTGGTAGTATACAGCATCCCCAGAGGTATATACAGCCCCGGTGGTAGTATACAGCATCCCCAGAGGTAGTATACAGCAGCCCCAGAGGTAGTATACAGCAGCCCCAAAGGTATATACAGCAGCCCCAGTGGTAGTATACAGCAGCCCCAGAGGTAGTATACAGCAGCCCCAGTGGTAGTATACAGCAGCCCCAGAGGTAGTATACAGCAGCCTCAGAGGTATATACAGCCCCATTGGTAGTATACAGCAGCCCCAGAGGTATATACAGCCCCAGTGGTAGCATCCAGCAGCCCCAGAGGTATATACAGCCCCAGTGGTAGTATCCAGCAGCCCCAGAGGTATATACAGCCCCAGTGGTAGTATACAGCACCCCAGAAGTATATACAGCCCCAGTGGTAGTATACAGCAGCCCCAGAGGTATATACAGCAGCCCCAGTGGTAGTATACAGCAGCCTCCCCAGTGGTAGTATACAGCAGCCTCCCCAGTGGTAGTATACAGCAGTCTCCCCCTGTGGTAGTATACAGCAGTCTCCCCCAGTAGTAGTATACAGCAGTCTCCCCAGTAGTAGTATACAGCAGTCTCCCCTGTGGTAGTATACAGCAGTCTCCCCCTGTGGTAGTATACAGCAGTCTCCCCCTGTGGTAGTATACAGCAGTCTCCCCAGTAGTAGTATACAGCAGTCTCCCCCAGTAGTAGTATACAGCAGCCTCCCCCTGTGGTAGTATACAGCAGCCTCCCCCTGTGGTAGTATACAGCCGCCACAGAGGTATATACAGCAGCCCCAGTAGTAGTATACAGCAGCCTCCCCAGTGGTAGTATACAGCAGCCTCCCCAGTGGTAGTATACAGCAGTCTCCCCCTGTGATAGTGTACAGCAGCCTCCCCTGTGGTAGTATACAGCAGCCTCCCCCTGTGGTAGTATACAGCAGCCACAGAGGTATATACAGCAGCCCCTCCCCTGTGATAGTATACAGCAGCCCCCCCTGTGGGTATACAGCAGTGCCTCCCCATGTGGTATATACTGCAGCCCCTCCCCTGTGGTAGTATACAGCAGTGCCCCCCTGTGGTATATACAGCAGCCCCTCCCCTGTGGGTATACAGCAGTCCCCCCCTGTGGTATATACAGCAGCCCCTCCCCTGTGGTAGTATACAGCAGTGCCTCCCCCTGTGGTATATACAGCAGCCCCTCCCCTGTGGGTATACAGCAGTCCCCCCCTGTGGTATATACAGCAGCCCCCCCCCTGTGAGAATACAGCAGCCCCCCCGTGGTAGTATACAGCAGCCCCCCGTAGTATATACAGCAGCCCCCCGTGGTAGTATACAGCAGCCCCCCTGTGGGTATATAGAGCCCCCCCGTAGTATATACAGCAGCCCCCCCCTGTGAGAATACAGCAGCCCCCCCGTGGTAGTATACAGCAGCCCCCCCGTAGTATATACAGCAGCCCCCCGTGGTAGTATACAGCAGCCACCCTGTGGGTATATAGAGCCCCCCCCCCCGTTGCTGCCGCACACCTGTAAAAAGAAGATCTTTCATACTTATCCTCCTGCTGTCACGCGATCATCCTCCGCTCTCCTTCTTGCTTGCACCCGGGCCCCGGCGTCCATCCATATGACCGCGCACAAATAATGACGTCACTATTTGTGCGCGGTCACGTGGATGGACGCCGGGTGCAAGCAAGAAGAGCGGAGGATGATCGCGTGACAGCAGGAGGATAAGTATGAAAGATCTTCTTTTTACAGGTGTGCGGCAGCAACGGGGGGGGGGGCTCTATATACCCACAGGGGGGCTGCTGTATACTACCACGGGGGGGCTGCTGTATATACTACGGGGCGGCTGCTGTATACTACCACGGGGGATCTGCTGTATTCTCACAGGGGGGGGGCTGCTGTATATACTACGGGGGGGCTGCTGTATGCTACCACGGGGGGGCTGCTGTATACTACCACAGGGGGGCGGGAGAGCACTGACAGTGCTATGTAATATGCACGGCTCCCCCTGCCGCTGATGGACAGGGGGATGCAGTGCATATTGCATTGCACTAATGAGCGGCCCCACGTGACCGGCCGCTCATTGTACAGCCTCCCCCTGCCTCCTCCATCCCCCGGACACCGGCCCCACACAGTCAACCGTCACTGACTCGTGTATAAGCCGAGGGGGGCACTTTTCAGCACAATTTCTGTGCTGAAAAACTCGGCTTATACACGAGTATATACGGTACTCAATGATAAGTGGTGGTCCAAGCTTTGGGAACTCCGCTAATTCAAGGAATGAAAGGATAGTGTTGTTTTTAATGCTCATTTTTCCCTGCACAGCAGCTCTGGCTGTCTAGGGAACTGCAGCTCACTTCATTTACTATAATGGAGTACATTTCCCTGTATAACAAGGGGTCTGATTGATGCAGTGCAAGGCAATAACAGTAAAGGGGCATGCTTGAAGGGAATCTGTCAGCAGGTTTTTTCTACCTCAACTGACAGCAACATAATGTAGGCAAAGATACCCTGAATCCAACAAAGAGTCACATGGATTACTAGCTGGAGCCGTTCTGTCACAATCAAAGCATTTAGGTTTAGCAATACAGCAAAGCTGGGAGAGCTGTCCCTGCAAACACCAGGCTCTCTATCGAGATTGTACATTAACAGTGAGGTGTCAATCACAGCGGGGGGGAGTGTCTAACTGCCTTGGGCATGACAAAGTACCTTTAGATTAAGTAAACAATAGCACAGAGCCTGATAAGAAAAGCAAAATTGCTTTTTGTTTTTAATCATTGCAGTATGCTGTCCTCAGTTTACATAGCAAAAACCTGCTTACAGATTCCCATTAAGATAGTACAAGATGGTAACAGACTGAAAAAACTCTTGATAAACCTCATCCAACAGCAAGGCAAGAAATTCTGGAGAATGAAGATTTAGAAAGTTATAGAAAACATATTTTACCTTTGGGACTCTGATTTACCACCATTTCTTTCTCATCTACTTCCTCTCCAGATTCCTCTTTTGGCTTTTCTTTAAGTTCTTGACATTCTGTATTTTCCTCAACATCTTCCTTTTCTAGTTTGGTTGAAGGCTACAAGTAAAATCCACTTTAGTGAGTGCTTAGTATCATAATGCCCCTTTTCTCTCTGGATCTCACTGATGTGAGTTTTCTGTTTTTCATCCCAATTTTAATTATTCCACATTGCAAAATTTGAAATTTACAAGCCAATTACAAAACACTGATTTGTGGATGTTTTTATGCTGAGGATTTAGGGTTTCCTACCAGGCAATAGTAGGGTAATTCTTAGTTGCACCAAATAATCTGACCATAAAGAAAGCAAATACTGTATTTTTTTTTACAAAGAATTCTAATTTGATTATAATTGATAATTCAATTTAGACAGGTTTTCCTTCTTCTCTGAAATGGATGAGAATACATAAGTGCAGAATTCAAAACAAGCTGTAAAACCACAGGAGAAAATATTGCAATTTATGGATGAGGATTGATGCATCCAGCTTATGTAATGTAATTTATTTACAAAGTGATACCCCATCAAATCATTAACCAGAGAGAGAAGCAACTAAGCAACTGTAAGTGGATATCTTTACAAACAAAATGTTATTCCTGTATCCCTCGGGATATGGACAAATGGCCTCAAATTGCTATCTACAGTGAGAAAATACTCTCTGCAAGGAATGGATTTATATATTATATATATATATATATATATATATATATTATATATTACGCATATGTTCTATCTATCTCCATATCATAACATGCATAAAATGAAAATAGACTGGAGATGCTAAGGGGAAATGACCATAATTTAACCTGGACTTCCGCCGGCTTGGTCTTCTGCTCCACAGCTTCCATCTCTTCGGACACTGTACTCTGTGTTTCTACTTTTTCTAGAAGAGAAGGCCAGGATTTCTATAAGCAATCCACTCCATTGCATACAATTAGGTTATGGGATTCACTATGCACTGCACAAGGCTGGTACGTTGCATTGAAATGTGTTGGTAATATATTGTGAATGAAGAATGAATATTAAAGGAAATGAAACTAGACCAGGCAAAATATTCCAAAGCAAAATGAAATTTTGGCAGTGGCAATGTGTTGTGATTCACAAATGCAGATGGAATAAGTCAAAATAATTTGCACACACGCACTTTATTCCAACATCACATTACATCATCGGCTATTACATTTACTAATAATTTAAAGTGTAACCGCTGTTTACATTTTTATTAATAATAATTTAGAGCAAGTGATTATAATAAAGTTTCAAATATACTTCATAAGTGAAATCTGGAAGAAAATATTTCAAAATCCTTCCAGAAGATGTCCCCACTAGACTATTTCTAAACCTGACATATGCTGGGTGGGGGCGGGGCAGTGCCTAAACAGCGTTCACAGCTGATCAGTGTATCAGGTTACCTCATGCAGGGGCAGTGTGAGCTCCAGCCATCTGCACTCAGGTCCTGTGAGATTTTATCTGACTTCTCCATTCATATCACGCTGCTCCGTGTTATCAGCTGATTGCACAGAGCAGGGCTGATGTGAATGGAGAAGAGTCAGATAAGATCTCACAGGACCTGTGTGCCGACAGCCTGAGCTCACACTGCCCCTGCATGAGGTAAACTGACAATACATAGATCAGCTGTAGCCACATTAGACAGGCACACTGTGTAGGCCACGCCCTCCCTTAAATGGTTATATGGCCATATTCAGTGTGTGAGAATCTGAAGACGGCTCTCACTGAGAATGAGCTTCAGATGAAGTCTAGTGGGGACATCTTCTGGAAGGATTTTGAAACGTTTTCTTCAAGAAAATATTAATAAAGTATAGTTGAAAGTTTATTATCACTTGCTCTACATTATTATTAAATAAAAATGTAAACGGCGGTTACACTTAAAATTATTAGTAAATGTAATAGACGATGTAATGTGATGTTGGAATAAGGTGTGTGAGCAAATTATGGTTTCTATTGAGCAGCACTTATCTTCTTTTCTGTGACTATGATCTCTGACAGAAATGTAATAGATGGTTCAAGCAGGTACCGTAATAGTTTGATGGTATAAGCAATCACTCTTATATGGAAGGTGTGGGTCTATTAAGGGCACTGGTACTGAATAAACAGCAATATATGCGATCCTACTTTATTATTAAATACCTGGCAGAGGGGTTGTTCCAGGTGGCAGAGGCGCTGGACTTGCTGGGACTGGTGTGGTGGGATCTGATGAAACAACGTCAAAGCATTTCTTGCTCTCTGCCCCCTCAGGGATCATATCTGGTGTACTGTACTTGCCATTGACTTGCTCAAACTCCTGAACCTGAACACAAACAAACAGTCATAAAGATTAGAGAAAATAATCCCTATATTGCCCAGCCCTGACTTTCTATTTCCTGTAGAACCAGTTATTGGCTACAAATAACATACTAATGGCCAATTCAATAATGACTGCACCAGATATAAAGAGAATCAGAATCTGGATCAGGGAATCACAAAGATGGTCCAGAAATATGAGGTTTGCACTCTTTATATAATTTTACTTTAAAGCACCACACCAGTTTCTTTATTATTGCACCGCTGAAGTGGGGCTTTAAATCTAAGTCCTCTGACCGTGTGTTATACTCACCTTCCGCGGCCTTCATCCTTTTCAAGCAGTGTCCCGGTCGGTCTGCGGCAAAAAGTGACCTGCCGGCAGCTCCAGTGTTTCAAGGAGTGAGCCGGAGATCACAACTCATTGAGTGTTTATGACGTAACTTCTGACTTCCAGACAATCAGAAGCTACAGGCACAAGATGGCGCCACGGGATTGAAGTGGTGTCGGTAAGAGGTGAAGCTGCCAGAAGGTGAGTATATGACCAGAGCAGGGGGCTCGCATTTAAATCGCCATTACGGAACTGAATAAAGAAAAAAAACGCTGTAATAGTGCTTTAAATAATGCCCCATATACACCTTAGAAAGCTGTTGGCTGAACAGTGGGTTGGTTGGCAGCTCTCTCCCCCGACTGTCACCATACACAGAATCACTCGCTCTCCTGAGCGCTCCTGTGTTCTCTATTAGAGATCTCTGGCAGTGGCTTGTCTTTTAGAAAACAAAAGGATCATCAGTCCAAAATCAAATATGATGGAGCCTTATCTCACCAGACAGATAGATGGCCGAACCTGTCGATATAGGTAGGTTTGGCCATCACTACTCTAATGTGTATGGGGGCTGTATCACCAGTTAACTGAAGAAGGCAAATTCGGATCCATCAAGAGTATAAATACACATAACCGAGCTGCCTGATTTCTGTTTTGTCAGCCTGTGTAATCAGTCACAATCAGTTTGCCAATAGCCACAGTTCTGAGAGAAAACATTGGAAAATTGTACAGAAAAATCTCTAATGAAAGGCTTAATTAATGTTGTTGTCCAGTCCTGTGTAGTGGCTTTGGCCAAAGTACTGCATATCTGTCCCCTATTCACATCAATAGTGGGGGAATGTACAGTACTCACACCGTTATTATAGAAATGACGGAGCTCCACAGCTCCGCAACTGAGCACTTCCAGCCGCCAACATCAAGAACATCTAGTTGATCAGCAACGATGGCCAGGTATTGCAGCCCCATCAATCAATTACTGATGACATCATAAGGATAGAAAGCAGTTGCGGCATACTTTCCAAATGTGAATTCTCCTTTATTCAGTGGTACTTCATATAACAAGTAATGGCTGAAAGGTAGATCCAGGAAGGGAGGGGGGGAGTTAAAGGAGGGCAACAATTGTTTTATGCTTTGCGGCACTTCCACGGGTCCACCATCGACCTTAGCTGAGCCGCTCAGACAAGTGATTAGCTGCAACAGCCATGTGTGCAAAGACAGAATTTATTCCTAGAAAACTTTTTTATTCAGATCTCTAGTAATGGAACACTGATATGTAGCCCGATATCTCCATGCATATGTAGCCTGGTGTTTACATGGCTATCATTCCGCATACCTTTGTTTCTAGGGTAAACATTTACTCACCCACCTTCTTTCGTACCAGTGACATGACTCCAATTCTGGTGAGGACATGTTGTCGGGAGAGTCCTTCTCTAGGGACCCCGTCAGCAAAGGTTTCTGCCCCATCTGCTCCAGGTTCACAGAGGTGTCTCATAAATAAAGAGACGTATGCCCTGCACAGAGGAGTCATTGTAAACATGTATTCCTGACAATTGGGAGAGTACAAAGTTCCTACGAGCTAGACCCTCATCAGACAAGCACATATCCGTTCTCAGGGAGGCAACTATAAAATCTGTTAATCCAGGAAAATATTTCTAATTTTACAGATTTTTTAATGATTTTTCCATATTATTACTAATACTAAACTAAATACTAAAGTAAAATAAAATCAGTCCTCTTTGGAGAAAAAGATTGACAAAAGGTAAAAAGGAGAAGATGATATCTTAGTTATCAAATCTATAAAAAAATACATATTGAACTGATGGGGGACATAAGCTGAAAGCCTTAACGCCGATGCCAGTGACCCATCCCGTTGCTCCCTGTACTCCCTAATGGAATATTATGGAAAATAGTGGTAAAGGCACCCTCCATGGCTGCTACCTATGGACTCTCACATTGATGCACACAGATTAGGAGCAAAGATGGTAATGAGTCAAACCTACTTTGCCTTCCAATAATAGTTTCAAACAATAGCACCGTTTTGACTGATGTGTATGCCAATGCACGGGTCAGTGAGAAGCAACAATAGGAGGAGAGAATTTTCTTAATGACTTCAGTGCATCTGGCCACTGTATGGAGGAATGGACATATCACTAGGCACTTTGTACTATTTTGGAGTGAGGCTAATGGAGGCATTTTACTTGGCTTTGACATCTGATGAAAGTGGGCACCTACAGGGGGTAGCACCCAGGGCACTAGATACGTTCTTCTCATGTTACAGGAAGGCTGGGTTTGGCTGCCACCTTTGCAAACCCTACAACTATATCCTTAATCCAAATGCTAATAAGTAAACTCCCCAACTAAGCAGCCATCCACTTGCTGCAAACTTACTATATATAATGATTAGCTTTACCTGCCACATACTGTTTTGTACTGCCAAAACAGCTCTCACTCTTTGAGGCATGGACTCCACAAGACCTCTGAAGGTGCCCTGTGGCATCAGGTACCACGAATTTAGCAGAAGACTGTTTAAAGGGGTCAATTCTTGGACAACCACTGATTAAAATAAGAACAACTTATATATTCCACTCTTGCAACGGTGCCGTCCCAACAATGTCACATGAGCACTGCAGCCAATCAGCAGTCGCTTTGGCAAAATATTAATGGTTGCAGCTGTTCAGCAACTGCTAATTGGTTGCAGCGCCCATGTGACAGAACATAGACTTCACAAAGAATGAATCAGGGCACTGGACACCTTGTACCAATATAGCAGCAGACAGTCATTCAATGGGGGTGCTCACCTGTGTCAGCACTAGATAATAGTCCAAATATATAAAGGAGGCACTCAACCATATGTAAAGTTGGTCTCAGGTTGTCTGCACCTCCAACACCCCCTCCCCTGCAACCTGCACCCTGCTTCATGCCGGAAGGCTGAATAAAAAGCCTGAGGCCAACTTTACATATGGGTGAGTGCCTCCTTTCTTTATATATTTGGACTATTATCATGTGACATAACAATTTCATGCAAGTAATGCAGAAAAAGAGTCCAATGACCGGGCACTACACCTGTGGAGCTCTGCTAAAAGCCTGTCGGCTATCCCCGGTGCCTGGTGTTGCACAGCCTTAAATGAATAATCAGAGATTCAAAAAAGAGAATAAAGAAAGGCGGCACTCACCATATAGGCTGGTGGAAGGGTGTTTTAATCCAGGAAAATCAATCCATTAAAACATTGTTAGTGCGGTGGGGAGAGGGAGTGAGAGGCCGTCGGAACGATGGTACCGTTTCGTATCGTGTAGTGATACTTCTGCGGGTTCCAGTACTGGAACCCGCAGAAGTATCACTAGACGATACGAAACGGTACCGTCATTCCGACGGCCTCTCACTCCCTCTCCCCACCGCACTAACAATGTTTTAATGGATTGATTTTCCTGGATTAAAACACCCTTCCACCAGCCTATATGGTGAGTGCCGCCTTTCTTTATTCTCTTTTTTGAATTTCATGCAAGTGCTAACTTTGCTTGAATGGTACCAGTGTGGGAGGCGAGTGTAAGCTGTTCTTGTTGTACTCAGGGGATTTGAGCATTTAAGATAGCACGTTTCAGATGTGTGCTATCACACTTTAAGGTGTTGTTGGGTCTATATCCATACGTCTGCAGGCACATACAGTTTCAGAAACCGGAACCGAGGTCATGTGGGCACAAGTATGCGATATACTCACTCCAGGCCACATTCCAACTAGATGGGCCTCGCTCAATGCAAGTGTATTGAGCGAAGCCACACCCCTCTAGTCTGATTCTGGCCAGGAGTATGTATATTGCATACTCGCAGCCACGTGACCGCCATTCCCAGCTCTGAAACTGACGAATCTTCACAACACATATTAATCTTCACATCGTGTGCACTAAGTCTGCAATCACATAGCGTGACACAAAGTGACTGCAGAATTATAGATTTAGACCAGACAACCCTTTTAATAATACAGCTGATCGATGTAGAATATAAATAATAACGCACATAAACAAGAGAAAGTAAGGGAAACATTTGTAGCTGGGAACTAAATACAGCCCGTGTCATAAGTAAAGTAACTGACCATTAGTGCAGGTTACAAATTCCAACATTGAACTTTGGTGCCCTCTACTGATGAGCAAATTGCAAGTGTCTTTCACCAGGATACCATCAACCTTTATTCCTTTTCTTTTTCTAAATATTTAATTAAAATATTTAATCTAATTTACTAAATACATTAGCCAACATTATGACATCAATTTCATAATTTTCTTTAAATGGTATGGAAAAAAAAAAGGTGAAGGGAATTAGTTCTCATGTCATATTAGGCCTGTAGTAAATGTACAAACGTTTTATGCTGACATGTAGTTTGTTTTGACATTTGTTATTTTTGACATTTGTTATGACACATCCATTACCACTACACTGGGTCCCTTTACATGGCTGTAAAATAAAGATTCAGTGTATACCTAAATTCTTTCTCACTCTTTCCTCGGAGATCCCGGACGAGCCAGTGTGAATTAAAGGCATCCTGTGGGGGCATTCCCCATCTCATTATAGCATTCAGGAAGGCTTTACGTTGTCGAGCATTGAAGCCAAGAACCTTGACAAAAAAAAAAAAATTGTGAATATTTGATGATTAAAGCATACATCTAGTTTCACAAGATAAGAGATTAAAGGGCAGAACTCTGCAGTATAATAATTTCCTCTAAATCACTCTATAAGGCTGCTTTCACATCAGCGGTTTTGCACTGATCGCGGCAGTTGCGGTGAAAAAACCGCAACTGCCGCGATTACCGCGTAACGGCTGCATTGCGGTGTACTTGCGGCAAGCCCCATACAATGTACATGCGGGCTTGCGGCAGGTGCGGTATCGGCACTTGTGGCAGGTGCAGCCGCGAAAAAAACGCGGTCAGTGGCCATATGGCTGCGAAACGCGTCGGCTTCTTTTTGTTTGGTGTGTGGACGAATAAAGAATAAAATCAAAATTGTCTCCTGAGGTCAGCACGGAGGAATCCCGGTAACACAAAAACCTTCCTTTCATTACAGGCCTAGGAGACTTGGTACTGCCCTTCCTTAAACATCATAGACATCATAAAAACTAGATGTATCAGTTTTTAATGTGGAGTGCATTCATTTTTTTCATTAATTAATTTGCATAAAATTAAATATTTTGTAAGGCAAAGTATATTCTTAACTTTAATGGGTTAAAAATGTTCTATGAAACTAAATCTTGTAAAAAATTTTACGAATTGTAGTGAGATATTGATTAATATCTTACTTTTCAAAGGGGGTGTACTCCTTTATGTTGAGCAGTGTACAAGGCATTGACGTCACAATATGTTCTTAAACTAGTATATCTTCAGTTTTCCTACATAAGTTGGATATTTTTATTTTTTTTACCCCCCCCTTACAAGACTGCACTTGGAATGCAAATCTTTGCACAGATACTGAGCAAGCTGGGGGATGTCAGCTCAGAAGCCTGAAGGGTAGTGAATGCAGCTCTGGAGTATATTACAGGATAAGCATCCATAAAAGATGAATAATATAATTGATTTACAAAGTCACCACATTGTAGAGTAAGTGTACCATTGTCATCTGTAATATAGTGTATAATGATGACATTTTCTATCGTAGATACTATTGCAGCAGATATAATTGCGTCAGATCGTAATGGCCAAAGATTTACATTAATATAATTCAGTTTTTACTGATTCAAGCAAAGCATTTATATCTCTGTGCCGTGATATTGACGTACCTCAATGTTTCCTCCAACTCGAGCAAGAAGCGGAGGAAGAGGCTTGTCTCTGTCACTTTTCAGTTGTCTGCGAGATTGTCTCCTTCCACCTAAGGAAATTATATACACTTGTCAGTAAACTTTCCAAGATCATCAAACCTGGATCCACAAATTGAAGAGTTAATTGTAAAAGATTTCTTAGGCGCTTCAACTGCGTGTCTGATCCGATCCGTAGCTGTCCGCTTGAAGCAGACAGCGCGACCGATCAGCCACAGGACGGGCTATTATCCCTCCATCTGTGTGCAGCCAACGCAGTGAACAGCTGACAGTCAGGACCGCGCGCGCGTCCTCACTATAGCAGCAGACTGCGTGTGCTGCACACAGGATCGGAGGGATATAGCCCCGGTCCTGTGTCTGATCGGTCCGCGGTGTCTGCTTCAAGGAACTACGATCGATCAGACACGCAGTCTGAACCGGCCTTAGTCACTGGGCCTGGCAAATCCAACTAAATATGAGTAGATGACATAAATCATGGTGGCCTGTCTCTTGATGCTTCGGTACTAGTTGATAGAACATTCTACCATTACTACTCCTATGGTTGTGACAAAGGAGCCCACTGCAAAGTCCTCTCCTTCCAGTGCTGAAAATTCTACTTGACCTGCAGCCTCCATAATAATCCACCAATTGGACAGAAATGTGGGGTAATGAACAAAATAAAACTAACCGCTGTAGGCTAAAGACTGCCTGTTGGGTTTAATCTCCTATAGGTGATCCATATACATCTAAGGAAAATGTTTAACTCACTCTGACCTTCAGGCTTCTCTTCAAAGTCTTCATCTTCATCCTCTGAACCAATGGAATATTCTGATTGGTTGTCAGAAAGTTCATCTTGCCATTCTAAATGACAAAATATTTTGGAAATTGTAACAAAAAGTAGAAATGGCACTAACTTTAATAGCGTTCTTATCCACCACTGATGTTGCTGTAAAGGGATAATTCAGAATTTTCGTTTCTCCAATCCTAGCAGTTACGGTGGACATAGACCTTAGAAAGCTATTTCTACTGAGACCCCAAACACATGTACTCCCTGTTTTGCCAAGAGTGCATGTGTTATTTAAAGGAGAAGAAAAGGCTGCAGCCACACACCCCTGGCTGTATCTAACCACCCTGGAGAAGAAAGGATAGAGCATGTTGAAATCCAATCATTCTTCTCTGGCAGTATAATTTTCTATGGATAAAAATTTCAGAGGAAACTGCAAATAAACTAGGATAGTCAGATGGGCCTAGCCATAATCCAGAGTAGTTAACGTACATGTCTAATGTGTAAAATGGCCACCTCTATCACTGCCGGTGTGGAGTAACCTATGTCTGTGGTTAGGTTGGAGAGCCTGAGAAATCACTTGACAGCTTCTGGCAGCTCTTCTATTAAATTACTTGGCCACCTAAGTGTCAAATCACAATGATAACATCGTTCCAGATTGGTTAATGAAAAGAAAAGCCGCTGATGCCGAGAGGTACGAGGCGAGTCTCAGGTCTCCTGATCAGTGGCCACATATTAACACCAAGACCTAAAAATCAATTGGCTTTAACTCTGGTAGCTGCCAATATATCCATGCTATCCATGCATGGCTCATAGATATAGGATTTAGGCAGCAAAAGACCTGCAAATAATTGTGTGTTTGAAGGAAGGTATCATCACAACCTCAAGGAGATAAGATAGGTCCATATGCCCTGTATATTGTCTGCTGTCTAGTGTCAGTTCTTGTATATAGGATACATTGCTCATAATGTATACCATCAGGTTATGTTTTGTATCAGCATCAGAATGGTGCAAGATCATAAAGCCTGAACTCCAAGAAAGGAAACAGCAGATGATTGGGGGAGAATATAAAAGAAAATCCCATTATCACCAATGAAGAAGAGCATAATTTATGAATATGACAACACATGGCACCTTGGTCTTCCTGAGAAGCGTCATTGTAGTTCACTTGTTTTCGGATTCTTTTTCCTTTTCCAAGATTCCTTGCAAGATCTTCTTGCTGCTGTTCATAATGATGTCGAAGGAGCTTCTTCCCAATAATCTGGATCTACGTTTTCTTCTTGTTTTATAATTTCGCGTTCAACCTCCTCCTAAGATTAGTAAGAATAAAACAAAATGAGGATTTGATTATAGGGAGCTATCCTCCTGCCGCATAATTGGCACAGTAGTGAAGGTTGTCTACCCCATCCATGCTCTTTGCATGAATAAAGAAGGCCAGAGTTTTCCATCATCAATATAGTCCCATTTTCATAAAGCAAACATTGTCTCACTCTGCTTTTCCACATGCCTGAACAGCAAACTTTGCAGAGTCATGGCATGATGGATCAAGAAAAGTGACAACCCCTATTGAGGTCGAATGGTGACTTTATTCGTGTGTGCTGCTCCTTCCAATTTTGGTAATTTCCATTATGCTTTGTGCATCAGTTTTCTGCAATTTTGAAGATATTTGCTGTCAGTGAATGGAAACATTCACTGGGTACATTTAAAACGTAAAAATCAATGTTGTGTGATTACCAAAAAAGATATTCAGCTTATTACAAGACTATGAACTACGAGAAGCTCTGACCACATCAGATTACGCCTTTAATGTCCTCCATGCAATGTCAATAAGCAGAAATCTTAAAACCCATGAGTCATTGATCAAAAGCATATTAGAAACTTGTAAAACTAAAAAACACTATAGATAATTTCATCACACTGTTATTGAAGGTAATTAGAAAGTGTTACCACTCCGTCGTCTTCTCGCACAACATATGAGCCACTTTAAAAGAACTCAGATATTCGTTCATGTTCTGAATTTCTGTGTCCTCGGTGGCATCTTGGTTCCTATCCAGAAGTTTGGAGATGGCACCGTCATCATAATGGATGACACTACTGTCCTCAACGTCCTTATTGTCACCTGCAAAATTAATTCCGATAATAAGTGCTGGAATTGGACTTTAAATACACATGATCATGGGAGTGGTAGTCATCAAGGCCTGAATCAGATGGCTTTAAGGATGTCACCGCGTCGATATCGCTGTCAATGTCGCTCGTACGTCCGGATTTTCAGTCGCTCAAGCGATAAAGTGACGCGGAGCGACATTGAAGCATGTGACCAAGGATGCAACCACGACATGTCGCTGATCGCGATCGCAGTTTCACTGCAGTGTAAACTTCGCTCATTCTCAGTAACCTTGTGCATCGCTGCGTGTGACACTAACTCAGCGACGTATTTTCTATTTGACAACGTACAAGCGACTAAATAAAACGCTCGCAAGATGCGACATCACGCATCGCTGGTCATATTGACGCGTGTGACATCTTACCCTAATTCCACACGCTCAGGCGACGAATATATGTGAGCATGAGCGATATCGCGGGCGACAATTGACACTGTGACAGCCCTTAGTTCTATCTCTGAATTCAGGAAACTGCAAGTTTTATGCAAGCAAATTCTACAAGTGCAAGACAGAGAGAAGGGATTCCACCTATAGTGAAAATGGGGCTTAAGAACAACTCCAGCCAGTGGAAAAATTATTGGAAGATCACAGTGAAAAATCTGAAAACTCTAATTTCTCTCGCATCATTCTGTAGTTTGGAGCATATTTTTTTTCTTTTGTGCTCACTGCGGCTCTTTACTGATTTTCGAAATCTGTAGCAGAATGGTGGAGTGACAATGGCTCACAAAAGGGGTTGTAAAATATTTATTTTCCCCTTCCATTCAGCCATTAAGAATAGTACGACTACCACTTTTTTTTTTTACTATGGAACTGAACAGGTGGCACAATATTATATCCAACTGGAGTTGCCCTTTAATGGCCACTTTACACACACCAACTTATCTGTCCAACTTCTGAACAACTTACTGGTTGCAGTGAAATCATGGACACATTGTTCCATTTGTACACAGCCACAATATGGAGCAACGCGTCGATGATTTCACTGCAATCAGTAAGTTGTTCAGAAGTTGGACAGATAAGTTGGTGTGTGTAAAGTGGCCCTAAGAGTATGCTCACACTAGCGAATACAAAAAATTAGTACAATTTTTTTTCTCTCTTGTCATCTGAAGGTTGTCCATTTTTTTTCAGCAGCTATTATTAATTTACAGGTCCTATGTTACATCCTTAAAAAAGAGATGCCACTAGAATGGTCTGTGTGACATCCGATTTTTTTTTTTTGCACCCGTACACTTGAATAGGCGAGTCTCGTCTGATTTATGTGTCTACTCGCAGTATGCTGCCTTTTTTTTCAGCTAAGAAATAAATTGCAGATCAGCACTGTCTCATTGAAGAACATGGGTCTGAGTGCAATCCCTTTCGTTCTTACATTGTACTCGTCCAAGGTATACGCTAGTGTGAGCAAGCCCTGAGAGGAATATAAAACTACTTTGTTATATTGTTTGTTTTTTTAACAATCATAGCGAATTGCCATTCTTAAAAAGAGATGGGGCATTGACAAATATTCTAAAAGGAATAGTAGTCTGAGAATAACTGAGCTTGAGTACTAGGCCTGGAAAGGATTTTTGGGTAATGCTACTGAAATTGCAATTATCTGCTCTGATGTGGACATCGCCTTTAATCATAGTAGCATAACACGCATATAAATGCACATAATAGCATGATATAAACAGCCGCATCCAGACGTAATGAGCGTCCTAAAAGGCTATGGAGGTTACACAACAAAGACATGGTAGTGACAAAGCATATGTGTTGCATTTGCAGCCGTGGAAAATAGCAACACGTAAAATTCACATAGGGCATACAGACCGCTGGTTATTATCAATGTGTGAGCTAATACTGGAAGGCCTCAGAAAATCCTAAATATATCCTAGCAGTTACCCATTAAAGGGTCATTCACAATCCCTCCCAATAATCTGCCGCGCTCCTTGCCTCCTTCAGTGATCGCATTAGATCTACATGGTTTCATAATCACTTCTATCCTCCTGCTGGGGAAGATGTTCGCTGGTCACTAGCATGGAAAGTCTTCATGATGATCACAACCATTTATTTATGTGAGAAAGGAAGTGAAGTAACTGTGCAATGGGTCTCTTTAAAAAATAAATTAAAAACATCTCCATGGAAACAGACAACAAACACCCGTAGTTGATCCCGCAGTTATATTTTAGTCTCCTATATCTTTAGTAACCTACTGAATGCATGATAGATTAGAGGTGGGAATGGTCATAGAAAAAGTGACTACAGGACAAGATTATACACAATTTTGTTTGTCTGTTAGGCCACGTGCAGATGTTGAGTGTTTGGTGAGGTTTTTTACCTCAGGATTTGTAGCCAAAACCAGGAGTGGTGATAAATACAGAAGTGGTGACGTGTTTCTATAAGGCCACGTGCACACATTATGTATTTGGTGAGTTTTTTACCTCAGAATTTGTAGCCAAAACCAGAGTGGAGCAATCAGAGGAAAAGTATAATAGAAACACTTCACCACTTCTGTATTTATCACCCACTGCTGGTTCTGTCTACAAATACTGAGGTAAAAAACTCACCGAATAATCAACGTTGGCACCTTGACTTACCATGGAGATGTATAGGTCTTCACAAATGGATGCTAGTATATACTAATGACAATTGGCTCACACTCTGCAGCGAATGTGAGTCAAGTGCCATTCTACAATGCTCCAGTTCTCTCCTGTGCGAGAGAAGATGTGGAGGTGGGGAGAAGATGGAGAATTTAATTTCTCCATCTTCTCCATTGCCTTTCTCGGAGTATATCAGCCTGCAATCAGATTACATCTGTATGGATGCGAGTGAGTCAAGATACATTGCCAATTGCCCATGCAGCTGTTCACACTGCCCCATAGTGTAACATTGGAGCTAGTGCTATCCATCAGGCAGCACTCATCTGACTTACACACAAATGTGAGTGAACCCTTATTTATTAATCTACTACATATTTCTATTCTCCTCTTCAAATAATGACTGTGATAAAATGTGCCCTAACAAAATCAATGCGATCAATACTATGCTCTCCTGAAATGCTTTGTGCAGCAGTGAAAACCCTATTACGTTTTAGTTGTTGTATATTGCAGATTGAGCTCATAAACTCAGGGGTTTGAATTTTTCAGTACATGAACTTTTCGATGATATGTTTTTTTCTTTAAACTGTGATTTGCCTCTATGTGAAATTTAGACTTTTTTTTTAAAGCAATACTTATGATGGCAGTTAAAGGGTAAGGTGACACTACAAGATATCCATTGCTCTGGCAGCACCTTAGCCATCCAACCACAGAGCCGCTCACCAGTTTTCTTGCATACTGTTAAGCTGCCACAGTGATGGTCTGCAGTAGAAAGGAGGGAAGACACAAAGACATCAAAAAGAACGGAGAGTTAAACAATACATCGCGCTATATCACACAGTGGCTATACTGAGAGCATCACAACTGACATTGACCACAACCATGCACAGTTAAAAACTACATGGATAGCTGAAAATATTATTTGCTTTTACTATTTTGGAATTATATGTCCAAATCAGATTTCACCTGGTAGATAGCCTGCTAGTTAAGTCATGGTATGGGAAGGAGGTAAACCCAATAGACAAGTATGTCCAGGTATGACAAACACCTTAATCACAAGGTATGATTACAATAACTCCTTCCCTCCCCTAAACTAGTAGAAATGCTGCCCTAAATCCCTTTAGGTACTTACAGCCTGGTCCACCAAGGAAATTTGCAAGGCACTCTCCAATACACTAGACAACTTGGCCAAAGATATCTAATGAGTGGCAGCCTTATTTTGGTCAAACTACCCCTAGAAGTGCAAGCTGCAAAAGTACAATAGGTGCCTCCATAATTGCCAGGGACAGAGTCTTCATAAATATTTTGACCAGTGAACGAGCATCAGTTGACTATATACAAGTTGATCAGCGGTCATTTATTGTCCCATTCACACAGGCTAACAAGCCCTGTATGGGAAAGAAGAGTCTTTTTGTGCTCACACAGAATCATATTGTTGGCAGCACATCTGGCTGCGTACAAAGAGTGATGGTCTACTGAAATTTATAGTTTCATACCAGCATGGAACACTTGACTGGTTCCATTTAATATTGGCCGGTCTATATTGAGCTTGGGCTGGGTTCAAACCTAGTTGCCGCGGTCCATTTTCTTTTCTTGTCGCAAACATTGTACATTTCTAAAAATTACAACAAAATAGTGGATCTAAAAACAGCATTGTGAGCACAGCCTAATGAGTACTTATCATTTTTGAGAAAAAAAAACTTACAACTATAACAGCGGATGATAAAAGACTTTTCTCAACTGTGAGAAATCAACTTTGTGAGATGATTCTATGCAGCATTTCAATGGTGAAGTGGAGCCTTGTTTGCCATCCAGCAGGGTATATGGTGAACTAATCAACTTGTATATTTTGCTGAGTTGTTGTTCCATAGAATGTAATAAGAGAACAAATTTGCCTATATTTTTTTTAATTCACCATAGGTGATGTGCAACAAATCCACAATAGTCAAATAAGTCAAAATTTACCTCACTCCACTCCAGGAGCCTGAACATAACTACAATATATCTAGAACACTTATGGCCACTTTACACACACCAACTTATCTGTCCAACTTCTGACCAACTTACTGGTTGCAGTGAAATCATGGACACATTGTTCCATTTGTACACAGCCACAAAATGGAGCAATGTGTCCATGATTTCACTGCAACCAGTAAGTTGGTCAGACGTTGGACAGATAAGTTGGTGTGTGTAAAGTGGCCTTTAGGGTATGTGCCCACATGATGTTTTTGCTGAGTTTTTCCTGCGGTTTCTGCAGCAGAAAACCATTGGTTTTATGGTAATTTATGCTAATTTGTTCCTGCAGTTTTGATTCCCAGCAAAACCAATGTATTTCACAGAAACGCTGTGCCCACACATTGGCTTTGCAAGTGTCAAGAACTGTCAAATACCTGCGTTTTTGGTGCGGATAGGAAAGAATTGACTTGTTAATTATTTTCCTGCGTTTTTTCCATTGACTTTAGCAAAAACTTTCCTGCGTTTTTGCTAAAGTCAATGGAAAAAACGCAGGAAAAACACAGCTAAAAAAACGCAGTAAAAACGCACATAAAACGAGCAAAAAACGCACAAGAAACGCGCAAAAAACGCAGACAAGATCATAGCTAATCTCCTGTCAAGGACTCTAGGATCCTCAGGTTTTGCTGCGTTCAGGACTGCTTTAAAAACGTCCTGTGGGCACATACCCTTATTTATCAGCCATGTAATTGTAATTCCCTGTTAATTATATAGCCGAAAAAAAGAAAGTGGATACAGCTGCTTTGAAAAGATTTATCTACCAGAGGAGTACATAACTGCTTCTAAACATAAATCTGCCAGAGGAGGACATAGCTGCTTCTAAAGGATTAATCTACAGGGTGGGCCATTTTTATGGATACACCTAAATAAAATGGGAATGGTTGGTGATATCAACTTCCTATTTGTGGCACATTAGTATATGGGAGGGGGAAAACATTTCCAGATGGGTGGTGACAATGGCGGCTATTTTGAAGTCGGCTATTTTGGAACCAACTTTATTTTTTTTAATTGGAAGAGGGTCATGTGACACATCAAACATATTGAGAATGACATAAGAAAAACAATGGTGTGCTTGGTTTTAACGTAACTTTATTCTTTTATGAGTTATTTACAAGGTTATGACCACTTATATAATGTGTTTAAAGTGCTGCCCGTTGTGTTGGATTGTGAATGCAACTCTTTTCTCCCCCTTTTGACACACTGATAGCAACACCGTAGAATAAATGCTAGCACAGGCTTCCAATATCCGTTGTTTCAGATGCTGCACATCTCGTATCTTCACAGCATAGACAATTGCTTTCAGATCCCTCCAAGACTGTTGGAACACAAAATTGATGGTATGGTGTAGTATAAGGGGTACTAAGATAGTGGGGCCATTCTTCATCAATGGAAACCTCAATGCACTGGATATCTGAAATTGCTACATGATTCAGATATCCAGTGGCATTGAGGTTTAAAGTGTCATAAACTTGTAAATAACTCATGAAAGAATAACGTTACGTTAAGACCAAGCACACCATTGTTTTTTTTAAGACATTCTCAATAGGTTGGATGTGTCACATGACCCTCTTCCCATTGGAAAAAATAAAGTTGGATCCAAAAACTTCAAAATGGCCGCAATGGTCACCACCCATCAGGAAAACGTTTTCCCCCTCCCATATTCTAATGTGCAACAAACAGGAAGTTGATATCACCAACCATTCCCATTTTATTTAGGTGCATCCATATAAATGGCCTACCCTGTACTAGAAGATAACATAGCTGTTTAAAAAAGGCTAATCTACTAGAAGAGGACATAGCTGTTACTAAAGAATGAATTTACTAGAAGACATAGCTCCTTCTAAAGGACTAATCTATAAGAAGAGGACCTAGTTGCTTCTAATAGATTAATCTACCAGAGAAGGACTTGACTGCTTCTAAATAATTAATATACCAGAGAAGGACATGGCTGCTTCTAAAATATTAAGGTACCATTACACACAGAGATATATTGCTTGCAACTCACTCGTTGCAGTGAAATCATGGACACATTGTTCCATTTTGTACACTGTAACAAAATGGAACAATGTGTCCATGATTTCACTGCAACCAGTGAGTTGCAAACAATTTATCTCTGTGTGTAACGGTACCTTTAATCCACCAGAAAACATAACTGCTAAAGGAGTAATCTACCACATGAGGACATAGCTGCTTCTAAAGGATTAATCTACTAGAGGGTGAAATAGATGATATTAAACATAGCTGTTTCTTAAGGATTAATCTACTAGAGGGTGAAATAGCTGATATTAAAGTATTAATCTACTAAAAGAACACATAGCTTCTTCTAAAGGATTATCTCCCAAAAGTGGACATAGCTGCTATTGAAGGATTAATCTACCAGACATCACTGCTTCTAAAGGATTTATTTACAAGAAGATGATATAGCTGCTTCTAAAGGTTTAATTCACTAGAGTAAGGCTCCTTTCACATCAGCAGTATTAGAAAAATGCGGAAGTTGCGTTGAAAAAAACGCATCTGCTGCCTAACCGTCACATTTGCGGTTCACCTGTGGCAAGCCCCATGCAATGTCTATGGGGCTTGCGGCAGGTGCGGTATAGTTATGGCTCCGGCACTTGCGGCAGATGCGGCCTTGAAAAAAACGCGGTCAGCAGCAGTTTTTTCGTGGCCGCATCTGCCAAAACCGCACTTCCCGCACCTTACCGCAAGCCCCATAGACAATGCATGAGGCTTGCCGCAAGTATTATTATTATTATTAATTTATATAGCGCCATTATATTCCATGGCGCTTTACATGTTAAAAAGGGCAGACTTGGACAAGTAACATAGTAACAATACAAGTAACAATAAATGTTGACAATTCAGTTGTACAGAAACAAGAGGGGAGAAATCCTGTCCACAAAGGCTCACAGTCTACGAGGGGCGGGTGGGGATACAGTAGGAGGGGGAAATTCCAGTCATGACGCGGTGTGGTGGACTGGGTCTTATGCCGCAAGTATGTCACAAGTGCGACCATTATGCGGTAAATGCAGCAGATGCATTTTTTTCACCGCAACTGCTGCATTTTTCTCTTACCGCTGATGTGAAAGGTGCTTAAGACATAGCTGCTTCTAAAGTATTAATCTACTAGAGGAGGACAAATTCCAATATTTCTTTATCTACTGGCTAACATGGTACAAACATTCTGTACCAGAAGAGGACATAGCTGCTTCTAAGGATGTAATATTCTAGAAGAGAATAAAGCTACTTATAAATGATTAATCTGCTAGAGGGCATAGCTGCTTCTAAAGCAGTGTTCCCAAACTCTAGTCCTCAAAGTCCATCAACAGTCCATGTTTTCAGGATTTCCTTATAATTTCACAAGGTGTTTTAACCATCATCAGTGCAGGAGATTAAATTATCACCTGTGCAATTCAAGGAAATCCTGAAAACATGCACTGTTAGCGAACCTTGAGGTCTGGAGTGAGGGAACACTGTTCTAAATTACTAATCTACTAGAGGAAGAGATAGCTGCCTGTAAAGAATTATTCTACTACAGGAGAAAACATACGATCACAGGACCTCCGATGGTTACCTTAACAGCCTGGAGTCCTGTGATGACCCTACAGTAGATGCTGTCTGGAATCCCTTCCTGTGGATGCCTGGCAAGCGCCAGCATACACAGAAAATGATGATTTCTCCTGGGCACAGATGTGCAGCAGCTCCTCTGTGCACAGTAAAAGTGATCAGAGTGTTCAGTGCTAAGGCCCACAAGGGGGCAGTGTAAAATAAAGGAAAAAAAAGTTTTTAAAAATATGAAGAAAAAAAGAAAAGTTCCACTCACCCCCCCTTTTGCCCCATTGAAAATAAAAAAACTATTAAAAAATAGACATATTGGTATCACCAGGGTATCGTATCACCATGTTCAGAAATACCCGATCTATCAAAATATAAAATCAGTTAATCAGATCGGTAAACTGCGTAACAGAAAAAAAAGTCCAAACACCAAAATTAGTTTTTTTTTGGTCACCAAAACATTGCAAGAAAATGCAGTAACAAGCAATCAAAACAGTGCATCTACCCAAAAATGGTATAATTAGAAATGTCAGCTCAAGCCAGAAAAAATAAGCCGTCACACACCCCAGATCTCGAACAATGAGAACACTACGGGTGACGGAAAAATATAAAGGTTATGATTCTTGGAAGAAGGGGAGGGAAAAGCAAAAACCAGAAAATGGAAAATCACTCCAGGGTAAAAAGGTTAATCTACCAGTGGAGACATAGCTGTTTCTAAAGGAATACTCTTTTAGAAGAGAACATAGCTACTACAGGAACACATAGCATCTTCTAAAGGGTTGATTTACAAAAGGAGGACATAGCTGCTTCTAAAGGACTAATCTATTAGAAGAGGACCTAGCTGCTTCTATAGGATTAATCTACCAGAGGAGGACATAGCTGCTTATGAAGGCTATTCTACTACAAGAGGACATAGCTGCTTCTTAAGGATTAATATACTAGAGGATAACATATCTGCTTCTAAAGGATGTTTCTAAATGGTTAATGAAAGAGGATAACATGGCTGCTTGTAAAAAGTTAAACTGAGCATCTTACTAAATACAAACAAGTTTCAGCAGCTATAATCAAGGGAAGACTGACGGGACTTGCTCCTATGGATGTGTTTTCAGCCTCCTGCTTCTCTTGAAGCTACATAATATACATGATTACATCTTACATTCCCGCATAAATACATCCAGCTTGAAGTAAGACTGCAGCACAGATCTCACCATGTGTTTGCAAGCTGCCTGCAGAAACCCCTAACCCAGCAAAGAAGCAGGGAGTCTCACATAGAAGTCAAAACAATGAGATGGCAGAGAGCTCAACGTCTCGGTCCCTTAATGGGCCAGAGTGTTAATGATCAAATTAGAATGAAAATGGCTATTCCTAATCGTATATTTCATGTAAATATTTTATATATTGGTCTCCTTTTATGTCATGAAATTTCACTAGAGTTGATAAGTCCTTTTTAAGCTTAGTTTACTGAAATCAAGATGGTGTCTGGGTCTAGTGATTGCAATACGGACTCTAAACTGCAGCAGCATTACAGCTGTATGAAAAAGACCTAAGGTCTAGAAGTTGTGGAAAATCGAAAGCAAAATCAGTTGTGATGTTCAGCCATAAAAGATCCTCCTATATAATTGTGCCTAATCATTATTGCTACAAAATTTAATTTTCATTTTAAAGGAAGCCAGTCAGTGAGATCCTACCCCACCAGACTGTTTGCATGGGCGGGTAGGTCTGTGGCAATAAGGCAATCTGCACCTTTCTTACAGGGGCTCGTCCCATGGTCATTAACGGTTAAAATGCTCGTAAGAAGAAAACACTTTTCAATTTACTTCTTATTATACATCATCTCTGTTTTAAAAAATGGAGAGATGTTTAATTCTATAGTTTACTACTACTCAGAGGGACTGGTCTCCTAAGTAAGGAGCGTGTGCTTGAAAGTGCTTCACTGAATCTAGATTGGACTGCAGGATCTGGCCAGCCTCAGTGACTCTGCGCTTCTTCGTTGTTACAGAGGTAAAGCTACAGCACTTCTGACAGCAGTCTGAAGATCACGCTTCAATACTTGAGAGCGACCATGCCACTGGTCTGAACCGTCAGTCTTTAAGAGTGTACTGCCTCTGGCAACCAGGAAGATGGAAAGCAGAAAGGCGGTGAGCTCTTGAAGGGATAGGGATCCCTTTAACCAATTTGTTATATTATATATGCAAATGAGTCTGAAGTGCTCTGGAGTGATCACAGCACTTCCCAAGCCTGTGCCACTATTGTTTGCTTGGTACTATATTCTTCGGCCTTCTGATTGACTGAGAGCTCACCAGCTTGACTATACAGACAGTGATCTCTTAGTTAAGCTGAAGAATGTGGGGCTAGGCAGGGAATAGAGCCTGAAAGGCAGAAGCTCGGGAAGTGCTCTGATCATGCCCAGAGCACTTCAGCCTTATTTACTTATTATTATTATTTATTTATATAGCACCATAAATTCGATGTAGAGGACAGGGGTTACATACAAGATTATAGATATAGTTTACAGTAAACAAATTAACAATGACAGACTGGTACAGAGGGGAGAGGACCCTGTCCTTGCGGGCTTACAATCTACTGGATACTGGAGAGGAGACAGTAGGTTGGGGGTGCGGCAACTCCAGTGGTGGTGAGGCGGCAGCTCCGGTGGAATAAAACATTTATCCCACTATTGGAGCAACAGGTACAGATTGCTTTATGTTTCAAAGACTAATATGCCCATATCACTAGTTGTTTGGGGGAAATGGATCGAGCTAAAAAAATTCTCTTTAACTATTGAACACAAAATATATAATGGATAAAGTGCAGGGGACAAAATGAGAAGCTTGGGCATACACACAAAACAGCAAGGTCTGAGGTCACCTTACAGAAGGCAGTTATGTGATCCTCCATTGTCTACTGTGAGGTAGCAAGGGGAATGGTAGTAGAGGGACGCTATGTTTCCCCAAGGATGGTGAGCTACTGCATGTATGGGACAGGAGATGCTTACATGAGCATAGGTGAGGTAGGTGTGGCCCCCGTTACTGAGAACGGTGGCTGTTGGTAAAGCCTGTTATGGGACCTCATCTATGAGGAATGGGGGAAGGTGTTTGGGCGGGCCTCCATTCCTCATCTCCCGCCCCAGGCTTTTGAAGTAGCTGGGAGGGAAAGACAGGTGAGAAAGGTTAGGCCAGAAGAGACGGCTGTGAAGGTGTTGTGAGAGGAGATCAGACTGGAGAGGAGTTCAGTCTGGGGAAAAAGTAGCCTGTGAGAGCACAGAGAGCGTGTACCAGACCCCAAGGTGGGGTAGGACCCCTAGGCGAGCTCCAGGAGGAGCAGGTTTAGGGCCGACGCTATTATCCTGATGTAAGGACTGTTTTTTTGTTTGTTTTGCCATTGTGTGAAATAAACCACACTTGTTTTTGGACTGAGCCTGAGTGTCACTGCCTTACTTGCTGCTGCTATAGAGACTGATCCCTACATATGGTGGAGAATGCGGGCAATGCAGTAAGGCATACACTAATCTGCTGTAGAGGACGAGTTGTATGTCCTGGGTGAAGCAAGCCCTAAAGCAGCGCTCAGCAATGGAGGACGTTGTAAAGGCATTGATTGAAGCCAACCTGCAGCAGAAGCAGCAACAGCAGATGTATGCTGAGGCGCTGCAGGCCCAGCAGCACAGCCATACGGAGGCCCTGAGACTTCAACAGCAAACTAACCAACTCCTGATGGAACAGTTAACAGCCCTGAGGTCAAGCGCATCATCTGATCCACAGCAGGACATCAAGAAGAGGGTTCGTGCGTCCCTCCAAAAGATGACCGCAGGGGACGATGTTGAAGCTTTCTTGGCGGGGTTCGAGAGAGTGGCAGAGCGAGAGAGTCTGCCGCCACACCAATGGTCGGAGGTCGTAGCGCCATATCTGATTGGAGAGCCCCAGAAAGCGTACTACGACCTGAGCGAGCAGGACGCCCGGGACTATCAAAAGGTAAAAGCCGAGATTCTAGCTCGATTAGGTGTGAATGTGTATCTCCGTGCCCAGAGAGTCCATCGCTGGGCCTATGTAGAGACTGTAGCGGTCCGGTCTCAGATGTATGATCTCGTCCATCTTGTAAAAAAATGGTTACAGCCGGAGCTGTTGTCCGCAGCACAGATGGTGGAAAGAGTGGTACTGGACAAGTTTGTGCGGGCCTTGCCCCCATCCATACAGCAGTGGGTGGGACATGGGGACCCTGTCGATGCCAACCAGCTGGTCGGTTTGGTGGAACGTTATGAGGCCACCCAGAACTTGTTAAAAGTTTCTTCCCCAGCCCATGTGCTCCCCAAATCCCGCAAGGTCACCGACCCTGAGAAATACAAGACTCTGACACGCACCCCCACCCCTGCAGGCCCTCAGGCAAGGAAGCTAGAGACTATTGTGTGCTGGAGGTGTCAAGAGCGAGGACACATTGCTGCAAACTGCCCTATCACCACCGATCCTATGGACTGCAGTGTGGCCCGGCGTGTCTCCCTCTATGCCTTCCCGGTATATACCGCTGCTTCCCCAGAGCCTGCACCTATCTCTCCCATGTGTCAGGTTACGGTGGCGGGATGTCCTGCAGCTGCCCTCTTGGACTCGGGAAGCCTTATCACCCTGGTGCATGCCACCTTGGCTGGGTCTGCATCCTACACGGGACGTAATGTGGGGGTCTTATGCATTCATGGGGATTTGAAAGAGTACCCTACCGCCATAATCACTATCCAAACCCCGAAGGGAGAGTGTCGTCATGAGGTGGGAGTGTTAGAGTCCCTGCCGTATGGACTGATCCTTGGGAGAGACTTTCCTCTATTCTGGACTCTGTTACCGGGAAACCCGGGGTTAAGGGGTAAACAAGTCCAGAATGTCACGGACCCTGAGCCTGAACCTCGTGATCCCGACTCAGGGGTGCCAGCCGTGGGAGTAACAATGTCCCCTCTAGAGGTATTAGCGGGTGAAGCCGACGAGCTCGGGTCAGTACCTGAGTTCGCAGAGTTGGGAATTCCCCGTGACAATTTTGGTACTGCACAGCTCCAAGACCCGACGTTAAATAGGGCAAGGGAAAACGTTATTTGTATTAATGGGGTGTTTCAGTACCCAGGAGCAGACCAGGTGTTTCCCCACATGGCTGTCAACCAGGATCTGTTATACAGGGTTGACAGAGTGCGGGGTGAGACCTTGGAACAGCTGGTGGTTCCGCAGCCTTATCGCCCGACGGTGCTCGACTTGGCACATAGGCATGTGCTGGGCGGACACCTCGGCCATAAAAAGACTCTGGAACGAATTCTGCAGCGTTTTTACTGGCCGGGAGTGTTTCGGGAGGTACAGCGGTATTGCGAATCATGCCCCGAGTGTCAGCAATCCGCTCCTATGCCGCACTTCCGTAGTCCCTTGGTACCCCTGCCCATTATAGATGTACCATTTGAAAGGGTCGCCATGGATCTGGTGGGTCCTCTGGTCAAGTCTGCCCGAGGGCATCAGCATATCCTGGTAATCATGGATTACGCTACCAGGTATCCAGAGGCAATTCCACTGCGGCACACCTCGGCGAAATTGATAGCCAAAGAGCTACTCGCCGTGTTCTGCCGGGTAGGAATCCCTAAAGAAATACTTACGGACCAGGGGACGCCGTTCATGTCCAAGGTTACCAAGGAGCTATGTAAACTGTTCCGGGTAAAGCAGTTGCGCACCTCGGTCTACCATCCGCAGACAGATGGCTTAGTTGAAAGATTCAACAAAACCCTAAAGAGCATGCTGAAAAAGGTGGTATCCAGGGATGGGAAGGACTGGGATTGTCTTCTACCATACCTGATGTTCGCGATTCGGGAGGTACCACAGGCCTCAACAGGTTTTTCTCCGTTCGAACTCGTGTATGGTAGACATCCCCGGGGCCTGCTCGACATTGCCAAAGAGGGATGGGAGCAGGAACCCACCCCTCACAAAAGTGTAGTAGAGCACATCGCGACCATGCAGGACCGGATGGCAGTGGTGATGCCAATAGTGAAAGAGCACTTAGAGGAAGCCCAAAGAGCTCAAAGCCGGGTATATAATAGATCCGCTAAGGTCAGAACTTTTAACCCGGGAGACAGAGTCCTGGTACTAGTGCCTACTGTGGAGAGTAAATTCTTGGCGAAGTGGCAAGGGCCCTACGAAATCCTAGAAAGAGTTGGGGAGGTCAACTACAAGGTGTATCAGCCGGGTCGGAGAAAGACCGAGCAGATATACCATGTCAATCTGCTAAAAGCCTGGAAAGACAGAGAGGGTCTGGGTACAGAAGGGTCTCCAGCTGACCGTCCTCCTGCACTGACTTTACAGGCCAAGGTGGTGCCTGAGGGGGCAGTGGCAGAAGTGACGATAGCCGAAACCCTCACGAAAAACCAGCAGCAAGAGTCTCGTGAGTTTGTGGCCAGGAATACGGATGTATTTTCAAAGCTGCCAGGGCGTACCTCGTTGATTACACACGACATTGTCACCGAGCCCCAGGTAAAAGTTCGGATGAGGCCCTACCGAGTACCTGAGGCACGGCGAAAGGCCATTTCAAAGGAGGTTCGTCAAATGCTGGAGTTAGGGGTTATTGAGGAGTCGAAAAGTGAATGGGCTAGTCCCATTGTGCTTATTCCCAAACCCGATGGGACGATACGGTTTTGCAACGACTTCCGGAAGCTGAACGAGGTCTCTAAATTTGACGCTTATCCAATGCCACGAGTAGACGAGCTCATTGAAAGACTCGGGAAAGCCCGGTACTTCTCCACACTCGATCTAACTAAGGGATACTGGCAAGTACCCCTTACGGATAGCGCCAAAGAGAAGACCGCGTTCATCACCCCGGAGGGTCTGTTTCACTACCTGGTGTTGCCATTTGGCTTACATGGGGCTCCAGCCACGTTCCAAAGATTAATGGACATCGTGTTGAAGCCTCATCAAAGGTACGCCTCGGCCTATCTGGATGACGTCATCATTTTCAGCAGCGACTGGGAGAGCCACTTGGCCAAGGTACAGGCTGTGGTGGACTCTCTCCGGGCAGCGGGGCTGACTGCCAACCCCAAAAAGTGTGCTCTGGGAATGGAGGAGGCACGCTATTTGGGGTATGTGATAGGGCGAGGTATGATTAAGCCGCAGGTCAACAAGGTCGAAGCCATCCAGAGTTGGCCCCAACCAAGGACAGTAAAGCAGGTGAGAGCCTTTCTGGGAATTGTGGGATACTACAGGAGGTTCATCCCCAATTTTGCCACCCTCTCAGCCCCATTGACAGACCTTCTGAAAGGAAGACGGCCCGTTATGGTAAAGTGGAACCCCCAGGCCGAGCATGCCTTTCTGGTCTTGAAGACGGTGTTATGCGGGTCTCCCATCCTTGTCACACCTGACTTCACCCAAACCTTCATCGTTCAGACAGATGCATCAGAAGTAGGGCTAGGTGCAGTCCTTTCTCAGGAGGTGAATGGGGAAGAACACCCCGTTAACTACCTGAGCCGCAAGCTCACGCCTGCAGAGAAAAATTACAGTGTGGTCGAGAGAGAGTGCCTAGCCATCAAATGGGCCTTGGAAGCGTTGAGGTATTACCTGCTGGGGCGACGGTTTCGGTTGGTGACTGACCACTCCCCACTCACGTGGATGAGCCAGTCAAGAGAGAGGAATGCGCGAGTCACCAGGTGGTTCTTGTCGCTCCAGAACTTTAACTTCACGGTGGAACACAGAGCCGGGAGGCTGCAGGGCAATGCCGATGCCTCGTCCCGGACTCACTGTTTGGTGGCAGGAGTTCAACCCCCCAGGGTTGAACTGAGGGGGGGGGGGGTGTGAGTAGCAAGGGGAATGGTAGTAGAGGGACGCTATGTTTCCCCAAGGATGGTGAGCTACTGCATGTATGGGACAGGAGATGCTTACATGAGCATAGGTGAGGTAGGTGTGGCCCCCGTTACTGAGAACGGTGGCTGTTGGTAAAGCCTGTTATGGGACCTCATCTATGAGGAATGGGGGAAGGTGTTTGGGCGGGCCTCCATTCCTCATCTCCCGCCCCAGGCTTTTGAAGTAGCTGGGAGGGAAAGACAGGTGAGAAAGGTTAGGCCAGAAGAGACGGCTGTGAAGGTGTTGTGAGAGGAGATCAGACTGGAGAGGAGTTCAGTCTGGGGAAAAAGTAGCCTGTGAGAGCACAGAGAGCGTGTACCAGACCCCAAGGTGGGGTAGGACCCCTAGGCGAGCTCCAGGAGGAGCAGGTTTAGGGCCGACGCTATTATCCTGATGTAAGGACTGTTTTTTTGTTTGTTTTGCCATTGTGTGAAATAAACCACACTTGTTTTTGGACTGAGCCTGAGTGTCACTGCCTTACTTGCTGCTGCTATAGAGACTGATCCCTACACTACCTATATAAGGACCCCTGGTTGTGGGCACCTACACTACAAAAAGCGCCTCTTGAACAACGTGTCCTATTGTAACCAATCAAATAACAGCGACGTGTCACACGGCCAGTTCTCCTGAACTCTGATTGGTAATGAGAGGTAACCAAAAAGACCAGTTAGGTTGTTGCATTCATTTTCAAGTCTTGGACAGATGAAAACCTGAATCTGAATGTTTTCTATGGAAATGCCTCCACTTTTCACCTACAGTTGTTTTCATAAATCCCCCCCCCTTGTTACTACTTAAGAGGGGTTCTTCCACCTCATAAAGTTATGCTCAGGATGTGTCATAAATGTTTAGTGGATACTTGTCACACCAATGAAACCACCATTGATTTGATGGATCCTGTCACGTGCGGCTTTACAAGGACAAGTTGGTCGGACTTCCCATACAAGTGAATGGAAATATAACCAATCTCTCCACTGACAGTGACACATATCAGTTCCCAAGATGGATGCCGGATCCACTGAAGGGACCATCATATCCTGATAAAATGTCACAAATGTACAAGATGGGAATACCGCTTTAAACAGAAGCTGTCAGCCAGTCAAACATGTCCGTTTTATTCCTTTTCTATGAAATAATTCTACAGTATCTTTACGGAGAACTCTGCATTGTGCCATTCTTCTGTTATTCATCCTAGAAATGTATGAATGAACTGAAAACTGATTGTTCCTGTTACTCCTGTCAGCGGGCATGTCCATCTGACAAGTCAGGTACTGTCAGCATTGATTGGACGATGTTGACACATGCCTGACTAACAAGAGGAGTGCTGACACTTTAGGATGCTTTCACATCAGCAATTTTTGACCTGCGCTGCAGATCCATCAGGTTTGACACATCTGCCACATAATGGATCACTTGCGGCAAGTCTGTGTTCCGCCCAGTTAATTCCACATCGGACTTGCGGACATGTGCGACACTTACAGTTTTGACAGATCCGGCAAGTCCGGCAATTGCAGCAACAGGAAAGAAAATCAATACTAGAGCGGTTTTATTCCGTTGCCGCAAGTGCTGGATTTGCAGGATCACAGCAAACCCGCAAGTGCCGCACATGACTGCAAGTCCCATGTGGAGTTAACTGGGATGAACGCAGGCTCGCTGCAAGTGATCTGATATGTGGCAGATGTGACAAACCTGTGAAGAGTTCTAAGACAAAATACTACAGTATCATTATATTATAGGAAATTCAATGTTTCAGTAGATTGTAAGAGCTAAGGCTTTCTCTATACTTGATCACAAAGCAGAGTTGAGATGTCATCCTTAAAGGTCCTGTCCAACAATAAAATAAAAATATGTCTACATTCATTAAGATATAGCGCCACCCGTGACATTAGATTGTGCACATTACTGCAGCTCAGCTATATTAATTTCAATGGGGATGAATTGTAATACCAGCCGCAACCCATGATCCGGGGTGACGCTGTTTCTGAAAGAAAGCAACCATGTGTTTGCCAATCCTGGACAACATCTTTAATATAAAAATTAAAAAACAAACAAACACAATGGTAAAAAAAAAAATATATAATAAAATAGATAATCATAATAATAGGATATGATAAAAATACTGGTATTGTGATTTTTCTACCTTCTACGTCATCCTTGAATAGCTCTTCTGTTCCGAACTTCAAGATATCATCCAGTTCCTGCTTTGACATGGAGCCGGACTTAGAGCCGAGACCTGGCCTTACTACCAGATGGGTCAGCATCATTTTTCTCTTTGCCACCTGGGTAATCCTTTCTTCTACGGATGCTCTGGTGACGAACCGATAGATCATGACTTTTCTATTCTGCCCAATTCTATGAGCGCGGCTGAATGCCTAAGGAGAAATACTCTTATTTAGCTGGGGGAACATGTTTCCTATATGTCCTAAGTACTGTATGGCGGACCTACATGGCAGCACATGGAGATACTATGGCTACATAATACAGAACTACGGACACCTATGTGCTACCATAGAGCTTTTCCATGTCCATCAGTGTAGTGTTGTGAATTCAAGTATTTTATATGAGAAGGCATAAATGGGTATATTTATTAATACTGGGGCACTACACAATCCCTCCGAGTGGGCGTCTCACCAGATGAGTCTTGTTACACTAAAAATAACACAAGAATGGTGCTTTTCAGATCATTTAGATACTAGTTGCTCTCACGGCTAGTCTAAATCTACATCCACTTTTCTGGCCACACTTCTGGATCAGTGGAGCTTCATACATATGGAGGCCAGCTTCAACACAACATTTCTTTTTACATTTTCATTAATAAACCATCTCCTGGGTCATCACCCTTCCATATAATAAATAATGATTAATTAACCTGAATATCATTGTGTGGGTTCCAGTCTGAATCATAAATAATGACAGTGTCGGCCGTAGCTAAGTTTATCCCCAGTCCTCCAGCTCGGGTAGACAATAGAAAACAAAACTGCTGAGCACCAGGAGCTAAGAAACAGAAAAGGTAGAGATAAAGCTTAGTTAACAATAAATAGAAAATACATTTTTTTAGGGAAGAAAGCAGGTACAAGGACTATTTAATTTTTTTTACTATGGGCCCAAGAACTGATAGGCAGGTAATTGTTAACTCCCTGCCTCCTCTGCTCAGCACAAGCTCATAGCGGTCATGGACCTTTCCTGCAGGCAATTCTGCTGCTCCACGTCAACAGAGCAGCTCTTTTCTTTGCTGTGTTGGCGGGACATTGATGCTGATGTCATGCAGATTGACAGTAGGTTCCCTGCAGATAGGCAGCCGGGAGCACAATGTCAATCAGCAAGACATTGGAATTAATACCCTGCTAACAAAGCGGAAGAGAAGATGCTGCTCAATCAATGGGATGGCTACAGAAGCCACAAAATCGCCAGCAGGAGCGCTTTGTTGCCACTCTGTGCTGGCAGAGATGACCACCAGGAAGAACAAGCAGGTAGGTGGCAACAACCTGCCTGTTAGGGTAATTTCATATTGCGTTCTAGCACACGCTTAGTGGTCCCATCAGGGCTTACATCTGAACCCCCTGAAAAAGGGGTTCCAGATATATGTGACGACGAGGTCATTGCCTATAATGGTGCAGACGGAGACACCTTGTGCTCTATTGTGGACCATTTTCCAAAGTATATGTTTACTGTAGACACCCAGATGCAGTGTACTACATCAGGGTGTCCACTTGCAGCAAACATATATTCCTGAAAAGTGTGCACGACAGAGAATACGTTGACTCCTTCTGTACCATTAGTCAGAGCATAAGTCCAAATCCCACTTTGTAGGGCATTCGGACATAAGCCCTATCAGGACCACTCATCGTGTGGTAGAACGCAATTTGAAAGTACCCTCAGCTCTTAGGCCTATAGAAAAAAAAAAAAAAAAATATTCCCGGATAACCCTTTAAGTTAGATATTAACCTCAGTTGTAACTTTTGCACATGGGGCCTTTTCTCTATTGCCGAGACCAAATGTTTTAGAATTTTATTGAAAGTAGCAGTGGAGATGTTGTTGGGCACTGCCTGATAAAAGGCATGAGACTAAGCAGATTACATAAAAGCCACAAACAACATTAAGATTAGGCTACACTTATTTATATTGATTTTTATGTGAGAGTAGCAGCCATTTCTTCTTACCACTGACCTAGTGTGAACTCTTCCGGCTGCTACACTTGTCTTCGTGTTTGGAAAACAACATTTTTCATGTTGCTCATCCTCAGACACCGCCAATGGAAATGTATGTGCTGCTCTTCACATGTAAAGTCCAACAAGTTGTTGAAATTCTACCATCTATTCTATTAGACCATAGCAGGAATTATTGTCCGGGCAGCAATATATAGACATCTAACTGGGCGAAGGCAGGAATGTGCTGAAAGCAGTTTATTTAGGCAACATCGCTTATCCTATAGTCTGAGTGCCAGCCTCAGATTCAACTACCAACTGCCGAGCTAAACCGAACCTGTCAGCTAGTTTATGCCCCCAAACCTATCACTACCTGTCCCTGCAGCTTCCTACTACATCCCTGATTATCCCTGCCTGACCTAAAGGGTACTTCACACTAAGCGAGATCGCTAGAGAGATCACTGATACGTCACAGGTTTTGTGACGCAACAGCGACCTCGCCAGCGATCTCGCTATGTGTGACAAGTATCAGCGACCGGGCCCCTGCTGCGAGATCGCCGATCGTGTTGGAATGGCCTGGAGCATTGTTTGATTGTCGGGCTCCCACTGGGCAGCATGCATCGGTGTGTTTGACAGGGACAACGACCAACGATCTCAATACTACAGGTCTGAGTGACAGGGTCCCAACGACCATCGTATCGTTGCTGTGTCGCTGGTGAGATGTGACTGTTTGACATCTCACCAGCGACCCCATAGCGATGCTCCAGTGATCCTTACCAGGTCGTATCATTGTCGGATCGCTGGAGCATCGCGAAGTGTAACAGGGCCCTAAATGTGTAGTATAATGGTTGAACAAACACTTTTTATAACTTACATTTCCCCCCCATCGTCTAGACATGTGGGTGTTCTCTAAGACTAAGGGCCCTTTCACATCAGCGTTTTTTTTTAAATCGCGGCAGATGCGGTGAAAAAACCGCATCTGCCGCGATTACCGCATACCGGCTGCACTTGCGGCGCGGTTGCGGTTTTTGCCATGCAAAGTATAGGCGGACTTGCGGCAGGTGCGGCAAGTGCGGTTTTGCCCTTGCGGCAGGTGCGGCCGCGAAAAAAACCGCGGCTGACCGCGTTTTTTTTCGCGGGCCCGCACCTGCCGCAAGTGCAAAACCGCACTTGCCGCACCTGCCGCAAGTCCGCCTATACTTTGCATGGCAAAAACCGCAACCGCGCCGCAAGTGCAGCCGGTATGCGGTAATCGCGGCAGATGCGGTTTTTTCACCGCATCTGCCGCGATTTCAAAAAAACGCTGATGTGAAAGGGCCCTAAGTTCACATAGTGCATTTTTGCTGCGGATTTCGGGTCAGGTTTTGCCTTGGTTTTATGTAAATCTATGCTAATCCTTTCCTGCGTTTTTCTTTCCCAGCAAAACCTATGTGATTCTGGGATTAGCTGTCCAAACACATTGTTTTTTTTTTCTCTGCAAAAAGTGTCAACGTCTCAAGCTTTGCTGCAGGTTTGAATGAATGAGCATGTACGGTAAATTCTTTTTCTGCATTTTTGCAGTGTTCTAGGGGGAAAAATGCAGAAAAAAACACAGCAACAAAATCAGCAGCAAAAACTTGCAAAAAATGCACCAAATCCATGAGAAATCTGCAGGCAAAATGCAGTAAACCTGTGAAAAATTCAGGAGAAGCTGGAAACACTTCAGGTTTTGCTGCGGATTTGCAAAACTAAAAACCAATGTCTCTGGACATAGCCTAAGGGTGCATGTCTCCCAACTCTCCCTTGTTATCACACCCCGGGGGTACATGATAACCTAATTCCATTGCGTGATCCCAGAGTTTGAAATGCTTCCTGGTATGACGCTTTGGCGCGTCATTTTCGGTCTTGTGCAGTGTGGGGTGTATTTGGTGTACTGGCCATCTCCAGAACATGTGCAGTGCGCATTCTGAAGTCGGCGAGTACACCCAACCCACAATGCATGGTACCGAAAAAGAAGCGACTGTGCATCATCATATCAGGAAGCAGCCCACAGATTTCAAACTCCACGAGAGAATTAGGTTATCACGCCCACGGGGCGTGATATCAACGGAGTGAGGGGAGCCATACACTCTTAGAGAACGCCCACACATCTAGACGATGGGAGGAAAATGTAGGTTATAAAAAGCATTTTTTCAACCATTATACTACACATTTACGTCAGACAGGGATGCTTAGGGATGTAGTAGGAAGCTGCAGGGACAGGTAGGGATAGTTTTGGAGGCATAAACTAGCTCACAGGTTCCCTCTAAGGTCTCACCACTCAATCAGTTATATATTTCTTTCCATCTATTATATACTCACCATGTCCAGTCTGTCCTCAATTTCTGCGGTCAGGGTGTCCACCTATCCTCCAATTGGTCAGAGGAAAGAACAAGTTTCAGTTGCCATATTTGGACACCCAAGTGATGGGTGTCCAAATATGGAGACAGCTGGTCCTATGGGATCACCAGCAATAGTGATGCGCGATGCAACCTGCAAATGCCCCCTCTCCCTCCACGAACCTGTCGCCGCAGCCCACCGCCACTGCAACCTGCCCGTTACACATACCCCATAATAAGATCCTACAGTACCTGTGATGATGTCATGGTCACGGGCAAAGCCAGGTGTACGTAACTGATCACATGACTGCGACATCCCCACATGTCCTTTAGCTACCCCAGACTTCACAGCAAGGTATGTGCCACCCACCCATAGCCTGTGTCCCCACCCAGCATATGTGCCCCCCAGGAGCCTGTGCCCCAAACCCAGCCTATGAGCCCCCAAGCAGCCGGTGCCTTAACCCCAGCCTATGTTCCCCCACCCCAGTCTATGTGCTCCCCAGCAGCCTATGTCCATACCCCTCCAGCCTATGTGCTTCCCAGAAGCCTGTGCCCCAACCCCAGCCTATATGTCCCCACCCCAGCCTACGTTTTCCCAGCAGCCTGTGCCCCCCCCCAGCCTTTGTTCCCCCCATCAGCATATGCCCCCATCCCAGTCTATGTGCCGCCACCCCAACCTATCTGCCCCCACCCCGCAGCCTATGTGCCCCCACCCCCGTAGCCTGTGCCTCCATCCCAGTCTATGTGCCCCCAGCAGCCTGTGCCCCCACCCCAGCCTATGTGCCCCCACCCCAGCAGCCTATGTGCCCAAACCAGCCTATGTGCCCTCTAGCAGACTATGCCCCCACCCCAGCCTTTGTGCCTCCAGCAGCCTGTGCCCTCATCAAAGCCTATGTGACGCAACCCCAGCCTATCTGCCCCCCAGTAGTCTATGCCCCCAACCCAGCCTTTGTGCCCCCCAGCAGTCTGTGCCCCATCCTAGCCTATGTGTCGCCACCCCAGCCTATCTGCCCCCACCCCATGTGCCCCCAGCAGCCTGTCCCTACCCCAGCCTGTATCCACACCCTAACAGCTTATGTGCCCCCCTGCAGCCTGTGTCCAAACCCCAGCAGCCTATGTGACCCCCAGCAGCCTGTGCCCCCAACCTAGCCTATCTGACTCCAAGCAGCCTGTGCCCCCACCCCGACCTATGCCCCCAACCCAGCGTATATACCCCCACCCCAGTCTATGTGCCCCTCAACACCCTGTCCTCCCACCCAGCCTATGTGCCCATCAGCTGCCTGTGCCCCAAACTCAGCCTATGTGCCCCTTTTACCACAGGTGGAGGGGCGAGCACACAGCGGGAAGACAGATCAAACAAGAGAGCATGCGGGGAGAATACAGCTCAGGGGGCGAGAGAGACAGCACACAGGGGGCGAAAAACAGCACATAGGGGGGGGAGAGACAACACACAGGGGGAGAGAGACTGCAGACAGGAAGACAACTCAAAAAAGAGAGCACACAAGAGGAGAAGACAGCACACAGAGGGAAGAGACAGCACACAGGAGGAGAGAGACAGCACACAGAGGGGAAGAGACAGCACACAGGAGGAGAGAGACAGCACACAGGGGGAGAGAGACAGCACACATTGGGAGAAAGACAGCACACAGGAAGACAACTCAAAGGAGAGAACACTGAGGGGAGAAGACAGCACAAGGGGTGGGAAGATGCCCGCCACCCCCAGCCCTCATCGTGACATCACTGCACTCCCGATGCAATAGCAGTGGGTCTCCATCTAGTATATACATATATAATGCATTGACTTGATCTGAGTAACAAGTAGTACCATTAAACCTGTCAATTGCCTCCTGCCGCAGTCCTCCTGTAATTCCTCCGTCTATTCGTTCATACTTATAGCCTTCGTATTCAAGAAAGTCTTCAAGTAAATCCAGCATTTTAGTCATCTGTAAAAGTAAAACACGTTAGTGTACATATATATATACAGAGTTATATCATCTTCACCTTCAGGATGGCCGTATTTATTCTTACTAAGGTCTCGTTCACATAACCATATAATACAATCATTCAGAGTTTCCTTGAAGAACAGTGTAAAGATTTTGTTCTCACTCGTCATCCATGTGCCGTCTGTTTTTTACAGCAGAAATCATTACTAATCTACAGGAGCGTTTAAAGTTTCCTATGTTACAGAATTGTGTTGTATCCATAAAAATTAGATTCTATACTGTGGCATGAGATTTTTTGTCACACTTCTAGACTTGAACGGGTGAGCCTCATCTGATTTCCATAGAAAAATCACTGTGCATGCTGCAATTTTATTTACACACAAAATTCATGAAAAAATGAAAGTAAAAGAAAAAAAATGAGCATATACCCCACAGAAAGTAAGTAACTATATACGTATACAGTACACAATACACATAATACATGTAAATAACATAGGGCACTTGGTAAATGAAATTTTGATTTAAATAAAAGCCATCCCATCCCAAGATGTACGCAGTCAGGACGGTGCTCGCCTGTTATATTAAAGGTTTGCTGACACAAGATACAGTATATTAGATACACGCATGGACGTCTCGACTGGATTCACCTTAACAATGTGCGATGACTTTTATGCTTTCTTTTCTTATTAAAAGTAGTCATAAAGATGTGAAACCGGGCACTGACCTGTATTCAATCCTTCACTTAATAAGATGGTGTCCAGGCACACGTTGCTCAGCCCCAGCTGTATAGATTGTGATTCATAGGAAAGGAAGATGGCGGCACTCGTGTTTCCTGGTTGCAAACCGACTTTATTAATCCACGTGTATTACATCCAGGGTGCAGGGATGGAGGTGCTGAAGCGACGGTCACCATTTCGCAGGTAAATTCCGCTTCTACGGGCTCTCAGAGCCCGTAGAAGCGGAAGTTACCCACAAAACGGTGACCATCGCTTCAGCACCTCCCTCCCTGCACCCCTGGATGTAATACACGTGGATTAATAAAGTCGGTTTGCAACCAGGAAACACGAGTGCCGCCATCTTCCTTTCCTATGGATCATTTTCTTATTAAACTTGAATTAGCTAAGGACGGCTTCACACCATGGTTTTCGGCTGTCAGGTTCTATCCGGTGTTTTGCAGGATGCACCGGACAGAACCTGACAGCACTGGGCGAGCACAAACTGTGGGCAAATATGCCCTCCGATCCTGTTTTTAGCAGGATTCGTTTGTGCTCGTCTCTGATGCTCTCCGCGGGGCTGAAATTTCAACCTGCGTGTACAGTGCTGCTGTCCGCGGTGCTAAGCGTTCAGCCAGTGAGAACAGTGAAGCTCTCCATGGTGCTGAATATTTAGCGATGGCTCTGAAATGCTGCTGCTGTCCATGGTGCTGAATGAGCGCGGCAGCATTTCAGAGCCAACACTGTTCTATAATGGCATCCGGGAAATTATCCGGCTTATTTGCCAGATCCGGGGCGATCTGGCGCCCATAGATTCCCATGTTATAGGTGTCGGATCGCCCCAGATACGGGAGGATCCAGTTTTGTTCGTCTTTTTGCACAGGACACAAAAAATGATGCACACTCCGATTTTGTGTCCAGTGCATAAACGAACACAACAGGATCCGGACGAAAAAGCACAAAACCGGAGGCCAAATAAGACCAATCTGGCACCAAAGGGACACATGAGGGCAAAACCAGATCAGGTTCTGTCCAGTTCAAACCGGACAAAACCTGAAACCACAAAACCACGGCCTAAGTAAAATGCGCGCAAAAAAAGCCCACTGCCAAATACGCAGTAAAATACGGCGTGTGTGAACGTAGCCTTTGAAACGGCTGCATTTTGTGAGGATCCATTTTTGGTGCAAAAACTGCGCCAAGAACGGATCCTCACAAAGAGCAGCATTCTGTGTGTGAACACCGCTGTGCTTTTCACCTGCGTTTTAATCATTTCTCCGCGCTTCCCCGGTCACCACTGGTGAGCTCTCCTCTTCCCCGGAGGCCTCAGAGAGCGCGCCCTCTAGGACTCTGCAGCCTGCCATATGACCAGGTGACATTGCTCGGTCACATGGTGCTATCCAAGGTTCTCCACAGGTCCTATGGCATCAGGATGAAGGGAAATCACCGAGGGAGCACGGCGAAAAAAATGCCAAAGAACTGACATGTCATTTCTTTTTACGAGTCCGCTTTTCAGCCCAAAGGCGGATCGTAAAAAGCGCAGCTTGTGAATGCCAAACAGTGAAATGCACTGACTTGGCTGGGACAGCTAACATCAATGCATTTCACTGCATTCCACTGCAATAGCGGATTCGCAATTAGCAGATCAATAGCGCAGCAATTATGCAGTGTGTGAACGTAGCCTTAGAGCATGTTTACACTGACCACCAGACAGACCGTCCCAAAGTGGGTACACTTTGACATGGTGGGATGGCTTTGTACCTTTTTGCAAAAACATATGTACTAAGTACCCTGTGTTATTATATCACTTGCTTTTATATATATATTATTATATATTTATATTTTTTATTTTTATTTATTTATAGAAAGGTATTTTCACATGTTTTGTGTATAGGCATTTATCTACCGTATAAACCGTAGCTTCCCTGGGACAAGTAACTGAACAGGTGGGGCCCCTGTCCTGCTCTGCAGAATTGCAAAACTGCTGAAAATGAACAGATCCATGCAAATGCAAAGAGTTCAAAAACAGATCCAATATCCAATAAAAACTACTAATCCATAAATCAGAGCAATTGTAACACCCCTAACACATTTCCCCCATACCAGGGCAATACAGACAGGCAAACACACTCTTGACGTGATAGAAGGGGTGCATCAGCAGCGCTCATTGCCTTACGTATTTGCTGCTACTAGTTATACAGTATTGATCTTCAGTTATATCTTCTGTCTTAATTAATTTTATGCCGCTTTGGAATTTGATGAATTTAATGACTCCCAAGACATACTGATAGGGAATATAGCTTGTGAGCCCCAATGGGCTTATCAAATCTGTAAAGAGCTGTCGAATTAATGGCCCTCTATAAGCGAGTAAAATAAATATATCTATATAAAGAATACTCTTTGTTATATTTTTGTATAATGTACTTAATTATAGCAATATTACATCATCATCTGCCCCATAAAAGCCTTCTCATTTAAAGGCTATAAAAGCAGGTTTTTGCTATTTATTCTGAGTGCAGCATTATGTAGAGACAAAGGCGCTGATTCCAGTGATGTGTCACTTACTAGGATGTTTGTTGTAGTTACAATAAAATCAGTGTTCAATCAGCAAGAGATTACCAATAGAAGACAAGTTTCCTTGTGTCATGTAGTCTCCTGCTCTATGTAACCCCATCCTGTCCCGATTGGCAACTTTCTGCCTATGCACAGTGTACACTGAAACCTGTCAATCAGTGGTGTGAGCTGGGATTCTGTCTATAGATTTTGGCTACCTAATTTGAGAGCCACATTACACAGAGGCAGAGATCCTGATTCCAGCGATGTGTAACTTACTAGGCTGCTTGCATAGTTTTATCAGCACAAGGTTATTGCTATAGGACCAGTAAACCCATCACTAGGTAGTCCAACCCTGCCCCCACCACTGATTAACAGCTTTCTGCCTATGCAGTGTACACAAAAAGCTTACAATCAGTGGTGTGGGTGGGGTTACACAGAGTTCATTACTAAGACAACTGGTAGATTTGCAGCAGATAAAACAAGGATTTTATCAATACTATATCAACCAACCCAGTAAGTGACACATCCCTGGAATCAGGGTCTCTATCCCTACATCATGCATTTCTCAGACTACATAGAAAAAAACTATTAAAAGATTGCATTTAACAAGCAAGAGAACAATAGATTGATGGAAAAATCTGACAATTCAACAATTCGTCTTTGCATTAGGTCTAAAATACATGTCCACCTACCCATTTTACACTTTAAAGGTATTGGGAAAGTCAGTTTATTTCACAATGCAGATCAGTGAGTGATCAGTATCACACATCATCAAATCATCCTACCATGACTGCATAAAAATGAAATACCTGAGAAAAAATCAGAACTCTGTGTCCTTCGTCTTTTAACTTTTTCAACATCTTCTGTAGCAGCATCAATTTTCCAGAGGATTTAACTAAAGAACTGCCATCGTAAGATCCATTCGGCAAGACTGGGGCCTCCTGAATAAAAATACAAACAGTATAGTGTAGGGGAGTGGAGGGCTCCTATTCATTTAGGCAGACTAGATAGCTTAGATGATGTTGGAAGGTGGAATAGACAACTTACAGGTCTATGGCCCCAATGTTTACTCTGGTCTTGATGAGAGGACCTGCTGGAGTCAGATTCTTCTCCTTCATTAGGAGGAGCATGTCTTTTAAATCAGGAGTGTCTGAGAAGTGTCATGGACTGGAGTAAGATTTCTGGCTTTAGGGACATCACAGTCCGTCATGAATCAGATGAGCTGTGGGTCAGGTCTCCGCTGTGCACCTGCCCTGCACATTTTGGCAGAACTGAGCAAAATTGGCATGAAAATGGCCAATGTCACACATTTTTGCACAACTCTGTCTTGCACAAATTTTTTGCAAATTTAAAAATTCTGTCATTATTGCGTTGATGAATTGGGGCCATAGACAAAAGAAGCATACACATTTAAGCAATGATCAAAGGCACCTATACCAAAGGGCATAACCATGGATGAACCATGTGTTAAGCACCCAAGCCGAATATTACTGCACATAAGGTCAGCCGGATGATACCCATCTTATTCACAAATCCCAAAAAGCATCCTATGACAAATAACCTATTTGCTCAATACTATGGCATAACACTATATTTAGTCCCATATGTTCATTTACATATTACATGATGAGCTTTAATTGGTTATTCTTCGTTGCCGGTCAATAATGATGCTGTGCGTTAAGCCAAAAAACGTGGTTTATTAATTCAACATGTTTGGAAGCTGCCTGGCTTCTTCATCAGGAAAAAGAAAATCTAGTTTTTCTTTTCACTGATGAAGCGAGGCAGCTTTGAAATGCATTGAATTCATCAATCACGTTTTTTGGCTTAATGCATAGCATCATTATTGACCCGGCAGCAACGAATAACCACTAATCGTCTTTTTCTCCTACTTATCAGCTCTTTCAGCCTCTGGATCAGCAGCAGCGGTCATTAACATGCCTTATTTCTTCCACCGAGGTGATCACACATGATCATTTATATTTCTTTTTTTTTCTTTGATAAAACCCATTGTGCTGTTTGTCCTTCCTAGCAATGATGAGTTAGAATGCAACTATGCAAAGATAGGGGTCGTCTGCGCAATTTCTAAGAGCATATGGATATTACAAACTTATAAGGTTCACTATAGATTCTGCAGGGATATTTTCTGTCCCTGGTCTCTGCTATTTGCTCCTCATTAGTGCTTCCTATATCATACCCCTCTGTACGGAGACATCATACAAAGCCTCTGCAGTCCCGGCCTTCAGTATTGGGGTAATCGATCATACTGTGTGTACAGATTATCCAGCCATTGCAGCTATAGCACGCAGCGTCTGCATCAGGCGGGGAGCTGAGCTCACTGGTAATGGAATATGACGAATGACCCTTCAATACCTGAGGCTTTGGTGCAGTGCAGCAATAATTAATTACAAGTCACCACATCCCCACACTGAGACCTGTACTATTAAGAGGACTGCAATATGAATAAGGACAAATGTCAATATATAAGGAATGCGTAATTAACCCTTTATTGCCCATGCTTACTGGAATATGCACATGATATAATGTGCACATAAATGTATCCCTCTAAGGCGGCCGTCACACGCTACGATATCTTGCAAGATATCGCTTGAACGCGCCAGATGAAACATCGCTTGAACGATGTCTCTGCGTGTGACGGCAAGATACGACGAGCGAGAATTGTTCAAATTGCAAGATCGAGATCTGAGCTCCGGACCTCACATCTTGCGATGAACGATTTCACGATCTGCCTCATCGTGGTGTATAACACCATGATGAGCGATCTCCCAGCGGCAGAGCCTATGCTGGGAGATGGTAACTATGGTACACGTCGGGTTACTAAGCGACGCGCGGCGCCTAGTAACCCGATGTGTACCACAGTAACCAGCGAGATCGCGGCTCCAGATCGCTGGTGAGTCTGTCTGTGTGACATCTCACCAGCGATGTGAGCGATATTGTAAGCGATCGCGCGTGCACGTGATCGCTTACAATATCGCTAGCGATATCTTAGCGTGTGACGGCCGCCTTAGGGACATGCACTTGGAATGGGAAAGCTAATAGCATCATTACAAAATACTGGGAAATACCTACATAAGTCCTCAAGGATATGAGACCCCAAAGATACATGTCCGATCTTACCACAGCAGCAACAGGAAAGAGGTACGGGTGGTTGCAGCACTTCTTCAAGTCCATCATGATATTCAGCAAGGAGACTTGGTTTCCACCTCCTTTGGAATTCAAGGCTTCAAAATTTCGGGTTAAAATGAACTTATAATACTTCCTAATTTAAAGACACAAAAAATAAATAAATAAACAAAAACAGCAAAAAACACATAAGTGGAAAAAAAAGTTTTTTTTAACATGGCAATCTATGGAGAATGGATTCTGTAACTGATTGCAGTTTATCTTCCATTTGAAAGTGATCCAATCAGGCTGCTCTCACATCAGCGATTTTTGACAATCACGGCAGATCCGGCAGTTTTGCCACATCTGCCGCATAACGGCTCATTTGCGGCAAGCCCCATTCATTCTCTATAGACTTGCGATCATGTGGAGCACTTGCAGTTTTGCCGGATCCAAGAAATCCAGCACTTGCGACAAAGAAAAAAAACTGCTGCCTGTAAGCAAGCGTTTTTTTTCCTTTGCTGCAAGTGCTGGATCCAGCAAAACCACAAGTGCCGCACATGACCGCAAGTGAGCAGTTACGCAGCACATGTAGCACAACTGCCAAATCTGCCGCGATTGTCAAAAATCACTGATTTGGAAGCAGCCTTAAGGTACCCTCACTTAGGCGAAGGCGCTGGAGATGTCGGCGGCAACTAGCGGGGGAGCGCGCACGTTTTTGCCGCCCCGCCAGCGTCGCCATCCCCCATTTACGAACTGACATGCGGCATCGCCACTGGGGTGTCTCAAAACCCCAGCGGCGATACAGTACAATGGCCTGTCAGGTCGCCGGCGTCCGTTTACATGAAACCAGGCGACCAGTAAATGGCGTCGCCCTCGCCCATTCACATAAGGCGATGTAGGGGCAATATCGGCGCCGATAGGCCACGCCCCTGCATCGCCTAAAAAAATTATCCTTTACAAATGACAGAAAAACAGAGGCTAAATAGAACTCAATTATCCTTTTTTCCATAGACTCCCATGTTAAAAAAAAGAATCCTGCAAAACCAAATTTTTCAAAACAGACAAATAAGTTGTGCTTGCTCAACTTTTTTGCCAATGGATCTCTGCAGGATCCATTCTAACGGATGATTATTAGACATGTGAACATAGCCTAAAGGCTCTGTTACACGGCACGATGTCCCAAGGATCCGACCAACGATCCGACCTGCTCGGGATCGCTGGAACATCGTTTACTGATCGCTGGTGAGGTGTCACACATACAGATATCGCGAATGACGAAGCAACTCTTCAGCAACAGGCGAACGATATTTGCGGTCGTTTGGACGCCTACGTGCTTCAGTTCTGAATAGCCGAAGTTGCAAACGAGATCGTTGGAAAGGTGTCACACACACCGATGCTGCAGGCCCAATAGAAGATGGACGATAAATTTATGATCCAGTCCATTAACCCCTTAGTGACGGAGCCAATTTCCACCTTAATGACCAGACCGTTTTTTGCAATTCTGACCAGTGTCCCTTTATGAGGTTATATCTCCGGAACGCTTTAACGGATCCTAGCGATTCTGAGATTGTTTTTTCGTGACATATTGGGCTTCATGTTAGTATTAAATTTTCGTCGATAATTTTTGTGTTTATTTGTGAAAATATAAAATAATTGGCAAAAAGTTTGAAAATTTGACAATTTTCAAATTTGTAATTTTTATTCTGTTGAACCAGATCTTTATGTGACACAAAAGAGTTAATAAATAACATTTCCCACATGTCTACTTTACATCAGCAACAATTTTGGAAAAAAAAATTTTTTTGGTTAGGACGTTATAAGGGTTCAAAGTTCATCAGTAATTTTTCATTTTTCCAGCAAAATTTACATAACCTTTTTTTTAGTGACCACATCACATTTGAAGTCTCTTTGAGGGGTGTACATGACAGAAAACACCCAATAGTGACACCATTCCAAAAACTGCACCCCTCAAGCTACTCAAAACTACATTCAAGAAAATTATTAACCCTTCAGGTGCTTCACAGGAACTAAAGCAACGTGGAAACAAAAAATGGCCATTTTAATTTTTCCAACAAAAATGTTCTTTTAGCCTCAATTTTTTCATTTTCACATGGGCAACAGGATAGAATGCATCCTAAAATTTGTTGGCCAATTTCTCCTGAGTACACTGATACCTCATATGTGGTCATAAACCACTGTTTGGGCGCACGGCAGGGCTCAGAAGGGAAGGAGCGCAATTTGACTTTTGGAGCTAATTTACCATTCAAAAAGTGAAATGGCACTCCTTCTCTTCTGAACCCTACCGTGCGCCCAAACAGTGGTTTATGACCACATATGGGGTATCGGTGTACTCAGGAGAAATTGGCAAACAAATTTTAGGATGCGTTTTATCCTGTTGCTTATGTGAAAATGAAAAAATTGAAGACAAAAGAAAAGTTTTGCGAAAAAAAAGTACTTTTTCATTTTTACAGATCAATTTGTAAAGCCCCAGAGGGTTCAAAGTGCTCTCTATGCATCTAGATAAGTTCCTTGGGGGGTCTAGTTTCCAAAATGGGGTCACTTGTGGGGAAGCCCCAATGTTTAGGCACACAGGGGCTCTCCATACGCGACATGGTGTCCGCTAACAATTTGAATGGAAAATGAGCTCCAATTGTTAGCGGACACCATGTCACGTATGGAGAGCCCATATGTGCCTAAACATTGCAGCTCCCCCACAAGTGACCCCATTTTGGAAACTAGACCCCCCAAGGAACTTATCTAGATTGGTGGTGAGCACTTTGAACCCCAGGTGCTTCACAAATGAATCCGTAAAAATGAAAAAAGAAAATCTTTGTGGAAAAGAAAGTACTTTTTCATTTTTACGGATCAATTTGTGAAGCACATGGGGGTTCAAAGTGCTCTCTATGCATCTAGATAAGTTCCTTGGGGGGTCTGGTTTCCAAAATGGGGTCACTTGTGGGGGAGCTCCAATGTTTAGACACTCAGGGGCTCTCCATATGCGACATGGTGTCCGCTAACAATTTGAATGGAAAATTAGCTCCAATTGTTAGCGGACACCATGTCACGTATGGAGAGCCCTTGTGTGCCTAAACATTGCAGCTCCCCCACAAGTGACCCCATTTTGGAAACTAGACCCCCCAAGGAACTTATCTAGATTGGTGGTGAGCATTTTGAACCCCCAGGTGCTTCACAAATGAATCCGTAAAAATGAAAAAAAGAAAATTTTTGTGGAAAAGAAAGTACTTTTTCATTTTTACGGATCAATTTGTGAAGCACCTGGGGGTTTAAAGTGCTCTTTATGCATCTAGATAAGTTCCTTGGGGGTCTAGTTTCCAAAATGGGGTCACTTTTGGGGGAGAGCTAATGTTTAGACACACAGGGGCTCGCCATACACGACATGGTATCCACTTACAATTCCAATTCATAGTGGACACCATGTCACGTATGGAGAGCCCATATGTGCCTAAACATTGGAGCTCCCCCACAAGTGACCTCATTTTGGAAACTAGACACCCCAAGGAACATATCTAGATGCATAGTGAGCACTTTGAACCCCCAGGTGCTTCACAAACTGATCCGTAAAAATGAAAAAGTACTTTTTCTTCACAAAAAGTTTCTTTTTTTCCTTTTTACAGACTAATTTGTGAAGCACCTGGGGGTTGAAAGTGCTCACTATGCATCTAGATAAGTTCCTTGGGGGTCTAGTTTCCAAAATGTGGTCACTTGTGGGGGAGCTCCAATGTTTAGTCACACAGGGGCTCTCCATATGCGACATGGTGTCCGCTAACAATTTGAATGGAAAATTAGCTCCAATAGTTAGCGGACACCATGTCGCAGCATATGGGGAGCCCCTATGTGCCTACACATTGGAGTTCCCGCACAAGTCACCCCATTTTGGAAACTAGACACCTCAAGGATTATATCTAGGGGTATAGTGAGCATTTGGAACCTACAGCTACTTCACAGAATTTGATAATGTCATATTGAACATTTTCTTTTTTTCACGCAATTTCTCACTTTTAGAGCATGTGCACAAGACACGGAGACACCGTGTCCTGGTCGTCTCCTCCCCTGCATTTTTTTTTTGTATTTCTTTATTAAATTTAAAAAAAAAACGACGTGGGGCTTCGCCATATTTTTGGTCCAGCCAGGTACAGCAGGCAGCTACGGGCTGCCACCAACCCCTTCTGCCTAGTTTTACCTGGCTGGAAACCAAAAATATAGGGAAGTCCCTTTTTTTTAAATTATTTCATGAAATAATTTAAAAAAAAATGGCGTGGGCTTCGCCATATTTTTGGGCCAGCCAGGTACAACTAGGCAGCTGGGGGCTGGAATCCTCAGCGTAGGGAGGCCCAAGCTTTCTGGGCCCCCCCCGCTGCGAATTGCAGCTCGCAGCCGCCCCAGAAAATGGCGCATTCATAGAAGCGCCATTTTCTGGTGCTGTATCCAGCTCTTCCAGCTGCTGTGTAGCGGTGGCAGACTGGGTAATAAGGGGTTAATGCCAGCTTTTTCGCAGCTGGCACTAAGCCCGAGATTCATAACGTCTGGCCAATATTAGACCGGACCATTAGGAATCTCTAGTAATTTGTAAAGAAGACACAAGACAGAGAAAAATATTTTTATTAGAAAAGAAACACAAACACTATTTGGACTCCATCTTTATTATTCTTTGACGTCCGACGTAGTCCAGTGGGAAGGTCCGACGTAGTCCAGTGGGAGGTCCCGCGACGATTCTCAGTTTTATAGCATATGGGGCATCCCCCATATGCTATAAAAGCAGGTTTATTGCCAGGAGGATGACAGGTCATGAACTCAGTGAGTTCATGACCTATCAGAATCCTCGGGTCACAAGGGGTTAACTGTGCTCTTCATGGCGGTCTCCACATCAGATCACCATCAGTGGTGATCTATCAGGATCCTGGGATCCCATAGGGATCCTGGGATCACCGCTGATGGTGATCTGATGTGGAGATCACCATAAAGAGCACAGTTAACAAGGGGTTAACTGTGCTGTTCATGGTGGTCTCCACATCAGATCACCATCAGTGGTGATCTATCAGGATCCTGGGATCCCATAGGGATCCTGGGATCACCACTGATGGTGATCTGATATGGAGATCACCATAAAGAGCACAGTTAACAAGGGGTTAAGTGTGCTGTTCATGGTGGTCTCCACGTCAGATCACCATCAGTGGTGATCCCAGGATCCCTATGGGATCCCAGGATCCTGATAGATCACCACTGATGGTGATCTGATGTGGAGACCACCATGAACAGCACACTTAACCCCTTGTTAACTGTGCTCTTCATGGTGATCTCCACATCAGATCACCATCAGTGGTGATCCCAGGATCCCAGGATCCCTATGGGATCCCAGGATCCTGATAGATCACCACTGATGGTGATCTGATGTGGAGACCACCATGAATAGCACACTTAACCCCTTGTGACCCGAGGATTCTGACAGGTCATGAACTCACTGAGTTCATGACCTGTCATTCCCTGGGCCGCACAGCAGGGGTTAACAGCGGTGCACGCGTGCGCGCACACCAGGGTGCGCGCACAGAGGAGGCGAGCACCGCAGGAGAAAGAAGCAGGAGCCGCCGGCAGGAGAAGCCCCCAGGACCGGAGGACCGCGGGACCGGAATCAGGATCGTTGGTAGGTAAGAGTGGTGAGGGGGGATTTACTGGGGCTGGGGGGGGCCCTGCAAAGAGTTTAGAGGCGGCGGGGCCTCTGGGGAAAAGGCACCGGCCTTGTGCCCGGAGGCCGGGGGATGCCCGGTGCCCGGAGGATGCCCGGTGCCCGGAGGCCGGGGGATGCCCGGTGCCCGGAGGATGCCCGGTGCCCGGAGGCCGGGGGATGCCCTGTGCCCGGAGGCCGGGGGATGCCCGGAGGCTGGGGGATCCCTGCAGGGGGACTAGCGAGCACCGGGGGAGGACATTCCCATGCAGCCTGACATGTGTGACATGTCAGGCTGCATGGAGATACAGGGAAGGCAGCGCACCGCCGCCATTTTTGATTGGTACGGGGGGGGGGTGGATGGAGGTGTGGGGGGCCCGGGGGGGGCTCGAGGGGTCTTAGGGGCCTTAGGGGTTAATGGATCACTTTGATCCGACATGTGTTTTCATGTCGGATCAAAGTGAAAGCATTTTTTACAGAGCACTTTCACTTTTGTAATGTGATGACCGGTAAACGGTGTTTACCGGTCATCACATTACAGGTGCGGGTACAAAAACAGCTAATTACTAATCTCTAGGGTGTCAGCTACAATCGGTACGCTGACACCCTAGAGGTATTAGCTCCAGGGGCGGCGCTATAGAGCTTTTTCCTGCCAACGTCTACAGACGTCGGCTAGGCTTTAGTACCCTGTTTTTCCGACGTCTGTAGACGTAAGGCTGTCGTCTAGAGGTTAATCAACGATCATCCAACTTATCGTTGGTCGTAACTACGTGTCAGTCACACACTACGATGTCGTTTCGAGGTGGCAGCAATGTCAGAAAACCGGTGACGTTGCAATGATATCATTAACGATATCATAACATATAACGGGGCCTTAAGTTTGACTCCTGGTTTTGGCATACAAACACTAATGCAAAAATATTCAAGTGTGAATGAGGCCTTAGGATAAGTTCAGGATATGGCAAACTTTGTCAATTACATATTTCAGCGCAAATTTGGTGCAAATCTGCGGCAAAGTTTTCATGTGTTACAGGTGTAAATAATTTATAAAAAAATCAAATGAAGGATTAGCTCCAACCACCTAATATTCCCAGGACTCCCAGGCAAACCGGAAGGTGGCTTGGCAACCACCAGTAGCAATAGAATAAAGGTGTAGAATCCGGTGCCACAAAATTCCTTTTTATTTAAAAAAAAAAAAATTAAAAAATAATTTTATACTTAAACAGAGATTTAAAAAAAAAAATTAAAAAATGCTTTTACCTTATAAAGCTTTTACAAAAATAAAGCAGAAAAAGACAAGAAAAGATGAAGAGTGATGAAAGTGTGTTGACTTGCACTCACTTCTGCATTTGGCTGAGCTCCACTCGTACTATTAATTCTGTTTTGGCTGGCATGTTCTTAAAGACATCTGCTTTCAGCCTCCGCAGCATGTGAGGCCCCAATAAGTCATGAAGTTTTTTAATTTGGTCTTCCTTAGAGATGTCAGCAAATTCTTCCAGGAAGCCTTCCAGATTGCTGTGAGTGAGACATGACATGAAAAAAAAACAAAGAACGATGAATTTGTTACAGCGGCATAAATCAGACATTCTAAGTAAACTGAGCACCCGCCCGCCCCCCGAGGAGCTACTATATCTTTATATGGGCCTGAACCAAAAAGAGTTTTAATATCAGATGCTGTAAAAAGCTGCACAGCACTCAAGATATAGTGTGAACTGGTGCAAACAACCAGAAAAAATTCACTGCAGCACTCAGTTACTACCAAAAATGCACACATGCTAATAAACGATTTATATATATATGAGGAAAAAATGTAAAAAGTTATGTTTTTTTCAAATAACTCAATATTCTTATCTTTTTATTTTCTGGGGTTCTTGGTACATATATTGGCCAATATCTGTTTGCTCATCAATCACTCCACAGTGACCCCAGATCTGATGAGTCCTACGCTGACATCCCTGTCCTCCTTGTCCTCCCTATCCCACTTCTAAGTGGATGGACACCATCTCAACCTCAGACCACCTGGGGGCGATGAGGGTGCTAAGTGCAGCTGCGGAGCCAGGTGGTACTGTGGTACAAGTGGTACTTTTTCAAGTGGTACATCTTAGTGCTGCACTCCATTTTGTCTTTAGATAGATAGATAGATAGATAGATAGATAGATAGATAGATAGATAGATAGATACAGACAGATAGATTAACGTATGTGAAATGGTAGTGGTGTCATCAGTGTTTTGGATCAGTGTGTCAATAGTATACGGTGCGTGTGTCTGTTCTTCCCCTCAGTGTTTGTCAAGGATGGACTATTAACTATTATTAAACTCGTACAGCACACAGATGGCATATGGATGGTACACTGATGTCATCTGTGTGCAGTATGAGTTTTTTATTGACCTATAGCCTTGTATTGACTCTTGTCATCCATGCTGACGGGAAGAAATTGACATGTCTCCGTATGTTTTACATGGTTACATGGTCAATGTAAAAACATGGACATGTAAATAGCACCATAAATTATAATGGGTATGTGGCGCCCTTGTGGTCTGGTCGCCACAGTGGTATTGCACCTAATCCACAGGTGTAGTATCACACTCTCCGGTAAGATGGGGACACAATACTGAGACACACAACCTTACACCCAACACCCATCCCAACTCCAAGCCAGGGGAAGAAGAGCAGAAGAAGCTCAACTAGAGCAGACCACATCTACTGGCTGGAGGAAGGAACAGGTTGAGGGAGTGGGAACAAGAAGTTAGTTAGACAGAGTGAGAAAGTGGAGTAAGAAGAAGCAGCAGCAAGATGGAGTTCTAGGAGGAACTGCGACTGGGCCCTAGTGGGACCAGTGGGAAGGTCAGCCGCGAACCTCCAGTCAAGAAAACTCAGAATCTACAGATGACTTCCAGGTCAGGTAGAAGAACTGGCTGCAGAGAGGCGACCGGCCCCAATCTGAGGTGGATCCTTATGACCAAGCCAGGAAACCAGAGGCCACTGGACTGCAGATGCAGTGGCCACCTTCCGTGGACTCTCCCCGGCACAGTGGCTATAGAGGGTCAAGAGGGCGAGCCAGGCGGTCGCTCAACAGGACTCGCAGTCGCCTGCCTTGGGATAAGTAGCACAAAGGCGCAGGGGAAGAACAGGAGAACAGCGTAGAGAGAGAGTGGGAAGCCAGTAGAGGCAAACAAAGGGTGTCTCAGTGGAGTGGCCCCGGACTGCTTGGGAGTTGACCAGATTGCCAACCCGAAGGACACAGTGCCCCAGCTGGGCAAGGACTACTCAGAACTGTGAGTAAAAGGACTGATGAGAATTGCAACCTGGTGTCTTTCCCAATTATTCCTATGCCCTGCTACAAACAGCACTACAACCCCCAACATCATCAATCTAACTAAAGATTCTAATCCCAGGGACCTGCTCTGTCTATGGGGAGTGTTACACCTAGCTGCCTTACTAACTATCCCCTAGGACCTCATACAAGCAGCGCTGGTCACCTATGACCAGAAACCATAGATGGCGTCACAAACTTTACTCGTCTCCTGTAAACAGTTTTCACCCTTAAAATGCTCAGTCAGGGCCACGTTACCGTGACTTCCCTGAAAGGCTAAGACCCCAGTAAGCCAAATACCCCGGCTCTTGCGACCATTGCAGGTACATGTGGTATCCATGAAAGAAAGGATGCAACACATACCAGAAACATGGACATCTAAATGAGGCCTTAAACTGTTTTAAGCTAGTTATAGTGGCTGTGGACACACAATGTTTGGCCAATTTGTGCACTAATGTCATCATATTTATAAATAAAGTCTATAGAGCAGTGATGTAGTGTACAGTGTGTTGTTGTGTTCTTTGATATTTACCTAGATATGCACAGACATACAGATTATGCACACACATTTCTTTTCTGTAGCTTTGTTTTGCAGATAACACATTTTGCATTACCGTTAAGCAACATACCCCCATTTACATAAATGGCATGCACTCGTGTAAAATCCAATTTGCGATTTTCAGTATGGAACATTTTTTTACATTTATGCCAAAAATTCATGCAAATGATTTATGCAAAAAAAAAAAAGGGCGCTAGCAGGAAGGCTATAATCAATATGCATTCCCTGTGACTCATTCCTGCTCTCCCCCAGAATCGGCAAACCTTCCCACCTATGAATTATTCATCAGTTATATTTTTCCACTGTCGGAAACAACTGATCCTAATGATGTTGACAAGAGCGGAGCCGGTATGACAGCAGCCAGCCATGAAACAAAGGAAGAAAGAGGTGCACACCGAGGCCAAAACTACAGGCAAAAGCCATGGGGAGGTGTCCATATTACAGTCAGGTTAGAACAACCGGCATCTGTTCAATGTCACGGCTGCAGATTTGTTGACCTTGTGCTTTCGGTTACACTGAATACATGGAACCTTGTATGTCAAGTATAGAAGAAAAAACCTATTCCCCTGTGTGATCCAATCAGGGATAGATTTTATCCTGAGGTTCCCATAACAATCACATTAGCGCTTCTTTAAGTTTATTTTTTACTAATTTAAAAACAAGACCCATCAACTCTCCTGGCTTTAATAAAAACTCCTTATGAAACAACAGTTCTATATTTGTTCTATTATTCTTCCTGTAAATGTATGACTACATTGAAAGCTTGCATTACCATTCTTTTTGTTATTGGGACCCTGAAGCCATCGGCGTTCTCATGTAGTTGTGTACACATATTTCTTTCATTGGGGTTGGCTAACTACAATACATGGCTGAAAGTATTAAGCCTAAATTTTAACTTTTATTATTACATAAAATTAAAAATACATATATTTAGATATTTACAACACAACTACTACAGAGTGCAGGTGACAAGAAGAAATGCTGATTAAAACATGTAATAATATACACAAAGCCAATTACTCTGATTTGGATACATAAGTGCTAAAGATACAACAATTGTCGGAATTTGGTAATATATATATATATATGTATATTTATATATAATATACACTAGGCAAAAAGATATGTCCTAACTATTCAGTAGAAAAAGATCAGAGATCATAAGACTTATAGCCCTATAAGTACCTTTTGGTCTACTTCACTTTCTCAGGCAGGTCCCATTTAAGGCTGGTTTCGCACTACGATTTGTCTAAATCCGATGCTATCCGATGAAAATCGTACAGCATCGGATCCGAATTTGGCCCCATGCAGCCCTATGGGCATCGGACCGAATCGGATGTGCACTAAATGCCATCCGATATGGTCCGATCCGAGTCTGTCCGATGTTTTTATCGGTGCAAAAATCGGAGTCTGCACCGATTTTTGCACCGAAAATAAAATCTGACAGACTCGGATCGGACCAAATCGGATGGCATTTAGTGCACATCCGATCTGACCCGATCCCTATGACATGGGACCCTATGGAGAAGGGTCCGAGGAGACATCTGATGTCTCCTCGGACCCGATGTTAGTGTACTGAGCATGCTCAGTACATGCTCAGTACACTAAACCTATTATTTGCCACCTAATTTAACTTCTGCAATGTATATACATACATTGCAGAAGTTAAATATGAGTTAAATCAAGTGTTTAAAAATAAAAAATCTTTATTCTCACCTGCCAGCGCTCCCTCGGCGTCTCCAGCTGCAGCCACTCGGTATCAGGACCTGTGATGATGTCAGAACCCGATCTGCTGATCGGGTCACATGACCAGTTACCGTGGTAACCGCTGACGCTTTTGACGTCATCACAGGTCCTGTACACCCGATCGGCTGCAGCTGGAGACGCCGAGGGAGCGCTGGAAGGTGAGAATAAAGATTTGTTATGTTGGGGGGGACAGGAGGGGGGCACATGAGGAGGGGACATGAGGAGGGGACATGAGGGGGGCACATGAGGAGGGGACATGAGGGGAGCACATGAGGGGGGCACATGAGGAGCGGACAGGAGGGGGGCACATGAGGAGCGGACAGGAGGGGGGGACATGAGAGGGCACATGAGAGGGCACATGAGGGGGACATGAGGGGGGACATGAGGGGGGACATGAGAGGGCACAGGAGAGGGCACATGAGAGGGCACAGGAGGGGGGCACATGAGAGGGCACAGGAGGGGGGCACATGAGAGGGCACAGCAGGGGACAGTAGGGAGAGAGTAGGGGGACACTAGGGCAAAACAGGGGGGCCGCAGGGAGGCAGCAAGATGACAGGAGGGAGAGGAGGGGGAGCTACGTGACAGCCCAAACTGATCCTGCAAAAAGTAGGATTCGGATGCCTATTTGGCATCCGATTGCAGAGATCAGTTTGGATCCGATGATGTCCGATTTATATCGGACAGCATCGGATTTAGAGAAATCGTAATGTGAAAGTAGCCTAAGTGATTTCTAGATTGAGAACAGGTGTGGCAGTAATCAGGCCTGAATGTGGCTAGGAAAATTGAACTTCTTCCCAAAGATGTAATAAACTACAGTTAATTTATGCTTAAAAGGGGAAGGCAAACACTTTTTCACACAGGGCCCTATAAGTTTTTATTTTTTTTTCCCCTTAATAATAAAGACCTTCATTTATAAACTGCATTTTGTGTTTACTTGTGTTAACTTTGTCCAATATTTACATTTGTTTGGTGATCTGAAACATTTAAAGAGGACCTGTCACACCCCTGGTACTTTCCAAAGTGAAAGTACCACTGAATGCAGTATGTATGCTGCATTCAGGGAAGGGGTCTCCCATGACTCTTGCCCCCTGTATCCTGTAAAAAACACTTTTACAAGTTTTAAGATAAGGAGTCCGGAGGGACTTACTAATTTCTCATTCCTCGCTGTTCACAGGCTCCTCCTGCCCCCTGCCTCTCTGTGTCGTCTCCTGCCTGAGTGGGACGGGTCCTAGCTTCTGGAACAGTTCATGCGTGGGAACGTAAGCGCCAGAGCCCGCCCTACTAAAGATTATGCTGAATGCATACAGCAGGGCAGGCTCTGGCGCTGACATTCCCACGCATGCGCCGTTCTAAGCAGCCGGGACCCGACCCACACAGGCAGGAGGGGGGCATAGAGAGGCAGGGGGTGGGAGGACCCTGTGAACAGCGAGGAATGCATAATCAGTAAGTCACTCTGGACTTCTTATTTGTAAACTTTCAAAAGTTTTTTTTACAGTTTACAGGGGGAAAAGAGACATGGGAGACCCCTTCCCTAAATGCAGCAGACAGGCTTCACTCAGTGGTGCTTTCACTTTGGAAAGCACCATGGGGGTGACAGGTCCTCTTTAACTGTGACAGACATGCAAAAGAATAAAAAAATCAGGAAATCGGGGGGGGGCAAATACTTTTCCCACCACTGTATGTGATACACAGTCGTGCCCCCAGCTCCATGATAGCCCTTAATTGGCATCTAATATAAAGGGATAAAGAATAATATAAGCGGGTCACACTTATAACCAAGTGACCAAATAAGTCAAAAATAAATTATAAGCTACTCATCTGAGCCCACATCCCATCACTGCCTCAAACACTTACTTGAATCTTTCAGGAGTGAGGAAGTTGAGAAGGTGGAAGAGCTCCTCCAGGTTATTCTGCAGTGGCGTTCCAGTTAGCAGCAGTTTGTAGTCGATCTTGTAGCTATTTAATACCCTAAAGAACTTGGAAAAGAAAGTTATGTGGTGGCAGTCCAGAAAAGAAAAAGCCCTTGGTAGGGCAGGTGCACCAGGCGTCTTATAGACACCGACATAGTTCCTGGATTAGAAGTCGCTTCAAGAAAAAGCAGGGGGTATTTTTCCTGAAGTGTCTTTTTAGTCATTTTTGCCGTTATCATCTTCTTTTTATAATCCCACCTATGCTGATATGGTGATGGTGATTTCCCAGCAGAAGAATGGATCGTTAACGTCCCTTAGAGTCTTTCAAAGATTGAAGTGGTTCAAAGGAGTAAATAATGGAGGAACTTTTGCCTTTTCGTTTTGACTTTGCAGTGCATATGTTCATTATTTTTCACATTTATTGAGCGCTTTTTCAGGCGGTATTACAGGTTCTGTCATCCCTGCCTTTTTACCTAAAAGTGGGCACTGATGACATAAGAAGCACATTTGGATAGTTAGTTACCAAAAAATGACATGCAATAGGCTGAAGTTATTTTTCTTGATCTCCATTATTTTGTCATTTGTGCCAATTTTTAAGTAACCAGGCAGGGATGAGAGTAAGTTGCAAAGACACAGGTGTGCGATGAAACACTGACCAAATCAAAGCAGAGGACAATAAGCCATAACGTATCATAATATAATTAGGGCATTATATTAAGGACCTTGTATAATATTATGAAGTAAAGACATATTACAAACATCTGGACAAGTGTAAAAATTTTTTAAATATTAATGTTTCGCGCCAGAAGAAGGTAACTTACTTTTGATTGGTTGTTTTTCAGCCGGTGAGCTTCATCCACCACAAGACATGCCCATTCAATCGAGCCCAGGATGGCATGGTCTATAGTGATAAGTTCATAAGAGTCAGGAGCACGTGGAATTTTATTTGAGCTTCTTTCTAGATAAAAAATGAAATGTTAAGCATCATGTTGAAAAAGATTGAATTACTTTTTTTTTTCTTTATAGCTTACAATGAAGGTCAATATAAATTTAAGTGGATTGGATTTGGTGGAGGAAAAAAAATGCCTTAAAGGGGTCCTCCAGTGAACACAGTTTACCATTTATCTTATGGATGGGTAATAACTTATATATCAGTGGGGATCCAACCACTAGAGCCCGCACTAATCTGCAGGACAGGGTACTTTATCCCCGATGGAGCAGCAGTGAGCATGCTTGACTGCTGCTCCATTTACTCTCTAAAACAGCAGAATGCAGCCCCATGGGGAATGAATGGAGGTCTGTGCACTGCTGCTCTATTCTAACATAGATAAATGTGTTCTGTTATACCTAGTGCTGTGGAGTCGGAGTCCTTATAAAATGGACTGACTCCTAAAATATATAATAAATTGGATACGGTGGTTTAATGCAGAATGTGCTGCATTTTTTTTATAAGAATTTGGGAAAGTTATGAAATATCCTGTAAATGTCTGTTCTATTCCTAATCTAAGATAAAAAAAAGAGGGAAGTGCACTTAGGGTTTTATCTGATGGAATCTTAAAGAGCCTTATAATCGGTTAGGTTCACCTTATATAGTTGTGAGAGTCACAACGAACTTAAGGGCTCACAATGGCTGCAGCAGACACCCGCGTGGTGAATAAAGAATCAAGCGGAGAATCGGGTCTTCTCTGTGCTGCCGATGGAGCAGACGGGTCCAGATGGATTTCAACTTTTTATTAAAGCCAACGTGTTTTGTAGGGGTCCGCTACTTCATCAGGGAACATTCATGTATGATGAAATCCATCTGGATCCGTCTGCTCCATTGGCAGCGCAGAGCTGAAGGCCCGATTCTCCTCTTGATCCTTTATTTCTGATCTAAGGATCTAGGCTTTTAGTTGAGGATAATCTGTGCTGCGCTTTATGTACATGATAAGTAGTGAAACTCCTCCAGAAATCAGAGGAAAAAGGCACTGGGAAGGCATCTCTGCACTCATAACAACTACACTGAACAGGATTAAGGCAAGTAATATGTATTCATTCTTATAGCACTATAAATTCCATAGAGTTTTACATACATTTGCAACACACTGTCCCTATTGGGGCTCACAATCTAAACAGTCTATCGGTATGTCAATGGAGTGTGGGAGGAAACCAGAGTGTCTGGAGGAAACCCACGCAAACACGGGAGAATATGCAAACTCTTTGCAGATGTTGTCCTTGGTGGGAATTGAACCAAGGATCCCAGCACTGCAAGGCTGAAGTGCTAACCACTGCACCACTGTGCCACCTGTGTCCTGCTTAAAGCGTAACTAAACTTCAATAAACTGTGCGGGAGTTGGGTTTGTGGATTTGGAGTCTGGGAAATTGAAGAATCTGAGTCGGAGGTTTGGCTTACTACAGCCCTGGTTCTACCAATCTATGTGGACCCCAGTGGTCAGGCACCAACAATTAATACATTATCACCTAGGTACAGTGTAGGCGATAATTTGTGTTTACTGCAAAATATCTATTACTCTCCAAAATGCTCAAACACCCAGCACACATTACTCCTAAGTTTATTGTGAATAGGCAAGCTCAACTTGGCCAAGCTTGCATGTTTATTCGATTGCCAGACCTTCAGACACTAATGTACACTTTGAAACAAAATATCAGCATGATAAACTCCAACGCTTTTGTGCATTTATCTAATGTGGACGGACAACTTTACAATTGGTAGTAAACGTAGGTGTTTGGTTTCGCAAACCCACACAAGGTAATCTGACAAGGGACCCATGTTTATATCTGGCATCAGTAAACTAAACCAGAATGTGGTTGCATAGATAGTCTCGCCTCTCCGGAGGATGCAACTCATCATGGACCACACAAAGTTTTCAAAGGAAACCTTGTAATGTTTTCACTCCCCTGTGGAGGCGCTATAGGTAAACTGAATGCTTGTTGCCAGGTTCTTGTGCTTTCTGCAAGTGACTGCTGGTCTGATTAAAAGAAAGACATTTTTATTTTGTATAGTAGTAAAATTTCCAAACACATAACATCTGCAATTAGTATGTGGTTTTCTACTATTTAATTTTAGGAAAGCTTATAAAAAGTATGATTAGGGTCTATTGGAATGCTCAACAATTCCATCAGTCAGTACTGTTGAGATGAAGTAACCCAATGCTGGTAACACTCTCTATTAAAATTAATAGGGGGTCAAGAACTCACCCTTAGGAATTTAAATTCATAGTGGGTGAATATATACTACATCTTTATCACAATAATGGGGAGCAGGATTACCTACTTAAAGGGGTTCCAGTAACAAATGTCTACTAATTGTACTGCTATGAGTTGGTGTTAGGAGTAAATCTTTTCAAGGTTAAATTATTTCTGACAGTGAATTTTACATGATGCATATCCTGATAGCAGCGGGTGGACATAGGGCGGTGTAAAGAGTACCATGACTCCATTCTTACTCTCATTCGAAACACTTTCTTCCCACTCTTGATGGCGTTGTCGTCAAAGGAGAATTCATTCTCTCTGATGACGGCACGACTGTCCTTATCACCCGTGTAAGTAACAACGTAAAACTCCGGTGCCCACATTTCAAACTCGCGTTCCCAGTTGATGATTGTAGACAAAGGAGCACTGACGAGGTACGGACCTTTGGAATGACCCTAATAGAAAAAAAAAACATTAAAGAGTATTTTATTAAACATGACAAACACTGAAATTACATCTAAGGCCCTAGAAAATAATCATATTAGTGGCAAACTAGGAGTTTCGGCACGAAAGGTCCATCATTACAATGAACACTTGAGTTAGATAATCCATTAATGTTTAATCCACTGATGTGTGCAACCAGCTCAACCCAACCTTAATGCCATTTTTGTCTGGGTTCTGCTGGTCTCAAAACAAAATGTGAGCCACGGACTCCATTTTTCCTAAAGGTACCTTTACACGCCGCAACTTTTGGCAGCGATAGGAGGCAATCTAACGTGCATGTGCACATTTTTCATGGTTGCCTCAGATCGCCGAAGGCGCTTTTACACGCTGCAATTTTGCCCTCAATCTAAGGCGATGTGTTGCCCCAGAAGTTGCCACACCAACAGCGGAACCAATCCAGTGGAGTTCCCTCGCCGCTTCACACGCCGCAATCCCCAAAGGAATGTGAGCGTACATGGTTAGCGCCGCAAAAACATAGGCGTGTTATTAAAAAAATCCAACAAAAACACATACACATGTTGGGTATATACAATAATACCATTCACATTGATATATGGTTCCCAATTGTGTACTAGGACTATCAATATTCGGTGGTCGCTATTCCCATAACTACATTAACAACAAAACTTTTGCGACACAACTCCTGAATACTTTTATAAAATTCAGCTTTATTAAAGTGCAAGATAACGTGCAACAGTGCATTTACAGTCATGGTTCTACAGGGTTAATAGGACTGTACAAAATTATATTACAAAAGGTCACATTGTTATATAAACATATACATGAAATCTGTCAACTTATATATGGTGACGATCTTCCATATAAAGAGACTATACTGTACAGTTTTGTTGTTAATGTAGTTATAAGAACATAGGCGTGACAGACTGGTGTATTCCGCACCCCAAACACGCTCATTGGACAACGCAATAGAGTTATGATTGGCCAGCCTGCGCAGGAAGGCTGGCTAATACATGACGCCATTGCCATGGTGTAGTGTGAATGGACAGCTGTTCAAATATGGCGCCCTGTGAAGGGACAGCCAATGGAAACACAGTAGCCACCACCAATCATCGCTGATGGGGCGCGGTCTCCAGCACGCTGTGGCACGCCTCCGGGAAATCAGTAGGAGACGCAGATTCCATCCCTATCGCCTGTTCACACGCCAAAAGCAGGGAATCTCGCCTTCATGATTGCCTCTGATTTTGGAGCAGTGCTGTGAAATCGGAACCAGGCGCAACCTTTTTGATCGCCGCCAAATTCCCCAATTACACACCGCAATTTTCAAGGTCATTGCACGCCGATGGTGACGGGGCTACAGATCGCCAGTCAGATTTCTCGCCGCGGTGGCGGCGTGTAAGGGTACCCTAACAGGCTTTATCATCAGGTATTTAGAGCATATACAAGGGATAAGTCATAAATAAACCATTGTCACACTTGTTGATATGTTGTATCACTATTTGTAAGGCAAAACAAAAGAGAAATGTAAAAAGAAATAAAGAATAATGGAAAGTCTTTTTGGTCCAGTCACACATAACGACGCACCAGCGATCCCTCCCAATAACGATAACGATGTGCAGAGATCACTGGTGCGACGTTTTTCACATCGCTGGTAAGATGTCAAACAGGTATCTCACCAAGCGATCCAGAATTATACCGAGGTCGTTGGGAATTGTCACTCCATAGCGTAGCATTGAGATCGTTGGTCATTGTCCCTGTCAAACACAACGATGTAGCGTTCCCAGCGGGAGCGCAACGACGTAGAAATGATCCAGAGCAGTGTGTAACGATTAATGATCTCACAGCAGAGGCCAGATCGTTGGTGTGTGTCACACATAACGACAACCTTAGCGGGATCGCTGTTGCGTCACAAAATCTGTGACGTTACAGCGAACTCGTTAGCGATCTCGTTATGCGTGCCAGGACCTTAAATCTTTGCAATTTTCAACCTGCTCCTGGTTTTGACCTCTCTTATAAAATAAGAGGAGTTATTTGATCACTGCTTGCATCCCCTACTGTGAACAGGTAATTGAAGCAGGTTATCTGTTGAAGAGTAGACATGGAGTCTTTATACAGAGTAATTAACAGGTAGATGTCAATTTTGGACAACTATTTTGGCCAGCAGATGTGTCCCTGAATGCCTCCACTGGCACACAGGTGTTAAACGCTGGGGCATCAATGCTTTCACCTTGTACAGCCGCTCTATTTGTACTTCATACAGGGCTGGGTTAAACAATATTTTAAGGTGTTTGGTATTATCATTCTACTTTTAAAAAATCCATAGATAAATCCATGATTGGGGAGCATATTCACATCTGTGGGTAAGGCCGGTTTGACATTGGTGCTTGGGTGCACTGCGTGTGGGTAGCAGATTCAAGTGCAGTCTTGAACGCGGCCATCTGCAAGTGAACGCAGCTGATTGAATCAGCATGCAATCACTGTGAAAAGTCATAGGAATGTATGGCTGGGCATAGGTAAGTACTGTATACCAATATGGTCGGGAGAAGAGAGAAATGGGGGAGAGAGAGATCGGGAGGAGAGAGAAATTGGGAGGAGAGAGAAATCGGGGTAAAGGAGTTACAGGAACCCTGATTACGCTACGTTAAAGGTGGTGGGCACAATTTATAAAGCCCAAAACAGGTGACAGGTGCACTTTAAATCTAAAATTTTAAGTTTGATCCTTGCTGCTCTATATGTACCCACAAACCCTAAAGAGGGCAAGAATAACTTAATTGTGTTACCCTGTGTGTGCCAGGGTGCAAGAAGATTACCTATCAGGATCTCAGAAAAGCTGGGTGTCAGGTGTGCTAATGTGCATGTGTCTCGCTGGACTATCAAAACGCAAAGTGGGGTAGCAATAAGGAAGGTGTGAATGTGAGACCTGGGTACACTTAGCTCAGCATCAGCCCACTGCGGTGAGTTGACAAGTGAGTATAGGAAGCGGAGTCGCCTTTACAGTAGCTTCCGAGGCACATGTGTTGCGAGCGGGTTATGCTTGTGATAAATTGGTGGCAGCAGTCGGTGTGTTCAAGGCAGCTTAGGCCGGCTTCACACCACGATGTGATCAGGTCCGGGGTTCTCCGGTGTAAACCTGACAGCCCCAGACCCGATTTGCAAACAAAACCGGAGGGCAAATATGCCCTCTGGTCCGGTTTGCAGCCGGATGCAGCTGATAGCAGCCACAGCTGCTGGAATTTCAAGATCGCGGCTAGTGGGGAGCTGGCTGCGGTCTTGAAATCACAGCAGGGGACAGCTGATGGTGCTGAAGTGTCCGGCTCCGGTTGGATCCGGGGCGATCCGGCGCCATAGACTCCCACGTTAGGGGGTGTCGGATCACGCCGGATCTGGGAGGATCTGATTTTGTCCGATTTTTCCCCCGGACACAAAAATGTGCTTGCAACGTTTTTGTGTCCGGGAGAAAAATCCGAATTGTCCTGGATCCTCCAGGACAAATGGCACATAGCTGCCATCCGGCTCCATAGGAATGCTATGGGGCCGAAACCGGATCCGGGGCTGTCCGGTTCACACCGGACAGCACAGGATCCAGAAAACTGTGGTGTGAAACCGGCCTTACAAATACCAAAGCCAAATATGTCCAAAAGCAAGTGTGAAAGTGGAATGAGGAAATGTTGGAAAAAGTCATTTTAATAATAAATCCTTAAGTAAAAAAAATCGTTTTAAATTACTCTCTTGGGATGATCTAATACTATATTTATTTCTTGCCTTCCACAAAAAAACAACTTAAAAATCTAAGGCGCAATTTTTACAAGAACTTTAGCCAGAAAACCAGCATATAAAAGACACAAATGTTTAGCGAATGCAGCCATTTTATGTCAGCTAAAGGGACAGGGCAATAGCGGCCCAACAAATTCACTATATCTCACAGTAGAATTTGTGGTAATATTAAGAGAAATCTATTACAGACAATAAATTCATTAGATTCCAATATATGAAATGAAAAACGATCACCAAAAGGCATTAAAGGGATCCTGTCACCTCCAGAACGCCTCCTAAGCTAGCAAAACATGTCCCTGCAGCATCCCATCACTAATCTCACACTTCTTTTGTCTCCTAAAAGCATCCTGTGAAAGTGCATAAAATGTTTTAATACTTACTCATTAGTGATTATAATTAGCATTGACTATATTCTTTAGTCACCAGGGCGGGCTGTTTTGCAGCTCTAGAATCCACCCTCTCTCTGTCTGTGTGCTTTGCTTGTGCAGGCTTTACCCTCTATCACTCACAGAATGCAAATCATTAGTCCTGCCTTCAGTTTCAGTTTCACAGCAGCACAGACAGAGAGAGGGCTGGATCCCTGGAACTGCAAAACAACACACCCTGGTGACTAAAGAATATAGCCCCTGCTAAGTGTGAGATTAGTGATAGGATGCTGCAGGGACATGTTTTGATAGCTTAGGAGGCGTTTTGGAGGTGACAGGATCCCTTTAATGGTACATCTATAACCAATCTGGTTTTGCCTTAAACATGGGTCACCTGGGAGAGGTGTGGCACATCTATGTATAGTCAAACTGAGTTGCTCAGTGAGTAGGAAAAAGAAAGGCGACACTTATCAAATAATGAAGCTCCGTTTGTTCGATCTATGCAATACACGGCATTGCAGGATGATCAGAGCGGGGAGAGGAAGTGAGGAGTCGGTGTCCGCCGACTCCTCACTCCCTCTCCTTGCACTAATCATCCTGCAATGCCGTGTATTGCATAGATCGAACAAACAGAGCTTCATTATTTGGTGAGTGTCGCCTTTCTTTTTCCTACTCGCTGAGCAAATTTATTAGATTTATGACTTCAGCAGCCTCAAAAGATGTGCCATATTCATGAAGGGCTGTGTCTGTCTTAATAAATATGGAGCTTCTTCTTACTCCAGTGGACTTTTCATTAAAACTGGCATCAGCCCCCAAGTAGCTGTATATACATAGTATATACACTTTTAAAGAAAGTCTCTCCTTAAACAGATTGGCCAGTGAAAATGTCTTATAGGTGATAAATTACAGATGGTGATGGTCCAACCACTTGGACCTCACTGAACAGCAGTTGGGCATGCGCATTGCTCTCTCGTCCACAGGTGCATCTCAATGAATTAGAATATCTTCAAAAAGTAAATATTTTTCAGTAATTCAATACATAAAGTGAAACACATATATTATATAGAGTCATTACAAACAGTGAGATCTATTTCAAGTGTTTATTTCTGTTAATGTTGATGATTATGGTTTACAGCCAATGCAAACCCAAAGGTCATTATCTCAGAAAATTAAAGTAGGGAAAATGAAGAGTTAAAAACCGTGGCACCGTATTCCTTGAGACATCAAGAGGTGAATATAATATTAATTTATTAGTCAATGCGTTTTAGGGTCTCTGAAATGCCCTGTAACATGGCAATATGATATTGATTTCTCTTGAGGAAGGGACCAGGGAGCCCTGAAACGCATTGACTAATAAATCCGTATTACAGCGATTTAAAGAACGAGGCAGCACTCACCGGTATGTGCAGGATGGTCTTTTAATCCAGATTGTCAAGGATAGACAGGGTGCAGGGAAGTGACCACGGAGGGCCGATGGACAACGAAACTGTTTCGCAAACGATGTTGCTTCTACGGGTCCAGGTATCCAGGTATATCTATTTTTAATAAATCCATATTATATTCACCCTTTAATGTCTCATGGAATATGGCAGCGTGGTTTTTAATGCTTCACCCTCTTTACTTTGCAGCAGCCGTGATCTGCTTTTATAGTGGTTGTGACTCTCAGGGTACCTTTACACGCCGCTACTGGAGGATGGATACAACCAGCTACAGGCTACAAATGTAGCTTGTAGCGGCAAAATACCCCGTAGTAGCGGCGTGTAAAGACGGTAGGAGGCACCCGGCAACAGATACATCTGTTTCCGAGCACTGCCCGGAAACAGGTGGCTACACAGGCGATTGTAGCGAGCTGTATCGGCGTGTAAAGAAGCAACAGAAAGGATGTCTCGACACCAGGCTATGTACCTGGTATGTAGCTGGGGCGTGACACAGGCTCCGGGATACCGCCCCCCTTCAGCGATCATTCGTGGAAGCTCCTGCGTTACGATTGGTAGTCGCTGCATAGGGAGGCATATGTAAGGAACTGACCAGTCACACTACACAATTGCTCGAGCGTCATGTATTAATCAGCCTCCTGCGATGCCTGCCCAATCATGATGTTATTGCTTTGTCCTATCAGCGTACGGACTTCTCCTAATCCACAATTGTGGCACGCCTATGTGCTGTCCCTGCTGCACCAGGTCCGCCCATATTAGCTTGTTGTAGCGGTGTGTAAATGAGGTACGGTGAGCTACAGAAGGTGACTTGAGGCACCCGGCGGTGTATCCAGAGATAGATGTAACGTAGCGTAGCGTAGCTTGTTGCGGCGTGTAAAGATGGTGCGTTTACCGTTTGTAACCGTTTGTGCGTGCTCGTGCACGTGAAGTAGCTGGTTGTATCCATCCTCCAGTAGCGGCGTGTAAAGGTACCCTCACAACCACACAAGGTGAAGCCTCTTATACCTATTTAGTTCATATTTTATCTCTCAGACCCTTCATCCTCCCTATTTTAAATTTCTGAGATAATGACCTTTGGATTTTCATTGATCGTAAGGCATAATCATCAATATTTACAGAAATAAACACTTGAAATAGATCACTCTGTTTGTAATGACCTTATATAGTATATGCATTTCACTTTATATATTGAATTACTGAAATAAATTAACTTTTTGATGATAACCTAATTCATTGAGATGAACCTGTATATGAGGATAAACATTCCTTATTCTGGCAATCAGGGAGGGTCTCAGTAGTTGGACCTCCAGGGTCTATGGGTTATCACCTATCCTAATCTTCAGCAAAAAATCATCTTAGGGACCTTTCACATCTGCGATTTTGTAAATTTGTGGCAGATCTGGCAGATTTTGCCCCATCTGACACATAACGGCTGACTTTCGGCAAGCCCCATTCATTCTCTATGTCAGAGCCTGGTTGGTCACGCGTGGGACTCAACAAACAATCCGTGTTTGTCTCAGAGTGCACTGACTTAATGAGGAGTATTCATTAAAGCGAGCACAGCACTGTTTGTCCTGCCTGTAATGGGTGCTATAATCTGAGCAGAGGACCACCATTAATCAGATGAACACTTACAGACACCAGGACTTTGGCACAATCTGTAGCAATCATGCATCAGTTTTGCTGACAACGTACATTGCAATTATTCTATTTAGATGGCATTAAGGCAGACCTGTCTTCGCTGACTGTTTTAGTAAATACCTGATGTCTCCATGAAATAATAATGATGGCATATTTTTTCTCATAACTCTGTTTTTCTGGTCTCTGTCCTTTCCCCTAAAAATGTATGTCTCAGGCGTGTTTCCGGGCATAGCCTGAAACTGCGGGCATTTATTGGATAATGTCAGTGTGCAGGGACACAATTACTGTGTTGAAAAGTGGGGGAGACTAAGCTGTCCAATGCATATAAGAAAAATAAATAAGTATGCTGATACATATGTACCAGCCTGATATATACTTCTATATTCTAAAGACTATCCCATTAACCTATAAGTGTGCCTAACTCATACAATGTGATCACTGACCTACTCTCCATTCTCCTAATTTACAATGTCACTGTAGAGAATGGGAGACGAAAACTTGGTCTTTCCCCTGCCTAGGGTGGCAGAACTCCTACCTATGACTTAAGAGTCATGCACAGGATGAGAAATGACAACAGGATAAAGCATAAATGAACAGAAGAGGGTGCGTCACTACCTCCCACAAAATTAAGACACTCATCCTTGCTGCTAGGTCAATTACATCTTGTACTAAATCCAAATGGGAAATACGGTGCTAATTTCCACCCTTAAAGGCGATGTCAGGTGAAATCAAGTTATTAATTGTGACTAAGCTGCTCGTGTTCTCGGTAATTAAAACAAGCAGGTCGGACGCTTCGACGGGCTCGACTCGAGTATAATGGGAGTCAATGGGAAACTAAAGCATTTTTCCCATTGACTTCCATTATACTTAGTACTCGTGTCGAGCCTGTCCAAGTGACCAACCTGCTCGTTATGGAGTATCGAGCACTCCAGCAGCTTAGTGCTCACTCATCACTAGTTGCTCCTCACCATTGCTTTGGACAAGTGATAACTTGTGGATCGGTGGGGGTCTGCACCTCTCTGCACCTCTATTACCATTAGACTGGAGCGTCAGTGTGCATGCTTGACCTGCCACTCCATTCATTCTCTATGGGGTTGCCGAGTTGTGCACTTGGGATTTTCCGGCAGCCCCATGAGAACTAATGGAGTGGCAGTTGAAAGTCCAACCTGCCGCTTCATTTTGTAATGGAGATTAAAATTCCCCATTGTAATTATTGATACTGGTCATAGTGGTAGGACACCAATTGATCTGCAAGTTATCACAGACAACCTCATAAAATCAGCCTCCAGCCTCTGATCATTCCCTCCTTCTTACTGTCCCTATTATATGGCATGTACCCCATGGGAAGGATGGAAAGTATAAAGAATAGGGTCCACTCTCCTCACCTACTGCATCCTTACCATCCTTGTAGACTGCGAGCCCTTGTGGTCAGGGTACTCTCTCTTCACCTACTGTATCCTCACTCATGCCTTGTAGACTGCGAGCTCCGTGGTCAGATTCCTCTCTCTTCACCTACTGTGTCCTCACCCATCCCTTGTAGACTGCGAGCTCTCGTGGTCAGGGTGCTCTCTCTTCACCTACTGTATCCTCACTCATCCCTTGTTAACTGTGAGACCTCGCAAGCAGGGTCCTTTCTCCTCATCTACTGTATCCTCACCCATCCCTTGAAGACTGTGAATCCTGGCAGGCAGGGACCTCTCTCCTCCTGTACCAGTCTGTGACTTGTATTGTTCATGATTATTGTACTTGTTATTATATATATACAATTTTCACATGTAAAGCGCAATGGAATAAATGGCGCTATAGTAATAATAATAATAATAATAATAACAATAAAAGACGTCCAGATTCTCAGGCTGTCAACATAATTTCTGTGCTCTAAAAAAAAAAAAAAAGCGTACCTCTTTGTATAAGGAGTATAGGAACACAATAGTTTGGACCGTCTTTCCAAGCCCCATCTCATCTGCCAGGATGGTGTCTGTGCCCTGTGTCCATGAGAATCTTAGCCAGTTCAGTCCTTCCAATTGATAGGGATGTAAAGTGCCCCCAGTGGCGTTGATGTACCATGGCTGCTTATCGAATTTAACCGTTGGCTGCAGGAAGAAAACAAAAGACTTGCAAGAGGCGGATAATGAGCAGAGACTGCACTTAATGGAATTATTTTGTAATTACATCAACTATTGGTGATATGGGAGGTTTATCCGAAGCTTCTTCCTTTGATTTCCTGCTTTTCTTAAATTGGCTAGGAGTTCTGGAGTCTTCACCCAACATCAGCTCTCTGGAAAGGATCATACAACATGGAGCCATTAAAAGTCATAATTACATGGAGAATATATGTAGACATTGAGGTGGTTACATAATGTGCACCCCACAAGTTACTACATTGATTCCTTTACAGGGGTATTTCCATCTCATTCATTAATGATATATCTATAGGAAATGCCATAAATGCATGGTGGTTGTGGATTCCACCCATGGGACTTACATCTTGAGATTAAGGCCGCTGTCAACGGTGAGATGGGCGCAATTCCCATATCCAATTCCTATGGACATGCCATAAATGTACAAAATGGAAATATTCTTTAGGGTAAGGAAACTTGTACCCTAGCACCTCCAAAATATCCAAAGGGCAAAGAACATAAGGCCTAACCCTCAAAGGAAAGTCACTTTTCAGAAAGGCATGGTGTGTCACAGGGCCATTTCTAGCTCTTTAGTTCTTTAGTTGAGGCTGGAAATACTTTTTCTGCACTCTTCTTTGGCTTCTTGGAAGACCATTTTGTGGTCCACATAGTCCTTAGTCATCAATGCAACAAATTGTTAAGGTTCATAATTCAAATGTACAAGACAAGATCATCTCTTATTCACATATTCTTGTTATTTATATATAGCGATCTCTGCACTTAGGGTAGGGAAGCCTAGCAGTCACCGCCTGGTGACACCTTTTGTATTTCTTGCATTGTACCGATACCTGTGATCCCAGAATGCATGTTTCAGAGCTTCATATTCTGGAATGTCAATGTCGTCGATTTCCCACGTGCACTGGTCATACGGCAGGTCCTTCCACTTAATCAGATAATGGACGTCTCCCTTCTTATCGAAGCTGCAAGCAAAACACACACACGATAACTATCATTATAAAAAAAACATTAAAGAGAAAAAAAGGTGCACAGACCCATACTGATGTTACCCTGTAGTTTTATTGCGGTGACATATTTACACGTCAGAACCAGTGGAAGTGCCCACCTGGCTCGAAACGACTCGTTGTCCGTCTTTTTTCTCCCTCCCTTCCCCGTGTAAATATGCCACTACAATAAAACTCCAGTGTAATGTTAGTATGGGTGAGTGCACCTTTTTTTTTTGCTTTGATGACTTTTTCAATATATCTGCACCAGGTAGCACCCCTTGACAACAGCACTTTATTGCAAATTGCCTTCCTCTGCTGGTGTTAATGAACTGAAGGCTTGTATAGGTGTAGTGCCCGGCATCTGCCTGCTGGACTGATAACTATCATTATACCATTGTAGGGACCCAATATTAGCCAACATGACAGTAAGTACAATCTACAGACCATTCATAGCTTCTACCTCTACATGCTGACCTTTCCTGTGCCAAAAGAAACCTATTTCACATCTCAGACACATACATCAAGAGAATATTTATATATGTTACAACTGATCTGAACAGTCCTTAGGCTGAAGTCACTCCTCAGGGTTATATGGTCTACTGTATACCAACATACTGTATCTAAACCGATTCCTGGTCCCCTAACAGACTAATAACCAGCAGTCGGGCTTCTGCAGGCAAGGCAAAGACCAAATAGTATGGACAGGTGAATTCAACGTTAACCTTAAAAAAAAAACAACGCAAATTGGACATAATTTCACACAAAACCTCCAAAATGGTTTGGACAAAACTGTTGCACCTTTCCAAAAATGTGGTTAAACAACTTTTTTTTAAGCATATGATGTTCGTTCAAACTCAGCTGTAGCAAGTAATAGATGTGGACAATATGAAAATCATACCTGAAACCAGATAAAAAGTTGAGAAATTGACACTTTTTGCATTGTGTGTGCCACACTACACATGGAGAACAGAAAGAAAGATAACTGTCTGAGGACTTGAGAACCAAAATTGTTGAAAAATATCAATAATCTCAAGGTTACAATTCCATCTCCAGAGACCTTGATGTTTCTTTGTCCACTGTGCACAACCTAATCAAAAAGTTTACAACAAGTGGCACTATAGCTAATCTCTCTGCACATGGATAGCAGACAAAAACTGATGAAAGGTTGCAAATGCAAGATAGTCTGGATGGTGTAACAGCCGCCCCGATCAAGTTCCAAAGAAATGCAAGCTGTCTTGCTGGGTGAATCAGTGTCAGCGCAAACTATCCGTCCACACTTGAATGAAACGTATATGAGTAACCAAAATCCTTTTGGAAAAGTGTCTTTTGGACAGATGAAACCAAGATACAGCTTTTTGGTAAAGCACATCATTCTACTGTTTAACGAAAACGGAATGAGGCCTACAAAGAAAAGAACACAGGACCTACAGTCACATATGGTGGAGGCTCAAAGATGTTTTGGGGTTGTTTTGCTGCCTCTGGCACTGGCGGTCTTGACTGTATGCAAGGCATAATGAAATCTGAAGATTACAAGGGATTGTGGGTGGCAATGTAGTGCCCAGTGTCAGAAAGCTGGGTTTGCATCCTAGGTCATGGGTTCTCAACAGGACAATGTCCCCAAACATAATTCAAGAAGCCCCCAGAAAGGTATAAAAACAAAGCACTGAAGAGTTCTGAAGTGGCAGCAATGGGCCCAGATCTAAATCACATCGGTCACCTGTGGAGAGAATCTAAAATTGCTGTTGTGAGAAGACACCTTTAAATATGAGAGATCTGGAGCAGTTTGTAAAAGAGACCAATATTCCAGGTGAGAGGTGTAAGAAGCTTGTGCATGGTCATAGGAAGCGATTCATTATAATTAGTTATTTGGATGTGCAACTAAATATTAAGTTGAGGGTGACAACAATTTTGTTCAACCCATTTTTTCGGTTTTGTGTCAAATAATGTCCAATTTGCCTTTTTTTTTCTCTGTTTATATTTTGTGTTGTTCCAATACACACAAAGGAAATAAACATGTGTAAGACCAAATGTGTAATTCCAATAATTTTCTGGGAGAAATAATTCATTTTCTGGAATAATTTTAAGGGTACCAACACTTTCAGCCATGACTGTATATGTTTATGTGTTATTTATGTAACATTAATCACTATTCTACAATGGGTTCTTCTCTACTCACAAAGTCACAAATAAGGACACAGCCTCCACCTAGTTTCACTGTAGGCACCGTACATCTAGAAGAATTAATTTCAATAAATGCATGGTACCTACAGTAAGGCATGGTGGAAGCCGTGTCCTTTTGTGGGGCTGCATGAGAGCTGCTGGTGTTGGGGAGCTACCATGCCACAAATAACCTATGGACAAGTGTGGCGCTGTTTTTAGTAAAAATATGCAAGGTTTTATTAACATTTTTAGTCAATATCCTACTAAAATGGGTTGAATTGAGTTTTTCTGGCTTGTTGATAACTTTGACCCCTGCTATATAGCACTATTCTCATCTCACAGCACTCAATATGATAACTATGATAACTGTTCTGTTGATGAATCTGTTGCTCCCCTGTAAGCTGAACTACGGAGGGCTTATATTTATGTGAACAGATTCCTGCTTGGGCAAGATCCATTTTTATTTACCATAATTAAATTAATGGCTGCATTGGCAGAAAGACAAGGTTTATGGTAAGGGAAGAAGAGAAAAATGTCTAAAATGCAGAACAAACTCTGCAGAAATGAGTCAAGGGCCCCAGAGGGGTAATATAATGTCTCTGCATAGTAAATCCAGCATGAAACGCTAATCTGGAGAAGGCTTACCGAGTTATTATTTCATCTCCATTATAAATGTTCACATTTGTAGGTCTGCTATATAATTCATATTAAAGGTTAGCGACAAATAAGAGAAAAAGAAACATATGCTATTAATTCTTCATTTCCTTAAAGGGAATCTGTCAGCTGGTTTTTGCCAACCTCTTGTGAGAGCAGCATAATGTTGGGAAAGTGTCCCTGATTCCAGCGATGTTAAACTTAGTTTACTAAGTGCAGCCATTCTGAAGTAATCAGAATTCTAAAGGCCCTGTCACACATAACGAGATCACTAATGAGATCGCTGTAACGTCACAGATTTTGTGATGCAACAGCGATCCCGTTAGCGATGTCGTTCTGTGTGACATGCACCAACGATCTGGCCCCTGCTGTGAGATCGTTGATCGTTACACACGGCTCTAAATCATTTCTATGCTGCTGCGCTCTCGCTGGGAACGCTACATCATTGTGTTTGACAGGGACAATGACTAACGATCTCAATGCTACGCTATGGAGCAACAATTCCCAATGACCTCGGTATAATTCTGGATCGTTAGTGCGTCGTTTTTCACATCGCTGGTGAGATACCTATTTGACATCTTACCAGCGATGTGTAAAACAACGCACCAGCGATCTCTGCATATCGTTATCGCTGGTGCGTCGTTATGTGTGACTGTTTTCTGAAGGATCCACGGTCTGTAATGGGCGCTCAGGTAAAAGCAAGGGATTCCCAGGTAAATTAAAAAGGCTTTATTCCTCGTGCCTCCATAGCCACAACATGTTTCGATGGCTTGTGACCGTCTTCATCAGGTGAAAATCCTGTGACTGGGCCTTAAGATGTAGCAGAGCTCAGAAAGCTAAGCCCACCCACACCACTGATTAGCAGCTTTCTATGTACATTGAATATTGACAGTAAGCTGCTAATCAGAGCTGGGGTCGGGATTGGACCAGGAAGCACGCGGGCAGCTAGTCCGTCAGAGATAATATCCTGCTGATAAAACACTCATTGCACTGAAACAACAGCACACTGCCTACCAACTGATTCATCCCTGAAATCTGTGGCTCAGACCCTACCTCATGCTGCTCTCAAATTAAATAGCAAAAACCGCACAAATTCACTTTTCTCCTCTAAATACATTTCATTGGGGCTAAAAAATCATTTTTGCAAGTGTGTTTCATAAACATTTTGTACCATATTTGCATTTTATAACGTCTGTGTTGCACTGTCTATTCCAGGTTGTAGGATAAGTTAACTGAGAAGTCCACAGTGAGCTCATTCTGACTGGAAGTTTGTTCATTTTCATTTGCCTTTTTTCCATCTCCTCTCAGCTGATTTATGACCACATCAAAGTTAAATGTGCAGTGAAACAAAGTGTAGAAAAGTTAAATACGGTAGGTCAAAATCTAAACTTCAATTATAAAAAAATATTGTTAGCCCCAAATACATGCGTTTTTGCAAAAAAACAAAACAAACTTTTAAAGGGACTGTGTTAGCAGAGTGCGTGGCATTCAGTCTCCAGGAGATGGCTGATTTTATAAGAGAAATACTAATCTGGCCAGGACTTTCTCCCCCAGTAATACATTGTGGCTAGTCAGATGAATGAATGGTCTGCTGGAGATGAATATCCTACTCATGGCCAGTAGAAGAGCCTATTAAAGAGAAACTGTCAGCAGAATTGTGTAGCCCCAAATAGTGTTATGTATCTAAAGACAGTTGAAAGCTGAGTAAATCCTTATGTTTGTTGCAGAAATCTGTTTTGTACAGAACTCAATAGCTGAAATTGTATGTTGATGAGCTACAAGTGCAGTGGGAGGGGCAATGCACTTGCAGATCTCTGCCCTCTCTCCCTGCTCGCTGCCTCCTGTCTTTAGGTCACCCCTGTTATAGTGACCTGTCAATCAGGCATAGAAGTAAGGTCGTGGATGGGAAAAAGGGAAAGAGTGCAAGACCGCTGCAGGTGCATTGCTCCACCCACTGCACTTGCAACTCATTAACATTAACAACAATTTTAGCTATGGACATCTATAAAATATAACAAACAGATTTCTACAAGAAAGTTAATGATATACCTAGCATTAAAGCACCTTTATAAACAGGCCATTAGATGAGGTATAAAATGCTGATGACATGTTGTCTTTGAGTTGAGGGCCCTCCACCTCTGTGTTGCCTATAAACTTAAATAGGGCTCATGGACAGAGGATGTCTTTATGATTTGATCCCTTTAAAAAAAAAAATCACAGGTCCCTACCGGTATCCATGGGCAATTTAAGACAAAAACTGAATAGCAATTTTTTTCAGTTTAAGGGGTTGTTCACTAAGGGTACCGTTACACGTCGCAACATTGCATGCAATTTCACTTGAAGTTTGCTGGTTGCAGTGAAATCATGGAGACATTGCTCCATTTGTACACGGCAGCAAAATAGAACAATGTGTCCATGATTTCATTGCAACCAGAGATCTGTTCAGAAGTTGGACACAGAAGTTGGTGTGTGTAAAGCGGCCCTAAGGGTCACCCTGTCATAATATTATTACAGCATGCACCAATACAGGTTCCTTAAACATTTAGGTGTTATTGGTAGAATGGTAATGAGTTTTTATTTTCATTACAGTGCCCCCGCAGGATAAACAAAGTGTTACACTAATTACACTGCTACAATTGAAATCAATGAATAAAAATTATCTTTATTTATATAGCGCCAACATATTCTGCAGCACTTCTGCAGAGGTTCATATGCTAACAGTCATAAGTAATTTATTTATAGAAAAAAATAGAGTTATTAAAGCAAAAAAATAAATAAATAAAGACGACCTTGCTCATAACAGCTTACAATCTACAATGAGGTGAGGGTGACACAGGGTACAGGTGTTTATTTATAATGATGATCCAGCTATCCTGAAAAAATGGGGGATAGATAAAAGCTGCATGAGCCGTCACCAGCCAGTCTATGTAGAGCCTTGGGGTGCAGTGGAGTTTGATGGAGAATTATGTTCACAGAAATAATGAATGGGCTATATATAGGACTTTGATTAGGGGGCAGAATAAGCCACCCGAAAATATGTGTTCTTTGGAGCACCTAAAACTGTAAATTGTGCACAGTCCTAATTTTTTGGGTAGAGCCTTCCAGAGAATTGGTGCAGCTTGGGAGAAGTCTAGGAGCCGGGAGTGGGAGGTTCCGACTAGTGGGGATGTTTGTTAAAAGTCGCTTGCAGAGCGTAGAGTACAAGTGGGGTGATAGAGACAAGGGTAGAGAGGTATGTAAGTGCTGCACTGTGGAGAGCTTTGTGGGTGAGAACAAGCAATTGAATCGGATATGAATAATCTATGAACACCTGTACAGTTCAAGGGACACTTTTTTTTTATAGTTTCTCTCCAAAATCTCAGCTTCTGTGGCAGGTAAATGAAAGAAAAATATATGGGCAAGTAGAAAATAAGGATGACACTCACCGAGCTGTCAGTCTTTGTGCAAAGTCTTTTTATTGCATTTTACAGGAACATAATGTTACAGGCTGTGCAGTGAGGGGAGGAATGCAGGGCAGACCCTCACTGCACAACCTGTAACCCTATGTTCCTGTAAAATGGAATAAAAAGACTTTGCACAAAGACTGACAGCTTGAGGAGTGCCATCCTTATCTTCTACTTGTTTATCTTTATTTATGCTTTGGGATTGAGCAAACTAGCACACCCACTGTTAGGGCCCCGTTATATGTAGCGACGCACCAGCGATCCCGACAACGATCCGACCTGGTAGGGATCGCTGGAGTGTTGCTACGTGATCGCTGGTGAGATGTCAAACAGTCAGATCTGACCAGCGACGTAGCAACAATATGGCACTTGTTGGGAATCTGTCACTCTCTGGCGTAGTGTTGAGATCGTTATTAGAAAAATATATGGGCAAAAGAGTAGCTTACCACTAATTCTAATACACTATAGATACAGCAATATCTATAGCCAGGAGAACACAGTGCTTTGTAAAATACACTTTGATATGTCTAGTGACGCCTTCTTGTGTTTAACAGAATCAGTGTAAGCAACTTCCCATAAAATGTGACCTTATTTGGGCCCAGGGAAAAAATATATGTTGGATTTTACAGTATGAGGAAATGTGAGGTCCCATCATTCTATTGACCTTTAACTTTCAGACTTATGGGAGCAATATATAGGACTAATCTGGGAAACGTTATGTCTCTTTTGAGAATAACTGCCGGGTACAGGAGCAGCAAGTTATTACTTGTAAAAGGAACCTGTCATGTTGAAAATAATACCTGATCTACAGATAGGAGAAGTGATCAGAAGGATATACAGTTTTGTGGGAGAAGTAGCAGTAAAACTTGAATATTATTCATTGAATCCTTAGCATGGATGAGTCCAGTGGGCGGTCCTACTAGTGACTGACAGTCTTCCCCGTATGACTGAGCCTGCAGATCACTAGTCAGTCACTAGTAGGACCACAGCTGAACTTATACATGGCAGGTTCACTTTAATACATCCCAGAATTGTGTTTGCCTTTTTTGCTGCTGCATCACACTGTTGACTCATGTTCAGTCTGTGATCTATTAGTTTACACAAGTCTTTTTGCTGTTGCTTACCCCTACTCCTCCCATTCTGTATATGCTTTTTTCATTTTTCTTTCCCAAATGTAGGATTTTGCATTTCTCCCTGTTATAAACCATTCTGTTAGTTGCTGCCTACTGTTCCAGTTTGTTTAGATCTTTTTGACTCCCCTCTCTCTTCTGTAGAATTAGCTGTCGGTCACTACTTGTCTTTCTTTGTGCAGGTTAACTTTTTTTTCCTCTAGAAGTTTTAGGTTCAGACAGTACTGCCTGCCTGTCTCTTTCAGTAAGTAACATAGGTACAAAAAGTACAGTGTCTCCTGGAAAATGAGGGCATAGCTAATTCTGCTCCTTGTAAATTATGTAATAACATACGCACCATTCTGTAAATGATGTTGCTACAAAGGCTGCCTTCACACTTGCAGATGCATCTGCAGCGTTTTGCAGATGCATCTGCAAGTATCAGCATGCAGACCGCGGCCCCTATGTTTATAATAGGGCGCACCGCGGTCTGAAAGCTCTCATTCATTCCTGTATATGAAGCGTCCGCAGGCGGATGCCTGCTTACAGATCACACTCTCCCGCCCGCACCATGGACGCGAGATGTCGCGTCCATGGTGCGGGCGGGAGAGTGTGATCTGTAAGCAGGCATCCGCCTGCGGACGCTTCACATACAGGAATGAATGAGAGCTTTCAGACCGCGGCCGCGGTCTGCATGCTGATACTTGCAGATGCATCTGCAAAACGCTGCAGATGCATCTGCAAGTGTGAAGCCAGCCTTAATAATGCTTCTCTGTATCTCCCTGTAAACAATGTACATTCAGAGAGTACTGCCTCCATGTCTTGTCCTATAACTGATGTAAGGCACAGATAGTATTGTGTCCCTGTATTTACCTATTGACTATAAAAGCACCACTACTACTGTAAGGGTATTGTCATACTTGGCATCGCTGGTGAGACGCCAAACAGTCAGTTCTCACCAGCGAAGCAACATCGATCCGGAATGATACGGAGGTCATTGCGACCCTGTTTCTCAGACCTGTAGTAATGAGGTCGTTGGTCGTTGTCCCTGTCACACACACCGATGCATGCTGCCCAGCGGGACCCCAACGATCAAAGAAGGTCCAGGCGACTCTGACACGACCAGCGATCTCACAGCGGGGGCCTGGTCGCTGCTAAGTGTCAAACATGGCGAGATCGCTGGCGAGGTCGCTGTTGAGTCAACAAACTTGTGACTTAGCAGCGATCTCGCTTAGTGTGACGGGGGCTTAATTCTGTCTTTTCTTCAATAATGTAGGTTTAAACACTTCTGCCTCCCTGTAAACGATCTAGGCACAGATAGTGCTGTATTCCTGTCTCTTACGACATTTATTCACTTAGTAATAGGCAATGAGAGCTGAATTGTCTCAGGCTGAACAAAAAATATGTCTGATGGGCTCAGAAATTGAAAGGTGAATTTGGTAGCATGACAAACAAGAAGAGAGGCTTTCCAACAAGTAGCAGAAAAGGCAAGATTATGTCAGGGAGGTGGGGCCGTAGATTTCCTTAAACCAGCTGAAATTCAAGTTTGGCGCTCCACACTATAAAACTACTAATAATAAGACTAGGACTGAAGTCGGCTGTGATACTATATTTAATGATGAGATCCTGGAGTAGCTCATGCGGATTGAATTGATGTATCACGCGCTCATAATTGCAGTCTCACTTCTCAGATTTTAATCACATGTTTAATATCATTACAATTACAGTGCTTAAAAGAAAAAAATATATATCTCTTCTGTCACTCCAACTTGGAGTAGTCACAACATCAATTTGCTGGAAATGTGTGTTGCCATGACAATGATCTCAAAAGTAAAGTCCCGAGGTGCGTACTTCACAGGAAACACAACAAAAATAATCCAGCATGGGGATTATTAGTATTGCTTTTACTTTTCCATTCTTCAATGTTCTCAGTTTCAAATTATACAATTATTTGGCCTGTAATTAGTGGGTGAGATAATCGCTCCAGAGGCAGAAAACGTCAATAGGATATATTTCATGGAAGACATAAATGTGCAACGGGAACTCGGATATAGTGTAATATGAATACAGCATGGAAATAGGAAAACTAATTACAGTAAGTGCACGAGTAGACCAAACAATAAGAGTGGATGGCACGCTCCTTGTATGGATGTCATCAGATGGTGAGGTCATCCGGAGGAACATTAAAAGGGGTTGTCTGCTGAAAATAAGTTATCACCTATCCATATGATAAATTACTGATTGTTTTGTGTCCGACCCGCACCAATCAGGAGAACAGGGCGGCTGGCAGTGCACAGGCTCCATCTCTGCTCCATTGACAATTAATGAAAAGGTGGTTGGGTATTTGACCTGCCATTCTATTTTGTACAAGGGATAGAAGTGTGTATTCGGGGATAGAAATCTGGACAAGTAAAAACTTTTTTCCACATTTTTCCATCAGACAACCCCCTTTAAAATGCACAATTTCTTACGGAGTCTAAGAACCAGAAATGAGGACTGCTGAGAAAGAGGCCTACCACTGCATCCCTGCTCTATAGACTTTATGACTGGCAGTGGCTCAGTGGTTAGCTCTGCAGCCTTGCACGCTATGGTCCTGGATTCAATTCCCACCAAATACAACATCTGCAATGACTTTGTATGTTCTCCCTGTGCTTGCGTAGATTTCTTATGGGCACTCTGGATTTCTCCCACACTTGAAAGACATACAGGTAGGATGTTTAGATTGTGAGCCCCAATAGAGACAGTGTTGCAAATGTGTGTTAAGCGCCATGGAATAAATAGCACTACTTAAAGGAATAAATATAAAAATTATATTATTACCAGGAACAGTAGACAGCACAGGCTGACGTCATGAGTGGCCATTACCGGCACAGGACTCACCAAAGACACAAAAATGCCACAAAAAATAAGAGCACTCTCATGAAATTCCCTGCTACAGGAGACTGGTGATGTAAAAGAGAAAGGCCCTTCTGTCTGTCCTATAAATGTAGGCTAGAGTCTGTAGGGGAAAGAACCAGAACCAAAGTAACAATGAAAACAGGATTCTTTCTTGTACGTGCATGTCCCAAAATAAGGTCCATTGTGGATCATGGCTAATAGCCTTCTCCTGACTAATGCTGCACTTGGACAATCCACTCAGGAAATTAAATGACTGCCGGTTCTTTAAATACAATCTGATGGTCATTGTCCTGTCTAAACAATGATTTTTATGCTAGTTACGGTGTGTAGTGGAGCGTCATATTGTATTTAGGGGGCCATCATATTGTGTATTGGATAGCTATGTAACCATCATACTGTGTATTGGGGAGCATCATATTGTGCAGAGGAGTACTAATAAAGAAAGATTGGCATCACCTTAATGTGAAGGTGCTAGCAAGAAAACCATGAGAATTAAAGAGAATATCTTCTGCAACACTACACACTATAAGTTAATGGCTAACAATGAATGGCAGGGCTATATGCACAGCTAACACAGATATAAGGAAAGGGACATGGCAAAAGTGCTTGAGGATGTAAAGAAACTTGAGAAAACTTAGCTTTAGCATTGGCCACTGTGTAGTGTTGCAGCAGATATACTCTTTAATTCTCATGGTATTCTTGCTAGGACCTTCACATGAAGGTGATGCCAGTATTTCTTTAATTATTAGTGTCACTATTTTTTTGACTGTGCACCCTCCCCTGCTCTGTGGCCACGCTGAGTCCGCCATCTAATTGTAGCCAGGTCCAGGACATGCCATCAATGTTGGTTTTAATTGCATACAGAGGCATAAAAACCCACGCATGCAGCAGTATACCACTAGTAGAGGCACAAGCTTAGGACCCAATAAGATGAGAAACACCTTGGCGCGGTTATCGGGCACTTTCACAGTGGCCAATGCTAAAGCTAAGTTTTCTCAAGTTTCTTTATATTCTCAAGCAGTTTTGCCATGTCCCTTTCCTTATATCTGTTAGCTGTGGATATAGCCCTGCCATTCATTGTTAGCCATTAAGCTATTTCACATATCATAGTGTGTAGTGTTGCAGCAGATATACTCTTTAATTGTGCAGAGGAGAGGTGTAGGGATCATTATATTGTGTATAGGGGGTTGAGGGTTATGAAGGTATTATACTGTGTATAGGGCAGCTGTCGTGCCATCATACAATATATAGGAAGCTGTGGGGCCATCCTACTGTGTATAGGGGGATGTCATACTCTGCATAGGGGAGCTGTGAGGGTAATCACACTATGCATAGGGATTTGGGGTCTGTAAGGGCATTATACTGTGTATACAGGAGCTGTGGGTCTTACATGGCGTAATACTGCGAATAGGGGGCCCATCCTATTGTGAAAAAAGGAGCCATCATGCGCTGTATATCGGGCCATCATACTGTATTAGGGACCGGGATACTGGATATAGGGGAGCTGTAGGCCCATCATATTGTGCACACAGGAGCTCTGTGTCCATCATATTGCATCTTTACACATACATGTATACATCATACTGTATATAAATGAGTATCCTACTGTGTATAGGGAAGTCTATAAGGGTATCTACTGTGTATACATGCTGTGGTGGCATCATACTATGTGTAGGGGATTGTGGAGGTATCATACTGGGTATAGGGGACATTATACTTCATATAGTATACTTCATATAGGAGGTATCATAATGGGCTGTAAGGACATCATACTGTGCATATGGGGCAGTGGTGCCATCATGTTGTGTGTACGGACATAATTCTGTGTAAAGGGGAGCTGTGTAGGTCATCATACTGTGTATAGGGGAGTTGAGAATCTGTAAAGGCATAATACTCCATATAGAGGCTGTGATAGCATCATACTGTGTATAGGGAAGATTGAGGACTGTAAGTGTAGATAATGTGTATAGACGGCATCATACTGTGTGTGGGGATGTGGGGGCAGTGGCGCACCCAAGGGGGGGGACCTACGTGTCTGGACCCCCCCCCTGGACGGCCCTGAGAAGCTGGGGGGGGGCCCACCGCCGCCCGGTCCCTGACACTGCCGCCACTTCCGCCGCCTGCGCTGCAGCCGAAAATACTTGCATCAGGCTAGGGTCACAATGCAAGTGTGACCCTAGCCTCAGGGGGGCCCCTGAGCACTGCCCCCACAGCCAAGGCCATATCCAGGGGGCAGCTGGGGGGTCATTTTCGGCCTCCTGCAGCACCGGAGGTCTCCCTCCTCCCCCCTCCATGGGAGCCGACAGAGCTGCACAGTGCACACTCTGTGCTTACAGGACCTGTGATGATGTCACATGGAGGGGAGGAGTCAGGGGTCACATGATCAGCTCAGTTTATGCAGGACTCTGCTGTTTTGCCCATCATCATGCTCAATTAGGTGGGTGAAGTTTGTGTGGGGTCAGGAGGGATTTGCAGTGTGAATGTAGCAGAGGCGAGTGTGTACTAGGTGTATGGCAAATAGGTGAAGGTTATGTGTGGGGTCAGGAGGGATTTATAGTGTGAATGTAGCAGAGCCCAGTAAGTACTAGGTGTATGGAGCGGAGCCGCGTGCGTACGAGGTGTATGGAGCAGAGCCGCGTGCGTACGAGGTGTATGGAGTGGAGCCGAGCGTGTACGAGGTGTTCGGAGCAAAGCCGAGTGAGTAAGAGGTGTGTGTATGAGGTGTATGGAGCAGAGCCGCGTGCGTACGAGGTGTACGGAGCAGAGCCGCGTGCGTACGAGGTGTACGGAGCAGAGCCGCGAGCGTAAGAGGTGTACGGAGCAGAGCCGCGTGCGTACGAGGTGTATGGAGCAGAGCCGCGTGCGTACGAGGTGTATGGAGCAGAGCCGCGTGCGTACGAGGTGTACGGAGCAGAGCCGCGTGCGTACGAGGTGTATGGAGCAGAGCCGCGTGCGTACGAGGTGTATGGAGCAGAGCCGCGTGCGTACAAGGTGTATGGAGCAGAGCCGCGTGCGTACGAGGTGTACGGAGCAGAGCCGCGTGCGTACGAGGTGTACAGAGCAGAGCCGCGTGCGTACGAGGTGTACGGAGCAGAGCCGCGTGCGTACGTGGTGTATGGAGCAGAGCCGCGTGCGTACGAGGTGTATGGAGCGGAGCCGCGTGCGTACGAGGTGTATGGAGCGGAGCCGAGCGTGTACGAGGTGTATGGAGCGGAGCCGCGTGCGTACAAGGTGTATGGAGCAGAGCCGCGTGCGTACGAGGTGTATGGAGTGGAGCCGAGCGTGTACGAGGTGTTCGGAGCAAAGCCGAGTGAGTAAGAGGTGTGTGTATGAGGTGTATGGAGCAGAGCCGCGTGCGTACGAGGTGTACGGAGCAGAGCCGCGTGCGTACGAGGTGTATGGAGCAGAGCCGCGTGCGTACGTGGTGTATGGAGCAGAGCCGCGTGCGTACAAGGTGTATGGAGCAGAGCCGCGTGCGTACGAGGTGTACGGAGCAGAGCCGCGTGCGTACGAGGTGTACGGAGCAGAGCCGCGTGCGTACAAGGTGTACGGAGCAGAGCCGCGTGCGTACGTGGTGTACGGAGCGGAGCCGCGTGCGTACGTGGTGTATGGAGCGGAGCCGCGTGCGTACGAGGTGTATGGAGCGGAGCCGCGTGCGTACGAGGTGTATGGAGCGGAGCCGAGCGTGTACGAGGTGTATGGAGCGGAGCGAGCGTGTACGAGGTGTATGGAGCAGAGCCGAGCGTGTACGAGGTGTATGGAGCAGAGCCGAGCGTGTACGAGGTGTATGGAGCAGAGCCGAGCGTGTACGAGGTGTATGGAGCAGAGCCGAGCGTGTACGAGGTGTATGGAGCAGAGCCGAGCGTGTACGAGGTGTATGGAGCAGAGCCGAGCGTGTACGAGGTGTATGGAGCAGAGCCGCGCGCGTACGAGGTGTATGGAGCAGAGCCGCGCGCGTACGAGGTGTATGGAGCAGAGCCGCGCGCGTACGAGGTGTATGGAGCAGAGCCGCGCGCGGTACGAGGTGTATGGAGCAGAGCCGCGCGCGTACGAGGTGTATGGAGCAGAGCCGCGCGCGTACGAGGTGTATGGAGCAGAGCCGCGCGCGTACGAGGTGTATGGAGCAGAGCCGCGCGCGTACGAGGTGTATGGAGCAGAGCCGCGCGCGTACGACGTGTATGGAGCAGAGCCGCGCGCGTACGACGTGTATGGAGCAGAGCCGCGTGCGTACGACGTGTATGGAGCAGAGCCGCGTGCGTACGACGTGTATGGAGCAGAGCCGCGTGCGTACGACGTGTATGGAGCAGAGCCGCGTGCGTACGACGTGTACGGAGCAGAGCCGCGTGCGTACGACGTGTACGGAGCAGAGCCGCGTGCGTACGACGTGTACGGAGCAGAGCCGCGTGCGTACGAGGTGTACGGAGCAGAGCCGCGTGCGTACCAGGTGTACGGAGCAGAGCCGCGTGCGTACCAGGTGTACGGAGCAGAGCCGCGTGCGTACCAGGTGTACGGAGCAGAGCCGCGTGCGTACCAGGTGTACGGAGCAGAGCCGCGTGTTTACGAGGTGTACGGAGCAGAGCCGCGTGGGTACGAGGTGTACAGAGCGGAGCTGCGTGTGTACGAGGTGTACGGAGCAGAGCCGCGTGTGTACGAGGTGTACGGAGCAGAGCCGCGTGTGTACGAGGTGTACGGAGCTGAGCCGCGTGTGTACGAGGTGTACGGAGCAGAGCCATGTGTGTACGAGGTGTATGGAGCAGAGCCGTGTGTGTATGAGGTGTACGGAGCGGAGCCGCGTGTGTACGATGTATGTGTACCAGTGGTAGCCCCCCGCGGATTCCGCTCCTATAGTCCCAGCCACCTTTGCCAGCAGCATTCTTCTCCAGAGTCTCTTCTGCCGCTGTCTGCATTCTGCAGCTCAGCATGGAGGGGCACGATGTCATCACTGTGCTGTTATGTGCAGAGCGACCGGAGGAGACCGAAGCGGCGAGAAGAAAGGTGAGGAGAAAGAGAGATCTGGATGGCCAGACACTCCGCTTGGCTGCGGTGCCACCATATGGCAGTGCGGCTCCATTGAGCTGCTTGCATTATTTGTGCGCTTCAGGATGCTTGTGTATATACCAAGCATCCTCAGACGCACAAAAATGCAACATTTTGCATTTGAAGGGTATTTTTAAAAAGGGCAAGGGAATGCAAATGCATTTTAGCCCGCTCCTAACAACGTGTAATATCCTCACTGTCAGGAGCAGCTCTTGCTGGTTTCGGCAGTCACTGTTCCTGTAAGGTTGATTTCACATAGGCGGTTTTTTTTAAATGTGGCAGTTGTGGTAAAAAAAAAACAGCATCTGCCGCATTTTACGCCTAGCGGCTGCACTTGCTACCCATTTGCGGGCATATATATGTATATATATATATATATATATATATATATATATATATATATATAGTCCGCGATATGTACTAAAGGGGGCCTGCTGAGACCTTTTCGCCCGGGGCCCACAGAAACCTGGAGCCGGCCCTGTATGTATATGTTGTGTGTGTGTGTGTTTATGTGTTTGTGTGTTTATGTGTGTGCTTGGGGGGTGTATAGAGTTCTTTACATCTCCGTTTCTCCATCCTGTACTTGCCCAGGGAGGGGGTGTGTGTGACTGCTTGTGAGAGGATGGCTGGGGCTATTGGGCCGGTTTCACATTTGCGTACAGAACGCAGTGTAAGCAAACGCATGCACATTGCATTCCTATGTTTAATATGGGAACGCATAGTACCTGCGTATGGCTACGTTTGGTTACATTTGCGTTCAGATGCATTTTTTTAATAGCACCCTCCGAACACAACATGTTGCATTTTCTGTGCATTCACGGGGCTTATTTTATCAGCAAGTGACCGCAAGTGCACAAAGAATGCATGGAGCTCAATGGATCCGCAGTATCCTCCGCATGACAACGCAGGCAGATACTGCGGATCCATTGAAATCTTCACAGAAATCAGAGGCAGCCACCGGGAGATCAGTGGCGGCTGCCGCTGATCTCCTGGCGGCCACCTCTGATCTCCAGGCCACCGCCAAGACCAACCGCTGATTGGGTGACCGGGCACTATACTATGTGAACGCATGCGGAGAATCCCAGCTGCGTTGACATCAGTATGACTACGTTTGCACCTGCATGTCAGACGCATGCAGACACAAACGCTAGTGTGAAGCCAGCCTTAGGCCCCTTTCACATCAGCGTTTTTCGCTGATTGCAGCAAATGCGGCAGATTTACCGCATCTGCCGCCTAACGGCCGCACTTGCAGTACACTTGTGGCTGGCCCCATGCATTGTCTAAGGGGCTTGCGGCAGGTCCGGAATGTGCGGGATAGCCGCGGTTGTGGCAGATGCGGTTTTTGTCCGGATCCACTGGATCTGGACAAAAACACTGATGTGAAAAAGGCCTTACATTGACTGGGCCAGTGTCTGCTGGTTGTGCTGTAAGTGACACGTCCATCATATAGCCAAGGGAAGAAAGTGATAGCAGCAGAGAAGAGGATAAGAAAACTGTCTGCTGAGGGGAAGAAGCTCTATTCCTCAGCACCCAGCTTTCCCATGCTCCCCTATACTCTATTCCTCAGCTTTCCCATGTTCTGATTTCCATCAGCACCCAACTTGGGAAAGCTGGGTGCTGAGGGAAAGAAGGATAGAAGAGCATGAGAAAGCTGGGACTGAGGAAAGTGGATAGAAGAGCATGGAAAAGCTGGGTGCTGAGGGAAAGAGAATAGAGGAGCATGGGAAAGCTGGGACTGAGGAAAGAAGATAGAGGAGCATGGGAAAGCTGAGTGCTGAGGGAAAGCGGATAGAGGAGCATTGGAAAGCTGGATGCTGAGGGAAAGAAGATAGAGGAGCATGGGAAAGCTGAGTGCTGAGGGAAAGCGGATAGAGGAGCATGGGAAAGCTGGATGCTGAGGGAAAGAAGATAGAGGAGCATGGGAAAGCTGAGTGCTGAGGGAGAGGATAGAGGAGCATGGGAAAGCTGGATGCTGAGGGAGAGGATAGATGAGCCTGGGAAAGCTGAATGCTGAGGGATAGAAGAGCATGGGAAAGCTGAATGCTGAGGGATAAAGGATACAAGAGCATAGGAAAGCTGAGTGCTGGGGAAAAGGTGTATAGCAGAGCAGGGGGTGGAAAAGGTGGGGGTGCTGAGGGAAACGAGCTCTTTCCCATCCCCTGCTGTGCTATACACCTTTTCCTCTGCACCAGCTTTCCCATTATATCAGAACAAGTGTCAGCATCATTATCCTGTACCCCAGCGTCAGCGTCATTGTCCTGTACCCTCAGCGTCATTATCCTGTACCCCCAGCGTCATTGTCCTGTACCCCCAGCATCATTGTCCTGTACCCCCAGCTTAATTGTCCTGTACCCCCAGCGTCATTGTCCTGTACCCCCAGCGTCATTGTCCTGTACCCCCAGCGTCATTGTCCTGTACCCCCAGCGTCATTGTCCTGTACCCCCAGCGTCAGCGTCATTGTCCTGTACCCCCAGCGTCCGCGTCATTGTCCTGTAACCCCAGCGTCATTGTCCTGTACCCCCAGTGTCATTGTCCTGTAACCCCAGCGTCATTGTCCTGTACCCCAGTGTCATTGTCTTGTAACCCCAGCGTCATTGTCCTGTACCCCCAGTGTCATTGTCCTGTACCCCAGCGTCAATTTCCTGTACCCCCAGTGTCATTGTCCTGTACCCCAGTGTCATTGTCCTGTACCCCCAGTGTCATTATCCTGTACCCCAGTGTCAGTGTTACTGTTTGGCAAGGGGCCAGGATGGGGGAGATATTTACTGTATGCCATAACGAAAATAAAAAAGCGGAACTGCTGAGCAACCGAGACCGACTGCGCAGCGTCATTAGAAATAAGACCATTTTCGTGCAGTATTAAGCATTAATTAGGTATTCAGATTTACAAAAATCGCTTGGCTTTTAGGGGGGCTTTGCTCCCCCAAACCCCCCCACCGGGGGCTTTGCCCCTTGGAACCCCGCTGGGGGGTGACACCCCCCTTTCAGGGCCGGTGTGTGTTTCTTGGACCCCTACCTTGGGAAATTTCTGGGTGCGCCACTGTGTGGGGGTAACATTGTGTGTGAAGGGTGACTAAGGAAATTATACTGTGATGGGAGTAACACTATGGGGGTCATCATACTGTGGGGGGAGAACTGTAGGGACATAGTTCTGGGTTGGGGCATCTTACTTTTTTGGGGTGACTCTGGGGTAATTATACTCTGCTTGAGAGGGATTCTGTGGAGTCAAATTATGTGAGGGTAGTATGGGGGCATCATACTCTGTGGAGACCACACACCCTTACAACATAACATACATCTAATATAATACCTACTCTCACCCCCATGTTTTAACCAAAAATGAAATGTAACTTCTGGTCCAGTACACAGTCCTGTTGGAAGATTCGGAATGGGGCCGCTGTTTCACCCTCTCTCAGTTGAAAGTCTCAGCATGACCTCATCACCATTTAGCAGTTGTCTCAGAAGCTTGTAGACATGCTGCTCCGGCCTTTTTATGGCTTTGACGCTCAGAAAAAATGTCAGATTATAATTTGAAATATTTTTTTAATTGGATTTATGAAAAAAAATTGTTAAAGTACATTTACCTTAGGCTGATTGTAAAGCGGCAACAACCTGACTGAGATCTTTAGTTATCTGAACCTATGCATCATAGATCTCCAGGACGCACAGTAAAGAGCGCACACAGAGGCAAGTATGAGCCTAGACAACAGCATAGAGGGACTCAAGTATCCACACAATTACAATTCTCCTTGCACCCTCAAGATGACTGAGGACAAATGACACTTACAGCGCTCACGATACAGAGAGGACAAGGAAATTAACTTTTAAGGATAAATACATTCAGCCTTATTATTCAGACCACATAGTTCTTCATAGAACACCAAGTAACTGATGGTGTTTTCTGCTGTCACATTTATAAGTGATGTCTTTATTGAATCTCCCCCATCTGTAAATCTACTGACCATAAAGATCTTTTATGTGCATCATTTTGCTGTCAAGGTCAAATTCAGCTCTGTAGCCATAAATAATGTATGAAAGAAATAATTTTGATTCCTTACTGAGTTCCTGTACTTTCAAGCAACTTTGCAGAATAAGATGCCCTGTGTGTACATAATGAACACTATCTCTGGGTATTATATGACTTGTATCCTGCATTTTCCCCTTTTTCAGGCTCTTAGCCTGCAATCCACTCTGAGCTGGTGGGAAGAGACAAGTTACTATGATGTCTCACATGCTTAAAATATACAAATTGTCTCTTCAGAGAGGAAGCAGACTTAAACTCTAGTGCCACCTATTGGAAGTAGCAATCCTAAGAGTGCACTCACATTATTGGCATGCCGGATCTGGTGTGTCCACAAGAAGAAAAGCTTAACCTTTAGATCCCATTTAGCCTCTCACACAGCCAGATAAGATCTCATACTTTGCACTGATGAGGGGCAATATCTCGAAACACAGGGTCTGCAAATTGAGATTCTGGTCTGGTATGAATCCTAAAGGCCCAGTTACATGGTACGAGACCGTGAAAGATATCGCTCAAACGTCACGGATTTGGAGTCATTAAAACGACATCGTTAGGACGTCGTTGCATGTGACACCGAGATACGACTACGATAAATCGTTGGATCATTGATCGCAGATTTGAGAACATGTTCTCAAATCAAACGATCCTTTATCAGCCAACCTGCTGCATCGTTGTGTGTGACACCGCGATAACGATGTCAGTAACGACTTTGCCTATTCACATCAGTGAACAAGTATCGTTCGCTGGGCTGTGCGCGTTACATCGTTGGTGTGTCGTCCATGATATCTAGACGTGTGACAGCTCACCAACGATGTCATAAAGATGTCCTAACGACCGCGCGCCCATGAGATTGTTGGTGATATCTTAACGACATTGTAGAGTGTAATGGTACCTTAAGTCATATGACAAGGTTCAACAAAGGGTCGATATTGACTTGTAGGATTGTTACTTCCAATAGGTGGTGCTATGCTTCATGTCTATTTCTGCATATTTTATCTCCCATAGGAGGATTGCGGCTTTAAAGTCTACTCATACTGGTGTGCTGGACCTGCTGTGTCACTCTCTACTAGGAGAAAAGCTTACCTGTAAAAAGCACACAGAAATGGATTCCTGCTCTTCCCTTCTTTATTTATCACACATACAGAAACAGCAGGGGGTGGAGGACAATATACCGCAGTACTGAGCTGTCTAGGTGTGAATTCAGCACTGGAATGAGGCAAAAGGCTTGTTAGAAAGCTCAGCACTCTATTTATGTGTCTTCCTCTGCCTGTTTCCTCATTCTGCTCCTCACTCCTCCTCCCACTTTCCCCCTTCATAGAGTATAATGGGATGTGTAACATGACAACACAGTGAGCCTTCAATCTATCTTGGATTTTAGATGTTTACTTCAAAGTGGGTGACATGTTCAGGTGGCGGAGGAGGGGGGAGAGGAAGAAATGTCTGATAATTGGGGAAGAAACAAGAATTCTCTAGTAAGATACATTACAAAATTTGTCTGTACCATTGATTCATATAAAGTGTGCAGAAACACCAGTTTCATTTTAAGTTACCAAAATAACTCCATATGTGTACCTAAAGCAATTCCCTTAAAGGCCCTGTATACAATCAAGCATTTCTAATAAAAAATAAAAGAGATCAAACAAACTAAATTCTGAAATACTATACAGTATGGCAACTTTTCTATAACTTGCACAGACTTTTACAGTCTACAAATATTGCTATCTATATTTAGTGCGTCTACAGGGTCAGCACTTGCATTGGTAACATAATGTAGGAAAGAGCTAACATGATAGGAGCTCATCTGGAAAAGACATGTCTATTGATATACTCATTGAGTGTTTCCATTAACAATCAGCAGAATTATGAGTGAAGCTCTGGAGCATAAGACAAGTTGTAACGGTAGATCAGCACAAGTGAAGTTATAGTTATTTCAAGTTTTATACAGACTATATTTAGATTATCTATGAATATTATAAAAAGGGGATCATAGGTGGATACACTTTTTAATTTACTAGCTGTGACAAATACTAACACAATAATTGATAATTTTTGCTTGACAACTCTGACAGCTATCCTCCCATTATTTATGTGTAACAATCGTTTCTACGCTAGATCAGAAGGTGCAGAAAGCCGTCTCCTACCTGTGGTTCATTATCCGGTGGATCATCATCCACTCTGGCTTTATGCCATAACGATAATACTTCTCCTCCATTATTGCATAATGAGGGTCCTTTGTTTTCCTTTTCTCACTCTTGGTGTCCTCGTCCCCTGATCCATAATCGAATGGTGGTGGGTCATCCATGTCGTTCTTTCTTTGGTAATTCCGGAACATTACCGTGTGATAAAGCTCGAGCTGATAAACGGATGAAGTTATTTAATCTATAATTTTTTATTTTTTCCATTTTAAACAGTTTTCCCCTATTGTATGCAAATTAAAAAAAAGTATTCACACCCAGGATATATAACCTTAAGATACATTATATCCTAACTGTCTGATAGGTGGATGGCCCATCTACTTGGCTGTATCCATTACTTGATCAGACGTTGATAGCAAGGAGAGCAGATGTGTCAGAGCTTCAGAAATATGACCTGCACCAATCAGACAAGTATTACATATCCTGTGGATATGGACAAGGTGGGAATACACTCTTTAAAGTTAAAGGGGTCATTCACTACTTGAACAAGCCCTTCTTTAATTCTATATTTCCGAGTGTAAAACTAAAATTTTTTACACACTCCTATCACGGGTGGCATTCCAAGGATGGGCCATGTTATGTCACATGTGCACTGTAGCAAATCTGAGGTCGCTAATGGGCTATAGTTCACAAAATGCCTTCTCACGAGCCTCAGTTAAGTAGTGCAGTGTTTCCCAACTCCAGTCCTCAAGGCACACCAACAGGTCATGTTTTCAGGATTTCCTTATCATTAGACAGATGATGGAATTATCCCCTGTGCAAGTGATTAAATTATCACCTATGCAATCCAATGGAAATCCTGAAAACATGACCTGTTGGTGTGCCTTGAGGACTGGAGTTGGGAAACACTGAAGTAGTGGATAGAGATGAGTGGACCTGATCGGGGCTAGAGTTTGGGTGATTTGAATGTCCACAGTGCAGGAGCATGCAGCGCTGGGCTCGGGTACGCTTGGTTCCTGGCCCAGTGCGAGCTGCTTGCAGTATGTGACCAGCTCGTACTGGAGGTAAAATCCAAGTTTTCTGCTGTAATGTGTTGTCCCTTAAAAAAATAAAGATCCTCAACCAGCCGCTCCCGGAAGAGTTCTCATTATGGCTGTGTGCAGAGAGCCGGACAGCTAACCAGTGACAGCAACGGTCAAGTTTGCGTCCCAAACAGTCACCAAACCGGAACAACCACAGGTTCGTTCAGCAAATGAATCCGAAACTTGAAAGGTTCACTCATCTCTAGTTGTGGACAACCCCTTTAAGAAAGACTCCAAGCAGAACTGATCATTTGGCTGGAGGAGGTGAAACACTATGCACTGATTGTCTCTTTGAGGGTTCTTTAAATCTCTGCATCATGATCCGTCCATTAATCCATCCACATAAAATATGTTAATTTTATCTTGAGTTTTTCTTTGATTATTTTATAATTAAGGTTCTTCAGTTTCCTAATATAATAAGGCTCTGAGTTATCAAACACTTGTTGCCAATATTCTGTAATAAAACTGTTCGCTAATTTAAAATGTTGTAAGGGACCTTTAACATCAGCGATATATGTAATTTTGCGGCAGATCCTGTAGATGTCGTCACACGTACCATATCTGCCATTTAACACCCGACTTGTGGCTCCGATCCGGCAAGCCTGATTCATTCTCTATGGGCTGGTGGTCAGGTGCAGCAAGTGCGGTTTGCTGGATCTGGCACTTGAGGCACCGCAAAACAAAACGCTGCTAGCAGCGTTTTCTTTGGCGCGGCCATAAGTGCTGGATCGGATCCGGCAAAACCGCACTTGCTGCACCTGACCGCAAGCCCCATAGAGAATGAATGGGGCTTGCCGGATCGGTGCCGCAAGTCGGCCATTATGTGGCAGATCCGCAGGTGCAGTGACATCTGCCGCAAAATTACATTTACCGCTGATGTGAAAGCAGCCTTAGTTTTACTGTTTTTACAAACCTTTTTGAAAACATTGTCAGAGATTAGCTTGGAGGGAGGCATGTCTGTGCACATCCTAGAAATTCATCATCATTTACGACACAAATGTGGCAGAAATTACAACAGAAATTAACTCCAGTCCCTGTGCAGCAGGGCAGCTGAAACATGCACCAAATTAATAAATCTGTTGCACTTTAATCCTGCGCATTTTCATCAAGACTGCAATGTATTAATGCTGGTGTTGATGAATCAGGGCTTGTGTGTTCCAGTTCCTTAACATCTTCAGGAGCTCTGCTTGTTGTCAATGACCATACAGAACTTACCTTTCAAAGATGAGCATTTACTACAATTGTACTTGGGCTAGACTCTATAATTCTCTGTGAGCTAAGGCCGGCTTCACATCACGTTTGTTCGGGTCCAGAGCTGTCCGGTGTGAACTGACAGACCCGGATCTGAATTTGCCCCCCATGTATCACTATGGGGCCAGATGCTGTTATTTGCCATCCGTTTGGGCTTTTCCGGGACGATCTGGTTTTGTCCGATTTTTGCATCAAACACAAAACCGGAGTCTGCAGCATTTTTCGTGTCCGATGCAAAAATCGGACAAAAACCTGGTCTAGTGCCCATTGCATGAGAGTCTATGGGCGCTGGATCCGGCAGAAAATCGTGCCGGGTCCTGGATGCCCGATGCTGAAACAGTGGCGGCTGTTAAAAGCAGCTGCTGCTGATTTCAGCACCTGGAGAGCTCCACAGCTGAAATGTCAGCACCTCGGACAGCTCCCCTGCAGCTGCGGTGCTGAATTTCAGCATTGGACAGCGCCAGCAATGAAGCTGGCAAAAAGCAAGTTCTGCTTGTCCGGGGCTGTCAGGTTCTGTACGGTGCATCCTGCAAAAACCGGACAGAACCAGACAGTCAAAAAAAAACGTGGTGTGAAGCCTAAGCATCTTGGATTCCACGCTGATTTACTTTACCTGAACTGATACATTGTAACAAACTATCAGGATGAGGAATTGTGCTGATGATGAGTGTAGCTCACAGAGGAGTGTCCAGAATGGGTACCGATTCAGTAAACTCCATACTGTAAAAGGCTTTATGTTTTGTAGAGAATTTCTGTCTTTGGAGGTAAATAAGAATGTTTCCATTTACTGACAACATGCAGACCTTTAAAGGGAATTTGTCACCTGGTTTTGCTACCTAATTTAAGAGCTGCATAATGTAAGGGTAGAGCCCCCAATTCCAGTGATGTGTCATTTACTGTGCTGCTTGCTGTAGTTTTTATAAAATCACAGTTTTATCAGCAGGAGATTATCACTAAAGGACTAGTAAACCTGATAATCCAACCCCGCCCCCATCACTAATTGGTAGCTTTGCCTATGCACAGTGTACTCATAAAGCTGCCAATCAGTGGTGTGGGTGGGGCTAAACAAAGCTCAGCATTTAGAGAACTGGTAGATCTGCAGCAGATAAAACAGGGATTTTATCAAAACTGCAGCAAGCAGCCCAGTAAGTGACACATTGCTGGAGTCAACTTCTCTGCCCCCTATATCAGGCTTCTCTCAGAAGGGACAGCAAAAATCTGAAGACAGATGCCATTTAAATGGTGAGAACAATTAATTATACCATCAAAACACAAAAATCTGGAACTGAAGTTTAAAAAAGGAACTTTTTTTTAATTAAATAATAGGCATTACAAATTCATAATTATTAATAATAAATAATATTATTTCCATGAGAACCATCGGTGAGAAGGCCCCCCAAAAAATGGAGCACAGCATCGGATTATCACTTACTTACTGAATGCTAGAATAAAAGTATTTGTAGTTTTTGTATTATTTTACAATTATTTTCTCACCTGTAACTCTTTCACCCATGAACAATGCCAATAGGAGAGTCCGGCCCACTTCACAAAAAATTCACGTTCCGGAATGCCTTCCACAGGCTTCGGAGGCGGCATGAGAGGATCAATCTCAACAGGAGGTGCGGATACTTGTGTAGGGGGTTCTCTCCATACCCAATGAAGAATTCTTTGAACTTTTCCTTTTAAAGGCGGACACTGAAAAGGATTTATATATATATGTAATTGTCCCTATCCAACAATAAGACAGGGCATACCCCTCCTAATACTAATTGTCTGCTTCATGTCCTACCCTATCGAAATTCTAAAACAGAGAATTGTTACTGTACCTCCATCATGCTGCTACCACTGGGGGAGCTCAAGAACATTACAGAATTCAGTAACATTGAAGAACATTATGCGGTAAGCTCCCCCTAGTGGTGGAAAAAGGCAGCCAAAATTTTATCATTTGCTTCATGCAGCGATTTGTGAGCTCTGCATCAGAAAATCAGGAGCTTGGATATTTTTGAGAATTATTCACTAAGTTATTTAGAACTGGAAATGACATGATAAAACAATAAACAATAGATATACAAATATAATATAGATGTATATTGTTTGTAGCCCATATGCAATATAAAGAGTTGGAATTGAATCGTGAAAATGCCTTTATGAATAATTCAAGGAAGGAGCAATGAGCTATAAGACAGATATTGATCCATTTCCATAACCAGGACTGTAACTCTTTGAGGAGACTCTAGAATATGATGGAAAAGAGAAGCTAAGAACATAAAATAGAGAGAGCGCGGGATAAGGCTGGAAAATTAGTGAATGAGGGATCAATGCTCATCTCAAAATGTAATGATTTCCATCTACTGAGGGTAAATACGTGGGTTGTGAAGACAGCATCATGCCACTTACAGTGCAGCGCGGGCATAACCATTCCCCATTTGGTATTTCAGGCAAAGGTGGGTTAAGACAGTGCAAATGGTAGGAGGACGGGCAAGTGTCGCAACACAGGAGCTCCCCTCCATCTTTACAGACACGGCAAAATTCCATATGGTCGTCTTCTTCATCATCTTCCTCTCCAACATCCTCTTCCTCCTCCTCTTCCTCCTTTGGCTCCCATTGGATGCCCTCTTTCTCCTAGGCATATAGAAGCAGTGTTAGATTTTAAATGCTACATTAAAAGACTCCCACGGCCTTCGTAGATAAGCGATGCGCCAATCCCAGGTGATGGTGGAAACTGACAACCTGTAAACCTGGTGATAGAAAGACGCATCCCACTTCAAAGTTGTACCACAATTTGAATTTTACAAAAATTCTGGAACCCTTTTTTTAACCTTAAAGGGAATCTGTCAGCTGGTTTTTGCTATGTAAGCTTAGAACAGCATGCTGCAATGGTTAAATAACAAAAAGCAACTGAGCCTCTCTTATCAGGCTATTATTTACATAAACTAAAGGATTTATTACACTGTGATTACCATTACAGGACTAGAAAGCAACATGCATGGTAGTCCGACACAACCCCTGCTATCATTGACACCTCACAGTGAATGCACAACCTCTACATGGAACCTGGTGTGGGTCGGGGCAGCTACCTCAGCTCTGCTGTGTTCCTGAACCTAAAGGCTTTGATTATGGTAGAACAGCTTCACCAGTAATCTATATGATACATAGTCGGATTCAGGGTTTCCTTGCCTACATTATGTTGCTGTCAGATGAGGTAGCAAAAACTACTGACAGATTCCCTTTAAGCATATAGTTTGCATACATTATATTAGACATGGGATTATTAAAGCCAAAGCAACACATGGTAGAATATTTTCACTATGAAAATCCATGGCACGTTTTTGGCAAAATCAGCAAGTGATACATGCGGATTGCTGCGGATTCACTGTGGAATACACCCAATTACACTGAAGAAGGGAGACAATCAGCTACATAACTGACCTGCTCTGGACTGGAAAATATGCAGGGTGATTGTTTCTTTTCACTAAAAGTTGTATGTGTTTAGTAAACTCCATCGAAATGTACTGTAATGTGGTGTGGATTTGCAATGCTAAATCTGCTATGTGAATCTGCCACTTGTGAAATTCCACCTAAAGCTTCCTTCTAGTTTAAAATTCATTGCATAGTAAAGAGTTACATATTTTTGCAATATTTGTATGAATTTGTTTTTTACTTGCATTTATTTAATAAGAACACTCAAGTGTAGAAAAAAAAAAAGCATGCTGCACTCACCATTTAAGCAGCGATGTCTCTTTTATTTCAAAACGTCAATAGACAAAGTTCATCCATGATGAGGTGCGGGGAGAGGGAGTGAAGAAGGGCGGACGACAGCAAGCTGTTTCGCTGTGACTACAGCTTCAACAGGTCCAACAAGCTGCAGTCACAGCGAAACACCCTGCTGTCGTTTGCCCTTCTCCACTCCCTCTCCCCGCACCTCATCATGGATGAACTTTGTCTATTGACGTTTTGAAATAAAAGAGACATCGCTGCTTAAATGGTGAGTGCAGCATGCTTTTTTTCTCCACTTGAATTTTATTATTCTTATATGGCGTGCACCCCAGCAGCAGAAAGGGTACATAGTGGTGATTCTAGCAGAACCTGCTGTCCCTGAAAATTGAAGCAGTGCCTGGTATTCTCTTTACATGTGAAAGTATTTAATAAGAACCTTAAATGGGTTGTACCATGGATTGTACCCGCTGAAGCGCCATTAGCGGCTTGAAACGCCGTTGTACTACCACCCCCCGTCCTCCCACTCGCTACCCACACCCTGCTATGTGCATCTGGGCACAATAAAACCGTTGATCTGATTTGATAAGTCCTGTGTGCGGTTTCTTTCTGTTTCCTGAAGAACCTTAAATGGGTTGTACCATGTTTGGAAGTTATCCACTACTAAATTCTATAGTATAAGGGAGACCTTCATGATTGTTGGTGGTCAGACTGGTGAGACCCCCCCTCCACTTATCTCGAGAATCGGGGCTCTGAAGACTCTTGCATGAATGGAGCAGTGGTCAATCATCTCCACTCCAATCACTGTAAGGGAGAGTGACGAAGACCAGCCGAAAGCTGCACTCACCTATGTTCTGAAGTCCCATAAAGAATGAAGGGCGCATAATCAACCACCAATCCATTCACATAGGAATCTTGGGTTACTTGGGAATCATGGGTCTTGGGATAGTGGGGGTCCAAGCAGTTGGACCTCTTCCCCCCTGCAGTCAGTGATCCCCTATCCTGCGGATAGGAGACAACTTCCAAACTTGGCACAATCGCTTTATCTGATGACTTACAGGGAATATAAATAAATCCTGGACGCACAGGTATAAAATAACTTCTTACAATCAGGACCGCTGCCGCTAAATGATCCCCAATCGGCTATAGACAGCATAAACAGATTGCATTGAACAAGCCAACCAAAATTGTGTGCACACAATTGTTGATGCGAATAAGATATCATCACTATTAACAGCACATTGCCTGTTTACATAGGACGATGTGCTGCTGAAAACAATGATTTTAACTCTGGAGTGAATGACTGAATCGCCCAACAAACTAGCGTTTCGCTTGTTCCTCGGACGATTGGCTGCATGGTCACTCAAGCCCATAATTGGCCAAAGAGCGCGCTAACGAATGCTCATTCACAATTATTGACTCCTCTAAATGTGCCGTTGTGATTGTCGCAAGAGTGTTGAGGCTTTGTACCCATAGGAAATTCACAATGAAAATGTTTATTGATTGACAGCAAGTAGAGATCTTTAAAATTGTGGGAAATTATTACAAACAAGGATCATGGATGTTTGTATGGGTTACATTGTGCTCGAATCATTGGCTTTAATCAATTAATTCAGAATACCTCCTAACAAAAATGAAATCTTATGGCTGATTTATTCTTAGGTTTTTGTGGGGTCACTGAGTATTATGGCTCCTGCTTCCATAAACTCCTAAATTATACATTTTTTAGCCTATGTGTGTGGGGAGCAAAAGATGTGTCAAATATTTGCCACAAGAGTCCATAAAAGCTGGGTGACAACTCCTGTGAGACGATAAGACCATGATGGATTTTTGGGAGGCACTCTTCTTTAAGGATTCACTATTAGGCTCTTATGTGTCTGATAGCATCTAAGATTGTTATAGATACAACATGTTCCAGAAACCAAAATACACACAACCTCTCTCTATACAAAATTCACCGGGGACCTTCCAAAATAGACTGTATCATCAATATTCATCTTATTTCAGCGCTCAGCGGGAGACAGCCAAGAAGTGACAATGAATCGCTCATTCTTCCAGCTGAGCTTTATCTTAAATATTATTTCCCTTCATCTCTTTTTTTTTTTCAATAAAATATCAAAACAGAATGTTCAAAATGTCTTAAGATAATAATAGAGTCTGTCTTATGTAGAGTGAGACATGTGAGTCTACTGAATAACGGAGACAAGACGGCTATGAATTCATTCAAGAAATAACAATGGCGAATGTAAATTAGAGACGCTCAATTTTGGCTAGAAAATGAAATGTCAAGGTGTTGGAGTATATAAGGGAGTGCATGGTTTATAAAGGGGGCTTCTGTTTTAGGAAGATACATAAGCTTTTTAGTTGAAGTGATTGCTTCATTAGGCTTGATAGTTAAAGATCAGACTCCATGGCACAATGCGCTTGATGGTTGCAGAACATGGTGGAACAATGCGCTTGATAGTTCCTGCACTAAATAGCATGGTTAATTCTGGGCAATTCTTGTTAGGAGGCCTGGGACTGTGTATTGCTCCATGTGTCCTGTGTCACTGTGTGCCCTGGTCACTGTAAGCTTTCACTTGTCCTACAATGCCTTGGGGGTTTCTGGAGGTTACTAACTGCTGCAGCCTACCCTGCCAATGAGTGGTGTAACTTAAAGCTCATGGAACCAAATGCAAAAGCTGCAAAGGTCTTTTCATGTACACTTTTTGGGCCCCCGAGGCTCAGGGTCCGGGTGAGATTGCAAGCCCTGCACCTATTGTAGTTACACTCCTGCTGCCTACACTACCTGGGCAGTTCCTTCAGAATCACACCTGCCACTTTGTATAGATTTGACCTCCCATTTTTAGTTCTTTTGACCTCTAGTCCTCAAACGTTCATGGAATTCCCTCCAAACTACCAACAGTGAATAGCATGTAAATTCTCATTACTCAACTGTCTGCAAGAAGAGCACAAACCCAGACCAAAATGTTCACGAAGTCTCAGTATGTATCCTCATCTAAAAGTGATACTGATTCTTTGACCCTTAATGAACTATGCTAAATTTTAAAACATAACTTTTTGTCTAACCTTTCGATCATTCAATGACATTGACTAAGGGCTTTTTTATATAGTCCCAACTAAGTGATTTTTACCTTTGAAATCACTGCAATGATTCAGTATAAATAGAAATCCTAAAATATAATTCTTAGACATATCTGGTGGCCAAAAAAGTCATGATGTTGCTATATTAACAACTTGTCTAGTCAATGAAGTTTGTTTCCGTCACCTGGCGCCTCCATTTTTGCCTGGGTGGCACAGATCATGGAGGAGATGTTATGATTATTATTGCTGGATGAAGAGGATTTTACCCAAGGGGTCCAATTGTAATGTCAGATCTCTGTATAGTGGTTAAAAGGTGAAGGCTGGGGGCTTCCTCTAAAATCTGCTAGACGGAGTGGCTAGTGTCAATCTGCCTGAGGTAGCCTTATTCAACTGACAGTCTGAGTATTGTTAACCACTGCTTTCATTGGGTCATGACTGCCATGATGATCCACCTCCACCCCGCAGTTGCATTTTGGAGAAATTCAAGGGGGTGCAAGAGAGTGACAGAGGGGGTCTTCCTTCTGTCTAAACCTTTAGATGCCATTGTTGCTATTGACTAAACCATTTCTAAAAAAAAATATACGGACCACAAAAACCTGATTGAAACAATAGGTGATTCTCTGATGACACATTTCCTTTATTATATTGAGACGATAGGTAATTGGCAGACAGAATAAAGACGGCTCTTACACAGTGTGGACAGCTCCACTTGCCCTCAGGGGCTTTCTCCAGTTCTGGATCCAGGCAGACAAGGTGATAGGCACGAGGACACGTGTCACAAAGTATTATCTCTCCTCCCTGCTGACAGACTTCACAGTAGTCCTGGTGGTCTGTTTCATATCCATCGCCTTCTCCAACTTCAACTAGACATAAATCATATTATAAGTGATGAATTGTCACTAATAGACTTTTGTATTAAGAATTTCCCACAGATAGTGAAGTCTAACCAATCAAGCTCTAAATAACAAAGAGGGGGTCCTAATAGAACAATAGGGTGACCTGATTAGAAGGGCTCATCCAATCAGTACCCTCATCGAAGGGCATAGGGCGCGACTCTTGGCTCTGGAGGACCTCACTGTTAGTACAAGGACAGCCTAGTGATTTTATTGGGCACGGCATAATGCTTCATTTGCCCTGTGGTGCTGTGGAGGAAATGAAGATTTTCTATCCATGTTGCTCCCCATAAATTGCTCACGGGGGGTTTCCGCGTTGGGATACTTTCTACTCTGCTTTTTTTTGGGGAACCCTCATAACAAAAAGGAATTGTCCAGTTTAGACATCCATTGATTGCAAACTGTGCTAGGGGGACCTCCAGCTGTAATCTGGATTGAAGCATTTATTAATTAATTTTGCTAGGTTATATAGAAAGCACACTCAATAAATTCCCAACCAATATGTCTTTGGACAGTGGGAGGAAAGCGGAGAGCCCGGATAAAACCAGGGAAACATGGGGAGAACATACAAACTCCTTGCAGATGTTGTTCTTGGTGGGAATTAATCCCAGGACCCCACAGCTGCAAAGCAACAGTGCCAACCACTGAGCCACCATACAGTGCCAATCACTATGCAACAAAACAGTGATAACCACTAAAACACCATACACTGCCAACCACTGAGCTAACCATACAGTGCCAACCACTGAGCCACTATATAGTGCCTTCACTAAGCTACCAAACAATGCTAACCACTGAGCCACCATACAGTGCCAACCACAAAACAATACTAAGCCACCATACACTGCCAACCAATGAGCCCACCATTCAGTGCCAACCACTGAGCCACTATATAGTGGCAATCACTAAGCTACCAAACAGTGCTAACCACTGAGCCACCAGTGCTAACTACTGAGCCACCAGACAGTGCTACTCACTGAACCACCATACAGTGCTAATCACTGAGCCACTATACACTGCTAACCACTGAGCCACCATGCTCCCTAAACATGGCAATAAGTGTTTTATTTTCCTGCAGCACCACCACAGGGGGTATTTGGAATTACACAAATGAGTTAAAGCAATGCAGATTAAGTCAGGTCCACAAGAGCAAAAGAAGACCTTGTAACTACTCTTCCTTAACCCATTAGATGAGGATTGATACCAAGGACCCTCCTATTATCTCACAATTCCCCAAAAATATGAACATCACTTATCCAAACTGAACAAAACCTTTGGGGTTAATAAGGACAGAACAAAGATTATCCATTATCTATATTCAATCTCCTACATAGTTGGGATTTGTAATTATAGTTATGCCCTATGATGGCTACTTTCCTGATACCCTAAAAGCTTCTAAAGAAAGCAATGAATATGAATACTTACTCCTTTTAGTTTTCTTCCTCCTTCGCTTTCCTTTCTTTCCTAGGCCACCGGAAATATCCGACCGGACAGAGGTGCTATTGATACTTGCGCTGTCAAAGTCGGACTCCTCCCTGTCGTCCTCTTCACTCTGGATAGACAACCAGAAGTACGTGATGTCTACAGCCATGACTATGTTGGACTCATTACCACTTACTCGATTCTGTAGACCAGTATAGACCTTTACTTTCCAATATTGACCAGTCTGATGGAGGTATGTGAATTTGGAGGTAACATCAGTAAGTAAGCCGCCATGGTGTGGGATGGAGGAGGGGATTTCGACAGGCACTTATTATGTAAGATGTGTTATGCAATTATTACATAAAATTGAGGCTGTTTTCATAAGTTTTAATAAAAACTAAAAAAAGAAGCAGAAAAGCGCACATAGGGTCTTATCCGGGTATCACCGGAGTATGTTGTGTGCAATTACACTAACATTGTGTAGTTGTGATAGTCACAACAACTGATAATCACAGAACAGCTTGCAGCACTCCACTCAAGAGAAGTAACTGATGCGGTGAATGAAGATGGTGGTTTGTGCGCTGCCGTCTATTAGGTAGATCCAAGGAATCGTAGGAATGGTAAGGGTGTGTGCCCACATAGTGGTTTAGTGACGTTCAAATCGTCAGTAAACCACTGGAAAATTCAAGGAGCCTAGACTCCTGAGCTCAGAAGTCACCAGCGGTTTTCCAGCGGTTTCTCAGCGGTTTCCCAGCGGTTTTTTCAGTGTGTGCACAGCGTTTTACAGTCGGTTTTTCCAGCGGTTTTTCCGGCGGTTTTCTATGGAGGATTTTGTCCATGGAAACGCTCAAAAACCGCTGAGAAGAATTGACATGCTGTATGCTGCTAAACCACTGGGAAACCGCCCAACCGCTGGCGGATCCGCTCACATAAACCCACTATGTGTGCACAGCGTTTTCTAAATTACATAAGGTTACTTGTAAGTCCTAAAGCTGCTAATGATTTACATAAATTTAAATAAAACCTATGCTAAACCGCCGGCGGTTTTCGCTGCTAAACCGGCACTAAACCACTATGTGGGCACACACCCTAAAGGTATTGCTTTTAACATTCCTGCGATTCCTTGGACTCCTGGGATCTACCTAATAGACAGCAGCGCACAAACCACCATCTTCATTCACTGCGTCAGCTCATAAGTTTTGAGGCAGAGAGTAGAACAAAGGGCCCAGATTCATCAGTTACAGGTGTTTTTTTTTTTAAGTCACTTTTTTATAGTCTTGTATTCATTAACATTTTGGCACCAAATTCTTGATGACCTTTCAGCAAACTCAAAAGATGCTCTTTATCCATTTTGTGACTTCTTAGCGCAAAAAGTCACATGTTCAGGTAAAATGTCACAAAATTACAGGAACAAATTTCAGACGTCCATCTGTGCAAATATGTTGTCACTTTAAAAAAATCGCAATGGCTGGAATGAGGAAAAAGTATCTGGAATCCCCAAGTGCAGACTTTAATGATGAACATAAAAAATTAAAACAGGTGAACACTTATAAAAATAGATTTGAAAAAAAAACAATCGCAAAGTGAAAGAATAAGGCGCAAATGAAAAACAGGAGATTTTTGTGTACTCTTCGTAAAATCCTTTTCTCTTAGCCTCTAATTGGGGGACACAGGACCATGGGTGTTATGCTGCTGTCCACTAGGAGGCGACACTAGGTAGAATCTGCAAAAGAGTTAAGTGGCCCCTCCTCTGCAGTATACACCCCTGAAGCAGGCATTGCCTCACCAGTTTTGTGCTAAAGCAGTAGGAGAGTTAACAGATAATAACAGTAAAACAGTGTAAACCTTTAACCATGTAACAGCTGATAAGCTATGTAAGAACTGTAGAAAAGGCCCACAAGGGCAATAGGGTGGGTGCTGTGTTCCCCAATTAGAGGCTATGAGAAAAGGATTTTATGGTAAGTACACAAAAATCTCCTTTTCCCCTTCGCCTCATTGGGGGACACAGGACCATGGGACGTCCCAAAACAGTCCCTGTGTGGGAAAAAGCAATGGAACCAGTAACACTGAGCATGGCCAGTGAAGAACTATGCACCGACAGGCGGGCTGCTGTCGCCTGGAGGGTACGTCTACCCAGACCTACGTTTGCTGAGGACTGAGTGCCAGCACTTTATTGGCTTAAGTATGTTTGTAGGCTGAATATTTGGCTGCCTACACCCTTGTTACGTTGACACCTGGTGCCGAAAGGCACAGGAGGCCCCCACGGCCATAGAACAGTGTGACGGAGCACTGCCGGAAGGGATGAGTTTTTGAAGGTATAAGCGTCTTGGATGGTTAGACGAATCCATCTGGTTAGAGGTGCCGTAGGGGCTGATGTGTCTTTATTTCTGCCCTCTGAAAGAAGGAAGAAAGAGAATCCGACCTCTTTGAAGGGCACTGTGTTGGATACCTAGATGCGTAGGGCCCTGACAAGGTCCTGCATATGTAGGTCCTTCACAACCGGATCGACTGGAGTCGGGCGCGGCGATGACAGAGAGATGTCTTAGGAGTATACCGCCTTAGAAGAAGGATGGAACCAGCCGTAGGGCAATCTTGTCCAGGTGGAAGACCAGAAAAGATGGTTTACATGAGAGTGCTGTAAGTACTGATAGCCCTGCAGAGAAAAGTAATTGCCACTGAAACCTACCATTATTTGGATGAGAATGCTAAGGGTAATATCCCATAGAGGCTCAAAAGGTGATTCTTGCAGGGCCGTGAGGACGAGGTTCAGGTCCCACGGGTGTAGTCCTGTTGTATGGAGACCTTAAATGGCAGATCCTTCAAAGAAAGGATTTTCGTAGAAGTCTGGTTGCAAGACGTTTTTGGAAGAAGGTGAAACGGGCTGAAACCTGCTGTGTGAGAAACCTTAAGGACAGACCTGAGTCTAGGTCTGAGTGGAAGAATCGGAGAGTTCTTGGTATGAAATAGGACCAAGGGGAATGACCTCTAGAGGTGTCCCAAGAAAAAAAGAAAAAAAACGATTACACATGTGTGATGGGGTATCGTCGAAAAGGCTGGTTTCCTTGCTGTGACTATGGTCGCTAAAATATCCTGGAAAAAAAAACCCTTGGGTTAAATTCCAGGTCTCAAGGGCTACGCTATTAATTTCAGAGTTGAGGAATTCTGAGGGAGAACTAGCCCTGAGAGGACAGGTCTGGACTGTCTGTCAGTCGTCCTGGTACTGCTGGTATGAGTTGGACGAAATCTGCATCCAAGCGCATTTAGCCAGTCTGAGACCACAAGGATGATCCGGTGACATTCTTGTTTGACATTCCGCACTATCCTGGTAGTGGGAAAGGAATATAGAGGAGACAGATAGAGGTTCAATCTTGGACTAGTGCGTCTGTCCTATTGACTGCGGGTCCTAGGACCTGGTCAGGAATATGGAAGGCTTGCTTTGAGGCGTGACGCCGTCAGGTACCCATCTGTAGTTTCCTGGCGCTGGCAGCCTTGGCGGAGGACATCTGGAGGAAGGGACAGATTCCCTGAGTCCATCCCTTGGCGGGTTAGGAAAAACCGCTTCCCAGATGTGTACGTGTGGTATGACAACAGCTGACAGTACAGTGTTCAAGGATTCCACACGGTGAAGGATGTGGCAAAACGTCTGACATCGCTCGAAGACTGCGGGTCGACCCTGGTGGTTGACACATGCCACGGCTGTGGCATTGTCTGGCTGTATCCTGACATGTCCGACTGCCAGACGGTGACTGAATAATTTCAGTGCTATAAATACTGCCCGAATCTTTATAGATTGAGGGGCATCTTCGGATCTAGGGGAGACTACTGCCATGTGCAGTGTGATGGGGGCACATCGCACCACATCCTGTTCTCGTGCCAAACCTGAGCACGGATAATTGAAAAGCCGGAGATGCCGGTAAGCCAATGGAACTGCCTTCCATGCTGCCACTATCCTGTGTAGGACTCTCATGGCAGTTGTGAAAGATTTAGGAGACCACTGAAGGAGACTGCGGACGAAGAATCAGTGTCTTTTCTGGGGAAATTTGACTAGAGCTGTGGATATGTTGCAGCTAAAGGCTGCTGTTTTCATCCGATGCTCTGTGTTCAATATGGCTGAAACTCCATATGTGATGCTGCAGCATGTGGCCATCAGGAGTATGCAGCGGAGCTGGGACTCTTGGAGTGTGTGGTGCCTTGTAATTGTGGTAGACTTGTGGAGGTTAATCCGCCAACCGAGTCTTCTTAATGTGCCCAGTGAAAGTGACCCTGTGTTCGCAGTTCATGAAAATCATGCATTGAGGAATAAGTCGTCCAGAGATGGGAGACTGCTGGACTGCAGTATAGACATGGCCAACCTCAGGCTGGGAAAAATTTTGTATTCTCTTTTGACTCCTGAGTCGAGAAGGGACTGACTGCGTGGAAGAAGGTTCAGGCCACAGCTATACAGGGGATCAGAGGGCCCATCCATTGGGTTCATGCAGTCGGGAGTCTGAGAGGTCCTGCTTCGAATCGGGCTGTGCTGAGTGCTTGCGCATGTCATCTCAACCCAAGAACCTAATATAGGTGCGGTGAGGAGATTGTTAGCCCGTGCTCCATGTTCTGCGACCCAGAGTTTCGTTTTTGTAGTCTGGGGAGGGAGGCCAGGTAGGCCTTGTGCAGTCGCAACTTCAACCCAAGTCCCCAACAGTGGGGAGTCAAAGAAGGAGTATGGCACATAGCAATCTCGGCTACAGCCCAGCGCCCCCAAGAGTGGGGAGCTGAGGAGGGAGTATGCTATGGGTTGTAGGTTCCAGAGACCTTTAGCTGAATTACCCGTGCAGCTGCAGCACGCGATGTTTCAGCCTGCATCTTATGAGACATGGTTGCCATCACCGTCAACCAGAACTCCGGCTGTGGGGTCTGGAGATGATTGCGAACAGTCCTGGGACGCCTTACAGTTGCCAGGTAATTGTAGGTTATTTCAGCTTTGACTGGGCTCTCCAACAGTGGGGGGCCGAGGAAGGAACCTGTCAGTTTAACGCGTAGTAAGTCCACCACAACCTAGGTGTGCTAACTGTGTGGGGGCCTGGGGAAGGGGTATGTCGGACGAGTATTTTGAGACGTTTCAATATCAACTGGTCTCCGCCAACGTTGGGGGGCCGAGGAAAAAGACATGTCGGTGTCTCACTTCAACCTAGCTCCCCCCAGAGTAATACATCTGGCACAGTGGTAGGAAAAAACCCAATACGTGCGGTGACCTGTGCACTGGACAGAGAGACTTTGCCAGTACCGCTCCGGGGATTAGGGATGTGTATGGCACCAGGAATCAGGGACGTTTATTTTTACTGCAGGAAAAGCCAGTGATGGACAAGATGACGTTTTGCACTACCCTGCGTAGTATTACTGATTGTATTCTCTGGAGTCCCTGTGTGCCCTGCACAGCGGATGCTGTGCAGAGTTATTATCCTTGAGGAAGAATCCCTAAATCCCTATCACCTCCAGCTGGGAGGATAGGGGCAAAAGGATTACGCAGCGGTGGCATTAAGCCTGTCACTGTGCCCCCACATGCGCACGCGCTGCAGTGGCAAGAAGGTGTCTGCAGGCTACTGCCACTTTAGTGTGTGCCCCAGCAGACCTTCCGCCTGGCACCGTGCTTCATCCTGTGCAAGCACTGCCCACTTTAGGCTGGTCACAGTTTGGCCCAGCCTGTGCCCCCACATATGCAAGCGCTGTTCGCCGCTGATATACAGCGGCGTCAGCGCTGAGAAACTGTAATGGCAGCGGGGTGAGGAGAAAGGGGGCAGAGCCGCAAAAGGATGCACCGAGAATACTGAAAGGCGCCTTTTTAGTCTTATCCTGCCTCCCGTGCTGAAGCTGTGGAAGGCTCTGACGTCAGGAGGGGCAGGCGGGGAGGCGGGGAAAAGGCGGAGATGTCGCGGCTAGGCCGAAGCCGGGGCCTCATGTGGATCACAAGCCCGGGAACGGCGGAGACTCGTCGCGAAGGTCTGCGGTCCCGGGAACGGCGGAGGCCCGGCTAGAAACGGTGATGGTTACACCGGAGGCTGCGCCCACGATAGGCTAGGCGAGGGACCCTTGTAAAGGTAAGGGCTTATATGAGGGCATTGTGGCTGCTGAGGGTCTGTCCATATGCAGGCATGTGCCTGCTGTCCACCCTGTGCCGGACCCGTTAGGAGAACGCAGCAGAGTTGGTGCTCCTGAAGTGTGCTGCAGCATTGAGATGTGCTGCAGTACTTTGGCTTTAAGAAGCACGTAGCAGAGTTGGTGCTCCTGAAGTGTGCTGCAGCATTGAGATGTGCTGCAGCGTTTTGGCCTGGGAAGCACGCAGCCGAGCTGGGGCTTCTGAAGTGTGCTGCAGCATTGAGATGTGCTGCAGCGTTTCGGCCTTGGGAAGCACGCAGCCGAGCTGAGGCTTCTGAAGTGTGCTGCATTGAAATGTGCTGCAGTATTTTGCCCTTGGGAAGCACGCAGCAGAGCTGGGGCTTCTAGGGAAGACCCCTCGCGGTGTGCTGCAGCGTCTTGCAGAGCAGCTATGTGCTGCTGCTCGCCATACCTTGCGGCGTCTCGACTTAAGAGCCCCGAAGGGGGAATTAGGGAGGTATGCTGCCGTCCACCTTCAGAGGTCACTTGTGTAGCCTCGACTTCGACTCAGGGTCCCCAACAGTGGGGAAATGGGGAAGGAGGGACATCGTCTCGACTTCAATAAGGCACCACCAACAGTGGGGGCCGAGGAAGGAGCGGCATGTGAGGGGAAAAAAGTCGAGCTCAACCAGGCGCCCCCAACAGTGGGGGGCCGAGGAGGGACCATGCCGGGAGTCTCGTCAGAGACCCATTTTTCTTCTTCTTGAAGTAAAAAATTCAAAAAGTGAAAAATTTTAGGAGCAATAACATTTATGTGTGCCTCCTAACGACACTAAGCAAAAACTGGTGAGGCAATGCCTGCTCCAGGGGTGTATACTGCAGAGGAGGAGCCACTTAACTCTTTTGCAGATTACGCCTAGTGTCGCCTCCTAGTGGACAGCAGCATAACACCCATGGTCCTGTATCCCCCAATGAGGCGAAGGAGAAATGTGCAAATGTAATAATGAATTGGATCTAAAGTGTCCACATTTTAACTAATTATGGTAATGGCACCTCTCTCTGGCATCCCATTACTATCTGTTATGAATGTACCCTATGAATTATGGTGTGGTTTTACAGATTTGAAAAAAAAAAAGAAAAAATTTAGTAAAAGTTTTGAGTATACAGAAGTTATGCCGACCTTTCTGTGCACTTAACAAAACACAGGATAAATTTGTAGTCTGCAGTCAAGGAGACATATATGAGGTGCGTACACAAAACGGAAAAATGAAGATTAGTCGTAATTACTCCTTCTCTATTCCCCTCTTCCCACAATCACATACAAGATTTCTCCCTTGCTTCCCCCATACTCTGGAACTCTCTACCCCAACACATTAGACTCTAACCTACTGTGGAAACCTTCAAAAGGAACCCGAAGACCCACCTGTTCTGACAAGCCTACAACCTGCTGTAACCCTTAGTCTATTACACCAACGCGTGACCAGCTCTGCCCTCACCTACTGTGTCCTCACCCATCCCTTGTAAATTGTGAGCCCTCGCGAGCAGGGTCCCCTATCCCTATCTATTGCTTGTAAATTGTGAGCCCTTGTGGGCAGGGTCCTCTCTCCTCACCTACTGTATCCTCATATATCCCTTGTAGACTGTGAGCCCTCCCGAGCAGGGTCCTCTCTCACCTACTGTATCCCCCATCCCTTATAGAATGTGAGCCCTCACAGACATCGTCCTCTCCACTCACTGTATTCTCACCCATTCCTTGTTGACTTTAACCACCTTGCGGGTTTGGTCCTCTCCCGTCAACTATTGAGTCCTCACCAATCCCTTGTAGACTGTGAGCCCTCGAGGGCTGGGTCCTCGCTCCTGACTTTCTATCTCCTCATCCATTCCTTGTAGACTGAGCCCTCGCTGACAGGGTCATCTCTCTTCACCTACTGTATCTTCATCCATCCCTTGTAGACTGAGCCCTCACGGGCAGGGTCCTCTTATCTATTGTGTCCTCACCTAACCCTTTGTAGACTGTGAGCCCTTAATGGCAGCGTCCTCTCTCTTTCCTGTACATGTCTGTGCCTTGTACTCTTCATGATTATTGTACTTGTCTTTATTGTGTATATTCCTTTTCACATGTAAAGCACCATGGAATAAATGGTATTATAATAAACTTCAGTTTGTAATACTTTTTTATTTCCCATCATGTTTAGGTACTTACCGAAGACCCTTTTCTCCTTTTGTTCACAATTCCTCCAAATTTAAACTTCAGGTTTGCAACCTTCTTGCCTTTTCCTTTCTTCTTAGAATCTTTGGATTTATATTTTTTCCTTACACCGGGCCCTGGAAATCAGATATTACAGATATAGCAATAATATGGAAATACATATTTTATAATGTGTTAATGAATGTTGTTATGATATATAGAATATATATATATATTCACAATACATTAATATAACATTTTGCGGATGATTTCTCCTGATCTGTCTACTGAATTAAACTAACAGCATTATAGGGATCTACAGTATAGTAGGACCATGGAAGGTCCTGGGTGTTGAATCTGGAATTCAAATAGTTATATATGCCTATCTGAATAAGGCTTTATAAAGTATTTATTGGGTATTAAAGGTTGTAAATTGTAAAAAATGATTGTAAGATAATTATAGCTCATCTAAAAAATACAGCGTAAATACATAATAGCTACGGGGGCATTGTGGGGCAGGGGCCCACCAGTAACATTAATTCTGGGGGCCCACTAATCAACTACATTGCAAATATTACATTGATATATTTACCTATGCTTCTATATAATGATATACTCAGTAGTTTGTGAAATGAATGATGAGATGATTCCTTTATATCTACATTGTGAAACAAGTGTATTGTGCCAACTACGTACTTATTATGTTTGGGGGGTAAGTGACATATTACTGCAATGGGCCCACCCGAGGATTCTCCGGTTCTCCTGTGGGCCAGTCCAAGCCTGGCGGCAGGTTCGACTTCTGGGACCCTCACCTACCCAGAGAATAGGGTCCTACAATTCTTATTTTCTGACTATAGGCTATTTGTTTGGATCTTAATACACTCCGATAGACTTCAATGGAGAGAACCACGCACAATATAGTCCATCTCTGTGTTGATTTGAAAAGGGAAAGGCGGCTGCTGAAAGATGCCCTAAATTAATAGATGGGGTGTCACATGCACCCGCTCTACTGAGGAGGGAAGGGCACCTATCAGGCATTTATTTAGAAAAATTCTGTAATAGGTAACTCTTACAAAAAATATTATTAAAGGACAATTGTATAAACCAACAAATGTAAACATTGATTTTAATTAAAAAAAAATCATACCGGTAATAAAATAAAATTCATAAACTTGATACACAATGAAGGTAATGAGCTCCAAAAGAGCCAACAGAGATAATGAATAGCAAAGAAAAGTAAGTTGACCTTTTACTGCTGCCCATGTACACAGTACAGACAAATGCCATCAAGATCATACCTTTCCCTTCCTTGGTCTTGGCTTTTCTTATAGGAGGAGGTTGAGCAGGTGGCAGAGGAGAAACTAACAGTGGAGGAGCAACGGTCACAGTCTCAACAGCCGCAGCAACAGCGGCTGCCGCTGCTGCTGCCGAGCTTCCTTTTAGCGGGTTATTGGCACTGAATTCTCGCCATTTGGCACCCAGCACTGTCATCATCTTTGACATGGGAATCTTAGGGTTCTTCTTTGCTATTAAAGGTCTAAAATAGATACAAAAGTAAATATCATCACATGAACGGTTGTCAGTGGACTCGATAGGGTTGTAAACTTCAGGGCATCTTCTCATCAATGGTCCCAGAGGGCTAGATACATTAGTAAAAAAATCTTACTGACCCGTAGACCAGAACCACTCCTCTGCTCTCATCTCGCAACTACCCTCACCTTCCTGCTTGTTGCAGGTGGAGAGAGGGCGGTGCGCTTGTGCTTAATTGACAGTTCAGACCACTGCCATGGTTGTGTTGCTGCTCTCCGATGCTGTAAGCAGTCACAATTTTGCCTCTGCATTGTCGAGGGAGCACAGGAACACTGAACGTGGGCTGATCCAGTGATCTGGCCAGCTTCGGAGCAGCACTTACAAGTTCTAAAGGAAAGAGCCTGTAAGAACTGTGCTGCTTGCTCAGGATATTGGTCATCACTGATAAGACTACAAAATTGGCCGCTAACTTAGGCAATAAAACAACACAATTAAAAATCCCTCTGTCCTTGAGAACAGAGAGGATATATAATAACAAGTAAATGGTAAAGTTGTTTATTTTGATAATGAGGATCTTGCAATTCTAACCATCTATGATTATGAGATTAACCATTTAAGCATTATGCATATATAATTATCGTATATTTTATGCTATTCTTTTCCAAAAAAAAATTGTATTATCTTGCAAAATATATATATAATTTCATTTGAATCCCAAATAGTGGAGCATCCTAAGCCACACCACTGTACCACCTGGGAACATCCATAAAGCAGCCAAGCATCAACCCTTTTAATAAGACTAGTACGTACAATACCTTTTTGGTGATTGGGGATAGTTGTAAATACCTGAGAAACTGACTGAAGGCCTTATAATTAGTCAGGGTATGGTAGTCTTCCTCAGAGAAGGCATAGTCTACATTGTCCAGTCCCCATTCCTCCATCAGCTGTGCCGAAGTCTTTGGCTCCTTTACAAAAAAAAAAATAATTATCTTACAAAATAATTTACAGTACCTATAAATCAAGGGCAACTCATGGCTGCACTGCTATGAGGATGGGTGAGATAATAAAGACTATAACACTACATACAGTATGTTTCGCTTTATAATACGCACTGGATTATAAAATGCACCCCAAATTTGGTGCAGGAAAAGAGAAAAAAAAACAATTTCTAATGTTAAGTGGGGTCAGTCTTATAATGCCAGTGTCCATCTTACAATCAGCATATATGTCCCCCCATCATGCTATATATGCCCCCCCATCCTGGTATATATATCCCTCATCCTGGTATATATGTCTCCCATCCTGTAGATATGCCCTCCTTCCCAGTATATATAGTCCCCCATCCTGGTAGATATGGTCCCCCACCCTGTACATATGGTCTGCCATCCTGTATATATGGTCCCCCATTCTGTATATATGTCCCCCCATCCTGTATATATGGTCCCCCAACCTGTATATATGGGAACCCATACTCTGTATGTGGTCCCCTATCCTGTATATATGGTCACCCATCCTCTATATATGGTCCCCCATTCTGTATATATGGTCCCCCATCCTAGTATATATTTTCCCCATCCTGCATATATGGTTCCCCATCCTGTATATATGTCCCCCCATCCTCTATGTATGTCCTCTAGCCTGTATATATGTCCCCCCATCCTGCAAATATGATCCCCCATCCTTTGGACATGGCCCCCATCCTGGTGTTCAAATATCTAATCCCCCCAGACTGACCATGGCTTGCCGAGGGTGGGGGGCGGCGGTTATGCAGCGGGGGTGCCGGAGGCAGATTTTGGAGGGTGGGGACACAGCTGCAAGACCGGAGCTGCAGAAGAGGGGGGGGGGGAGAAGTTTCAGCGGCAGCACCGCCATGTTCTATGGGCCTGGCTGCTTTCATCAACAAGGTGCAGCTGGTTACTAGAGGTTATGACTACTAGAAAATGGCCTCAGATCTCCATCCCTCCCCACCTTTTTTTTTTTGTTTCAGATTTTACAACACACCCCCGTCTTCCCCCCAATTTGGGGAAACAAATGTCGATCTTGAAATCTGAAAAATATGGCAAGTATCTTCACATTTATGGCCTGTTGCATTTGTTTACAATGTGTAGCATAGCTCTATAACACTCATTGACTCCTTGGCTCCTTGAACTGACCTGAAGGAAGCCAGGCAACATTATCAAGTCCAATCATTTCAATAGGCAAAAAGGAACACTTAAAGTGGCTGTATCACGAAGACAACCCTTATCTATATGTCCTACTATGACACATTGACATCATAGAGGTCGGATCTTCTGCAAGGTATGTGTGGCGCCCCACATGGTTAGGTGTCACAGTGGGGTATTGCACCCGTAAAAGAGGTTTATTTTCCCCAGCTGCAAGTGGATCCTACACTGGTGGGTTGGACCCATTCCTGCACTCCCACATAGAGCAGAGGCGTCCCTCTTAACACTAGAGGGGGATGCCGACTACTGGATAGACGCTTTTGGACAACTCCGCCAGGACATGGAGGAAGCCCTGGCATGGGTGTGCCGACAGTGGAGCGCGGAGAGGGCCTGTGAGCTGAGAACCATGAGAGAAGGCTGAGAAGCGCGAGAGGCAGCAGTAGCAGTGCAGGCAGTCGTGGAGTACCGTGCCTCCTTTCCACCCGTACAGAGCCGGGACGCAGGGACCCAGACCGAAGCCCCTGTAGCACCACCGTCTCGTACCCCAGCTATCTCCAGCTAGAGCCAGCGCGGACGTCCCCTACGCGGACGTCATCGAAGCTGAGGAAGAGGAAGACGAGACTGACTTTGAGGAACCGGAGGACGTAGAAGGAGCCTCAGAAGGGAGCACCCCAGAGGCTGCATGGTTGTCCGCATTGCAGCGGCAGCAGCAAGGTACCCCTACCATTGTGAGCTCAGCGGAGACAAGAGCGTCGTCCAGAGTCCCAACCGGCAACTCACCACCCCCACAATACCAGTCATCCTTGAACCAGCGAGATCAACTGGCAAGACAAAGACGCAGAGAAGAATGGTTCCAACAAGAACAGGCAACCCGGCGACTTCAAGATGAAGCACGAGCACAGCCCCTGCTTCCATTGGAGTTGCGCCGCCAAGGAAATGTTATTTCCGTATACCACGACGAAGGATGGGGATTCCTGCGTGAAACCGGACTTTAGGTGGACATCTTTTTCGCAAGAAGAGACCTTGAATCGTACCTGCGGTGTGGACACCCGGATAGTGATCTGTACCGAGGTCAGCAGGTTACATTTGAAAGGCATCCAGGCCTCTTAGGCTGGTTTACAATTTGCATAGCATGCCAACAATAGACTCCCGTGGCAGAGACTATGACTGTAAATAGCCCCTTTATCCAGCTTTATTCCCCTGCATTATGAAGAGTCAGAGTCATGGACTCCTGTGTAGAACTTTTATTTTTCCTGATTTATAATGTGTGACATATATGCAGCGGTACAGCGGTGATAACTCACACTGGATGTGCTGTTCAATATGTTACCCCGCCGACCCGCGCAGTTAGTACCGGTCCACGTTGGGCCGAGATAGACTCAAAAGTATTATTTTTTATGCAGAAAGTGGCAGCCAGAGAGTAATATTTTTGCCAACAGGTGACCCGAGAACCGTGACTTCTAACAATACTGCAAATGTTTAGTAACGTTATAAGAAAATGTGCCTCCTAGAAATAGGAAGAAATCCAAGTATGCTTGATTGTATATAGTCTACCCGTTGATGTTAAATATGAAAAGAAAATTTTTTTTTTTCACTCTCCGATTAACAGGTACCTATACTCGAAGACGAGTATGTTCCATCAGGTGGGTATGTGGCGCCCCACATGGTCAGGCGTCACAGTGGGGTATTGCACCCGTAAAAGAGGTGTAATTTTCCCCAGCTGCAAGTGGATCCTAGGCTGGTGGGTGGGACCCATTCCTGCACTCCCACATAGAGTAGTGGTGGGAGGTTACCCCGAGGGAGGGAGATATATTCACCTCTGGGGGGAATTAGAGAAAGTAGTCAGATAAAGGGCATCTGAGAGTACAGAGTCGGAGTGTGGAACGAGGCGGAAGGTTAACCCAGACAGCTCTACGCTGATCCGGAGGAAAGAAGAGAGAGGATCCTGACAGGGTCCTGAGAGAGGGCGCCTGACGTGCGGAGTCTGGACCCTAGAGAGAAAGGGGGAACCCCAGCGTGGAGCGGCCATACTCCAGGGAATTCCCAAGTCCACCACGGGAACGCGGGTCCCGAGGAAATGGCCAGAGTCCATCTCTGAAAGTCGTCAACCGGCTGCTGTGGTCATTTATCGCCACAGCACCCTGCCAGATGGAGCGGTCCGCCTGCTTCCTCACCACGAGGGAGGGGAGCCCCAAGTCTACCTACAAGGAGCCATTGGGTATAGACTCATCCTAGGCAGGGAAGAAAGGACACGGGTTCATCAACCAAGGGTTACCACAGGTTCCACCATACCACCTGGTATCCACTTGCAGCCACCCGTAGAGCTACCATTTGCATACCATCTTGCTGAACTGTGGACTCTGTATTTTGCTGCGGAACGTTTACAGTAAAGTACCCGGGAGAAAGTGACTTTGCCTTTGTGTAGTTATCTTCATCAACCTGCTTGTTTACAGGAACGCTGCCCCAGAGGACCAGCTCCACCTGTAGGGAGCTTTGTCATCTCAACTGCATTACCATCGACCTCCGGAGGACTTTGGCGGCGCTGGTGACCCATCACCAGGTGCTACAGGTGGCGTCACATGACAAACTCTAATCCCCTGTACATACACACCTTATTGAAATGTCACCCAGGCCACGGGCTCAGGCGCTGCCACGAATGACATCCACGTGAAAGCAACCACCGAGCCTGATACCTGAGTACCCCAGGGCCTGGGGCACGACATATGCAAAAGTAGCTCTGGCAGACTTCAGCCGTCCACATAACAAATTTTTAAGCAATTCTAACAATGACTACGTTTGTCCTTCAATGACCACTAAAAGGGTGCATTCATACATCCGTGTCAAATGTCCAAATGCTGTTTTTTATCTGATAGCACTCGGACCCATAGACTATCACAGATGCAATCACACATCTATAAAAATGATGGATCCGAGAATGAGATCGGTGAAACTCAGAGCATGTCGTATGTTGACCCAATGTTGAGGATTAGAGTAGGACATATCCAGTGGGGCTGTGTGCTGTCTGAGATAAAATTGGGCAGCACCCCAACATTCACACGGATCTATGAATGCACCCTAAGGATGATGCTTGGGTGGCCATTGCCTCTCTTGTTCAAATATTTTTATTGAATTAATAAAATGAACATCAACTGGTAATTGATTAACAATAACATTTTCAGTAGGGATTTAAGTTTTTCAATATCTAAGTTGGTAAACTTTGGTTAACATTTGAATTCTGATAAACAACAATAAAGTCAAAGGAAGAAATAATAGTGGGGGGGGGGATAAGGTAGGGCACAATGGGGGGGGGGAGGGGGGGGGAAGTTTCCAATTCAGTAGTTAAAGCTGTTCGTGTTCCACTTCACGATAGTCTCTATTCGTAGGAAATGCTTTGTTCCAAGGTGTCCATTTTTTTGCATATTTCTTCAGTAGATTGTTTCTTGCTGCATGCGTCCATTCGTATGCGTTGTGTGTCGCTATAGTATTAATCAGGGAGTTAAATGAAGGTGGAGTAGTTTCCTTCCATTTTTGTGTTATTAGAGTTTTGGCAGTTAAAATTATATGAATAATTAGTGCTCTTGATTGTGTACAAACTTTGTTAATGTCTATGAAGAGTAGAGTGAATTCCGGTGTCAAGTAGATCTCTTCTTCAAAAATTGCGTTTATTAGTAATTGAATTTTCCCCCAGTATTCTTCAAGTGAGGGGCAACTCCATAGTATATGCTCTAAGGTTCCTAAGTTATCACAGTTCCTCCAACACATAGGGGATTGTTTAGTGTCGAATTTGTGTATTTTAATTGGAGTGTAGTACCATCTTGTGGTAGTTTTGTAGAAGTTTTCTAGAAGAGATGCATTAGTTATACTTTTGTGGACATTTTTGTAGGCTATTTCCCAGGAATCCAATTCCATTGGCGTGTGAAGTTCTTTGGCCCATGTTTCCATATATGGTAGTTCTGTGATTTTTGAATCTTGGTTAAATTCAGAATATATGTTCCTTAGATTCCAAAAAATTTTAGCTTGTCCAAATCTGAATAGTTGGGTCACGATAAGCGGTAGGTGAATTTTGTCATTAAGTTTATCGAGAAGTATTTTCAAATTATTCCAGATTAGTTGGTCCTCGCTGGATAGTTTGAATTTAGTTTGAAGTAATGACAGAGGTAGAAGTTGGTTTTCGTTGTCCATAATGTCTGCTAGAGTTTTTATCCCTTTGTCTGACCACGGTTTAGTTTTGAGGTTTTTTGTGAAAGCTGCAAGAGCGTCTATTGGGATCCATGTCGGGGGGATCTTTGGTTGGGATTTGGTAGTAACTGAGACAAATGATCTCCAAGCGCGAATTGTTGATTTGAGTATAGGTTCTTTCGGTAGTGTTTTGCTTTTTCCAGAAAGATAGGTCAGTAGAAGCCATCTCAGATCTTCTATTTTCCTGTTGGGTTTTTCGAGCTCTACCCATTTTGGTTTATTAGAGACATCCCACCATTTCTGGCTAAGTTTAATCATTGTAGCGTGATAATAGGCTGAGATGTTTGGTACTGCCAGGCCTCCTTTGTTTCTGCTTTTTTGTGTTGTGGGCAGAGAGATCCTTGGTTTTTTCCCTCCCCATATAAATTTGGCGAGTTGGGTTTGTAATTTTTTACACCAGGATTGCGTAAGATGTAGAGGGATTGATCTAAATACATAGAGTATTTTGGGAAGGACGAATAACTTATACGCTTCGATTTTTCCTATCAATGAAAGTTCAGTTTTGGAGAAATTTATGATGTCATTTTGTATTTTCTTGTAGAGCAATTGAAGGTTTTTTTCGTAAGTGTTATTAGTTGATGTTGTAATTGTTATACCTAAGTAATTTAAGTTTTCGGCTTTCCAATTAAATGGCGTATTTTGTTGTAGAGTTTTCATTGTAATTTCATTTAGATTAAAATTTAAGACCTGGGTTTTTTCTATATTGATTTTGTAAGAAGAGATATTTGCAAAATCTTGTATAGTAGATAAGAGGTTTGGGATGGAGGAGATTGGATTGGTGAGGGTCAGAATTATATCATCTGCAAATAAGCATATTTTGTAATCAATTTGATTTATGTTTAAGCCCGTTATGTTTGGGTGCGTCCTGATCTTCTGTGCAAGTGGCTCAATAAATAGGTTGAATAATGAAGGGGAAAGAGGGCATCCCTGTCTTGTTCCGTTCGTTAGAGGAATTGGGTCAGAGAGGTGATTGTTTGTGAGGATTCTAGCTGATGGGTTAATATAAAGAGATTTAATAGAGTTCAAAATACTTCCCTGAAATCCGAATTTTTGGAGAACTTCAAAAAGGTAGTCCCATTGGACTCTGTCGAATGCCTTTTCGGCATCGACAGAGACCAACACTAATTGGTTATTCGTTATTTCTGAGTGTGATATTAAATTCAGAATTCGTCTAGTTGCGTCAGTTGAGTTTCTGTTTAGAGTAAAACCTACTTGATCATTGTTTATTAGGTTTGGTAGTATACGCTGTATTCTTGAGTTAATTGTTTTAGTAATTATTTTTAAGTCAGTGTTTAGTAGAGAAATGGGTCTGAAATTAGTTACTAGATCTTTGTCTCCTTTATTTTTTGGGATGACTGAGATAATTGCTTGTAGCATTTCTTGTGGTAGTTTAAGATCTTTGTCAGTTAGGGTATTTATTAGTTTCGTTAAGTAGGGAGTGAGAATAGTTTCATTATTTAGGTAGTATTCATTTTGTATTCCATCTGGTCCTGGCGATTTGCATTTGCTTAGTGAAAGTATGGTTTGTGAAATTTCTTTTTCAGTGTACTGCTCATTGAGCTTAGTTAGTTCTTCCTTAGTTAGAGATGGGAGAGTAATTTCGTCTAGGAATTTTTTAATATTAGATTTTGAAGGTTTTGGTTCAGAAATGTCATCTTTTAGGTTGTATAGATTCCGATAAAATTCCGCAAAAGTTTTTGAGATTTCCGGTGGGTTTTTTTCAATTTGGCCAAATTTGTTTTTAATTTGGTGTATATTAGTTTTGGTTCTGTGAATTTTAATGAGGTTTGCGAAAGTTTTGGTTGGTTTATTAATGTTTGAGTAATATTTTGATTTGGTAAGTCTTACAATTTTGTCAAATTCATGAGTTAGTAAAGTTTTGAGTTGAATTCTCAGTTTCAGCAAGTTTTGATGATTAGCATCTGAAGGGTTTGTGATGATATCCTCCTCTAGTAGCTTGATTTCTTGATTAATTTTTTTTGTCTGGCTTTGAAGTGATTTCTTATGTTGTGCGTTCAGTTGAATGAGGATTCCTCTAATTACCGCTTTGTGCGCTGTCCACAATGTTGCGATGGATACATCTTTAGTGTCGTTGATTTTGAAGTAACTTCGTAATTCTTCTTGTATTTTTATTTTATATTTGGGATGTGAGAATAAGTATGAATTGGCTCTCCATGGTGCGTTATTATTAAAGGGATGATTGTTAGAAGTTTCGAAAGTTATGGGTGAGTGGTCTGACCAAGATTTTTGTAGGATAGTGATTGATTTGATTTTATGAAGGGAATGTATATTTGTCAAAACCAGGTCGATTCTTGAAAAAGATCTGTGAACATTTGAATAGTGAGTGAACTCAATTGAGGATGCGTGTAGACATCTAAATACGTCATAAAGTTCTTCGTCTCTGATAAGTCCGTCTATTTGTGTGTTGGTATTTCTGGATTTATTGGATGTGTCTAGTATAGAATTGGGTATTGCATTAAAGTCTCCAAATATTAGTAGCGTGCCTTGTTGACTTTCTTGGACTGTTTTGAAGAATCGTTTTATGAAAGTCGTTTGTCCTTTGTTGGGGGCGTAGATGTTAGCTAGCGTGTAAATCACGTCATTTAGTTTACAGATAATTATTATGAATCTGCCTTCATTGTCTTTGATGGTTTTGATTTCCTCGAATTTTAATGAGTTGCTAATTATGATTGCAACTCCAGCTCTTTTCTTTACATTTGACGAAAGAAATATGTGTGGATACTTTTTGTTACTGAATTTTGGTTGTTTTTCTACAGCGAATCTAGTTTCTTGTACTCCAGCTACTTCCACATGGTTTGTAGTTAATTCTTTCCACAGGTGGAAACGCTTTTGTGGAGAGTTTAGACCATTGGCATTTACAGTCATGAATTTGATAGACATTCTTGCAATTAAAATTGCTCTATTGTGAAGTGGGAAACTTTAGTTGAAATAGAGAGGGAGGTAAGTTTAGGGAAAGTATAGGGGAGAAGTACACAAATTAGTACTAAGTCTAATAAATGTAATTTAGAGCAGGAAGTTATCAGTAAGAACGGTTGTGAACTTCCTTAATAGGCTCGTGTTTCGGCCTTGGGTGCCTTCATGTTCGGACCTCTTATTTGCTGGGGATCATAGTTCATTGATGTGGAGGTTTTTTAGTGTCTTTAGTCCAGTTTCGGTGTCTTCAATTATAATGTTTTTCTGTTTGTAGGAGAACATTATAGTATTGGAGGGTCTTCCCCATCTGTACATTATCTGATTTTTTCGTAGGATTTCTGTAATGGGTTTTAGAGACCTTCTCCTTTGCATTGTGTCTTTTGAAATGTCCGAGAATATTCTCAAATTCTCGTATGGAGATGGCAGATGGATCTTTTCTCTTGAGTAATTGTTGATTTTTTCTTTGGTTTGGTAGAATGTGAATCTTACTATGACGTCTCGTGGTATCTCGTCGGGTAGGCGTTGTGGCTTGGGGAGTCTGTGTGCCCTTTCAATGGAGGTTTCAATCTCTGGTGTGGAAGGGCATATTTTTCTTATAAGGGATTTGGTGTAGGGAATTAGGTCGTGTGGTTTAACCGATTCCGGGATTCCTCTTATCTTCAAATTGGATCTGCGATCGCGATCTTCCCTGTCGATTAGTCTGTCTGTGAGCATTTTAATGTCATTTTTTGCTTTGGTTAGTTCCGTATGTTGGGTTTTAACATCTATTTTAAGATCTTCTACTTTTTTCTCAATTGTGTCCATTCTGGAATTTATTGCGTTAATGGAAGATTTTACTTCAGAGAACTGTTCTTTAATCTCTTCCTTTAGAGATGTGAAGAGTTGCATAAAGAATTCTCTGTCTGGTGGGTTTCCTATTTCTGGAGTGGTTGCATGTATAGTATTTTCTTGAGAGACCTTAATTCTCTGCCTGGCTGGGCTCCTAATTTGAGTTTGATTCAGTTCAGTCTCTTTTTGCTTGGTTTTACTTTGGGGTGGTGAGCTAATCTCTTTCCTTTTTGTGCTTGTGATCGTTGGTTCGAAGATCATTAAATCCTCTGTGTGCTCGTCCTTTTCTAGTTTTTTCCCTTCTTGGTGGGTTTTGTCTTTATTTTTAATAACTTTGTTTGGGCTGTAGACAAGGCTTTGAGATTTATTTTTGGTGTTTAAGTTGGAATCCATTTTTAGTTCTGTCAAATTATTATTTGAGAGTCCTCTAGGTTTAGTTGACATGTTATTCTATCAAAAGAGGGTTTAAAAGCCAAATTTACTGTTTAATGTTGATTAGTAACTTGAAGTAATTTATTTAGGATTTAGCATAAGTGTCTCTTAGAGGATGTTGTTTCCTATTTCTATAGGGTTGAAGTATACTGAGAAGAAGTTCCTGCTTGTTAGTTAGTTCTTTATGTATATTCTCCTAAGTTGTAATTCTATTATTAATATTTCTCAGATGGATCTTTTGTTCTTAATCTGGACTGCAGTTGTAGCCTGATTAGTTTAATTGGGTAATTTGTTGGACTTCCCTGCGAGTTTGCTTTTAGTAGTGCTTTTCTTTAGCTTAGCAGTGATTTGTTCTCACTGCATTGTAAGCTGACAGCCTGAAATGCCTGCGAGTGGACCGAGGGAGTGGGCGTGGTTTACTGGCGCGGCCTTCTTTCTGTGCGGATATCCTTCCGCCGGGCGCCGTTAAAGTAGTGCTTGTTTATCTGAGGGACCGGAGAGGTGGCTAGTGCGGGAAGCGGGCGATTCACTCACCGGGGACCTCCTTGTGGTCGAGTGCTCTCCTGGGGTCCGTCCACCTCCTTCCTCCGTGTCTGGCACAGGTTTGTAGGTGCCCTTCTCTCCCGGTCGGTGTCCGCGTCAGATCCCGTTTCAGCTCCGGTGTCTCTTCTCCGATCCGATTCACTGTCGAGCGGCTCCCGGTCTCCTGGCAGTCCTCCCAGGTCCTCTGCGCTCGCGGTCCGCTCCTCTCCCCGTCTCCTCGCTCCAAGATGGCGCCGGCCCTCAGTAGCTGGATGGCGAGGCAGGCTGTTGATCTGCTGTGGGTTCGTTAGGTAGGGAAAGTTTCTATGAGTCACCCCTTGTGCTCTGGGTGAGGTTCTCTAAGGGTCCTTAAGCTCTTTTTGGTATTTAGTGACCTTTGAGACACTAAAACCGTCGCTTTTGTTGTGTGGGCACCGGAGCTCCTGGAGATCACGTCCTCATGGGGCAGCAGGCCACGCCTCTATGCCATTGCCTCTCTTAACAAAATAATCTATTTAATAAGAGTGCCAAAACCTGATCAGTCTTGTTGTGTTGGGAATACACAGCACATCGCTATATACAGTATTTGCAGATGTGGGACACAACTACTATAAGAAAAATTGCAAAAGATAATAAGGGGCGCTCACCACCAATCATACATTTTTTTTATTGTGATCTCACATTATGTTATACATGAAATACAAATACACATTGGTTAGCATCCATTTAGCATGAAATCACATTTCATTTTAGCTATAAGGTAGAGTGATTTCACGTGAGATGGCTGTTGGACAATATTTTTTGCACTCCCCATTTAACATGATACGAGACTGTAAAAAAAGAAAAGACATACGATTTTACATCAGGGGTGAGTGCTCATTAGTATATTTTGACGTTTTACATGTAATAAGAGTGCTTTACATGTGATGCATATGCTATTTAGCTTGTATTTATGTTTGCAACTTGTACCATGTTACTGTTTATTTATGTATGTACCCCCCCCCCCCTCCCCCTAGTTTATTCTGTGTCCCCCCCCCATTCCCCTCTTCCCCTCTTTTATAAAAATTTTCAATAAAGACTTTTGGAAAACAAATAAGAGTGCTTTACAAAGTTGAGCACCACAAAATATGTTTTACAAGCTGCTGATTAATATATGTCAGATTCTTCGGCTAGTACAATATAAGGGAGAAATTGTGCAGAGCCAGTGTCTCGTTTGGTTTTCTCTCTTACAACTGTGCTCAAATATTGTAAGATGCAGTACCAGGCAAAGCCACATCCAAAGGTGGCACGCAGGGCCCAACAAAAAAGGGGTTGTGCCTCTAGCTTTTCATTCATAGATTATAGGATGGTAGAGTTGGAAGGGACCTCTTGGGTCATCTGGTGAAACCCCCTGCTCAAAGGAGGATCATTAAATCATCCCAGACAGATGTCTGTTCAGTCTCTGTGTGCAGACTTCCATTGAAGGGGAACTCGCCACCTCTCGTGGCCGCCTGTTCCACTCGCTGATCATCCTCACTGTCAAAATGTTTTTTCTAATATCTAATCTGGGTCTCCTCCCATTCAGTTTCATCCCATTGCTTCTAGTCTTTCCTTGTGCAAATGAGAATAAAGCTGATCCCTCTAGAGTCAAATAAGAAGAAATAAAGCTGATCCCTCTACAGTGTGACAGCACTTGAGATAGTTGTGGACAGCTATTAAGTCTCCTCTCAGTCTTATTTATTACTATTATTATTATTATTTATATAGCGCCATTGGTTACATGGCGCTTTACATAAGAAGTGGCTGTGACAAGGACAGGTACAGTACATACGAACAATCAAGGCTTGCTGGTACACGACAGGAGAGGACCCTGTCCACGAGGGCACACAGTCTACAGAAGTGGAGAGGAGACAGTAGGAGGGGAAGCGCCAAGCGTGTGGTGGAGCGGCGCTGGGTCTCATCATAGGTTGTAGGCTTGTTGGAATAGAGGAGTTTTCAGGTTCTTTTTGAAACTCCCAAGGGTAGGCAAGTGTCTCACGTGCTGGGGGAGAGAGTTCCAGAGTATGGCAGAGGCGCGGGAGAAGTCTTGTATGTGGTTGTGGGAGGATGAGATGAGGGGCGAGGAGAGGAGGAGTTCTTGTGAGGAGCGCAGGTTGCATGCGGGTAGGTATCGGAAGACCATATCGGAGATGTAAGGGGGGACAGGTTGTGGATGGCTTTGTAAGTCAGGGTTAGGATTTTAAATTGAGATCTTTGGGGGGTGGGGAGCCAGTGAAGGGCCTGGCGGAGGGGAGAGACAGGGGAATAGCGAGGAATGAGGTGGATTAGACGGGCAGCTGAGTTTAGGATAGAGCGGAGGGGTGCGAGGGAGGAAGCAGGAAGACCGTGAGCAGTAGGTTGCAGTAGTCAAGGCGGAAGATGATGTGGGCGTGGACGAGAGTTTTGGCAGTGTCATGATTAAGGAACAAGCGGAACCGGGAAATGTTCTTGAGCTGGAGTCGACAAGAGGTGGCGAGGGCTTGGATGTGGGGCTTGAAGGAGAGGGAGGAGTCAAGAGTGACCCCGAGGCACTTGGTGTGGGGGACTGGGGAGAGGGAGCAGTTGTTGACTAGGATTGACAGGTCTGGTAGAGGGGGAGGGCGGTTGGGGGGGAAGACGATGAACGTCTTCTTGCAACTGTTGCTTATAGAACATGGTTTGCCTTTTTTTAACTGTGGTGCCAAGAACTGGACATTCATTTGAACGGTCCTGGAAGACCCTTCAGGTTTGTTATTTGGGGGAAATTAGTATCGATTAAGTGGCTGAAGAAGCCTCATACGTTACCTTTATACACGTTTCCTCATTGTCTTCGTCTTCTTCATCCTTCTTTTTCCGTTTTGATTTCTTTTCTTTCTTCTCCTTAATTCTTTTTTTCTTTTTCTTATTGGGGGCGTAGTCACTGCCGTCACTTTCTGACCTCTCCATTCCCATCTCCTCATCATTTTCCGAAACCTCCTCATCACTTCCCTGAAAAAGAAATGATATTTAGTGTAGTCAACCAGAAAAGAAATGGTGCAAGATATATTCAGTAATGACATTTCATTTCCATGAAATTTACTATATTGGCAAAAGGCCTCCACTCCACCTCAAGAATATTGGTAGTCATAATAGTGGATGTTACCCCAACTGCAGACCAACACTTTTCCTTCCGAAACATAGGAGGCACTAATCATTTCACATCATCTACACGACGCTCCTGGATGATAACAGATATGACATTATAGGGTGGGCAGAGGTTAATGATAAAATCATACCTGCTTCTCTACTCTGACCCCCACCTCAGAAAACCCAGAATACATTAGGGGCTAAATTGGATCCGGGGCTGTCCGGTTCACACCGGACAGCTTCGGATCCCAAAAATCATGGTGTGACGCCAGCCTTAGGCTGTGTTCATACATTGCGTATTTTTGCGCGCTTTTTTGCGCGCGCTTTTCAAAATACGCAATGTGCTTTTTGTCTGCCGGCAAAGTGAATGGGAAATTCACTTTGCCGTGCAGACAGTGCGTAAAAATACGCTGCGCTTTTATAGGAAAAAGCTTTTTCCTATAAGGGCGGGCGCTGCTGCATCTGATGTCACAGAGAAGAGGAAGAATGCTGTTCCTCCTCCCCTCTGTGACCGCCCATTTGATTTCGCAGTGTATTAATATACACTGCAAAATCAAAATTAAACAAAGACAAATGCATTAAAAATAATAAAGAATTAAATACTTACCCTCCGACGGGTGTTTCAGTGTCCGGGAGCCACGAGCCGCCGCAGGAATTGATCTGCTAGGACCTGTGGTGATGTCAGACTGACGTCACGGTCATGTGACATGTATCACATGACCGCCAGCGGCCAATCAGCGCCCGTGATGTCACTCTGACATTACAGCAGGCCCTGGCAGGACAATACCTCTGCACTGGAGACTAGAGAAAAGGCATCGGAGGGTAAGTATTTGATTCTTTCTTATATTTCATACATTTGACTTTATTTAATTTAGATTTCGCAGTGTATACTAATACACTGCAAAATCTAATGGGGCTGTCACACATGTCACACAGGGGAGGAGGAAGCAGGATACTGCCTCCCCTCTGTGACATCAGCTGCGCTTTGTGGGGTGAAGAAAGAGCAGTGTGTGAAAGCACCAGATTATTTTGTTGCACGGCTGAAAATCCCGGCAAAAAACGCACGCAAAAAAAGCGCAACAAAATATGCAAATGTGTGAACGTAGCCTTAGTAGACAGTTTAGGCCGGCTTCACACCACAGTTATTTGCAGTCAGGTTCTGTCCGATGTTTTGCAGGATGCATTGGACAGAACCTGACAGACCCGGACAAAACAGAACCAGAGGGCAAATATGCCCTCCGATCCTGTTTTGTGCCGAAATCAGCAGCTGCTGCTGTCCAGTGCTGAAATTACAGCATAGCGGCTGAAGCTTGTGGGGGGATGCAGGTTTGTGGGGGGATGCAAGTATGTGCGGCATTTTGGGTGTGGGTTTGGGGGGGTGCAAGTATGTGGGGGCATTTTTTTGGTGGGGGCTTTTTTGGGGGAAGATATTTTGGGGATGGGGGTGCAGGCTTGGGGGACGGAAGTGTGTGTTTGGGGAGGGTGCGGGGGAAGGTTTGGGGAGGGAGGGGATGTTTTGGGGTGGGGACAGGAGGTAGGGGTAGGTTTGAGGGGAGCGGGGGCAGGTGGGGTAGGTTTGAGTGGGGTGTAGGTTTGATACACACACACACTCAGCTTATAACTAAGAACCGTTAGTTACTTTGCTTGGGCAATGCCGGGCTCTACAGCTAGTGTACATACATGGTACAGTACATACAACTACGGTATATTATTGATACATTGTCTGAAGCAATTAAAGAGGAATTGTACAGCATACACTTCTAGGAAATGATGCAAGAGAATTATTTCCTGGGGAAAGCAAAAATATTAAAATCTGAAAGTCCTGGAGAAAGCAAGTATTTTCTGGAGCATGCATAGAAAACAGGATTGACACTCCAAGTACCATAACTAAAGTCCTGCCGATTACTAAATTACTACATGCAGGACCTAAGAAGTCCACACAAGGTCAGCGATAGAAATGACAGACATTAAAGAAGTCATTTAATCCCAAGAACACTCTGTTCCAGTAAAATACATTCACTGAGCAAAGTGTACAATGAAAATGTCACACCGAGGAATATAGTCATTTCAAATTTATTTCAGGCACCGCTATTTTAGCTGGAAATGCAGACTCTGCCTCCATAAATGTTTACAGCCCTTCTACTTGGAGATCACAAAGCTTGGAGGTGTCCAAAATGTCTCACTGCTTTTTATGTGTTATCATTGTCCACATAAGAACAATGTTGTCATCGAGTCAGTAGAATGCTGGGAGATTTCAGCTCTGCAGAAACGTGAATGCAGCTCTGGAGTAATACAGGCTGTAAATTGAGAAATAATATGCACAAAGCTACTAAATTTTATCTTAGCTGCATTAGGCCCTGTTTTAGCAGTATTGTGATTTCTGTTATAAATGGAAACCACAGGACTGTAATGGATTTGTCACGAAAGAAATCAATGGCCCCCAATGGACCCCTCTGATTTTCGTCGGTGTCCCTTGTTTTCACAGAGCCTCAAACACAGATGTGAATGTAGCTTTCAGGATCTATGTAAGTCACCATCTCTAAGTAGGGCCTCGTTCACACTTCAGTTTTTCTTCTACAAGCGATTTCCATGTTTTTCCCAAATAGCACTTGTACCTATAATAGTAAATAGTTCATGTCTGTGAAGATAAGTCCGATATTGATCCAAGTGTCAGATAAAAATCAGCAATGCAAGTCTATGGGTCCGTGAAAAAAATCGAGACAGCCCTCGAATGCCACCAATGTGCTGCCCGTTTTTCACAGAATTCTCAATAGGAAAAGAGAGAGATTTTATTGTTCTTTGTTTCTCTTCCGAGATGAAACTTCAAGAAAACTCTGATGGCAAAAACTGACACTGACCAAACTCTGCTAATAAATAACACTGATGAAACTCAGAACGTGTTTCTCAAACAAGAAAATCATTGAAATGTGAATGAGGCTAAAGATTTACTTGTTTTTGGTTCTTAAGCACTGACTGCTTCGTGGTTTTGCTTTACTACACAGCTGTGACGTTATATATTGGCTATAGTCTACTGTACATTGTATCTCAAAATACCATTCATACGGCATACCATACAACATTTGGGACCTAAATCTAACATGGACAATTAGAGGTATCCCATGATGTAACCAGCAAGGCACATATATATATTAGTCCAACTACTCATCGCAGCACCACCGCTGCTGCATGAGGTGGCCATAGTTTGGCAAGCACTGCTGCTGCTTGCATCCCATTTTTGCGATCTCTCTCCCTCCTTTGCGTTCTCTCTTCCCCCTGTGCATTCTCTCCTCTTCTGCTGTCTCTCCCCCCTGAGCATTCTCTCTCCCCTTGTGCTGTCTCACACCCTGTACACTCTCTCCCCTTCTGCTGTCTCTCCCCCCTGTATCTTCACTCTTCTCCCTGTGGACACCTTGAGTATTTGGTGAGTTTTTTACCTCAGTATTTGTAGCCAAAACCAGAAATGGAACAATCAGAGGAAAAGTATAATAGAAACAGTGCACCTACTTCTGCATTTTTCACCAACTCCTGGTTTTGACTTTCAAATAGTGTTGGGCCTAATACTAGCTGCATTTGCACCTAATGACCCGTCCAATTAATGAATAAATAATAAAACAAACTTTCATGTCATCCTCGTGTTATTATGAACATAAAGATGTACATCTGTGATTTACCTGAAGAAGGAGCATTTTACTCCGAAATATGTAGTAATAAATAACTTAGCATAATATTTTACTTCCTGGAGCCTTCTTTTATACACGGCAGCACAACCCCTTCCACATCTACCACCACTTGATGTTATGGACACAAACACACTCACAAATAGGTAACAGAAAAGGGGAGGACCTACTACAAGACAACCACCCGCACCCAACTGGTTCCTGTACAGACTAGAAAGACCATAGCCGCACAACTAAAAACACCGCCTCGGACCTGACTCCCTAAAAGACAGTCAAAACTGGAATAAGGGAGAGAAAAGCGCAATAGGGTCTTATCATTGATAGAGGGACTAAATTTAATTAGTCACTCACCTGGGGGGAGTTGTGTAGCACACAACCAGCGTCAAAGCAAAAGGTAGTAGCTGCTGCAAGGATCCACACCACAACGATCAATGCAGTCAGGAAAGTAAAAGGATGGACGGTGTATACGGACCTGCGCTGCAAGGATCAAAGGATCAGACGGTGTTCATCATTATAATTTTTATTTCCGACGCGTTTCGGCGTTAGTCCCAACTCCTTAAGGCGTTGGAATAACTCTGAAACGCATCGGAAATAAAAATTATAATGATGAACACCATCTGAATCTTTGGTCCTTGCAGCGCAGGTCCATATACACGTCCACCCTTTTGCTTAAAAGACAGTCAAGGGGTTTCTCTTCCTGGAGGAAGTACTCTAAGGACCAGAAAGGAGGCCACAAAACACTGACTACAAGGGAAGCGGAAGGTATGTAGAAAGACAGAAAAAACAAGAATGAGAAAACTAACATGCATTCACTCAACTGATGTTTACCCAAATGTAAACCCCTACGTTGAAGGGCTGGAACTCCTAGTCACTCACAAGTCCACCTAGCAATACAGCCATCAAGGAAGTGCAGTGAATGGTGAAAGTATATAAACCAACCCAGAATATGATAGGGCAGACAAAACGGGAAAATTAGAAAAAACTTGCAGAGGAGCAAACCAAGAAGGGAACACAAAGACAATAGGTATTTTACAGAATGTGGACAGGGAAGAATAGGCAATAGCCCAGCAGACAGACGAACCAGCCATGCAATAACAGGACACTGGATAGAATCCCCAATCTGAACCATAACAGCAACACCACTTCTACGAGGGACCACAGGATTGTTAGAAGCAGTTACCCTTTGACATAACTAACGGTACTTCCTCACTAGGAGCTCCGCATCAAGATCCTCCGAATCAACCCAGGTCTTCATGACCATAATCTTTCCATTAATGAGATACTGGAGATGGTGCCTGACCCACCTGGAACCAAAAACTCACTTTACCTCAAACTACTGATCTCTTTCCAAATCCACCTCAATTATGTCTTGAGGACCAGGTATCCCCTCAATGTTTTTTTTTATAAATAAATAATTATTGATTCTCTAAGCAATATGAAGGATAATGGAAAAAGCAAAGCCCTACTACATACAGACAAATCACCTGCACCCAACTGATTCCTGTACAGATTAAAAGAGCCTAGCCGCACGATTAAAAATACCACATCAGACCTGACTTGATAAAAGGCCATCGAGGAGTTTATTGTACCTCCTGAAGGACCAGAGGAGAGGCCACAACACACTGTCTACAATTGGAGAAGAAGGTGTGCAGGAAGACACAAAAAACTAACACACATTCATATATGGCGAAAGGAATAGGTGTTGAGAAAGAAAACAAACCAACTCACAGCAGGAACTCAACTTGTATTTACCCAAAAAATAAATCCCTAAAATGAAGGGTTAGAACTCCTAGTCACAAGTCCACCTGGATGTACAGCCAGCAGGGGAGTGCAGTCAAAGGTGAACATATATAGCCCAGCCCAGAATGTGATAGGGCAAATCACAATGGGAAAAGGAGAAACATCTGGAGAGAAGAACATAGACAGTAGGAACCATCAGTATTTGGACAGGGAAGAAAAAGCAATAACCAGCAGACAGAAAACCCAGCCATGCAAAAACAGGCCACTAGATCAAATTCTCAAACCGAGCTATGACACCTCCTTGCCCTGAAAGTCGTGTTGCAGGGTCGCCTACTTGACTTTTTATTTTTTCTGGACAGCTTATCAAAAAAAATCATTGTACACACAATATTTTTTATGTAAGCATTGGAAAGCCACAATAGATCATAACAATTATAAGCAATACATATCTACATACCATAATTTTGATATGAAAACATCAGCTGCATTTACTGTAAACTGTAAAATTATGATAATTACAGACAAAATAATCGGTACATGTTTCTTCAGCTTCAAATAAATCCTAGATGCCTAAACTTTTTTTACACACAGGGAAAAATGTGTCCTATTTGGAAGGAATATCCTGAATTTCTGGAGGTGGGGGGAAGGAAACCGGCAGTGATCGGTCATGGAGCTCATGTGTCATATAAATGTTATATGGGCCTGGGAAAGTGACTTCTGATATCGCTAGGTGAATATAGGCACTTTTATTCTTATGAAGACGAACATGGGGAATGATAAGGGGTTGTCCATGTAGTTAACAACCCCTTTAATAGTAGTCTTCTCATGTAAGCCATATGGACAGTTTGGGCTTTCCTAGGCTACAGGTGTTCCTGCAACTCCTGCACCCGTTATATACTGCTGCCTTTTAGTGTCTAATAAAGGGGTTGTCCCTACTGCTTACTCACCCTGGAATTTTAGATCTCCTAAAGGCTATTCTGCATGTAATTGACCCCCCCCTCCGCTCGGTACAGGTAAATATTCTTTTACAAAAAAAGCACTGCCTAAATCTAAAGGCACGAGCATAGCTGTCTCATGAACAATGATTTGGGAGTTGCTGGAGTCTCACATGGATGGAGAAGGTCGCTTCCTGATGTTCAAAGGGTCCAAAGTACCTCAAATGGTAACTCTTGCATCCTTGTATCTCCCCAACACAGGACAGGACAAGGTTCTCCTCACTTATTTAGATCAACTAGCATCTTTTGCAGAGAGCCTTTTGATATTGGGGGTGACCTCAAAGCGATCCTTGACCCTGCCCTTGATAACTCTAAAGGCCACGTCACACCTGGCGACGGGGCTGGAGATGTCGGCGGCGACTGGCGGGTGCGCGCACGTTTTTGGCGCCCCGCCAGCATCGCGTCCCCCATTTACACGGGGTGACATCTCCAGCACCGCTCTGGCGAGCTGACAGGCGGCATCTCCGCCGGGGTGTCTGAAAACCCCAGCGGCGATGCAGGACAATGGGATCCTATGGCTCCATCGCCTGTCAGGTCGCCGGCGGACGGTTACATGGGGCGATGTATGCACATTGCCCCAGATCGGCCGCCAGGTTTCACAGCGCTGCTGTGAAACCAGGCGACCTCCCGGCGGCGCCAACATTGCCCCTTCACATGAGGCGATGTAGGGGCCACCGATAGGCCACCCCCCGACGTCGCCTATATAATAGGCGGTGATGTCACCCCGTGTGACGGGGCCTTAAGGGAATCTCCTCCACAACAAGCTGTATAGAGAAACACAGTGTTATGCCTATGTGACGATCAGTTAATAGATACATGGAGTCTGTTACACCCAGCAGACAGGGATTACTCGTTTTACTCTGCTCCCCATGATGTCTATACGAGAATTGATTATTTCTTTGTGCAACGCAGGATATTATTCTTCTTTATGAAGCACATATTGACAACATAATCTTCTCCGACCATGCACTTGTAAGTATCTCTACACTTTTGCCGGTCTTCAGACCAAAACAATGCCTTTGGCGACTGAACACGTCGCTCCTGGATGACCCTATTACAAGGGCAGAGATCCCGGAAACTTTAGATTGGTTCTTTGCTACTAACATCAGCGAAGAATCAGATCCATGTATGGTGTGGGAGGCACACAAGTGGGTGGTTAGGGGAATCTTTGTCAAATACGGTGCCCAGATGAAACAGGAAAGTACAGAGGAGATTTTTGGCCTGCTGCGTGAGATTAGTGCCTTGAAATTGTCACACAAACAATCCTCATTAGAGGCTGTGCAGAAAACCCTGTTGGCCATGCATGAGTCCCTAAGATCCCTCTTGACCCATAAGGCAAAAACAATATTTTCTAAATGCCGCCGCTACTATTATGAACATAGCAACAAGAGTGGCAAAGCTTTGGCTAGGGCCTGGAGAGAAAGAGATCCAATACCTATGTTCCCTCCATTGTAGACCAGTGAGGTAAACACACCCAGCTTTTATTGGAGATCGCAAAAGCTTTTAAGAATTACTATGCGTCACTTTACTCGGTAGATAAAACATGGGACAACACAAAGTAACGAGCTTAGGGATCGTATTTAAACATATATATACGAGATTCTGGATTGCCTGCCTTACCAAATGTGGATACGGATCTTCTTGAGTGGCCTTTCTTGAAGGATGAACATTTAATAGCCATAAAAGAAACTAAAACAGGGAAAGCTCCAGGTCCAGACAGACTCTCCCTTCCTTATTACAAGATGTTCTTTAAGTCCCTGTCTCCGCATCTGGTTGCATGTCTCCATTCCATTTCAAGGGACCTTGGTTATCAGTGGATTTACTGCAAGCCTACATTTTGGTTATCCACAAGGCAGTAAAAGACCCAGACCACTGTTCAAACAATAAGCCGATTTCACTACTCAATGTCGATGTCAAATTATTCGCAAAAATGTTGGCCTTAAGGGTACCTTTACACGACGCAATATCTGCTGGGAATCCTGACGGCGATATGTCGCCCTGAAACTATCGCCGTCAAATTGCCTCCCAGTTGTTGCGTGTATTGGGGAATTTGGCGGCAATAAATTGCCTGTCGCCTGGTTCCGATTTCACAGCACTGCTACAAAATCAGAGGCAATCATGAAGGTGAGATTCCCGGCTTTTGGCGTGTGATAGGGCGATAGTGATACAATCTGCATCGCCTATTGATTTCCCGTAGGCGTGCCACAGCGTGCTGGAGTACGCGCCCCGTCTGCGATGATTGGTGGTGGCTACTGTGTTCCCATTGGCTGACAGTTGAAAGGGCGCCATATTTGAAGAGCTGTCCGTTCAGCAACACACACATCTTCAATTGCGTCATGTATTAGCCAGCCTTCTAGAGCAGGCTGACAAATCGAAACGCTGTTGCGTTGTCCAATGAGCGCGTATGGGACGCGATGTAAAGCACTGTGGCATGCCTATCTCCTCGCAGCGCTGAACATGTACGCCCACATTGCTTGGGGGATTGTGGCGTGTGAAGCGGAGAAGGAAGGCGACTGGATTGGTTCCGCTGTGGGTGAGGCGATTTCCGGGGCGACACATTGTCTTAGGTTGAGAGCGAAATTGGGGCATGTAATGCCGCCATCGGTGATTTGAGGCGACCATGAAAAACGTGCACGCGCATGTTAGATCGCCTCATATCACCAGCAGATATTGCGGCGTGTAAAGGTACCCTAAAGGTGCTGTCACACATAACGATCGCTCCAACGATCCCGACAGCGATAACGACCTGCCGGGATCGCTGGAGCGTCGTTACCTGATCACTGGGGAGCTGTCAAACAGGCAGATCTCCCCAGCGATCAGGCCATGGGAGCCACCTCCCACATCGCTCCCTGCTTAGCACTGCCTAGGCAGCGCTAAGCAGGGAGAACGCTGGTAACTATGATAAACAGCGCGGTATCCAGGCAGCACTCGCTGCCTAGATACCCGCTGTTTATCATAGTTACCAGCGTTCTCCCTGCTTACAGGCATCGCTAAGCAGGGAGGACGCTGGTAACCATGGTAAACGCCGGATATCTAGGCAGCGCGCGCTGCCTGGATACCCGGTGTTTACCATAGTAACCAGCCCTGTGAGGTCACTGATCGCTGGTTTCTTGCGGTCACACGCAGCGATGCGTGCTGACCAGCGGGAAACCAACGATCTAAAAATGACCCGCAGCACTTTGCAGCGATCAGCGACCTCACAGCAGGGGCCTGATCGCTGCAAAGTGTCACACAGAACGACATCGCTGGAGAGATCGTTGTAACGTCACAGTTACAACGATCTCTCTAACGATATCGTTATGTGTGACTGGGGCTTATGAGTGACTCTTATTACCGGCTCTCATTCACCCTGACCAGACAGGTTTTTTTGGAAGGTAGGGAGGCTAGAGATAACACAACTAAGGTATTAAACCTCATTTATAGAGTGAATCTAAAATCTCAGCCTCTAATGCTTCTCTCTACAGATGCAGAAAAGGGATTCGACATGGTGAAATCTAACATGCTCGGTTGGATCTCGGCCTTGTATTCTAAACCGTCGGCCAGGGTGAAAGTTAACGAATTCTAATCTCTTGATTTTCCTATTTATAACAGAACAAGGCAGGGAAGCCCACTCTCTCCCTTAATCTTCATACTTACATTAGAACCGTTTCTCAGGAAGACAAGGGCAAACGAGGGTATAAGGGGTCCTACGATCGGAGGGGAGTCATACAAAATTGCAGCTTAAGCAGATTTGCTATTCTTTATCAATAATCCCAACTCCTCCCTGCAAAAACTCATGACAGAATTTGAAACGTATGGGAGCTTATCTAATTTCTAAGTTAACTGTTGTAAAGCACTGAATGTCAACAACACCCCCTCCACCCTCGCCCCTACAATTAACCATCTAGGCATCATGCTTCCCAAAGACACCTGCTCGTGCTTCTGCATTAACTATCCTTAGCTCCTACACTTGATATAGAGTAACTGTTCAAGATGGACAAGGAATGCTTTCACATGGTTTGGGAGGAGTGTGATCTTGAACCCATTCAGACCCGGCAATTTTTCATTTTCGATTTTCGTATTTTACTCCCCTGCTTCCAAGAGCCATAACATTTTTTTATTTTTCAGTCAATATATATATATGAGGGCTTGTTTTTTGTGGGATGAGTTGTACTTTCAGATGATATAATTTATTTTACCATATAGTGTACAGGAAACTGGGAGGAAAATTCCAAGTGCAGTGAAAATGCAAAAAAATTGCTATTTAATTTCACATTTGTTTATTTTGTTTTTTTATTCGCTATGTTCACTATATGGTAAAACTAACGTGACGGTGTAATACCTCGGGTCGATTTAAGAAGTTTGAAAAAAAAAATGAATTACACTTTTTGCGATTCGTGGTGTCCTTATTTTTCGGGATCTGGGGCTGTGGGATGGCTTATTTTTTGCATCTTGAGCTGACGTTTCTATGATACCATTTTTGGGTGAATGGGCTGTTTTGATTGCCCGTTATTGCATTTTATTGCAATGTTGCGGTGACCAAAAAAAAAAGATGTCAGGTAAATAATGTGAGCTCCGCGCCGGAGCTCACATCAAAGGCGGGCACCCGACCCATAACGCGCATTTACATTCATAGGTCGTGAAGGGGTTAAAATAAATATCCTTCCCAGGAGTTTATAAGTATTTCAAGCACTCCCGATCATGGTTCCCTCGTCTTTCTTTAACAGTCTAGCTTTGATGCAGGTTTATTTGGGGAGATAAACCACTGTTAATCATTAAAAATGTCCTGGTTCGTACTGTACTTGCTGGAGACATCACGCTTCCCAATTTCAGATCTTACTACTTAGCAGCCCACCTCTCCAGAATACTGGATTGGTGCAGAAATGGCGAGATGAAGGTGTGGATTGGAGTAGAGCAGGACTTCACAAATATTCCCTTGTCGGGAGCTCCATGGGTGGGGTCCAGCGTGTGAAGAATCTTAAGGTACACCCCACAATTGGGCCACTCTTGCGTGCTGTGACGTTTCACTTATCAGAACGCCCATCCTGCCTTTGTCATCTCCAATGTTCCTGATTCTGGGCAATCCCCTCTACCCACCATGAGCGGAGGACCTGGCATTCCACGCGTGGATTAGTGAAGGTCGCTTTAGGGTGCTACATTTCAGCAATGGACACGCCTGGCCAACAAGGTAGGAACTCACGGGCCTTCAGACCTCTTGTGCCTTAGACATATGGAGAGCCAATCAATTATCCCACTTCATGTGATCCCTCCCCTAGGACCTCCTTCTCCAGGGCTCAGACACCTTTTGAGGAGTTATGCCTAGGTTCAGCCCGATCAGACATATTCTATCTCAAGCATACTCCTTAATTAACGAACCCACAAAGCACTCAAAGACCAAATATCAAACACTATGCGAGGAAGACTTACAACTCCAGCTGTCTGAGGACCAATGGAAAAAGATCAGAACATTGACACACAAATCCTCCATCTTTTCCGCTTCCAGGAAGCTGGATTCAAACTACTTTCCAGATGGCATAGGGTCCCAACTAGGCTACATTCGATCTTCCCAGAGGTAAGTTCCCTTTGCTGGAGGTGTGGAGAAGAGGATGGGAGTACATTACATATCTTTTGTTCATGTAGGCGTATCACCCCGTTTTGGGAAAATGTGCAAAAGGTAGTCCACAGGGTCACCAGCCTTGCTGTGGATCTTAACCCGGCCCTTGTCCTTCTAAACCACAGTGACATCCCACTAAAGACATAAAGGCGGTCTTTGCTCCGCTATTTAATCGTGTTGGCGAGGGCACGTATTCCTCTCTTATGGAAGAAGGGCGCCCCTCCCCAGATGGCCCTTTGGTTCACCAAAGTTAATGAGATGATGTTGATCGAAGACCTTACATCGATAATAAACAACTCTCAGGACCAATTTGTTAAGACCTGGTTGTATTAGACAAAATTTAAGGGATCTGATGAATATGCTTCACGATTGGCGGAGGCTGATTATGTTTCCTGGGTTGTCCTGGGCATCTCTTCCCCTGATGATACCCTTCCCCACTTCCCCATCCTTTCCTTGACACTCTTTCCTATTTTTTTCTCTCTTTAGCTACCTGTGTTTTCCTTGGTATGTTACTTCTTCGCTAAATTCTAGTTTATGGTTCCTAGTTTCTTTTTGAGCCACCAAGTTGAGCCGAGTATTAGGGGAACATAGCCTGAGAAATAAAACGTATTCAGGAATTACATCTTCAGAAATGGCTGACCTATGGAAATATTATCTGACTTTACACCATGTTTCAAATTATTATGCAAATTGGTTTTAAGTGCCATAGGGTTTTTTTTTTGTCAATGAAACCCATTAATGGTATTGTGTCTAAGGGTACCGTTACACGTCACAACATTGCATGCAATTTCACTTGCAATTTGCTGGTTGCAATGAATCATGGACACATTGTTCTATTTTGTTGTCGTGTACAAATGGAACAATGTGTCCATGATTTCACTGCAACCAGCAAATTGCCAGTGAAATTGCATGTAATGTTGCAAAAAAGTAACAGTACCCTCAGGGTTCTTTGGATCACTGAAATCAATCTCAGATACCAGTGAAAATTAGTTTGGCAGATGAGACCAATAAAAGGAAAACTCGGTGTTCCACAATATTAAGCAGGCCATAGTTATCAAGTAACATGGGAAAGAAAAAGGATGTCTCTGCTGCCGAAAAGCAACAAATAGTGCAATGCCTTGGATAAGGGATGAAAACGTTAGATATTGAACGAAAACTTAAGCGTCATCATCGTACTGTGAAGAGATTTGTGGTTGATTCTGAGCACAGATGTGTTTGTGCAGATAAAGGCAGAATGAGGAAGCCAGGCAAGTTCATCGGATTAAGAGAGCAGCTGCTAAAAAGGCCTTACAAACCAGCAAACAGATATTTGAAGCTGCTGGTGCCTTTGGAGTTCCTCGAACCTCAAGGTGTAGGATCCTTCAAAGGCTTTCTGTCGTGCATAAACCTACTATTCGGCCACCCCTAAACAGTGCTCACAAGCAGAAACGGTTGCAGTGGACCCAGGAATACATGAAGACTAATTTTCAAACAGTCTTGTTTACTGAAGAGTGCAGAGCAACCCTGGATGGTCCAGATGGATGGAGTAGTGGATGGTTGGAGGATGGCCACCATGTCACAACAAGGCTGCAACGTCAGCAAGGAGGTGGGTGAGTCATGTTTTGGGCAGGAATCATTGGGAAACAGCTGGTAGACCCCTTTAAATGTTCCTAAAGGTGTGAAAATGACCTCTGCAAAGTATATAGAGTTTCTGAGTATGAACTTTCTTCCATGGTACAAAAAGCAAAATGTGTCTTCAGAAGCAAAATCATTTCATGCATGACAATGCACCATCTCATGCTACAAAGAATACCTCTGTGCCATTGGCTGCTATGGGCATAAAAGGAGATAAACTCATGGTGTGGCCACCATCTTCCCCTGACCTCAACCCTATAGAGAACCTTAGGAGTATAATTAAGCAAAAGATCTAAGAGGGTGGGAGGCAGTTCACATCAAAACAGCAGCTCTGGGAGGCTATTCTGACCTCATGCAAAGAAATACAAGCAGAAACTCTCTAGAAACTCACAAGTTCAATGGATGCTAGAATTGTGAAGGTGATATCAAAAAGGGTTCCTATGTTAACATGTAACTTGGCCTGTTAGGATGTTTTGAAGTTAAATAGCTTTTTATTTCAGTGAATGTGACCTGCTAATGCTGCAAATTCAACAAATGAGCATTTTCAGCTCTTTCAAACATATCAAATGTTTAGAAACTCTACTGTGCCTAATAATTTCGAACAGTGTATTTACAGTTTTTTAATTTTTAAGATTATACTGTTATCATTGGGAGATTTCTTCAATAAAAATCGATGTATACTCTAACAGGTGATGACTTTTATTACACTGTCATTTTCCATTTAGGAAAATCAGAGAAAAAGAACATTTGCATAATAATTTGGAACATGGTGTAGAATGTCCCCCTGGCCGGTTTAATCGCTTTGCATAGCCTGTATCAGTGTGCTTATTGTTCGTTTTGTGTATGTACGTTGGAATCCTGTACTGTTTTATGTAATGTCTCTAATAAAACTAAGATTATAAAAAAAAAGTGCAACCTTATGTTCTAGTAAGTCGATGCATTTCCCTGACAATTTATATATTCTGAATATGTAAAATAATTTTTGGCTTTATTCCTATTTTTCTTTCGACAGAATTTCTCCATCTATAATATTTAAATATCAGCATTAAAATTATAAAAAGAAAAATATTCAGCTCTGGACGTCCTTGTGATGCAAACACCGAGCTTTCCCCTTTCCCCGAGATGATTGTAATAAACAGTAATAATTTAGCCATTGAATAATTGGTTTCCATGGTAACAGAGTCGGCACAGGTTGAAATGATTTCACTCCGAGTACCCTCCCCCCTCCCGTTTCCATTATATCTCTGCATAACGAGGGCTTTCAGTTACAAGAATCTAAGATTAACATGAAAGGAGGAAGTCATTAAGAAAATGGAATAGGAGGAGATTCTGGACAAAGCATTAATGCCACTTTGTTCTGAAAGAGGCTTGAGATTTTTTTTTTCTCATTTAATAGTATTTTTTTTCTACACTTAGCATTAATACAAAATAATATTGACAATAATATTAATATACCGTACTCATGTCACAGTTTTTTTTTCTAATTACTGTTATATTTATTAGTTTTTTAATGATACAAAATAAGAAAATATTTTGGCAGTAATATCTTTAAAAATATATTCGATTTATTCTTTCAGCAAATTTGTGCCATTTGTTTTCTATAACCAAATAAATGTTGCAATCTAGGGTGAATTGTTCACGTATTTTTTTTTTTGTAAATATATTTTTATTAAGAACTTTTTCGTTTAGAAAAAGTACAAAACAGTACAGTAAAGCATATACAACTGTGTAATTCCAGTAGAGAATGGAATGAATAGAGTTAATGAACCAGAAACCGTATAGTATAAGTCCAAACAGTTGTGGTCTCAAAAAGTCTCTCCGAATATGTATAAAGGGGAAGTCCCCTTTTTAGTGTTCAAAAAAATAAAAGGTTAAATTCCATCTCTCTGCAAAATAAAACAACATAAGAAGTATAGAATAAAGAGAACGTATATATTGGATCATATACAACTGGCGTATATCTAATTTCAGTCCAACAGGGGGGAGAAAGGGTAAGTATCAGGGTGAAATTATAGGGAGCCTGGGAAAGGAAACAACAAAAAAAAAAAAAAAAAAAAAAAAAAAAAAAAAAAAAATGTAGTGTTTTAGGGGGAAGGAGGGAATGTAATAAGAGTTCAAGGGGTGGGGAAGGTGTATGAGAAAAAGACCAGACTGTCAGAGGTGGTATTACATGTAAAATAGAGGGTGGTATAAGAACAGGGACGGTATAGATGTTCCCCCATTCAGGTAAAGAGGTCACCAAAATTAGATGCATCCTTAAAAAGGATCCATTCTGACCAGGTGTTTACATATTCTGCTTGAGTTTGAGAGAAATCGGCAGAGATCTCCTCAAAACGTCTGAGGGATTCCAACTCGGTGAACCACTCAAAAATAGTAGGAGGTAACTGCTCCCTCCAATGTCGGGGGATCACATTGCGTGCTGCACAAAGGCAGAACCGAAGGATGTCTTTCTTCTGTTTTTTCCATGAGCCGGGGAGCATAGAGAGTAGGGCCACCTCGGGAGTGCTTCCCACATGTCTGCCTGTAACCAGGTTATAGTTGCGAAATACCTTCTTCCAAAAGTCACTGATAAGGGGGCAACTCCACCACACATGGATCATTGTGCCAACTTCAAGACCACATCTCCAACAGAGTGGGGAGTTGTTCGGGGAGACCCGATGCAGCCTGTCCGGGGTAAGATACCATCTAAGGCGTATCTTGTAACACTTTTCCAGTGCCTCACAAGATCCTGAGGTTTTACGGGACATCAGAAAACACCTCTCCCAGTCTTGAGCGTCTATCGTCCTTCCCAAGTCAACCTCCCATGCTCGCTGGTAACTATGGGCCCCTGTCGCGGCTGCCTTAGATATGATGGAATATAAGACCGATATACCTCTAGTAGGTCCCTGCTTGGAGGTAAATATCATCTCTAGGGAAGATAATGTAACATCTGAGTCCCTTCGGAGGTGTAAGAGAACGCACAAAGGAGCGAAGTTGGAGGTATTCCCACCATTTCAATCTCACGGCTGAGGAAGACGCCTGTAATTCGGTAAACGAAGGAAGTTCACCTCGACAAAGAATCTGACCCACCCGTGTATCATCTTCCGCTCGCCACAAGAGAAGAACCTGATGGGTCATGCCCGGGGGAAAAGCTGGATTGTGGAAGATTGGGGTCAGGGAGCTAACCAGTGTCTTCCCATTCAATTCACCCCATGTCACTCGCCATGCTCTCAGCAATTCAACAGTCAAGGAGGCTAGTTGGCAAGAAGGAGCAAGAGCCTCCATCGGGATCCACTGTAAGTGGTCCAGAGGAACAGAACTTCCGGACTGCTCAATCTGGATCCATTGCTTCACGTCTGTGTTAAAACGCCAATCAAGCAAACGCACAAGAATGGCGGCCAAGCAATATCGTCGCAGATCCGGCTGTCCAACACCTCCAGACTCCCTCAAGGAAGACAAAACCCTGTAGCTCACTCGCGGTTTCATACCGTTCCAAACAAATCTAGAGATTAATCTGCGAATGGTGCGAAAGTATGCCCCGCAAGGCCAAACAGGCACCGCCTGAAAGACATATAAAAATCTTGGGAGAATGTCCATCGTAATCACATGGATTCTTCCCATCCAAGATATCTTCAAGGGTCTGTAAGATTCCAATAAGGCACTCACCCGGTCCAAGAGAATCTTGTGGTTTAAGTGAAAGGCCTCGCGCACATCAGCAGGTAAATTAATACCTAGGTATGATATGTGTCTCGGTCTCCATCGAAAGGAGAACCCCTTAGAAAGGGAGGCCACTTCAGATGCAGACAGAGAGACGTTCAACGCCTCAGATTTGGAGTAATTCACCTTGAAATTGCTAAGATCTCCAAACCTGTTGAATTCATGTAACAAGGCGGGGAAGGTCTCCGAAGGTCGAGTGACGTACAAGAGGACGTCGTCAGCAAACAGAGCTGTTTTATGATGGATGTCCCCCACTGAAATCCCGTGTATACCTCTATTGTCCCTGACGGCTTTCGCCAAGTGCTCCATGACGATGACATAAAGCAAGGGAGATAGTGGGCAGCCTTGTCTTGTCCCATTCCTGACGGGGAAGGAACCCGATAGGCTACCATTGATGCGTACCTTGGCGGATGGACAAGAGTACAGTGAGGAAACTCCATTCATAAACTTACTACCCAGGCCAATGTGCTTCAATGCCTCCCACAGAAAGCCCCAATGGACCCTATCAAAGGCCTTTTCTGCATCTATAGATAGCAGACATAGAGGGGACTTCCACATCTTAGCCTTCTCAATCAGGAGAAAAGATCTAATGATGTTGTCCCGCGCCTCTCGGCCTTTAACAAAGCCCACTTGATCAAGGTGGACAATCGAGGGGAGCCTCAAAGACAATCTATCGGCCAGTACCTTGGCGAACATCTTAACATCAATGTTCAGCAGAGATATTGGACGATAACTTGCCGCCTCAGAATGGTCTTTGTTTGGCTTGGGAAGTACACAAATGTGTGCCTCTAATGCTTGCGGCGTTAGGGTGCCTCCTTCCATGAGTGCTTTAAACGCAGAGAGCATGTGAGGTAACAAGTCGTCAATTAGGGTTTTGTAAAAGATGGGAGTGTAACCGTCCGGGCCAGAGCACCTAGATGTCGGGGATGACTTGACCACGTTTGCCACTTCTTCTTCTGTAATGTCACTTTCCAAAGACATGATATCATCGTAAGGTAAAGACGGGATATTCACCTCAGAAATGTATGCCTGAATTTTAGCTCGCACGTCCTCGGGATGCATGTCAGCAAATTTTCCCCTCAAGGCATATAGATCAGCATAAAAATTTTTGAACACTTCTGCTATGTCCTCTGTGCGATGTAGCATCTTGCCATTTGGCGACTTTATGGATGGGATATACGCAGGTCCGCCCGAGGATGTAAAAGTCTAGCTAGGGGTCGTCCACAACTATTGGCTTTTTTATAGAAATACGCCCTAGATTTCTCCTTGTGTCTGTCATATTTTCCGTCTAAAAGGTTCTTTAGCTCCAATCTCTTAGATGTTAGTTCAACCAACAGCCCATGATTTCTAGAGGCCTTATGCGTCACCTCTAGTCGGCTAATCTGGGAGAGCAATTCGCTCGTCCGTTCAGATCGTTGTTTCTTGATCCTTGTCCCGTGTTTAATTAGCGTACCTCTGAGTATGCATTTGAGGGCCTCCCACTTAATGGTTGGAGAGGACGCGTCTGATGCATGTGTCTGAGAAAATGTCCTGATGTCAGATTTTAATTCCTCCAGACAGACTGCATCGGATAGGAGGTGGCTATTTAATCTCCATGACCACTCTTTCCTAGCCAGCCCGGGAACTTCAATAGACAAGAAGACGGGGCTATGGTCCGAGTGGACAATATTGCCTATAGAGGCTTTGGGTGTCCAAGAAAGGATCTCATGACTGACCAGGAACAGGTCAATACGACTATAAGAGCCGTGTACACCTGAGTAAAAAGTATAATCCTTAACAGCAGGGTTAAGGATCCTCCAAACATCCACCAACTGAAGTCTACATAGAAGTCTCCGGAGTGCCATTACACGTCTGCGAGGAGTTGCCCCCTACCAGAGGTGGTATCGATGGATGGGTCTAGGGTAAAGTTGAAGTCACCCCCGATGATGACCCGCCCCTCCGCAAAATCTGCCAACTTCATCAGGAGGGTTTTGCATACCCTCGTCTGCTCCCTGTTAGGAAGGTACCAATTGACTAAGGTCAATGGGGTTCCAGAAACCACCAACTTGAGAAAGATGTATCGTCCTCCCTTGTCAATCACCGACTCTAGAATATTGTATGGCAGATTTTTATGAAGAGCTATGGAGACACCCTTGGTTCTGGATTCGGGGTTCACGCAATGTATCCACTCAAAGAACTGTCCCCCTCCAAAGGATGGAACATGGCCCTCTTTAAAGTGTGTTTCTTGAAGGAACATCACCTGTACCCCATTTTTCTGCATGTCTGATATAATGTGTCTTCTCTTTTGGGGGGTATTAAAACCCTTGACATTTAAAGACCCAATCTTCAGAGATCCGCCCGCCATACCGAACCCACCCGGTGATAACTAAATGACCTAAAGGAGTTAGCCTAAATAACACCCTGAGAAGAGAAGAAGAGAAAGGGAGAGAGAAGAAGAAAAAGAAAAAAAAAAAAAAAAAAAAAAAAAAAGGGGGGGAAGAAATTAGTTTTGCGGGAAAAAGATCCTGTTGGACTGACGAGAAATAGATAATACCGTCACGTGGGGAATGTACTTTACAACAGCGTCACACTCTAAGAAAGGTATGACGTCCCCGTGGGAGGATGCCTTTCCAATGGAAAGGAGACTTAAACAAGTGCAAACTCCAGGTATTACACCTAAGGAATGCAAGTGTGTTAGAACTATAAGTAAATACAAAAACTACAGGCGACCGAGGATAACCATCTCCCCGGCCTGCATCTGAAAGCATGAAAATGCAAAGTATCATAACTCTAATATAGCATCAACATTCCGGCTCTAAGGCAACATAAACATTTTAAGAAAGGTAGCATATATCAAAAGGAAGGAGAGGGGCCCCCATCCCGCTATGCGGTAATACGGGATACTCTCTACATTATATACCAAAGCTCTATAATAGTATTAAAAGTCATTTATCCACTCGTAAAATTACTAGGGATCATGGATAGAGAAAGGAAGTAGGGGGGGTGGAAAAGTTATATTTGAGGTGGGAGGCGTAGGGGGGACAGGAAAAACGAGAGGGGGAGGGACAGAGGAAAGGGAAAGGATGTAATAAATGGCTATGTGGTCCCCTACATATGCATATAGGCAGTCATCGGCCATAAAATTACATAATGGAAAAAAAAAAAAAAAAAAAAAAAAGGGGGGCGGAGGGGTGTAGAAGGGAGAAAAAAGGAAAGGAAAGGAAAATAAAAGGCACATATAGAGATGGGTAAGACACATTCCTGAAATATAAAGATATTTAGCATTATGAAACGTCACAGCTTCATATGACGGAACATTGAAAATCCCGTCCCTACTTTTATGGCAACAATAAAAAAGGATATGTTAACGCTCAGAGACCTAAAGGCCACTGAAAAGTCACCCATCTTCAAGTCGGCTCTCCTCGCTGAGTCTGCGGCGCCTACGGTTCCTGCCTCTCCCGTTCCTTCTTCTACGGTTGTTCCATGACGGGCGAGATCTTGATTGGAGCATACCGTCAAATGTAGAAGATGGCCAATCCGGGAATAGGAGGCCTGGGTCAGATATTTCCAGGGCCTGGAGGAAACCACGCACCTCCAGTGGGTGAGAAAGGGAGAACAGCTGGTTTCCACGACGAACTTGTAGGCGGAACGGGTAACCCCAAGAGTATAACAACTGGTTTTGACGCAGGAGATCCAAGAGAGGTCTCAGTGCACGCCTTTTCTGAAGGGTCCGTCTGGACAAGTCGGCTAGAAGTTGCAACTGGGCTCCTAGAAAGGATATATCTTCACACTGTCTTGCTTTGACAAGGACCTCCTCCTTGACCTGGAATCTATGGAACCTGCAAATAACGTCACGTGGCAGCGCACCTTCCGGAGGGGCCGGGCCAAGGGATCGGTGGGCTCTGTCAAACTCTATGACAGTTTCAGCTGGAGTGCTTCGAATAGAATTAAATAAGTCTCTTAAGGTGGACCATAACTGAGATGGAGTCACCGACTCCGGGAGGCCCCGAATCCGAATGTTCTGCCTCCGCTCCCTATTTTCCAGGTCCTCAAGGGAGTCCAGGAAGGCTTCCTGATGGGACCTCTGGAGCGACACCTCCTCCTCTAGGGCCTGGACTCGTTTAGTTAAGTCCTCAACAGTGGTATCAGTCCGGGATACCTTATCAGATATCACCTGGACCTCGCCTCGGAGTGTTGCTGTCGTAGACTTAAGGGAGGACTCCACTTTAGTGATAAAATCGGACAATTCTTCCCTCGTGGGAATGTTCATTATTCGTGCCTTAAAGGATTCCCACATATCTCCCTCAGGTGTCGGATAATCTCCATCATCCTTTGTCTGGTCAGTATGGGTTTCTGAGATATTAGAGGGTGTGACATCCCTTTTGGTCAAAGAGAGGTTAGACTTGGGAGTTGGAAACTCAAATCCTGTTCCTTGAATCACAGAATAGGCATTAGAAAAAAGTGTTTGACTTTGGTGTAGCGCCCCCTCTTGTAGTGGTCGGATAGGAGAATGCACTTCCCTATCTGTGTAGCTGGCTGCCTGAATAAAGTTCATGGAAGGATCATAAGCCCCACCTGGATCTTTCATCTGTGAGTGTCCTGATGAGCAGTTCCCTCCATAGCCTTCTGAGACCTCGATCCCTAAGCCCCTGCTGCTGCTCCTATCATCTCTCATAAGGGCCTCTCCAGCCGCAGCACCAGCCATTGATTTATCTATGGGAGAGCGCGCTGTTATCTCCAGAAACACGTCTCCCACCTGAATCATGGGCTCCAGAGACTCACCGGACAGTTCGCCACCTGTGTCCTTCTGTATATGGGAACTGGGCAGCGCGCCAGGGGCAGAGGGCGGCCGTGAAGATAAGCCGGATTGCGGTCCTCCATCTTCTCTGTGTGCAGCCTTAGGTTGTGCAGCTGCAAGCGCCGCCATCTTGGGATCTGCTGCAGGGACCGGGGCCTTGTTAGAACTCCGCAGAAAGCGGGTTATGGAGCCCGGATTCGGGATCGGAGGGTCCGGGGTAGTAGCCGGGTGCCTGCTCCTCCTTTTCGCCGGCATGGGGTGCCAGAAGAGCCGGGGTAAGAGACGCTTTTGTCACATTAAAGTGGCCGGGGAGACGGAGCTCAAGCTCTAGTGTGCTGCTCCCTCCATGGCCAGAACACGCCCCGTTCACGTATTTTTTTAACACGTTTTTTTTTTTCTCTTAGAAACACTCATATTAATGATTACTATTGTTATTACCGTACTCCTATTATTATGAAAAATGGAAATAAATGTTTCAATCCATAGAAGCTTACATATACTAGTGCATCTCAATGAATTAGAATATTATCAAAAATCAATGTCATATTGCCATATTTCAGGGAGTGTCAGGGAGCCCTGAAACACGTTGACTAATAAATCAATATTACATTCATCCTTTGATGTCTCGTGAAATACATGTCTTGTGGCACTGCGGTTTTTAACCCTTCAACCTCCCTACTTTAATTTCCTGAGATAATGACCATTGGGTTTTCATTGGCGGTAAGCAATAATCATCAACATTAACAGAAATAAACAGCTGAAATAGATCACTGTTTTTAATGACTATATATAATGTATACATTGCACTTTTTGTATTGAATTACTGAAATAAATAAAGCACTAACGCTGCATATTGTGAAGGTGGCTCTTATGTGTAATGTCCCCAGGGACACTGAAATAATGAGTTTTATAAATTTGGCTCCGTACCTCTACTTGGACTGGTGGGTGTGTGTTCTACTGAGCTCTCAACCGCCTGCCTGCTGCCAATCATCCTTCCTCTGGGCTCCGGGTGCCGCCTCCTCTCTGCTCCTCACGTCCCCGGTGCCTGCGCTGTGCAATCATGTCTCAGGCATGTGCAGTGTGCGCTGCCCGACAAGCGGGGTCATATGATCTCACATCGCGTCTGCGTATAGCGTAGGCCTCAGTTCTCAGCCCCGCAGTGTGAATACATTATAACACACTACAGGGTCGGGATCTGGGGCCTCCGCTATACGCAGACGCGATGTGAGGAGATCATGTGACCTCACTTGTCGGGCATGCCTGAGACATGATTGCACAGCACAGGTGCCGGGTACGTGAGGAGCAGAGAGGAGGCGACACCCGGAGCCCAGAGGGGGGATGATTGGCAGCAGGCAGGCGGTTGAGACCTCAGTAAAGCACACACCCACCGGTCCAAGTACAGGTATGAAGCCAAATTTATAAAGCTCATTATTTCAGTGTCCCTGGGGACATTAGACATAAGAGCCACCTTCACAAAATGCAGCGTTAGTGCTGCTGAAGGTGGCTCTTTTACCTTCATAGGCCCTGGGGGTGGTGACAGGTTCCCTTTAACTTTTTGATGATATTCTAATTCATTGAGATGCACTAGTACATTTTCTTTATTATTAACATTTGAAAATATTTGTTATTTTTATGTTATAACTTTATAGTTCTAATTGAATAAAAATCTGATGACAAAAGCCTTAGATATTTTTTTCATTTGTAATATTTTTTTTAGGATTATGCAACTGAAATAAAGATGTCACAATCCATTGTGAATTTTCCCAAATATCTTCTATTCATATTTGTTTAAGATGAATACATTTTCTGGCAGAAGACTGAATAATGCAAAGTGCAATTAAAATATAACGCTCTTAGATTACTGCACACAGCGAGCGGCAGGATAGCATGAAAATTGCTAATGAATCTTAAATATGCATTACTATACAAAACAGTCACTGGACTCCGGCTAATTACTGTATATGTTTTTCTTATTTTTTTTACTTAAAAAAGAAAAAGAAAAACAATTGGGGCCAATGCAATGAAGAGGTTTTCAATTCCTAAAATCATCCCCCTCCTTCTTTTGTTCTAACTATTCTTAACCTTTTCCCCACCCAGAAATTTTTCTTTTTCGTTTTTTTGCTCTGCTGCTTCCAAGAGCCATAACTTTTTATTTTTTCCATCAATATAGGCATATGACGGCTGTTTTTTGTGGGATGAGTTGTACTTTCAGATGCAATCCTTTATTTTACCATATAGTGTACAGGCAAATGGGGGGGAAAATCCAAATGCGGTGAAATTACAAAAAAAAAGTGCAATTGCACGTTTGTTTTTTGTGTTTTTTAGTCGCCATGTTCACTATATGGTAAAACGGATGTGACGGTGTAATGCCTTGGGTCGGTACGAGTTCGTAGATACCAAACATGTTACTTTTACTGATATCTAAGTGTGAAAATAAATTCAGAAGTTTGAAAAAAAAAAAGAATCACACTTTTTGCGCCATGCTCTGCGATCCGTAGCGTCCTCATTTTTCAGGATCTGGGGCTGTGGGACGGCTTATTTTTTGCGGCTTGAGCTGATGTTTCTAATGATACCAACTTTGGGTGGATGCGCTGTTTTGATCGCCCGTTATTGCATTTTATAGCAATGTTGAGGTGACCAAAAAAATGTAGTTTAGGCGTTTGGACCCTTTTTTCTGCTATGCAGTTTACAGCTCTCATTAATTGATTCTATATTGATAGAGCTGGCATTTCTCAATGCAGAAATACCAAATATGTGTGTATTTTTTTTTTAATACTTTCATTTTGAATGAGGGAAAGGGTAGTGATTTGAACTTTTAGTTTTATTTTTTGTTTTCTTTTTTTTTCTCATATTTTCAAAAACTCTATTTCACAACTGATTCTTAATTTTACACAGCACCATAGGGCGCCACAGCACTGCACCATCCGATCGCTTGTGACAGGTCCCGATGAGCTGCAGCACATTGTGACCTGTCACAATTGCGAACTGTGAGTGGTTTTCAGCACTTGCCAACCACTCACAGGAAGCGCTCTGTGACAGATTCTGGGGTCAAGCCAGGACCCCGGGCTGTCATGTGAGCGCCGGAGATCTCGCGATATTATCGCGGGATCTCCGATGCAGGCACCTTTGGATCCCGCTGTCAGTGATTGACGGTGGGATCCAAGAGGTTAACAGCACCGATCGGATCCCGGATCTGATCGGTGCTGGAAGCCCGACATCTCAGCTGATGAGATCAGCCGAGATGTCGGGTGCTTGATGTGAGCTCCGCACCAGAGCTCACATCTAACCCCCGTAACCGGCCATGACGTCCTCCTACGTCATGGGTCGGTAAGGGGTTAACTCTTTCCCAATATATTTCAGATATCTATTCTGGTCCTGTAATCTTATCTCTAAAGCTGGTTTCACACTGGTGTTTTTCGGTATTCATGTGAATCCGGCTGAAACTGGATGCACCTATATCCATTTTCGGCCAAACTGACTTTCAATGGGGCCACAGGAACTTCCGAGTGCATCCAGTTCTCCCCGTTTCCCCCTGATATGTGTGCCCATGTTTTTTGCACTGAGACCACAAAAGCATTTTAATACAAATTTGGTCTCTGTGACAAAAAACCTGGATCCAGCTGGATCCATGTTTTTGGAATGCACATGCCCAGAACACAGTTCTAAATTACATGCCCCCCTAGGGTGCGTGTCAATTACAAATGGATCCAGTTGAAATAGGTACGAAACCGGATATGTCGAGCCCCAGGCCCTGGGGTACTCGGGTATTGGGCTCGGTGGGGTTGCTTGGGATGTCACGGGTGGCAGCGCCTGATCCCATGGCCTGGGTGACACTTCAAAAAAGGGTGTATTTACAGGGGATAAGAGTTTTTGTCACGTGACGCCACCTGTAGTATCTGGTGATGGGTCACCAGCGCCGCCACAGTGCGACGGAGGTAGATGGTAGTGCGGCTGAGTTGGCAAAGCACCCTACAGGTAGGGCTGTTCCTCCGGGGCAGCATTCCTGGTAGGGAACAAGTTGATGTAGAAACTCACACACAGGCAAAAACACTTTCTGCCGAGTACTTTACTGTCAACTTGTAGCAGCATCACACAAAGTTCACAGTTCAGCAAGACGTTATAATAACAGGTAGCTCTACGGATGGCTGCAAATGCATCCAAGGTGGTATGGTGGAACCCGTGGTGTACCTTGGTTGACGAACCCGTGTCCTTTCTTCCCCGCCTAGGATGGGCCTATACCCAATGGCTCCGTGTAGGTAGCATTGCGGGTCTTCTCCCTCGTAATGAGGAAGCAGGCAGACGCCTCGATCAGGCAGGGTGCTGTGGCGATATACGGACCACAGCAGCCGGTTGCCGACTGCAAAGATGAACTCTGGCCAGATCCTCGGGCCCGGCGTTCCTGTGGTGGACTGGAGAATTCCCTGGAGTATGGTCGCTCCACTCTGAGGATCTCCCGTTCTATCTAGGGCCCAGACTTCTTACGTCGGGCGCCCTCTTTCAGGATCTCCTCAAGATCCCTTCTTCTTCCCTCCAGATCGGCTTGAAACCGTCCGCCTTGTTCCACACTCTTTCCAGCTTTCCTCCTTCTCCGACTGTTCCAACCCTTTCCCCCTGTCACTGACTAGAGAGAGAAACTATTCTTGCTCCTAGTTAGCCATTCTGCTGACAAAGACCTCCTTGATCCCCCTAGAGGTGAATATATCCCCTCCCGGGAAACCTCCCACCGCTCAGCTAATGTGGGAGTGCTGGGAATGGGTCCCACCCACCAACCTAGGGTTCACTTGCAGCTGGGGAAATTACACCTCTTTTACGGGTGCAATACCCCTCTGTGACGCCTGACCATGAGGGGCGCCACAGATGCACCCGCACCGGTACTATCACTGATTCATGAGATGATTCAGTGATAATATTATCGGTGCAGTGGTATCCAGCTTGTCAATTCCAGGGGTCCTGGGGGAATTCAAGGGGATGCAGGTTTAACTTGCATCACCCCGGATTAAAAAAAAATGGTAGCATGAAACCAGATTAGGATACTCATAAATACCTTTATTGTTGTTGTATCTTTGATCCTTCCAGTCTGGAGACTGGATTCGGACCAACTAAGCAAAGCACATCACAGTGGAGGTCAGGCAACCTCTTTTACTGACAGCAGCCTAGGCTTAGATCACACTTCACTCTCCTCTCATCCCCCACCTGTCCTGCTCAATTTTGTGTGATTCCAGTCTCCAGACCAGAAGGATCAAAGCTACAACCATAATAAAGGAATTTACAAGCCTCAGAGAGATAAGATAACAGGAGTAGGGTAGACAGCAGAAGTATATTGGAAAAGTGTTAGTTAGGAATAGTTAGGGCAAAAAAAAGAGGGTCACTTTAGTAGTGGAAAACGCCTTTAAGCATTGTATGCCAAAAAATTGTTATTAAAAAGTTAAAAAAAAATGTTGCTGGTTTTATGCCAGATCCAACAACAGCTTGGAAAGTGGGCAGAGCTTAGTGGAAGGATGTGGCCTAGTGCAACCCAAGGTCTCGGTGCCATCATTGTGTACTCAAAGCCCCCGCTGATAGGATGCTTCCTACTGCAGCGCCAGTTCCAATGCAGCAGAGCTCAGATTGTGACATTGTGACATGTGACCTTGTGGTGGATTATCGTCAGAGAGGTTTGTTAGGATTTCGGGCTTTCCAGGCTACCTTCAGTGTCTCCTCACTCTTAGTCAAGATGGAGTCAGCTGTCTCACCATGTCTATGTGCTTTCTGCCCTTCCTGCTTTTAAAACTCCAGTCCAACATCCAGGCCTTCCTTGAGTATTGTGTTTCTGCTCTGGCTCAGCTGTGTATCATCAGCAACTTGCTCAACCAACTGCTATCCCAGGTCAGCTCTGCATTCCTGCCTTGCAATCTCCTGTTCTGCTTAAAGGGGAACTCCAGTGAGAAAAAACTTTTTAGTGCAGTTCCTGCCCTGCTACATGATGAAGCAGTGCTGTACACTGCAGTTCTAGAATCTATAGATCTCTTATACATCGATAAAATCATACCTGCTCCTCAGCTCTGACCCACACTCATGGGTCGGAGAATTTTCAGCCTGACATGCTGCTGGTGAGAAGAGGAGGTGTGTTGAGGTGCGTGGATACTTGGAGCTGCAGGATCATCCTACATTCAAGCCCCCTCACATTTCTGTATAGGGAGGGGCATGGCCACTAGCACCATGCTCACACATACAATCCTGTCCCTGAAATACTATCTTATGTGACAGGGGGGTCCAGGCTTGAAATAGTAATCATGTCACAAAGCAGATAGAAATACATGCTGTGATCCTCTGCTGTATGATGATGCATAATGTGTACTGTTATTGTGAGGCTGAGAGCACATTGATCAATTCAGCTCTGCATGGTCTCCCCTCCCCCATAGGAACATGGTATCTTCCTATCCCTTCAACTTTCAATAGATAATCATCACCACTCACTGTAATATAGGATGATCCTGCAGCTCCCAGCATCCACACCCCCGACACACATCCTGTTCTCTACTGCTGCATGAAGCAATTTTCTGTTCCATGAGGGAAGGGGATAGATCAAAGGCGCAGGTATGTTTTTATCTATTATATAATTGCGAATGGGTTTTTTGCCCCTTCTGAGTCCACTCGCAATGCGAGTCAGCGTGGTCATGTGGATACGCCCGAAGCATTGGCCGCGCAGCGGCCATTGCGAGCAGTTGTAAGGCGACTCGCTATGCCCGCGCAGCGGGCATGGCGAGTCGCCTTAGGAGCGCGAAGCATTGGCCGCGAAGCGGCCATTGCGAGTCAGAGACTCGCCCTTCTAGGATCCCGATGCATGTGCATCGGGCACCCAGCTAGTTGATTTATAAGAGATCTATAGATGATAGAACTGCAGTGTACAGCTCTGTTTCATCATGTAAGAGGGCAGGGACTGTACTAAAAAGTTCTCTCTCCCTGGAGTTCCCCTTTCATCTTGGTTACTCTCCAGTAACAAAGTAACATAGTTTTTAAGGTTGAAGGAAGACTTTCCATCTAGTTCAACCCATAGCATAACATGTTGATCCAGAGGAAGGCAAAAAAAAACCATGTGGCAACACTAAGCTCCACATTGGGGGAAAAAATTCCTTCCTGACTCCAGGTACGGCAATCAGACTAATTCCCTGGATCAACGCCCTATCAAAGAATCTAGTATGTATAACTGGTAATATTATAGTTTTCAAGAAAGGCATCCAGGCCCTTCTTAAATGTTAGTAGTGACTCACTCATTACAACATCATGTGGCAGAGAGTTCCATAGTCTCACTGCTCTTACAGTAAAGAATCTGCGTCTGTGATTATGATTAAACCTTCTTTTCTCCAGACGTAGTGGATGCCCCCTTGTCCCAGTCTCAGGCCTAAGAGTAAAGAGATCATTAGAAAGGTCTCTGTACTGTCCCCTCATATATTTATACATTATTATAACACTAGCTGGGAGCCCGATGCACATGCATCGGGATTCTAGAACGTCGAGTACTGACTCCAGGTACGGCAATCAGACTAATTCCCTGGATCAACGCCCTATCAAAGAATCTAGTATGTATAACTGGTAATATTATAGTTTTCAAGAAAGGCATCCAGGCCCTCTTTAAATGTTAGTAGTGACTCACTCATTACAACATCATGTGGCAGAGAGTTCCATAGTCTCACTGCTCTTACAGTAAAGAATCTGCGTCTGTGATTATGATTAAACCTTCTTTTCTCCAGACGTAGTGGATGCCCCCTTGTCCCAGTCTCAGGCCTAAGAGTAAAGAGATCATTAGAAAGGTCTCTGTACTGTCCCCTCATATATTTATACATTATTATAACACTAGCTGGGAGCCCGATGCACATGCATCGGGATTCTAGAACGTCGAGTACTGCTCGCAATGGCCGCTTCGCGGCCAATGCTTCGCGCTGCTAAGTCGACTCGCCATGCCCGCTGCGCGGGCATAGCGAGTCGCCTTAGAACTGCTCGCAATGGCCGCCTCGCGGCCAATGCTACACGCGTATCCACATGACCAAGCCGCTGCTCGCAATGGCCGCTTCGCGGCCAATGCTTCGCGCATATCCACATGACCACGCCGGGGCAAAAAGCCGATTCGCGATTATATAATAGATCACCCCTAAGCCTTCGTTTTTCCAAGCTAAATAACCCCAAGCTTAATAACCTGTCTGGGTATTGCAGACCCCTTAATCCTCTAATGACTTTTGTCGCTCTTCTCTGGACCCGCTCTAGTTCAGCTATGTCTTTCTTATACACCGGAGACCAGAATTGTACACAGTATTCTAAGTGTGGTCGCACTAGTGACTTGTATAGAGGTAAAATTATGTTCTCCTCATGAGCATCTATGCCTCTTTTAATGCATCCCATCATTTTATTTGCCTTTGCAGCAGCTGCCTGACACTGACCACTAAATGTGAGTTTGTCATCAACCCATACACCCAGGTCTTTTTCAGTGACAGTTTTGCCCAGTCTTTTACAAGTAAGCACATAATTATAGCTTTTGTTTCCTCTGCCCAAGTGCATGACTTTACATTTATCCCCATTAAAGCTCATTTGCCATTTAGCAGCCCAAGCTTCTAGTTTACATAAATCCTCCTGTAATATAAAATTGTCCTCCTCTGTATTGATTACCCTGCAGAGTTTAGTGTCATCCGCAAATAGTAGCTAGTGTGTGCCTTGTAAGGGATCTTTCCTGCTGTCGGCTCCATGCAGACTACTCAGCTTCATGCAAGCCCTGTTTCCTGTGACCTGTTTATTGTGTATTTGTGCAGTGATTATTTGTGAACAGTTCGGGATTCATGTTTTTAGCCACACAGCACTACTCTAAGTATGGGACTCTGGGAACTGTGTTACAAAGCCATTATTTGGCTATGCAGTGTGTTAACTTTGTTTCAAAGACGTTTCCATTATTTGAGCACACACTGGGTGAAGTGTTTTTCAAAAACATTTCCAGTATCGGGCTTGCATTCTGTTGAACGGTATATTTCTTGGACTCATACCCATGCCAGCCACACCTAGTTTCGTATCATTTACAGAGGACTTGCATACTTGCTCTGCTTTTGTTTGTCTACATATATAGACTTGAACTTGAACCTGTTTCTGCCTAGTCATTGCCCTACGCCATCAGATTCTTCGAGTTACCCACAAAGTGTTACAGGTATGTTGTTGGGCTTTTAATAAACGGGTAAATGAGGGGTTGTCAGTATGTTTAATCCCTAATAAAGAAATGTTCTGTTTTATTTCTAATACACAAATTTTCTGTGTGTGTTTGTTTATTAACTATTCACTTATCATCAGAAGACGCCTGACATTACCAATCCACGGCTCAATAACAAACTGTCAATATTCAGCTGTCATTAACGCTTTTTATGACATTGATGCAACCACACCAGGGGGGCCCAATAGCTATGGGCCTCATCACTCTGAGAATACCAGCCCCCAGCTGCCTAGTTTTACCTTGGCTGGCAAATAAACATAGGGTGAAACCCACGCAATTTTGGAAAAAAAAATATTTATGAAATTATTTTTTAAAAAATGGGCTCCAATATATTTTTCATTGCCAGCCAAGGTAAAACTAGGCAGCTGAAGATGGCAGCCCGCCCACAGCTGTCTGTTTTATTTATGCTGAGAATGAAAAATACAGCAAATCCTTATGCATTTTTTTTTTTCATTATTTATTTATTTTTATACTATTTAGAGCAGGTTGGTTGCCATACACTGAAGGTACCATCACACGCCGCAATCTCGCCTGGAGATCTGAAAGGCGATGTGTCGTCCCGGTGAAATCGCCGTGAAATAGCCTCACGGTTGCGGCGTATGATTGGGCGATTTTCCGGCGATAAATCGCCCATCGGCCGTTGCCTGATTCCTGAACAGTGCCCAGTAATCAGCCGCAATCGGCAAGGTGATATTTTTGTGTTTTCGCGTGTGACAGGGCGATAGTGATGGAAAGACCGATTTCTGTAATTTCTCGTAGGCATGCCTCAGCGTGCTGTAGTCCGCGCCCCGTCTGAGATGATTGGTGTGGGCTACTGTGTTCCCATTGGCTGTCAGTTGAGACCGCGCCATATTTGAAGAGCTGTCCGTTCAGCACCACACACATCTTCAGCTACACAACTGTCAGCAAACTCAGTGCAATTACGCGCGCTATAGAATAGCGCAAGCTATGTTGTCCGCGTGTATTAAGTTGCGCTGTGTGGAGTATAGTGCCACACATGACAGCTCAGATGTTGGGCTACACATCGTAGATGGGTGCCATTGGCCACGCACTACAATCACCCTGCGTGTGTGAATTTGGTGACGCTGCTGGGTACATTCTACTGCTTCCACTCCATGGACATCTACCTTGTTAGCGCCCTGAGCAGGCTGACCAATCGTAACGCAGTTGTGTTGTCCAATGAGCATGTATGATATAGCTAACAATCTTGTTCACCTATATCCTAGCGTGTGAAGTGGCCTTAAGCTCCACATTGGGGAAAAAATTTCCTTCCTGACTCCACATACGGCAATTAGACTAGCTCCCTGGATCAACGCCCTATCAAGAATCTAGTATATATAACCAGTAATATTATGTTTTTCAAGAAAGGCATCTTAAATGTTAGTAGTGACTCACTCATTACAACATCATGTGGCAGAGAGTTCCATAGTGTCACTGCTCTTACAGTAAAGAATCCGCGTCTGTGATTATGATTAAACCTTCCTTCCTCCAGACGTAGAGGATGACCCCTTGTCCCCGTCTCAGGCCTAAGAGTAAAGACATCAAGATCTCTGTACTGTCCCCTCATATATTAATACATGTAAACCACTGTGGCATGCCTATCTCCTCGCCAGCCTGAACATGTACGCCCACATTGCCTTTGAGATTGCGGCGTGTGAAGCGGCGATGGAATGAGGCAAGATTGGTTCCGCTGTAGGTGAGGCGATTTCCGGAGCGACACATCGCCTTAGCGTCAGGGCGATATTGCGGCGTGTGACACTGCCATTGGCGATCTGAGGCGTGCACGAAAAACATGAGCGCGCACGTCATATCACCACACATCGCCAGCCGAGATTGCGGTGTGTGACGGTGCCTTAATGTGTATGGCAACCAAGCATAGACATCAGTACAGATTGTGGGAGTGCACTCTAGTGAAACAGAGAGTGAGCCTCTGTGATTGGCCGTTGCCAGTCAGTGCAGTGATTATTCATGAAGCTTAATGGGCGACCCTGGAAGCAAGCAGTAGGAGAGCGAGAAACTGGTAAGCTCTATCGATATCTGTCTATCTGTCTGCGGTCAGCTGACATGATTACCATGGTCACACGGTCAGCTGTGACTGTGTCACATAGTAATCATGTCACTTGGAACCAGCATAATGCCCATACAGATGCATCTGGTTTCAAAAAGCAAACGGATGCAAGTTGCATTTTCCGCCATATCAAAATGGAACTCAAGTGTGAAACTAGCCTAAAGGCCTTTCACATCAGCGTTTTTTGAAATTCGCGCAGATGCGGTGAAAAAACCGCATCTGCCGCGTTTGCCGCATAAACGTTACACTTGCGGCGCGGTTGCGGTAATCCCATAGAAAGTATAGGGGACTTGCGGCAGGTGCAGCAAGTGAGGTTTTGCACTTGCGGCAAGTGCGGCCTCGAAAAAACCGCAGTCAGCCGCAGTTTTTTTCGCGGCCGCACCTGCCGCAAGTGCAAAACCGCACTTGCCGCACCTGCCGCAAGTCCCCTATACTTTCTATGGGATTACCGCAACCGCGCGCAAGTGTAACGGTTATGCGGCAAACGCGGCAGATGCGTTTTTTTCACCGCATCTGCCGCGAATTTCAAAAACGCCGATGTGAAAGGGCCCTAAGACAAACAGAAATTACATAGATAGATAGATAGATTAATAGACAGATAGATTAATAGACAGATAAAAATAGATTCAGAGATAATAGATAATAGGTAACAATTAGTGATGAGCGAGTAGTACGGTATTCAGGTTCAGATAAGTCTAACGGAATACTTTTATTATTCTGATATTCGTCTCGAATAGTGAACATAATGCAAGTCAATAGTGAACTTGGATATTTGTGTGGGGAACCTTTTATACAAATAGTATTTGTGTATAAGATTCCCCAGACAAATATCCGAGTTCCACATTGACTTGCATGATGTTCACTATTCGAGACGAATATCAGAATAATAAAAAGTATTTAGTAAGACTTATCCAAATCTGAATACTGAACTACTCGCCCCTTACTAGTAACATTAGATTCATAGATTCATACATACATACATGGACTACCAGACAAAGAGCTAGACAGATAAAGATACATAGAAAGATAGACAGATACATACAGACAAATAGATACGTACGTAGACAGACAGACAGATAGACAGATAGATTATACAGACAGATGATAGATAGATAGATAGATAGATAGATAGATAGAAACATGGAAAGCAGCACTTCCTTCATAGATGAAAAACATCGATTTATTTCCCCAGGATGGCAACGTTTTGGTAGATTACTCCACCTTTGTCAAGCTGCCTTCATTTTTTCATCTATTCATTGAGCCTATGGAATCGTTGTAGGAGGGCTTGCACCTGTAGTGTTAATTTTTGTGCTGTTTCGTTTTGTATTGATAGATAGATAGATAGATAGATAGATAGATAGATAAGATAGATAGATAGATAGATAGATAGATAAATAGCCCACATTCTCTCACTAGCACATGATAGATCTGTAATATTTCTCTGCTTTAGCAATAACTAGAGCACAATAAAAGTGAGCTTCAGCCTCCTTCTGAGTGACCTTGCTGAGAACGCCCCTGTATGTTTTCACAGGCTCATTGTCGTCTTTGTTTCTCCAGGATTTGTGTTTGCTGCTCGACTCTACTTCCCATATGTTTCAAATTATTCTTTTTCCACTTTTTTTCCTTTACTTTACAAGCTCCTTCCGCAACAGGATTTTCCAAAATGTTGAAATCAGCAGAATCCGTCTAAACAGTCCTCACACGGAGAAGAAAGGAGCTACAACGTCCATTCACATAAACTATATGTGCCTATTATAATACTCTCCCAATATTTTGGACGGGTCTTTATTTGCAGTTTACATAATACAATATAACAGAAAAATGCTTACCTGGCAGTTCCACAATACATTTTTTTTCCAGTCTTGGTGAGTTTTAATACGTGCATACATAGTAACATTGTAACATAGTTTTTAAGGTTGAAGGAAGACTTTAAGTCCATCTAGTTCAACCCATAGCCTAACATGTTGATCCAGAGGAAGGCAAAAAAAAACCATGCGGCAACACTTAAGGCCACTTCACATGCTAGGATATCGTTAACGACATAGTTGAAACGCCACGGATTTGTGAACGTTCAAACGATATCGTTTGTGCGTCGTTGCGTGTAAACCAATGATGTTGGAAGGATAAATCGTTGGAACGTTCATCAAAAATTTGTGATCCGGACCTCAAATCTATCGTTCGTCGTCCAATTAACGTTCTGGGAAGCAGCAAAATCGTTCAGTGTGACTCCTTTTTGAATGATGTCGTTCATAATTCTCCTATTCCTGCCGCTGTTTTACATCGTTCAAACGATCTCCAAAAAGCTGGAGCGTTGCCAAATTTAAGATCGTTAACGATATCCTTGCGTGTGACAACGCACTAATGATGTTGGAAGGATCGCAGTCACGTGACATAGCTAACGATATCGTTCACCTATATCCTAGCGTGTGAAGTGGCTTTAAGCTCCACATTGGGGAAAAAAATGTCCTTCCTGACTCCACATACGGCAATTAGACTAGCTCCCTGGATCAACGCCCTATCAAGAATCTAGTATATATAACCAGTAATATTATGTTTTTCAAGAAAGGCATCTTAAATGTTAGTAGTGAGTCACTCATTACAACATCATGTGGCAGAGAGTTCCATAGTGTCACTGCTCTTACAGTAAAGAATCTGCGTCTGTGATTATGATTAAACCTTCTTTCCTCCACACGTAGAGGATGCCCCCTTGTCCCAGTCTCAGGCCTAAGAGTAAAGAGATCATTAGAAAGGTCTCTGTACTGTCCCCTCATATATTAATACATTATCATAAGATCACCCCTAAGCCTTCGTTTTTCCAAACTAAATAACCCCAAGTTTAATAACCTGTCTTGGTATTGCAGACCCCTTAGTACTCTAATAACCTCTTCTCTGCACCCACTCTAGTTCAGCTATATCTTTCTTATACACCGGAGACCAGAATTGTACACAGTATTCTAAGTGTGGTCACACTAGTGACTTGTATAGAGGTAAAATTATGTTCTCCTCATGAGCATCTATGCGTCTTTTAATACATCCCATTATTTTATTTGATTTTGCAACAACTGCCTGACACTGGCCACTAAATATGAGTTTATCATCTACCCATACACCCAGGTCTTTTTCAGTGGTGGTTTTGCCCAGTGTTTTACAATTAAGCACATATCTTTTATTTCCTCTGCCTAAGTGCATGACCTTACATTTATCCCCATTAAAGCTCATTTGCTATTTATCAGCCCAAGCTTTTAGTTTACTTAAATCCTCCTGTAATATAAAATTGTCCTCCTCTGTATTGATTACCCTGCAGAGTTTAGTGTCATCTGCAAATATTGGGATTCTACTCTGTATGCCCCTACAAGGTCATTAATAAATATGTTAAAAAGAGGTGTGGCAAGTTCAAAAATAACTTTTTCCAAGATTAAGGCTACATTCACACTGTGTTTTTGATGCTTTTTTTGAGATATTGTTTTTGCATTAGCAGTGCAGTAAAACAGATCAATTTCTGAACTTCCCAGCCAAGTCAATGAGTTTTCAAGATTTGTCATTCAGGCACAACCTTTAGCAGTGGGGAATTTTTTGGCTCAAAAAGAATGAGCATGTCAATTTGTATGGTGTTTTCCTGATCCGCTTTTTCCATTAAAACCAGTGTCTATGAGCTTAAAAAATGCAACAGTCTGAAATGCGTCAAAAACAGATCATATGTTTTGTCATGCATTTTTTTGAAAAGCCGATCCAGTTTTGCAGCTAACAACTGAATCCTCAAAAAATACATCAAAAACGTTTCTGTGAATGTAGCCTACGGGTGCGCTCACATCTGCGTATCTTTTCTCGCCGCGGATCTTGGCAAGAAAAGTGGCAGAGTGTCATGCAGATGTCATGCGTTTTTACACCTATATAACATGCGGATGAAATGCCAGTGTGCGGTTTCCGCACACCTAGCATCCGTATGTCATGCGCATGTCATAAGTATAACATGCATACGACATTTTTTAACAAGGGTTTTCCACTGTAAAGTTAGAATCGCTAGAAAGATAGATAAATAGGATAGATAGATGCTAGAAATAGCTAGATCGAGCTTACCAGTGTCCCAATCTCCCGCTGCTTGCTTCCGATGAAGACTATTAAGCTTCATGCATATTCACTGCACTGGCTGGCAACAGCAAATTGCAGGCGCTCACTCTCTGTGAAAGCGTGTCTGATTGGCTGTTGCACTCACACTGCATTTCCACAATCTGGACGATGTCTGTGCTTGGTTACCAAACACATTAGTGTATGCCGTCATAGTGTGTAAAATAAATATTTAAAAAAATGCGTAGGGCTTCGCTGTATTTTTCAACCTCAGCACAGATAAAGCAGACAGCTGCCACCCTCAGCTGCCTAATTTTACCTTGGCTGGCAAAAAAAATGCCACTGTTATAGGGCCCCTCACGCTAAAGAATAGCAGTCTGCAGCTGCCTCTGAAAATAGTGAATTCTTTCGTAGTGCCATTTTCAGGCGCTTTAACTGGCTCTTCCAACGGCCTTGATGGCGGTGGCACACTGGGTAATAAGGGGTTAATGCCAGCTTTGTATTGCCAGTTGACATTAAGCCCGAAATTCTTAATGTTGGGCCAAAATTAGACACGGACATTAAGAATCTCAAGTAAATAGTCAAGAAAACACAACAGACATTGAAAAAAATTGTTCATTAGAAATAAAAACACAAAGACATATATGGACTCCATATTTATTACTGCCTCATACCCATCCTTGATCCTCTGTGGCATCTTCTCTCTGTCGGCCACATTGCACTCTCAGCTCTATTTCATTGGAGGCCGTGGCAATGACCAATGCATCTCTCCCCGCGGTCTCTGAACACTCAATGACTGAGCTGCGAACGGAGCAGTGATTCACTGAGGTCACTCGAGGACACACGAGCCATAGTAACCACTAGCTAGTGGTTACTATGGCACCGGTGCCCTCAGGTGATCTCAGCTCTTACCTGGCCGCAGGTTGCGGCTCATTCATTCAGTGTTCGGCCTCCGATGAAGCAGAGCTGAGAGTGTGATGTGGCCGGCGGAGAGAAGACGTCGCAGAGGATCAAGGAAGGGAATGAGGGAGTAATAAAGATGGAGTCCAGATATGTGTTTGTGCTTCTATACAATCATCTATCTATCCTATCTATCTATCTTTCTATAGCGGCCGTCACACGCTACGATATCGCTAGCGATATTGTTAGCGATCACGTGCACGCGCGATCGCTTACAATATCGCTCACATCGCTGGTGAGCTGTCACACAGACAGACTCACCAGCGATGTGGAGCAGCGAGATCGCTGGTTACTATGGTACACATCGGGTTACTAGGCGCCGCGCGTCGCTTAGTAACCCGACGTGTACCATAGTTACCATCTCCCAGCATAGGCTCTGCCGCTGGGAGATCGTTCATCGTGGTGTTATACACCACGATGCGATGAGGCAGATCGTGAAATCGCTCATCGCAAGATCTGAGCTCCGGAGCTCAGATCTCGATTTTGCGATTTTATCAATTCTTGCTCGTCGTATCTTGCCGTCACACGCAGAGACATCGTTCAAGCGATGTTTAATCTGGCGCGTTCAAGCGATATCTTTCAAGATATCGTAGCGTGTGACGGCCGCTTTTACTATATGTCTATCTTTTCTGAATTTTTACTGCATGGAAATGGCCATGCTAAAATTGCGGTACAAGTGCTGTGCGTGTGGTGTGTGAGGTCTTCATCGCACCCATACACTTGCATTGGCAGAATCCCGGCGAGATCTGAAGCCATAAGCAGCATGCTGCAATATTTTCCTCAGCCCGTTTGTTGCTGAGGAAAAACTAGAAGATATATATGCATGGCACTATTGTTTAACATTGGGACGAGTGAAAACCGATGTTTTATTGGATTGCACTCACCAAGTTTTTCCTCAGATGAGAGCGGAACCTAACCAGTAATGCCAGCTGTTTTTGGGCAGCCTGTGTCTGCAGGTCTATAGATGTGATACAGGCTGCTAAAAACAGCACTTTGCATTCTCTTATTGGCTGCACAGGGCAACAGTGGAGATCTCAGCTCTCTGTGTGAAGGGCCACTGGTAACACTACATTTACCTATGCTTTCTGTGTGAAGGGCCACATGTAACACTACATTTACCTATCTATTCTCTGTGTGAAGGGCCACATGTAACACTACATCTACCTATAATGAGCAATGTACAAAAAATGAATAACCAGCTGATTTTTTTTTCTGGCAAACTACTATTATTATTTTTTATTATTATTATTATTAAACTTTTTGCTTTGGGTTTGCTATAACTGAAACAAACCCTTTAGAGGTGCTGTGATCGTGAGAGCGCCCCCTTTAATCCAATTAGTAGCATTTCACCTTGCTTAGAATATTGCTCTGCTTATTTTTCATTCATTCTTTACTCAATGTCTTTTTTGTTTCCTTCCTTTGTACGAACTGGATACAAAATGCTTTTTTTTTTTTTTTCAATGTTGGATTGCTGCAGACTTTTTTTTGTCTTTTATTTATTTTTTTCAGAAAAAGTCATTGTACTAATTATTTTGGCACAGCTAAGACAGACGAATGAAGGCGGGGGCTGGGGAAGGCAGAATTCACTGATAGCTCACTTTGTTCCACGTCAAAAATACTAACAGATGGTTTTCTCCTTAATGTTTTTTTTTTTTACCAGCTGGGAAATAGCAATCTGATTGCAGCATTTCTCTCCATACAGGATGATTAGAGCGATGCTGGGATATTCTGCACTGTGACGACAAGTTTACACCGCTCATTAGGACTCATTTATTAACATGGCAGGAATAGGGGAATGTGTGCAGAGCATTGCACCCGCCAAGAATTAGAGAGTAATTCAGTGCTAATTATTGATCACCGGCAGTGTATCCATATGTATGGCTGCATGCGGAAATACTATAGTACCATAGTATGGAGCCATAGGCAATTTTTGTCACACCGCATGATGCCTCTGTGAAGTGCCAACATTTCTCCTACTTTTAGACGATAATAACTACGTCATATGGCAAGCAATATTTTCCATAGGGAGAAATTTATGTGCACCTCTAAATAAAATTGGGACACAGGGAGATACAATATCAACCAATAGCAATACTGTGGCTCCATACAAGAAGGATAATATGGCCATGTACATGTGCAATAAAATTAATGTAGGGATGCAGCACTGGGGTCCTGAGTTAAAATCCCACCACAGACAACATCTGCATGGAGTTTGTATGTTCTCCCTGTGTTTGCGTGGGTTTCCTCCGGGTTCTCCGGTTTCCTCCGAACACTCTAAAATCATATTGACAGGAATCTAGATTGTGAGCTACAGTGGGGACAGCGATGATGATGTATGTAAAGCACTACGGAATATGTTGGCGCCATATAAGCAATGCAATGTATGAGCAGTTTTGATTTGCTTTGGTTCAGCATCCATGGCAGCTAGTGTTTACTTCTGCACATAGTATCCTCAGCCCCGCACAATATCTGCTGCCACGGAGGACCGGATTGGACGTCGGACCAGGGCATTACACAATAAATTGCTCATGTTTATAAGGGCTCATTCACTTGTCAGTTTTCCTTGTACAAGCGCTATCCATGTTTTTCTCGGATGCAACTCGTACTTATTAAAGTCGGCAAAAAATCGCGGCCACATGTTTGATATTGATGCAAGTGTCGGATCAAAATCAGAAATGCGAGTATACAGGTCCAGTAACCTCCCTGGCGGTATGAATAGGTCTGGAATTTTGTGCTCAAAGCGGGCTTACCCGCGGTCGCGGCAGATGCGGTTAAAAAAAACGCATCTGCCGCACTTGCCGCATAGCCGCCGCACTTGCGGCGCACTTGCGGCGCGGTTGCGGTAATCGCCATAGTAAGTATAGGGGGACTTGCGGCAGATGCGGCAAGTGCGGTTTTTTCCGCGGCCGCACCTGCCGCAAGTGCAAAACCGCACTTGCCGCATCTGCCGCAAGTCACCCTATACTTACTATGGCGATTACCGCAACCGCGCCGCAACCGCGCCGCAAGTGCGGCGGCTATGCGGCAAGTGCAGCAGATGCGTTTTTTTAACCGCATCTGCCGCAACCGCGGGTAAGCCCGAGCCTGACTCGGGGTTACCGCTTCTGGCAGTGATTTTTAACCCCGAGTCAGGCTCGGGAATACCGCTAGGAAGGTTAAAATAAAAAATCAGCTAGAACTTGGATGCCAACTGTGTACTGTCTGTTTTTCACGAACTGCTAGGTAGGGAAAGATAGAGAAACTCTTTTTCTGTTTATTACTCATCTGAGAAACACTGACGAAACGTTGACAAAACTGTGATTGTAAAAAACTGGTCCTTACCAAACTCTGATAAAAAAAACAACACTGATGAAATTCTGACTCATTTTGTCATATGAGAAAATGACTGACACCTGAATGAACTATGGTTCATAAATCAGAAAATATTTTCTAATCAGAATTGTTTTGACTAATTAAGTGTCACAGTGTAGTAAGTTATAACAGGGGGACCAGGTCTCGTAGCCTGACCCTCAGGCTAGGGGTCCCTAGCTATCACTTATCGCAGAGTTAATTCTGATGGTAAGGATGTCTGAGTCGCCACCCTCGCCCTACTCTTGGCCAGGCCTGGTCTAAGCCAAAGATACTGATAGCAACACACACTGACATATAAGACATTACGTGAGCAGGAGGGAATAAAGAGCAGGGAGGAAAACTAGACGATAAAAGGCTTTTCACATCATATACTTACAGGAAAAAAACTGATAAAAACTATAATTTATTCATGTTGCTTAAAAATCACAAATTAATAATAACCACACGAAATAATATAAAATAACAAACACAACTAACAAAACCAACCCCAGACAAAAAGACAAAATACAAATAATAATAGAGGTCATTGGTACCCTTTTTTAACCCGATAAGTATTGTTTTTATATAGATTCAAGACCACTACGTCAATGTATCTGTCAGTGGTCAGTCTTATAGGTCATCAGTCCTTCAATCAGAATTTTTATTAAATGGAAAGTAAGATTATATGACAAATAATTTAACACATGTTCTCAGAAGAAAATGCCCTATGCATTTCACCTCCTCTAATTAGGGAGGATCATCAGGGGCTGCATACATAGAAATAATGTTTTATGGTTAATGCAAATGGTCACATACTAATGGCTAGTATCACAAATACATGTAGTCCTTTCTGGATTTACTGTTAGAGATTGGACATGGAAATTATCAAATAATTGTCTCAGTGGCTTCTTCTGATTGCTTTTTAAAGGTTTCAAGAACTCTGTTGTCCATTCAAGAATATCTGAAAATCGGAAATGAGAGATCATAACTAAACCATCTTATAGTATGGTACGTGGAGTGGCGTAAGACCCCAAGTTAATTACTGGGGAAACCACAGGTGGTGAGGGCAGTGTGAAGGTGTCATTGACAATGTATGTACCCAAAATGTGTTATAAGAAAAAAAGGAATAGGGAGGATTGCTACTTACAATAGGTGGCACTAGAGTTTGTCTACGTCCTCCCTGAAGTGACAATTTGCCCATTTCCTTGAAGAGCATTGCGGCTATAAATCTCCTCATGCTGGCAGAAGAGTAGCTATTCCCTCAGACCTCGTCTTAGCCTCTCATACAACCAGATCAGATCCCATACACTGCACTGATGAGGGGCAATCACCCTGAAACACAGATTGGGATTCTGATATGGCACAAATCCTAAATCATATTAAAAGGCTTGTTAAAGAGAGTCAATTATGACTTTTAATGGAAAGCAGCACAAGAAAGCGGTCTGTAGGAGCGCTAAAGGAGGACCAGGAATGTTAATAGGATATATAACTTAACTTTATTCTTCCTCCGTATCCCACAACGTGTTTCCACTGTAATCTGTCTTCCTCAGGTGGATAGAGGATGAATTATTAACAAAGTTTATATAGGAACATAATGGCCATGATTAGATCAACATTCAAACCTCCCCCACCCTTTTTTTTCCCTTTCCTTCCCAGATCCACTTCTGGGAAAGAAAGGAAAAAATAAAAAAAAAGGTGGGGGAGGTTTGAGGGTTGATCTAATCATGGCCATTATGTTCCTATATAAACTTTGTTAATAATTCATCCTCTATCCACCTGAGGAACACAGATTACAGTGGAAACACGTTGTGGGATACGGAGGAAGAATAAAGTTAAGTTATATATCCTATTAACATTCCTGATCCTCCTTTAGCGGTCCTACAGACCGCTTTCTTGTGCTGCTTTCCATTTAAAGTTCTCTTATGAGGTTCAGCGGCAGGAGCAGCTTGGAGGGTACAAACTGAACAGGACCTGTGGTGACGTATATTTCCGGCTGAGCCGGTCACGTGATCGCGGCTGGAGCCGAGGAAGGAGGTGCCACGCTGGGAATAAGGAAGTTGGCGGCCATCATAGCCTGTAAGGAGTGAAGCTCCCCACCGCCAACGTGAACACCTGGGTTGTGCAAGGAATGCACAACCCTGTAAGGTGAGCGCTACCACACTAGTCAGGCTAAAAAATACTCATACTGGTACACTCATTGCACCTATGATTTATTTTTTTATTACAATTATGACTTTTAGGATTGCAACTTTCAATAGGTGACACTATAGTTTGTCTACATTCCCCCTGAAATGACAATTTGCAAGAGAGAAGTAATGAAGCTAAACATACCCTCATCTTAACACTTTATGGTCTTTTCTTTTAGTCAACACACGCTCATGCGTAGGTCCATTCCTATCTGTCAGATGATCTTTAATTAAAACGATCCAGTGTTAACAGAAAGTGGACATACAGTATAAAGTCGAATGTGTACAAGACCATTGGACATACGCAAAGGAGACTGTCCGATTAAATGAATGCTTCCACTAGGTGGGTTATAAGAACCTTTAACATATATCCCTGTGTGTGATCTTCTATGTAAATAAACAGTTACATTTTACATTATCATCGACTGAAAAGAACCCCAAAAGGAAGGATTTAAAAAGTCTCAGGTAATGGAATAGTGTAAAAATGTGAACCTTTCTGGTGTGTCACACACCAAACAGCACTTCAATAGATCACCGGCAACTAGATCACCACAGCACATGGACTTTATTGCAAAAGCTATCATCAGCATGTGAGAACAGATCCCACCATCTTAAAAAGGCAGGGAGCAACTGTGATAGGTTTCCCAGAACATGTGATCACAGAAATAATCAGGAGTCATGCAGAGATTAACTCTTACTAGCCCAATCACTATTGTCAACAGTTGGTCGGTTCCCAAGCTGCCTGTGCAACTCAGAAGCATCAGACAAACCACAGTGTGGAGTGTTAGAATCTGTAGTGAGAACAGCACCAGGTGACGCCATGACACTCTACGAGATTAGAGCCAAATGCTGTGTAACATCAGGATGCAAGGAAGCCCCTTCAGATTGTTTAGGACATCTAAAAGAATGATTATCTGGAGAAGAAAAATGAGCACTACCATGAGTCCTGTTAAAACAAGAGTAAAGTATCCTGAGACCATTCCTGTGTGGGGGCTTTCATCCATAGAGGGGGATCACTTACAACCTTGCCCGAGACCACTGCCATGAATAAAGAATGGGATCATATCATCCTCCAAGAGCAACTTCTCTCAATGATCCGGGAGCAATGGGGTGGTGAACAAGGCTTTAACCAACATGATGGAAACCATGTCAAAGCATTACAATTTTGGGTCAATGGGCAGGAAACTCCCGAGATGTCAATCCTATTGTGAACCTGTCAATTCTGAAAAAGCCAGAGGATAAAGAAAATGTACAAATTGTGATAAGCTCTTAAAACGGATTTGACAAGAATGTGTGTTCATCATTCAGGATTTGATACTCAGCTACCAGCTCGCAGGTTTAGAAGTCTTGAAAAATAATGGTCAACACTAATATTGAGACCTTGCAAAAAAATTGAGGTTTTTGACAATAAAACTTTAAAAACTTATGAAATACTAATAATTGTAGGTCAGTAACCATAGAAACACCCAACTAAAAAATCTAAAAAGACTGAAGTAGCAAAGTTTGTGAAAGCCAAGATTTGTGTCTGTCTCAAAACCTTTGGCCATGACTGTGCACTGAACGGGCATACTATATATTTTTTTTTTTTATTGGAAACCTATGTAAGGAATGTGCAGCAGACTATGAAAAAAGCATATTAATATATACCAGCTCGACTGAATGATTGCAACTTTATGGATACATTTTACATATGCACAGGGACCTTTTCTAGCACAAACGCCAAACGGACATGGAGTGAAAAGGCTGCAAATTTGCACAATTTTTTTTGTGAAGTGTCTAATACAGAAGCATTATCTAGAAATTTTTCATACTAAAGGTACCGTCACACGCCGCCATATGGCTTCCATATTGCTGGCGATTTGATGTGAGCGCGCACGTTTCGGGCACTTTTTTCACATCGCTGTGGAGCTGTCACACGTGGCGATCTCGTGTGCGATCTCAGGCGATCCTGCATTCCGGAAATCGCCTGCAGAAGACCAGAAGCGATCTTCCCATCACACATCGCCGCATCACACACCACAATCGTTGCAACGATGAGGGCATAGTGTTTTGATAGGGGCATGCTAGAGTGTGTTTCACCGTGCCCCTATCACTGCGATTAGTGGACTGAACTGCGTTCCCATTGGTCAGCCTTGCGTGAAAGCACGGGTCATCAAATAGGGCGCCTTGGACACAGCTAGCCAATCGGAACGCAGTATCACTCACCAATCGCTGCAGAGGCTGCGCGAAAAAAACAACATCCAAGCACGCCTACGGGATTGATTTCAGGATCGTTGTGTACGGCGCTATCGCCCTTTCACACAGCACGATCCGCTGAAATTGCCTGGTGGATATCGCCTGAGTTCACTGCAGTGCAGGGCAATCAGGCGACGCTCCACCTGCGATTTCTTGCCGTAGAATCGCCCAGTCACACACCACTACGCACATGCGATTCCGCCTAACGGTTGCACTTGCAGCCAGCCCCATACATTATTATCTATAGGGCTTGCGGCAAGTGCGGTATTGCAGCGATCCGGCACTTGCGGCCGCGCAAAAAAAATGCTGCTGACCGTGTTTTTCTTCGTGGCCACAAATGCTGGATCGCAGCAATACCGCACTTGCCGCAAGCCCCATAGACAATGCATGGGGCTTGCCGCAAGTGCGACCGTTAGGCGGCAGATGTGGTAAATCTGCCGGATCTGCCGCAATCAGCAAAAAAGGCTGATGTGAAAGGGGCCTAAGTAATGATTTTGAAGGTCAGATCACATGATGACCATCTTTCATGGTTGAAAAGAGGAAAAGGAGATACAATAAAAATATACAACTAAGGCTGCCTTCACATTTGCGTTCCCCTCCGCAGCGTTCTGCGGAGGGGATCCACAATGTGACCGCAGCACCGCAAGCCCTATCTTTATAATGGGAGCGCACGGTGCTGCGCTTGACTGCACATGACCATGCGCACCCATTCACTGCCATACGTGATCTGTGCGCAGGCGGATGTCTGCGCACAAATCACCCAGTCTCGTCCGCACCATGAACGCGACATGTTGCATTTGTGGTGTGGACGAGACTTGGTGATTTGTACGCAGGCATCCGCCTGCGCACAGATCACATATGGCAGTGAATGGGTGCGCACGGTCATGCGCAGTCAAGTGCAGCACCGTGCGCTCCCATTATAAAGATAGGGGCTTGCGGTGCTGCGGTCACGTTGCGGATCCCCTCCGCAGAACGCTGCAGAGGGGAACGCAAATGTGAAGGTAGCCTAGGGATTTAAAATAATAATAATGTTTACAAAAGAAAATGCTTCCAGCTGAGAATTTAGACAAGGGAGTAATTAGATTCCTGCTTATCTTTCTTTGAGTGGATTCCCACTAGAAACTTTATTATAGAGAATTATCTAAGGACAAGTCTCCAGAAATAATTACAACTGGAAAAGGTAAACTTTTAAATCCAAGGAGCAAAACAGCAACCTAAAATGAATAGTGGAGGCCACAGTAGTTATAGCTCTACTTGCACAATGAGATATATAAAACTAATAAATTCTAAAGGTACGTAGAAAACACAAGACTCTTAAAAATGCATGTGCCCTTAGTAAAGAAAACCTGTCACTTACTAAAAAAATAAAGGGAAAAACCTTGTAAAAATTGCTGCGTTCCCCCGATTCTGCCCCTTTTTTGCTTTTTGTGCTGCGTTGCTGCGTTGCAGAGATACCGTATTCACATTTGTTGCTTTTGAAGCATAGCATGTGAAATCTCTGTAGTTCAACTGGGTGATTCTTCAGAGTCTTCTCTGCACTGTCACCTCTCACTTCCAGATGTTGCCAATCACACTTCGGCAGCACCTGAGACTGCAAGATCAGCTACTGAGCTGTGATAAGCAGATCTGGGAGGGAGGGGTGAAGATGAACCTACCCAGATAAGACTCTGATGAAACACTTACCGTAGTTGAAATATAAGCAGAGGTTTCACATAGTGCTCTCCAAAAGCATTAGATATGAATATCTACGCAATGGAGCAACGAAGCGCAAAATAGAAAAAAAGGGTCAAAATCGGGGTAGCTCAAGGATTTTTATAAGGTACTTAATTCAATTTAAATGAAGAGGTCCTAGTTAAAGGATGACACAATTCTACACATTGACCTACAGCAATAAAAAGTTTGGCCAAATGCTATCAGTTCTGACTTCCCTAGAAACATTTACCTATGCTTTAGCTCAGCATGCAAGTTGTTCTATGGAGATAGGGAGTTACACAAAACCTATGGAGCTGGCTATCTAGGTAGGAAACAAAAAGTAGGAAAACTAAGCTAAAAATAAACATTATTTAAAAAGGAAGAGTATAGTAGGACACAAAGACACCCGCAAAATATCAAGGGAAGATCTAAAGACGAGGGCCCTCACTCAGTCCCCAATGTTTTAATGAGGCTGCCTTCACATTAGCGTTTGGCGCCGCAGCGTATGATGCGCATGCGTATCCGCAAGGCAATATGCATGCATACGCAGTCAAACGCACGTTTTTGTTATATGCAAGTGCATACAAAATCCTATTTAAAAACGCAGCGTTTCCTTGCGTATGCATGCGTTTATGCATCCGCATGCGTTTATTCTCATGGGTGGAGAGTGGGCGTCTACCTTTAAACCTTTTCTGGGCATGCGCACTATGCTGTCCCCATGCGTCCCAAAACAAGTCATACGCAATGTGTTGCTTAGCCTTGCGTATCCATAGACAGCAATGCTAATAATATCCGCATGCGGATGGTTGCGGATTTTTCATACTCCAAAAAATGCAACATGCTGCGTCCCGGGTGCGGACGCTGGACACCGGAAGGAGCAGATATCGTCCGCATCCGCACCCGAACGCAGCAAACGCAGGCACCATGCGTTCCTATGTTAAACATAGGAACGCAGTGCGCATGCGTTTGAATGCGTATGGGAAAGCGGCATACGCTGCGGCGCCAAACGCTAATGTGAAGGCAGCCTTAGACTATAAGCTACATTGTGCTATTAGGCTAGGTGCACACATTTAGTATTTGGTGCAGAAATTTTCTGCACCAAATCTGCACCTCCTGGCAGAATGATGAACCAAAAAGGCAATGTGTTTTCGCGTGTGTGTTTCATAATGAAGGAGTGAAAAACGCAGGCAAAGACACAGCAAGAATTGACATGCTGCAGATTATTTCCTGCACCAAATATGCAAGGAATAAATAAGCAACATGCGCACAACATTTTAGAATTCTCATTAACTTGGCTGGCATAAGGATTGGCATGCAAATTTGTGACGCATCTGTACCAAAAAAAAAAAACGCATAAAAAACAAATGAAAAAAACGCACTGTGTGCACATGACCTTACAAGGTCTTTTATAGGTGTTGAGATCTAGCGTCCATTGGATATTCCTAATGTGAGCTAGGACTGCAGGGGATGGATTTTGTACCATTATATGGCTTTACATGCTAACAAAAAGGACGATCCTGAAGACTCCTGAGAACAGACTTTTCTAAATCTTATCTTGACATGGGGGCAGACAATAAAATAATAGAATCTTCCTGAACACTTCAGAAATCGATCTTCAACAACAAATTTTAATAGAAAATAATCTAAAATGTTTGGCACTCTCAGCAAATTGTCTTATTTTCTGCATATAGCAAGCCCCAATACAGAGAATTACTATGAGATCCACAACTTCTAAACTGTATTAATAAAGCTAACTGATTAGTGCATGGCATCAGGAAAGCCCCCCCATACACTATCAAGAGCTGTTGGTCAATTTCCCCCCTACACAAGAGAGCTCATTTAAGGCTACGTTCACACATTGCGTATTTTGCCGCGTTTTTTACGCGCGCTTTTCAAAATACGCAATGTGCCTTTTGTCTGCCTGCAAAGTGAATGGGAAATTCACTTTGCAGTGCAGACATTGCGTAAAAATACGCAGTGCGTTTTCCGGGAGAAAGCGCAGCTCCGTAAACAATTGATATGTCAATTGTTTACGCAGCTACTTCTGCGTATTCTCCCAGAGGGGAGGAAGAATCTTGCTTCCTCCTCCCCTCTTTGACAGCTGTGGCCGCCCATTAGATTTCACAGTGTATTAATATACACTGTGAAATCTAAATTAAACAGAGGCAAATGTATGTAAAATAAAAAAGAATGAATACTTCACCTGTCCGACGCCTTCTGCCGCTATCTGGTCTCCGATTCCAAGTGAGAGATGTACGGACAGGACCTGTGGTGATGTCAGAGGGGCGTTCCCGGGCACTCGCGGTCATGTGATACATATCACATGACCGCGAACAGCCAATCAGCGCTGGGAACGCCCCCCCTCTGACGTCACCACAGGTCTTCTCAGTACACCTCTCACTTGGAACCGGAGAGCGGCAGAAGGCACCAGACAGCGGGAGAAGGCACCGGACAGGTGAAGTATTCATTCTTTTTTATTTTACATACATTTGCCTCTGTTTAATTTAGATTTCACAGTGTATATTAATACACTGTAAAATCTAATGGGGCTGTCACAGAGGGGAGGAGGAAGCAGGATTCTTCCTCCCCTCTGTGACATCACTGCGCTTTCTGGAGTAAAGAAAGCGCAGTGTGTGAAAGCCCCTGCGTATTTTGTTGCGCTTTTTTGCGCGGCCGAAAGACGCAGCAAAAAGCGCGCGAAAAAACGCACAGCAAGATACGCAAATGTGTGAACGCAGCCTAACAGGTTTTCTCTATGAGAGACCTGCTGACAGATTCTTCTGGTAGTTTATCTTCCAGAGAATAACAGGATTGGCAATCCGAAATTGAACAGACCGAAGAATTCTCTCCACCAACATTATTTGTCAGGGGAGTCAGGAGGCCCATAAACACACTGCACCGTCGGCCGATCTAGCAACTGTGCTTAGCTCTTCTTTTACTTTTAATAAACTCAAAGCAATTCTCAGAGCTCTTCCATTGCATCATTCCTCTGTAGTTCCTCCTGGAAATGTATAAATAGATTTGCACTTTGAGGGATAACTAATGATGAGTAAGCTTGCTCGCCACTGCTTAATACTCAATCAAGCATCGGGGTGCTCGGGTACGCTCAGTAATCAACTGAGTACCGTGTGGGTTCGGATGTGTCGTTCGGGAATGATCGGACACAAAGCGTTGGCTCCTTTCAGTCAAATATGGGAGTCGGGACCCTGGTGAGAGCCGCTTGAAGTCCCTGAATGGCTTTAACTCGGGCAAAAATGTGTCCAGATGCTGTTTGTCAGTAAAAAAAACCCTGCCCATCCTGTATGTGGGAGAACTGCTGGACTGCCCATCACTAACTGACTTCCATTATACTCGTTACTCAAGTCGACCCCATGAGAGCGTCCAAGCGGTCGAGTAACAATCACTTCAGCACTTTAGAGTACCTTTACACGTCGCAACATTGCATGCAATTTCACTTGCAACTTACTGGTTACAGTGAAATCATGGACACATTGTTCCATTTTGTTGCCATGTACAAATGTAACAATGTGTCCATGATTTCACTGCAACCAGTAAGTTGCAAGTGAAACTGCATGCAATGTTGCGACGTGTAAAGGTACCCTTAAGGCCCGGTCACACCTGGCAATGGGGCTGGAGATGTCGGCGGCGACTGGCAGATGCGATCACGCTTTTGGTGCCCCACCAGCGTCGCCGTCCCCCATTTACATGGGGCGACATCCCCGGCAGCATCGCCGCCGGGGTGTCTGAAAACCCCAGCGGCGATGCAGGACAATGGGAGCCTATGGCTCCCATCGCCTGACAGGTCGCCGGCGGCCGGTTACATGGGGCGATGTGTGCAGATCGCCCCAGATCGGTCGCCTGGTTTCAGAGCACTGCTCTGAAACCAGGCGACCTCCCAGCGGCGCCTACATCACCCCTTTACATGAGGTGACGTAGGGGCGATAGGCCACGCCCCTACATCACCTATGTAATTGGCGGCGATGTCGCCCCATGTGACGGGGCCTTTAGTGTTTGCTCATCACTAGTGATAACACTTCGTCATCAATGTCTTTAAAAATTTCCAGGAGGTGTAATGAAGGCATGAGACAAGACAAAGTTCTGAGAAAATATATTGCAGTATTTGAAATTTTTAATTTTGCAATTAACTCATTATTATTAGGAAGCCATTGTACTTGGAGTATTTGTTCCTGCCATGCTGTCAGTATACTCTCCGCAATAGGTGTCCATGTTCTCAGCACTGCCATGTTACATAAGGTTTGGACAGAGGGTGGGCTTCTCCTGCCAGACACACTCTGCCTCCCCCAGGCTCAGCTCCCTGCATTCCAACCTCACAAACTCCTAATGTCTGGACCATAGGGAAGAAACGGGCTAAAAATAAATCGCAGCCGGAAAGATCAGCATAAGTCTCATTAAGCAATGACAGGGGGCATATGGGACGGTTCTGCAGGCTGCTCTATGAACCACACCGACTCTCCAAAACCTGAAACTGTACAATCACATTAATGAAAACAAAAGGGATATTAAAATGGGTTAAGCTAAAGTCATTAGATCTTGAACCTATGATCATCGTCCATTTAAAAGCTTACAAATATATAAAAGATAAGGAGAACCATCTAACCAATCCTATCCATAATTTGCCTCGGAGACAAAGGCACAACCATTGCCAATATAACGGCTGGACACTCTTAAATGCCCATATTTTGCACCTCATCATCTACTTCTATAACCTCAAATGAAGCCAGACATGTAATCTTTGGAGCATTTGAGCCAAGAAGTGAAGTTCACACATACTATGTAGTTTGCATTGCTGCATATATTATGGTCATATGTAAACTGAATAACTACTACTATAGAGGACTAAAAGTAAAAGGGGCTTTCTGGGCTGAAAAGAAAACTCCACTCTCATTCCATATGATTATAGATTGCAGAATTTTGGCTGTGTGCAATGTGGACACTGTCATGGTTCCCCAGTGTTCTTTGTGGGAGAGGGCGGTCACATAAGCACCGTATATACTCATGTATAAGCCGACCCGTGTATAAACCGACCCACCTACTTTTGCCCCCAAAACCTGGGAAAACCTATTGACTCGTGTATAAGCCGAAGGTGGACCCCACCACAGGTATACAGCCCCCAGCAGTGTGGTATACAGGCCCCCCCAGTGGTATACAGGCCTCCCCAGTGGTAGTATACAGCAGCCTCCCCAGTGGTATATACAGGCCCAAGCAGTATATACAGCAGCCCCAGTGGTATACAGCAGCCCCAGTGGTGTGGTATACAGCAGCCCCAGTGGTATATAGCAGCCCCAGTGGTATACAGCAGCCCCAGTGGTATATAGCAGCCCCAGTAGTATATAGCAGCCCCAGTGGTATATAGCAGCCCCAGTGGTATATAGCAGCCCCAGTGGTGTGGTATACAGCAGCCCCAGTGGTATATAGCAGCCCCAGTGGTATATAGCAGCCCCAGTGGTATACAGGCCCCCAAATGCTGGCACTCGCCCCCCCTCTGTTGTAAGGCCCCCCCCCCCCCTCTGCTTAACTTACCATCCCCGGTCTTCTGCACCGCGCCGGTCTTTTGTGCTCCATCCTCCATGCTCCCGTCCGGCTGCATCCGGGGTCCCCGGCCGTCGCACGATGACGTCATCGTTACTGCGACGGCCGGGATCCCGGATGCAGCTGGAAGGGAGCATGGAGGACGGAGCACAGAAGACCGGCGGTGCAGAAGACCGGGGATGGTAAGTTAAGCAGCGGGGGGCCTTACAACAGAGGGGGGGTGAGTGCCAGCATTTGGGGGCGACCAAATACCGTATTGACCCGTGTATAAGCCGAGGGGCGGACTTTTCAGCCCAATTTTTGGGCTGAAAAACTCGGCTTATACACGAGTATATATGGTATGTGATTTCCATAGTTGCTGTCATATGCTGAGAAGATTCTCAATGTAGGAAAGCATAAGAGTTTATTTGGCACATGACCATAACTACACCATGTTCCAAATCATTCTGAAAATTGGTTTTAAGTTTCATAGGGTTTTGTTTTTGTCAATGAAACCCATTGATGGTGTTGTAAAGAAATGATGGGAGTGCTGGTGTCTCACGGTCCGCGCTGCTTCAGGGTTGAATAAACTCACCAAAGAGCCAAATCGATTTCCATCCTTTTATTCCTCCCCTCTCCTACGCGTTTCGGCGCCTATCCTGGCACCTTCATCAGCGATATTGATGAAGGTGCCAGGATAGGCGCCGAAACGCGTAGGAGAGAGGAGGAATAAAAGGATGGAAATCGATTTGGCTCTTTGGTGAGTTTATTCAACCCTGAAGCAGCGCGGACCGTGAGACACCAGCACTCCCATCATTTCTTTGATACATACCACTATCCAGTGGTTGGTGGAGGTCCTGCAGCAGCTGGAACATCGTTTCCAAAAACGCCTTCAAACCAGTTGTGGGGATCACAACTGGACCAGGTGAGCAGCTTCACAGCACCACCACTGTATATAAGTGTCACTAGTGATAGGGCACTATTGCGCCTCTTTTCCCCCTCCCTATTTTATCTTTACATTGATGGTGTTGTGTCTCGGGTTCTTTGGATTACTGAAATCAGAAATCAATCTCAGATACCTGTGACAATTAGTTTGGCAGGTGAGCCCAATAAAAGGAAAAATATTAAAGGGAACCTGTCAGGTGGTTTATGCCTCCCCAGCTATCACTGTATGTAGCTGCAGCTTTATAATACCAGTCTAATCATCCCTGTCTGAGCTCATGATGTAATGTGAAAGGTGAAAAAAAGCATTTATACACTTACATTTCAGTCCCCACCTTGGAGGAGGGGACTGTCTGGCAGGATAATAGTTAACTCACTTTTAACTTGGATGGCTAAAGGACCTGTGTGATGTAACGATCATGTGACCATAGTGGGCGGAGCTTAGCCAGCAAACATGTTATGTTCTATGAGAATTTAGGTCCGCCTATTGTAGTCACATGGTTGTGACATCACATCAGGTCTCCCAACATGTTCTAGCACAAGGCTGAAATGTTAACTATTAACCTGCCAAACAGTCCCCGTCTCTGAGGGATTGACTGCCTCATTACATAAGGAAATGTAAGTGTATAAATGCTTTTTTTCACCTTTCATATTACACTCTGAGCTCAGACACGGATGATTAGAATACTATTATGAAGCTTCAGGTACAGACAATGATAACTGGGGAGGCATAAACTGGCTGACAGGTTCCCTGTAAGCAGGCCACAGTTTTCAAGTAACATGAAAAAAAAAGCATCTTTCTGCTGCCGAAAAGCAACAAATAGTGCAATGCCTTGGACAAGGAATGAAAACATGAGATATTGCATGAAAACGTAAGCGTGATCATCGTACTGTGAAGAGATTTGTGGCTGATTCTGAGCACAGATGTGTTTGTACAGATAAAGGCAGAATGAGGAAGGTTTCTGCCAGGCAAGTTCATCAGATTAAGAGAGCAGCTGCTAAAAAGGCCTTACAAACCAACAAACAGATATTTGAAGCTGCTGGCGCCCCTTGAGTCCCTTATACCTCAAGGTGTACGATCCTTCAAAGGCTTGCTGTGGTGCAAAAAACCTATTGGGCCACCCTTAAACAAGCAGAAATGGTTGCAGGGGGCCCTGACATACATGAAGACTGATTTTCAAACAGTCTTGTTTACTGATGAGTGTCAAGCAACCCTGGATGGTCCAGATGGATGGAGTAGTGGATGGTTGATGGATGCCACCATGTCCCAACGAGGCTGCGACGTCAGCAAGGAGGTGGATGAGTCATGTTTTGGGCCTGAATCATTGGGAAACAGCTGGTAGGCCCCTTTAATGTTCCTGAAGGTGTGAAAATGACCTCTGCAAAGTATACAGAGTTTCCAACTGAGAACTTTCTTCCATGGTACAAAAAGCAAAAATGTACCTTCAGGAGCAAAATCATCTTCATGCATGACAATACACCATCTCATGCTACAAAGAATACCTCTGTGTCATTGACTGCTATGGGCATAAAAGGAGATAAACTCATGGTGTGGCCACCATCTTCCCCTGACCTCAACCCTATAGAGAACCTTTGGAGTATAATCAAGCAAAAGATCTATGAGGGTGGGAGGCAGTTCACATCAAAACAGTAGCTCTGGGAGGCTATTCTGACATCATGCAAAGAAATACAAGCAGAAACGCTCCAGAAACACAAGTTCAATGGATGCAAGAATTGTGAAGGTGATATCAAAGAAGGGTTCCTCTGTTAACATGTAACTAGGCCTGTTGGGATGTTTTGGAGTTAAATAGCTTTTTATTTCAGTGACTGTGACCTCCTAATGCTGCAAATTCAACAAATCAGCATTTTTAGTTCTTTCAAACATATCAAAAGTTTAGAAACTCTACTGTGCGTAATAATTTGGAACAGTGTATTTACAGGTTGTTTTTTTTTATTTCAAAGATTATACTATTATCATTGGGAGGTTTCTTCAATAAAATTCGATGTATACTCTAACGGGTGATGACTTTTATTACACTGACTGTCATTTGCACCGACCATTTAGGAAAATCAGATAAAAAGAACATTTGCATAATAATTTTGAACATGGTGTATGCACAACTCATACTTGTGGTCAAGAGACTGCCCACTCGCACGGAGACTAATAACAGTGTGGAACATCTCAGCTGGAAACTCCCCCCATAAAGGGAAGACTCCCTGACAGTCTGTGCAAGCATGCAAATCGCAGATTTGTGGTTAAAGGAAGACGGTCAGGTCAAAAATTCATGTGTAACTGCTATTGTTTTCTAATTCCTCACTCTAAAATCTCTCTATTTATGTATTTCTTTTATTTATATTTTTCTCCTATTTTCTGTAAACTTCAAATATAAAGATGAATTCCATCTGTCAATCACAGTGAATGTCAATCACAGTAAATGAACCACTTAGTTCTCTGCTGTCCACTCCCCATAAGCATGAATATGCATGTCACATACTCACACCACATCACTGCACTGGAGATCACTGGAAGGGGCTGTATTCTCCTCTCTGCTCTCTGTGACTGCAGCCAAGAAAGAGGTGAAATACAACACATAAACTGTCACAGCAGGGATTCCTGCTTACAGAAACAGATGAGTGTATATGTCAGATTGGCAAGAACTCTCTCCCTCCTTGTCCTCATCAGAACAGAAGCTACTGAAGCCTGACACAGCACTGTTAGCAAAGGGAGGATGGAGGAGGAAGCTGCTGAGAGGGAGTGCAAAATAACATGACAGTTTATACAGCAGCCAGACTATTCCTGTTTGGTTATAATGGAGAGGACTAATCCAGGAGCTCACTGCAGGCTCTGACAATGCTGATAACATGGACACTACAAACGGTACAATAATGATTTTACATGTTTTTAAAGGGTCTGCCCAGGTACTATGCAAGGGTAATATTAGTAACATACTGAAAAATGACCTGACAGTGTCCCTTTAAATGATTGCCTACTCGCACAGGAATCATGAAAGTGTTTGCCCATTTTCAACTAGGAAAACTTCCATTAAAGGAAGACTCTGAAAGTCTGTCATAACAAAAGGACTGTTCACACCAAGCACAGCACATTGTAAGACAAAGCCCTAATTAAAACCATGCCTTCAGTATCCAAATTTTTGGAGTGTTTGTAAGGAAATGTCCTTTATTCAAATATCCTAATGATGTACCTGGTGCACAATGCACGTGGACTGAGGAGCTCAGTGCACCTTCCCACTTAATTGTTTTGCATCTATCTCAGTCCTCCTCTTCTTTGATTGACAGTTCTAGCATTACAGGAACACAAGAAGGATAGAGATAGATGATAAACAGGTAAGTTGAAGGTCTGTTGTGCTCCTCGGCCACCTTCAAGCTGAACTGAACAACTCAATAGCATATCTGTGTAGATAACTTCTGGCAAATGCAGGATACTAATAATTTTTATTTGGAGTATGTCTCTTTTCAAGGATCTGTGTTTGGTTTCAACAGTCATTTCATGTTAACAGACCCTCTTTAAAGGAACATGTCACCAGTTTTGCCACATATAAGGTGCAGCCAGCATCTTTTGTCCCTCTGTTGTAGCATACTAGAATGCTGTATACATGTTCCCAAGCCGCTCTACATAACCGAAAAAAGCCTTTATACTATACTGACCTATGTTATGGTCTGATCCAATGGGTGTTGGTGTTCTTGATCCGGCGCCTCCTCTCTTTTTACAATCGCCATCTTCCTTCTTGCTTCATGTGCATGACGCATCCTATGTCATCCACACAGTGTCCTCCATCCTGCAGAGACGCACTTCTCCCTGCCCTGCTGAGAGTAGAACAAAGTACTGTAATGCAGGGAAAGACCAAAGAGCATCGGCGCTTCTGCACTACAATACTTTGCTCTGTCCTCTACAGGGCAGATGGAAGTGTGCCTCCGCAGGAGCGCAGTGCAGGACACTGTGTGGATGATGTAGGCCGTGACATCCAAACGAAGCAGAGAAGGAGGATGGCAAGCCAAAGAAGCGAGAAGGGGTCGGATCAAGACCAGAGACACCCATTGGATCGGACCCCCTGTAAGTGTAAAATATATGATATTTTTTGTGTTATGCAGATCAGCCTGGGTACTTATATACAGTATTCTGGAATCCTGTATATAAGGGCTTACAGGTGGTGGCCGCAGTTTATATGGGAAAAAAATTAGTGACAAGTTCCTTTAACCCCTTCCCAAGCCTTGACGTAATGGTACGTCATGGGTTGGGTCCCGATGTTTGATGTGAGCTCCAGCGTGGTGCTCACATCAAACACCCGACATCTCAGCTGATATCATCAGCTGAGATGTCAGGCTTCCAGCACCTATCGGATCCGGGATCCAATTGGTGCTGTTAACCCTTTGAATCCCGCGGGTCCAAAACCACCACGGCTCGCATCGCATCGGTCCCCGCCTGCATCACGATAAGATTGCAGCATCTCAGGTGCTCACATGATAGCTTCCGGGTTCACACCAGGATCTGGGTCTATCAGAGACCGCTTCCTCTCAGTGGTTGGCAAACGCTGCCAACCACTGAAAGTGAAACCAAGTGCCATGTCCCGATGTGCTGCAGCTCATCGGGACATGGCACAAGCGATCGGATCCTGCAGCAGTGTGGTGCCCTATGGGCACTGTTAAATAAAGAATAAATTAAAAATAAAGTTTTAAAAAGTATGAAGAAAAAAAAATTCAAACCACATATATTTGGTATATAATCAATTAATGAGAGCCATACACTGCGTAACGGAAAAAAAGGTCCAAACTTTTGGTCGCCGCAACATTGCTATACAATGCAATAACGGGTAATCAAAACAACGTTTCCACCCAAAATTGGTATCATTAGAAACGTCAGCTCAAGCCACAAAGCATAAGCCATCACACAGCCCGAGACCCCAAAAAATGAGGACGCTATGGGATCCAGAACATGGCGCAAAAAGTGCAATTCTTTTTTTTTTTTTTTTTTTTTTCAAACTTCTGAATTTTTTTTCACCACTTAGATAACAGTAGAAGTATACATGTTTGGCATCTACGAACTTGTACCGACCTGAGGCATCACAATGTCATGTCAGTTTTACCATATAGTGATCATGGCAAATTAAAAACCCTAAAAACAAACATGTAATTGCACTTTTTTTTGCAATTTTACTACACTTGAATTTGATTCCCATTTTCCTGTACATTATATAGTAAAATAAATGATTGCATCTGAAAGTACAACTCGTCCCGCAAAAAACAAGCCCTCATATGTCTATATTGATGGAAAAATAAAAAGGTTATGGCTCTTGGAAGCAAAAATCGCCGGGTGGTGAAGGGGTTTGCCAAGAATTTTAGTGACCTGAGAGGGCCTTGTGGAAGTTAGCATATTAATAAAACTAGCAAATTAGGGTAAGCAGATATCATTGCCAGAATTCCTGATGGTCTAAGTCAGGGGTCCCCAACCTTTTTTGCAACGGGGACCGGTTTCATGCAAGACCATTTTTCCGGGGCTTGGCAGGGCGGGGCTTTCAACTGGGGCGGGGCTATGGACAAGGGGTGGGGTTTAGTACCCTGTTTTCCCAAAAGATGCACTATATCTTATTTTCAGGGAATGTCTTATTTTTCCATCCCCCAATATGGTATTCCCATCATCCCCTTGCAGACAATAATATCCCAATCATCCTCTTACAGCCCACAATATCCCCATCAACCCCATGCAGCCCACAATATTTCCTAACAGCCATCCATATAGTATAATTCAGTGGCACAGCCCTCCATATAATATAATGCAGCCTCACAGCCCTCCATATAGTATAATGCAGCATTACAGCCCCCCACATTGTATAATGCAGACTCACATCCCTCCATATAGTATAATGCAGGGTCATAGCCATCCATATAGTATAATGCAGCGTCACAGCCCTCCATATATTATAATGCAGTGTCGCAGCCCTCCATAAAGTATAATGCAACCTCATAGGTATAATGCAGCGTCACAGGCCTCCATAAAGTATAATGCAACCTCATATCCCTCTATATAATATAATGCAGCCTCATATCCCTCCATATAATATAATGCAGCATTATATCCCTCCATATAGCATAAATTGTCCCCCCACACACACACTGCCCCCTATACAATCCCCTCCACACACAGACACACTACCATCTGAATAACCCCCACACACACAGACATTGCCCCTTGTATAACCTCTCACACACACTGACCCCTGAATACTCCTCACATACAGACATTGCCCCTTGTATAACCCAAACACACACACACTGATCCCTGAGAACTCCTCACACACATTAATTGATCCTTGTATAACCCCCACACACACTGACCCGTGAATACCTTCCACACACAGTCATTGCCCCTTGTATAACCCCCCACACACACTGACCCCTGAATACCCCCCACACAGTCATTGCTCCTTGTATAACCCCCTCACACACACACACACACACACACACTGACCACTGAATGCCTCCCACACACAGACATTGTCCCTAGTATAACCCCACACACACAATGGGCCCTGAATAACCTCACACACACACACACACAGTCATTGCCCCTACACACACACACACACACACACAGAGGCTCTTCAGCTGACGCTCACCTCTCTTGCCGGCAGTACAACTAAGCAGCTGAGGCAGAGACGTGGCCGGAGTTTTTTCATATCTTGCGCTATTTCCAAGCGCATGTCACGCGCTTAGATGGCGCTGACATTGTTGGATGCTGGTGTGTATGTGGTTTGTCTTTAAGAGCTGCATGGTTGATGGTTGTGAAGGTCCTTGCCTCCTGTGGTGTGCTCCTGAACCGTAGTCACTATTATGTTCAATTGCTGGTTCAGGAGTTAATGTGTGACTCACCTGGAAACCCCTGCCCCTGGCTTTAAATAGCCTTTCCTCTCCTCTGTCAGGTGCTGCTGATAGCTATGTGCTCAAGGTCTTGGAGCTGTGCTGATACTTAGCTGCTGGGCTAAAGTCTTTCCTTGGGAGAAGCTGTGATTCCTGACCTGTGGGTGGAGGTAGGGGCCCTTAGCCTAGGGCTAATCAGGAGTTTTAGGGTACAGGGTGGCGCCTCGGAACTCCTCACCATCAGAGGTACCTCCAAGATCAGGGCGAGCCAGGGACCCCAGCATCAGGGTCAGATTAGGCTCTCCTGACCCCTTTTGCCCAATTCACCTACCTGTTACCTGATTCCCTTACCTCTCAAGCGTGACAGTGCATCATGTGACGCGGAAGCCCGCGTCACGTGATGTGCTTGGAAATAGCGCGAGATATGAAACTCCGGCCACATCTCTGCCTCAGCTGCTTAGTTGTATGAGCAAAGCCGTCGGCCAATAACAGCGCAGCAGTAGCAGGCCAATCAGGGCATGGCTGCTGCACTGATTGGCCGACAGTTCCCCTCGTACATCTATGCACGCAGCTGAAGCAGAAACATCAGCCCAGGGCGGTGTAGTGTTGGAGGTAGGGCTGGGCGATTTTGGAAAAAATCAAAATCTCGATTTTATTTAAACCTATGGACGATTTTCGATTTAAATCTCGATTTTTTTTTATATATGTATACAGCATACACAGTATATATCATACACACAGTATATGTATACAGCACCCCCATCCTCCTCTCCTCTGTCCTCCACCACCCCCGTCCTCCTCTCCTCTGTCCTCCACCACCCCCGTCCTCCTCTCCTCTGTCCTCCTGCACCACCGTCCTGCTCTCCTCTGTCCTCCTGCACCACCGTCCTGCTCTCCTCTGTCCTCCTGCACCACCGTCCTGCTCTCCTCTGTCCTCCTGCACCACCGTCCTGCTCTCCTCTGTCCTCCTGCACCACCGTCCTGCTCTCCTCTGTCCTCCTGCACCACCGTCCTGCTCTCCTCTGTCCTCCTGCACCACCGTCCTCCTCTTCCCTGTCCCTCTGCTGCACGGCTGTCCTCCTTCACCTCGTCCTCCTCTCCTGTCCCTCCTGCTGCTCCTCTTGCACCCCCGTCCTCGTCTCCTTTGTCCCTCCTGCTGCTCCTGTCCTCCTCTCCGCTCTCCCTCCTGCTGCTCCTCTGTCCTCCTGCACCCCCGTCCTCCTCTCCTCTGTGCTCCTGCACCCCCGTCCTCCTCTCCTCTGTCCCTCCTGCTGCTCCTCTTGCACCCCCGTCCTCCTTTCCTTTGTCCCTCCTGCTGCTCCTCTGTCCTCCTGCATCCCTGTCCTCCTCTTCGCTGTCCCTCCTGCTGCTCCTCTGTCCTCCTGCATCCCTGTCCTCCTCTTCGCTGTCCCTCCTGCTGCTCCTCGGTCCTCCTGCACCTTTGTCCTCCTCTCCTTTGTCCCTCCTGCTGCTCCTCTGTCCTGTCCCTCCTGCTGCTCCTCTGTCCTCCTGCACCCCTGTCCTGTTGCTCCTCTGTCCTCCTGCACCCCCGTCCTGCTCTCCTCTGTCCCTTCTGCTGCTCCTCTTGCACCCATGTCCTCCTCTTCCCTGTCCCTCCTGCTACTCGGCTGTCCTCCTGCACCCCGTCCTCCTCTCCTGTCCCTCCTGCTGCTCCTCTTGCACCCCTGTCCTCCTCTCATTTGTCCCTCCTGCTGCTCCTCTCTCCTCCTGCACCCCTGTCCTCCTCTCCTGTCCCTCCTGCTGCTCCTCTTGCACCCCGTAGTCCTCTCATTTGTCTCTCCTGCTGCTCCTCTGTCCTTCTGACCCCGCTACTCACACACAGAGACATTACACACAGATTACAACTAGCACACAGAGACATTACTACACAGATACAACTACACACAAGACAACATGACCACAACAGACTCACACGAGACAGAGACAATGAAACGCACACAGAGACAGAACACATGACACACAGCTCACACAGAAGACAGAGACATGAACACACAGACAAGACAGCACAGCTCACACAGAAGACAGAGACATGACACACTACACAGAAGCATGCCACGCAACAGAAGACAGAGACACATGACACACAGCTCACACAGAGACAGGACCATGACACACAGCTCACACAGAAGACAGAACACATGACACACACAGCAACACAGCACACAGAGACAGGACACAGACAGGACACACAGAGACATGACACACAGCAAGAAACAGAGACATGACACACAGACACACACAGAGACATGACACACAGACATGACACACAGAGACATGACACACAGGACAGACACACAGAGACATGACACACAGAGACAGGGACACACAGAGACATGACACACAGAGACAGACACACAGAGACATGACACACAGACAGGACACACAGAGACAGACACACAGAGACAGGACACACAGAGACAGGACACACAGAGACATGACACACAGAGACATGACACAGACAACACACAGAGACATGGACACACAGAACATGACACACAGAGACATGACACACAGAGACATGACACACAGAGACATGACACACAGAGACATGACACACAGAGACATGACACACAAGACATGACACACAGAGACATGACACACAGAGACATGACACACAACTCACACAGAGACATGACACACAGAGACATGACACACAGAGACATGACACACAGAGACATGACACACAGAGACATGACACACAGCAGACCAATGACACACAGAGACATGACACACAGACATGACACACAAGACATGACACACAGAGACATGACACAACAGCACACAGAGACATGACACACAGAGACATGCACACAACTGACACACAGAGACATGACACACAGAGACATGACACACAGAGACATGACACACACACAAAAAGACACAAGTGACACACAGAGACATGACACACAGAGACATGACACACAGAGACATGACACACAGACATGACACGAGACATGACACACAGAGACATGACACACAGACATGACACACAGAGACATGACACACAGAGACATGACACCACAGAGACATGACACACAGAGACATGACACACAAGACATACACACAGCAGACACAAGAACATGACACACAGAGACATGACACACAACTCACACAGAGACATGACACACAGAGACATGACACACAACTCACACAGAGACATGACACACAGAGACATGACACACAACTCACACAGAGACATGACACACAGAGACATGACACACAACTCACACAGAGACATGACACACACGAGACATGACACACAACTCACACAGAGACATGACACACAGAGACATGACACACAACTCACACAGAGACATGACACACAGAGACATGACACACAACTCACACAGAGACATGACACACAGAGACATGACACACAAGACATGACACACAGAGACATGACACACAGAGACATGACACACAGAGACATGACACACAGAGCTCACACAGAAGACACAGAGACAGGACACACAGAGACATGACACACAGCTCACACAGAAGACACACAGCTCACACAGAAGACACACAGCTCACACAGAAGACACACAGCTCACACAGAAGACACAGACATGACACACAACTCACACAGAAGACAGAGACACATGACACACAGCTCACACAGAAGACAGAGACATGACACACAACTCACACAGAAGACACAGAGACATGACACACAACTCACACAGAAGACACAGAGACATGACACACAACTCACACAGAAGACACTCAAACACATATTTTACAGATACCTCACACATACACTTCTTTCTGCTGCAGGAAGGGGATACATATCGAGCTTCTCCTGCTCCCAGCAGCTGTCCCCGGGCAGCCCCTCCCCCACTCACTCCTTCTCTCTGCCTGCACAGCACAGTCACAGCAGGAGGTCTTTCACCTTTTTACCTGGAGGTTGGAGCTGCTTCTCAGCTGATTCTCCTTCCTCCAGACCAGCACAATCCTCTTCAAGTTCATCGGCTCTCATTTCTTCTCTTCCCGCGCAGTGCAGGAGGGCAAGAGCACGGGCCAATGAGCGGGCCTGATGATGACGAGGGGGTGGGGGTGGGACTTACGACCCGGCCAACACAGGCAATGTCTGCTGGGAGTTGAAGTTCTTTCCCTGTACATATTGACGGCTGCTCCTCCTAAGAAACTACAACACCCACAATGCAAAGCGGCGCCATTTTAAATCGAATTACACGATTGTTAATAAAACCACAATCGTGGCCACAGCAGGGGGCGAATTAATCGAATTAATTCGATTAATCGCCCAGCCTAGTTGGAGGTGAGGGTCACAGTGGGCGGGGACGTCAAAGAGAGGTGAGAAAGCCGGCAGCACGCCGCGGACCGGCACAAAGACCCCCACGGCCGGGTCCCAGTCCGCGGACCGGTGGTTGGGGACCCCTGGTCTAAGTTAACAAAAAGTAATTTAGAGTAGTAACAGAGCCAATGTGGTCATCCTCAGTGCTCTAAAGTGCAGCCTTTCAGAAACCTACAGCATCTCTGTAGACTAATGAAGGGGAGAATAAGCAGGTGGACGAGCAGGTTTGTGTTTTAGGGTAGGTACACATTGGCGTGAAAAACGGACGCATTGCACTCGGACCAATGTTACAGAATGAGTTAGAACAGATTAACGTGTGTCGTCCGCTTTTTTCTCATCCAGAATCTGGATGAGAAACATGTTGCAACATGCTGTGACAGTACGCGATTCCCATGCGAGACTCGCCAATGGGCCCGACAAAATCACGGACAGCACATTGGACCATCCTAGTGGCAACTAATTTTTTTAACTGATACATTATTATCAATCTGTAGTTCAGAACACTGAAAAATGTTCCTGTAAATGATTATAAAGTAATAGCTGCAGAGAAAAAAAAATGCATTGCGCACGGACAGCACATGGATGTCACACGGACAACACTCGAATGTTATCTGAGAAAAAAAATTGCATACTTGCATAGCAGTTGTATGCCAAACGGATCAAAAAACGGATGACACTCGTCCGACTCTCCTGGATGAGAAACGGTCAGATTTTTTAAATGCCAGTGTGTCCCTCCTCTTAAAGAATTATTCCCATCTTTAGAAGTTTTAAAGTGCTACTCACCATTATTGGCAACCCTTAATTTTTTTCATAGTCTGTACAATATCTTCAGAAATAAATGAAAATGTACCAACATTATATCCTTAGGATTTTTTAATTAGTGGTCCATAGTAATACAACAATAAAACATTGTCAACTTACATGTTGTAGTTTCATAGAAGAAACACAATAAACAGCATGTGCAGCAATAATGGCCCTAATTAATACTTGGTTACACACCCTTTGATGTGATGAAGCCTCCAGACATTTCTGGTAGCAATCTATAAGCTTCTTGCACTACTCAGCTGGTATTTTCTTCCACTCTTCCTTTGTATTATTTTATAACTCTTGAATGTTTGCAAGGTTCTTTTTCACAAACGCAGATTTCAGCTCACCCCAAAGATTTTTAATGAGATTGAGGTCAGGACTCAACCATTCCTGTGTACTTTTGGATGTGTGCTTTGGGTCATTTGTTGCTGGAGGACCCCATGACCTTCAACTCAAACCAAGATTTCTTACACTGGATAGGACATTTCGCTCTACAATCTCTTGATAATGCTCTGATTTCATGATTCCTGTGATACAGTCAAGGCCTCCAGTATCGGACGCAGCAAAGCAACCCCAATCCTCCACCATACTTAATTGTTGGTGGGGTGTTGTTTTCCTTATAAGCTTCATTGCATTGTCTGTAAACAAACTGTTGCTTTACATTGCCATCAAAGGTTATTTTGTTTCATCTGTCCACAGAATATTTTCCCAGAAGATTTGTGGTTTGTCAAAGCACTCTTTAGCAAAGACCAGTCATTCCATTTTATGTCATTTTTTCAGCAATGGTTTCTTCCTTGGCCTTTGCCCATAAAGCTCTGCTTGGTTTTATGTGCGGCATATGGTACTTATGGAAACCCTTACCCCAGACTGTTTCAGGTTGGCCTTCAGGTTTTTGGAAGCTTGACTTGGTGTTTTTTCCACCATTTGCACCAACCTTTGAAGACACCTCTTGTCAATTTTTGTCTTTCCCCCAGATCCAGAGAGGTTTTTGACAGGTCCATGCTTGGCAAACTTCTTAAAAACATTGCACACTATTGAAACTGGGATAGGGAAGCCTTGTGTTTGCTAATAATAGCAGTTCTGATGTCTTCAGACAGCTCCTTCGTCTTCACCATTGTGACAAGGGAAAAGGGCCTAACATGTGGCTTTTTAAAACACTGATGTCATCATTCATTGGCTAATTCATGTCACACGGTCACCAACAATATATCACAGGTGATTCTCATTTGTGATTTACCACAGGCGAGTCAAAATATGTTTTCATACTAATTTAAAGGGGTTGTCTGGGCTTTTTTGATAATTTCTATGTGTATCTAGGCTGCAAAATTTTGACAATTTGTAATAAACATCCTGTCAACATTTTGCAGTCACCCAGATATCACATATTTGTGGCAGCCAGAGAATGTCTAGGAGGCGTGTTTGTATTGAAGCCTGTATGTAAATGGAGAAATGGTCGTTTACTCCCAGTCTCCTACAAACATGCCCCCTCCCCAAGTCTACAGTATGCCAGGCTACCACCAGGGCTCCTACAGGCCCTCCCCCATCTCATAATGTCACCACCCACCCCCATTGCATATAGTGGTCCACTGCTCCCCTGACACACTGTGCCTAATCCGCATCTGTGAAGAAGATTCAGCACAGCGTGTCAGTGTATGAGGGACCGCTGCATGTGTGTGTGCTCACCCTGTGGCCGCTGTCAGTGCAGCCGAGGTCCGCAGCCCGGGTCTCTGTGCCCTGGAGCCGTGGTCCGCAGCCCGGGTCTCAATGCTCTTCTTCTCTATTCCTCCTGTACCATAGGATGGGGCACAGAGCCGGTGGAGCCAGTCATCTCTATACTGCAGCCACCAGCTCTATGGTACTAGGAGGTATAGAGAGCAGTAGCATCGGGCTCCACAGCACAGAGACCCGGGCTGCGGACCGCGGCTCCAGGGCACAGAGACCCGGGCTGTGGACCGCGGCTCCAGGGCACAGAGACTCGGGCTGCGGACCTCAGCAGCACTGACAGCAACCACAGGATGAGCGCACACACATGCAGTGGTCCCTCATGCACTGACACACAGTGCTGAATCTCCTTCACAGCTGCAGATTCGGCACAGTGTGTCAGTCAGTAGAGCAGGGGACTACTGTATGCAATGGGGGTGGGTGGGGACATTAGGGGCCTGAGGCGTGCCCGTAGAAGCCCTGGGGGTGGCCGGGCATACTATAGCTGGGGGGAGGGGGCGTGTTTGTAGGAGACTGGGAGTAAACGACCAGTTCTCCGTTTACATGCAGAATCCAACACAAACACGCCCCCTGGACGTTCCCTGGCTGCCGCAAATCAGTGATATTTATGTAACTCTGGAAAATATTGACAGGAGGCATATTACAAACTGTCAACATTTTGCAGCCTAGATACACATGTAAATTATAGAAAAAGCCCAGACAACCCCTTTAATGTAAATGGTGCCAATTTTTCCCTCCCATTAATTTTTGTTTTAAATTGTTGTTTATCATTTGCTCTTTTGTATTTAAAATGAGTCTCCATACAAAAAAAGCTGTTTCACTTGATTCCTTTATTCAGGAGATTTTCCACATTATGTATTTACACTACATGGGTGCCAATAACGAGGAGCAATAACCTCAATGCTACCAAGAACAGAGTTTTGTAATTCCCATCTAAATGGACTGGGTATACAGAATGAATAGAACGGTGGCCGTAAATACACATAATGGCATTTTAGAACCATGTTCTCATGATGAGTAGTGGTCTCAATTCAGGCCCCCAATGAACAGCAAGTTAGCACCTGTCCCATACATAGGTGATATCTTTTAATTACTGGAATAGCCCTTTAACATTTCTGCACTGATTTTTCTGATGTCTAAAGAACTGATGGGGGTCTTCACTGCTGCTGAAGACATTTGACTTTCGCCATCATGCATACAAATCCACAAACTTTCCCTTTTTTTAGGTGGCCTCGACCCGGGAACATGCTGGCAGCTAGGCATAGCATGGATCTGGCAACAAATAGCTAATATCCACAGCCAGCTTATTGTGCCTCTTCAAAACTTACAGAAATTGAGTAAATGCTGAATCCTTTCCCTGAACAACTGCCCTCTCCCTGCACCTTCCCACAAACTCTTCATCTTGATTTAATGTTAAGTGGAGGAAGGCTTTCAAGCTCCGTGTATTGGGAATGCTGTGTTGTGCCACAAGGGAGAAATTGTAAATGAGATACTGCATTGCAGTCAATGAATTCTTTACTGGAAACATCATGTCTTACATACATCTGATGTGATGTACAGAGGGAAAGTAACAATGTTGTATAACTATAGGGGAGAAAGAGAATGCGAAACTGTAACAAAAAAAGTATAAGTCCAAGTTCAAATATAAAATAATAAGTAGAATAATATAGTGGTTATGTTGTTGTATATAGGGGCAGTATTATAGTAGTATATTTTGTATACAGGGGCAGTATTCTAGTAGTTATGGACTTGTATATAGGGGCAGTATTATAGTAGTTATATTCTTGTATACAGGGGCAGTATTTAGTAGTTATGGACTTGTATATAGGGCAGTATTATAGTAGTTATAGACTTGTATATAGGAGCAGTATTATAGTAGTTATATTCTTGTACATAGGGCAGTGTATTATAGTATTATAGACTTTATATAGGACCATTATTATAGTAGTTATATTCTTGTATATAGGGGGCAGAATTATAGTAAATAAAAAGCCTAAAAGCCAGTGCTGCTGTGGTTCGAATGCAATACAAAAAGTGGGAGTGGTTCAGAAATGCTTCAGATAAGCTTTAATATAGTCTTGTTTTTAATGTATTCAGAAGGCCGTAATGGCACAGCATATATAAAAAACGTACAGTAGGACTGCCCTATCTGAGAATGCCATGAGGAGGTGGGGTAGCTCAAAGAATTAATCAATTGTTTGCCAAATTTCTCAGTTTTAAAGTACAGTTAAAAATTAATATGTGCACATGCACTTTTTGTACTGCATGCTAATCACAGACAGCGCTGGGCCTCTTGGCTTTTTTATTCAGAATTATAGTACGGTAGTTATATTTTTTTTGTACATAAGGACAGTATTATAGCAGTTAGATTCTTGTATACAGGGTTAGTATTATAGCAGTTATGGACTTGTATATAGGGGCAGTATTATACTAGTTATAGATTTGTACATAGGGGGTAGTATTATAGTAGTTACACACTTGTATATAGGAGCAGTATTATCAAAGTTATAGACTGCTATATAGGAGCAGTATTTTTTTATTCAGAATTATAGTAGTGATATTTTTTTGTACATAAGGATAGTATTATAGCAGTTATATTCTTGTATACAGGGGTAGTATTATAGTAGTTATAGTCTTGTATATAGGTGCAAAATTAGAGTAGGTATAAGAATAGTATCATATTATAGTAGTTATATTCTTGAACATAGGAGCAGTATTATAATAGTTATATTCTTGTATATAGGGAGCAGAATTATAGTAGTTATATTTTTCTACATAAGGGCCGTATTATAGCAGTTATATTCTTGCACATAGGACAGTGTTATAGTAGTCTATTCTTGTACATAGGAAAAGTATTATAGTAGTTATATTCTTATGCATAGGGTCAGTATTATAGTAGTTACATTCTTGTACATAGGAACAGTATTATTGTTGTTATATTCTCATACATTGGGGCAGTAATAGAGTAGTTATATTCTTGAACATAGGAGGGCAATATTATAGTAGTTATAATTCTTCTAAATAGGAGCAATATTATAGTAGTTACTAGCTGTAGAGCCCGGCGTTGCCTGAGCATAGTACCTAACTGTTCTTAGTTATAACAAAATAGAATGATTATTTAGCACACAAAAGTCACAAAGTAAATAGACTGAAAATACAGCTAGTATATTGCAATCTCAGTTAACTCAGGGAATGTCATAGATTATGTGTTGACGGAAATTTAAACCCTCGCTTTACAGTCAGATGCCAAAAAAAGGGCCTATTCACTGTTTATATGTGTTTAGATACTCTTTTGACAGTTAGCCTGAATATTTATCAGGTGACCAATAACTTACCATATATGGAAGAGAACAAAACAGTGATGTCATATTAGAATAGAACACAATAGAATACTCCAAGTCATGTCGCTGTATTTGTGCTATATTTGTCACCTGACTTCTACTTGTGGATTTGCATTCGATCCATTCTATTGAACATCATTGTAAAGTTCTCTTCCATATGTGGTAAGTTATAGGTCACCTGATAAATATTCAGGCTAACTGTCAAAAGAGTATCTAAATACATACAAACAGTGAATAGGCCTTTTTTTGGCGACTGTAAAGCACAGGGTTAAAATTGCTCCTCAAACCATAGTCTAGGACGCTCCCCGAGTCAAATGAGGTGCCCAGGATAGTAACTAACAGTTCTTAGCTAAAACAAAATAGAATGGTTTAACAAAAAATAATTGTGCATAGTCAGTGTTATAGTACCGTATATACTCAAGTATAAGCCGAGTTTTTCCAGCACAAAAATTGTGCTGAAAAGTGCCCCCACTGGCTTATACAACTGTCATTGTAAAGTGTCAGTGTGGGGGGCGGTGTCCGGGGGCTGGAGGAGGTGGGGGGAGGCTGCAATAGGAGCGGGCGGTCACGTGCCCGCGTTCATTAGTGCAATGCAATATGCACTGCATCCCCTGTCCATCAGCGGCAGGGGGAGCAGCGAATATTACTTTGCACCATTTAAGCGCCCCCCCCCCTCTTCAGGCCCCCCTTGCTGCCGCACACCTGTAAAATAATAGATCATTCATACTTATCCCTGTCGCTCTGTCACCGCGCGTCCTCCGGTCTTCTTCCTGCTTGTTCCTTGGCGTCATGTGACCGGGGCAGAAGCAATGACGTCATCGCTGCTGCGCCACAGGAATAAAAGCCGGGTGCAAGCAGGAAGAAGACCGGCGGACGGCGGTGACAGAGCGGTGACAGAGCGACAGGGATAAGTATGAATGATGTATTATTTTACAGGTGTGCGGCAGCAAGGGGGGCCTGTATATACTATTGAGGGGGGCCTGTATATACCACTGATGGGGGCTGTATATACCACTGATGGGGGCTGTTATACCACTGAGGGGGGCCTGTATATACCACTGAGGGGGGCCTGTATATACCACTGATGGGGGGACTGTATATACCACTGATGGTGGCCTGTATATACCATGATGGGGCCTGTAAATACCACTGATGGGGGCTGTAACCTCTGATGGGGGGAACTGTATACCAGTGATGGAGGTCCTATATACAGTGATGGGGGATTATATACCAGTAATGGGGGGCCATTTATCATGATGAGAGGGGCTGTATACCGTGATGAGAGTCTGCTTCATTTCCCCCCTAGGCTTATATTCGAGTCAATAAGTTTCCCTAGTTTTGGAGGGTAAAATTAGGGGTCTCGGCTTATACTCGGGTCAGCTTATACTCGAGTATATACGGTAGTTACATTCTAGACATTGGAGATATTATAGTAGTTATATAATGCACATAGCGTCAGTATTAAAGTAGTTATATTCTTGTACATAGGGGACAGTATTAGAGTAGTTATATTTTTGTGTATAGGAGACAATATTATAGTAATTATATTCTAGACATAGGGGATATTATTATAGTAGTTGTATTCTTATAATAGTAAAGGGAATCAAAATAACATTGGTTTTATTATTATTCAGAAGGGGTGCTATTACCGTATATACTTGCGTATAAGCCGAGTTTTTCAGCCCAAAATTTGGGCTGAAAAGTCCCCCCTCGGCTTATACGCGAGTATATAAAAAAAATAAAAAAATACCGCAGCAGACCCGGAGGTATACAGGCCCCCCATCAAGTTCCAGGGACCCCCCCCTTGCGCGCCAGCCTGTAAGGTAAATTCATACTTACCAGTGTCCAGTCGCGCCGTCCGCAGCTGCCGACATGACGATCCCGGGCTCCATTCAGCGTCTTCCGCATTTCTTGTAGTCGCGGGCAATGACGTCATTGCCCGCGACTACAGGAAATGTGGAAGACGCTGAATGGAGCCCGGGATCGTCATGTCGGCAGCTGCGGACGGCGCGACTGGACACTGGTAAGCATGATTTTACCTTACAGGCTGGCGCGCAAGGGGGGGGGGCCCTGGAACTTGATGGGGGGCCTGTATAACTCCGGGGCTGCGGCTGTATACAGCCCTGGGGCTGCGGCTGTATACAGCCCTGGGGCTGCTGCTGTATACAGCCCTGGGGCTGCAGCTGTATACAGCCCTGGGGCTGCTGCTGCTGTATATACCTCTGGGGCTGCATATGGGGCTGCATACACCTCTGGGGCTGCATATACCTCTGGGGCTGTATATACCTCTGGGGCTGCATATACCTCTGGGGCTGCATATACCTCTGGGGCTGTATATACCTCTGGGGCTGTATATACTTCTGGGGCTGCATATACCTCTGGGGCTGCATATACCTCTGGGGCTGTATATACCTCTGGGGCTGCATATACCTCTGGGGCTGCATATGGGGCTGCATATACCTCTGGGGCTGCATATGGGGCTGCATTACCTCTGGGGCTGCATATACCTCTGGGGCTGCATATGGGGCTGTATATACCTCTGGGGCTGCTGTATACTACCACTGGGGCTGCTGCTGTATACTACCACTGGGGAGGCTGCTGTATACCTCACTGCTGGGGGTTGTACACCTGTGCTGGAGTCCACCTCGGCTTATACGCAAGTCAATAAGTTTTCCCAGTTTTTGGGGGCAAAAGTAGGGGGTCGGCTTATACACGGGTCGGCTTATACACGAGTATATACGGTATATTAGTGCTAATGAAGAAATTCAATCCATATCTCATTTTAGGACCAAAATGCGCAATTGAAAGGCTTTTGACTGCCATATTCATGCAGATCAACTGCAGTTAGAAGAAAATCAATGTTAGCAATGGTTTACATAGAAACAAATCCTATATCTAGATTATTTTTTGTCTGTAACTTCTATGATGTCAACTGATTTTAATGGGAAATATCTAGGTACAATCCTGCCAGAATGTTCCTCCTCAGTTACCATTTTCTGCACTTTTTTTGTTTTTGCTTATCTCTGCCCCGAATGTGAAGCAGATGATAAACAGCAAATTTAAGGTAGTTATTACATTGATTTACTAGGTGGTAAAGGCGAGGAAGGTGAAGAGATTAGAGAGAAAGATGAAAACTGGTGAGAAGAACAGTTGTCCAACTCTCAAGGACAACATCTTAAGGTACCGTCACACGCCGCCATATCGCCGGCGAGATCGCTGGCAATTCCCGAATTCAGCAATGTGGAAACCACATCGCATGTGCGTAGTGGTGTATGACTGGGCGATTCTACGGCGCTAAATCACTGGTGGAGCGTCGCCTGATTGCCCTGCACTGCAAGGAAATAAGGCGATATCCACCAGGCGATTTCAGCGGATCGGGCCATGTGACAGGGCGATAGCAACGTACACAGCGATCCTGAAATAAATCCCGTAGGCGTGCTTGGATGTTGTTTTTTTGGCGCCGCATCTGCGTCGATTGGAGGGTGATACTGCGTTCCGATTGGCTGTCCGTGTCCGAGGCGCCTTATTTGATGACCCTTGTGTTGACGCAAGGCTGACCAATGGGAATGCAGTTCCGTCCACCAATCGCAGTGATAGGGACGCGGTGAAACACACTCTAGCACACCCCTATCAAAACAGTATGCCCACATCACTGCTATAATTGAGGCGTGTGACGCGGCGATGTGTGAAGGGAAGATCGCTTCCGGTCTTCTGCAGGCGATTTACGGAACGCAGGATCGCCGAAGATCACACGCGAGATCGCCACGTGTGACAGTTCCACAGCGATCAGAAAAAAGTGCCCGAAACATGTGCGCTCCCGTCAAATCGCCAGCGATATGGAAGCCATATCGCGGTGTGCGACGGTACCTTTACTCTAAACTGTGGACTCATCAAGAATGAAAATACCATTGTCTATATAAAAGTGAGGCCACGCTGTGTGATCTGCTACTTACAATGCTAGTGCTACACTAATCACTGTTTACTAATAAGCATCATTACACTCCTAAATGCTGCAACTGCCTGAAAATCCGCTAAAGAAGATAAGAGCAAGCTAAGCTTCCTCTGAAATCTGTCACACTCCACAATGCTGCCAGTCTCCTGACGGGCCTCAGTAATTACAATCTTACATTTCTTAAATTAAGAGAAAATCGGAAATGAAACATTTGTCAAGTCGGCAATTACAATTAGGAATCCATTTAACTTTATCGGGTTCCCATTTAAAGACAGAGTGACACTCTGGGCTATCCGGGAATACTGGTTTTACTGATGGCTGGCTGTATATATCACTGACAAAGTAAATTATTATTCTTGCTATGTTTTTGTAGAAGACAGGAATTTAGAAGCAGCATATGCTATTTAGACTGTCCTGAATGGCCGGGCTGGGACTTGTGACATCACTAAGGCAGGAGTGAGGACATCACCAAATGAGAATCACTGAGCCAATCACTGACATGGAAAATCTCACCAATGCAATATAAAACAAACGAAAAAGAAATCCCAATCTGAAAGTCAAGAATTTACAGGTTCACAACGTAGAAGTGAAAGTTATAAACAGTGAAACTATCTGCTCGTGAGAAAGAAAATGTATATTCTTTATCTCGGTCAAAGCGTCTAATAGCTTTAAAAATCCCATGTATTCTCGTACATAGGAGCTGTGAGGTATACCGGCAATACTGTACATAGCCGGGTATACATCGCACAGACTGAGATCTGATAGACCAGATAGTTTGCCTGGGACTTGTAGTACCAGGAATCTTACTTTGTTTATAGGGCTGGTTTCATAGGAAGTTCAGAAGTGATGGGAGGACCTGAACATCCACATACCTCCCATATGCATTACTCATGGATATAATGAGACTTCTAATGGATCACAAGACTGAGATGTAAGGAAGTTCTTGCACTTCCTGTTTGGTCCACATGGCAATCCCACATGCCTGAGAGTTGAGCTGGCTGGAGCTCCTGAAAGTCCAGGAAGTAACTGAGGCTCTTGAGGACCTGGACTCACGACAGGTGCCGATACAGAGCAAGTCCACCTGGTGAATGGACCTGGCAGGTGATCACAGTGAGTATCTTCCTTGACGGCAAGACTGGCAGGAGCCAGTCAGAATCCTACTAAACTGCAAGAGCAGGTAATACCAGTATAGGACATTGTGTGTGCTGACCAAGGTCAGTAAATGAACAGTGAAGGATATCCACGGTTGAAACGGACTGGAGGTCGTAAATGTTTCCCTAATGTGTGTGGCATAACCACTGAAGTAAGGACCAGGGGCGTAACTACAACAGGTGCAGGGGTTGCGATCGCACCCGGGCCCTGCAGCCTAGGGGACCCCAAAAGTCCCTTTGGCCCATACAAAAAGACTAATACTATTAAAGATTTGCAATAATTGGGGGCCCCGTTGGAGCTTTCGCATCGGGGCCCCTGAGCTTGAAGCTATGCCACTGGTAAGGACTGTATGTTATATACTCTACATGTAGTTATATTTGTGAAAATGGGGGCAGTATTATATTAGTTATATTCATAGGGGGCAGTATTATAGTAGTTATATTCTTGTACATATGGGCAGTATTATAGTGGGTATATTCTTGTATATACGAGCAGTATTATAGTAGTTATATCCTTCTACATAGGAGCAGTATTACATCAGTTATATTCTTGAACAAAGGAGGCAGTCTTATAGAATTTATATTTTTGCATATAGGGGCCTTGTACATAGGTGCATTATTAAAGAATTAGTAGTAGTATTATAGTAGTATAGAAGTAAGGACTGTATGTTATATACAATTTATGTAGTTATATTCTAGTAAATGGGGCAGTATTATATTAGTTATATTCTTATCTATAGGGGGCAGTATTATAGTAGTTATATTCTTGTCCATAGGGAGCAGTGGTGTAGTGGTTATAGTCTTGTACATAGGAGCAGTATTATAGTAGTTATATTCTTGTACATAGGAGCAGTATTATAGTAGTTATATTCTTGTATATAGGGGCCTTGTATATAGGGGAATTATTCTGAAAACGTGCGACACTGCAGTGTGGATCCGCGCACCCAAGGAGGTGGTGAGCAGACACTAAGCTTTTTTTGTATATTTTCAGTATTATATTAGTTATATTTTTTGTAAATATTTTTGTAGTTATAATACTGCCCCCTATGTATTATAGTAGTTATATTTTTGTATATAGGAGCATTGTACATAAGGGCATTATTACAGTAGTAGTAGTAGTAGTAGTAGTAGTAGTAGTAGTAGTAGTAGTATAGAAATAAGGACTGTATGTTATATACACTTCATGTAGTTATAGTCTTGTACATAAGTTCAGTATTATAAGTTATATTTTTGTAAATGGGCCAGTATATTAGTTATAGTCTTCTCTATAGTGGGTAGTATTATAGTAGTTATATTCTAGTACATGGGGACAGTATTATAGTAGTTATATTCTTGTACATATGGAGCAGTATTATAGTAGTTATATTCTTGTACATAAGGGACAGTATTATAGTAACGTATATACTCGTGTATAAGCCGACCCGTGTATAAGCCGACCCCCCTACTTTTGCCCCCAAAACCTGGGAAAATCTATTGACTCGCGTATAAGCCGAGGGTGGACTCCAGCACAGGTATACAACCCCCAGCAGTGAGGTATACAGCAGCCTCCCCAGTGGTAGCATACAGCAGCCTCCCCAGTGGTAGTATACAGCAGCAGCCCCAGTGGTAGTATACAGCAGCCCCAGAGGTATATGCAGCCCCAGAGGTATATGCAGCCCCAGAGGTGTATACAGCAGCCCCAATATACAGCAGCCCCAGTGGTATTGCAGCCCCAGTGGTATTGCAGCCCCTATATACAGCAGCCCCAGTGGTATTGCAGCCCCTATATACAGCAGCCCCAGTGGTATTGCAGCCCCAGTGGTGTATACAGCAGCCCCTATATACAGCAGCCCCAGTGGTATTGCAGCCCCTATATACAGCAGCCCCAGTGGTATTGCAGCCCCTATATACAGCAGCCCCAGTGGTATTGCAGCCCCAGTGGTATTGCAGCCCCTATATACAGCAGCCCCAGTGGTATTGCAGCCCCTATATACAGCAGCCCCAGTGGTATTGCAGCCCAGTGGTGTATACAGCAGCCCCTATATACAGCAGCCCCAGTGGTATTGCAGCCCCTATATACAGCAGCCCCAGTGGTATTGCAGCCCCAGTGGTATTGCAGCCCTATATACAGCAGCCCCAGTGGTATTGCAGCCCCAGTAATGCAGGGCCCCTATATACAGCAACCCCAGTGGTATTACAGCCCCTATATACAGCAGCCCCAGTGGTATTGCAGCCCCAGTGGTATTGCAGCCCCTATATACAGCAGCCCCAGTGGTATTGCAGCCCCAGTGGTGTATACAGCAGCCCCTATATACAGCAGCCCCAGTGGTATTGCAGCCCCAGTAATGCAGGGCCCCTATATACAGCAGTCCCAGTGGTAGTATACAGGCAGCCTCAGTAATGCAGGGCCCCCCCCCTCATGCTCCGGTCTCCTGTAAAGCAAGTTATACTTATCAGTGCCCGCTGCCGTCCGCGCCCGCCGCTGCCGACATCCCGATCCTCCGTCTTCATGCATCTTCTTCCTGTTTCCTGTGCGCGTCGCCGGTAATGACGTCACTGCCTGCGACGCGCACAGAGCAGGAAGAAGATGAATGAAGATGGAGGATCGCATGTCGGCAGGCGGCGGGCGCGGACGGCAGCGGGCACTGATAAGTATAACTTGCTTTACAGGTGACCGGAGCATGAGGGGGGGGCCCTGCATTACTGGGGATGCAGGGGCTGCTGTATACCGCTGTATACAGCAGCCCCCGCACTGACTCGCGTATAAGCCGAGGGGGGTACTTTTCAGCCCAATTTTTGGGCTGAAAAACTCGGCTTATACGCGAGTATATACGGTAGTTATATTCTTCTATATGGGGCCAGTGTTATATTAGTTACGGTATATTCTTGTACATAGGGGCAGTTCTATAGTAGTTATATTTTTCATATTTTTGTATATTGGGGCCTTGTACACAGGGGCATTATTATAGTAGTTCTATTTTTGTACATGGGGGGCAGTATTATAGTAAATAAAAAAGCCAAGAAGCCAGCATTGCCTATGGTCAGCACGCAATACAAAAAGTGCATGTGCACATATTATTTTCTAACTGTACTTAAAAACTGAGACACTTGGCAAACAATTGATCAACTCTTTGAGCTACCCTGCCTCGTAACAGCATTCTCAGATGGGGTAGTCCTACTCTAACTTTTTTATATACGCTGTGCCATTACGGCCCCCTGAATACATCAAAAGCAAGACTATTTTAAATACACACGTACCTGAAGCATTTTTGAACCACTCTCACGGCGCCAGAAGGACAAGCACAGATAAAGGCTGACCAGATCCAAACATGACATCCGGACATTATCAGATCTGACCCCACACTGCCAGACCAGCAACCATGGACGAGGGTATAACAGACCCAGGCACATGTGTAAAAATCAAGTAGAGCCTATGGGCAGAGTGTGGCCGCTGTGTGTGTGCACAGCGGCCCGAAAACAATCACAGTGAAGACAAATAGAATGGCATGCATAACCAAGGGCACACGGCAAAAAGTGGGGGTCAGCCACAAACCAATAACAAATAAAAAAGGCAAGAAGCCAGCGCTGCCTGTGGTCAGCATGCAATACAAAAAGTGCAGGGTAGCTCAAAGAATTGATCAATTGTTTGCCAAATATCTCAGTTTTAAAGTACAGTTAGAAATTAATATGTGCATATGCACTTTTTGTATTGCGTGCTAACCATTGGCAGTGCTAGCTTCTTGGTTTTTTTATTCAGTATTATAGTAGTTATATTTTTGTAGATAGGGAGCAGTATTATAGTAGTTATATTCTTGTACATAGGGGCAGTAGTATAGTAGTTATATTCTTGTACATAGGAGCAGTATTATAGTAGTTATATTCTTGTACATAGGGGCAGTAGTATAGTAGTTATATTCTTGTACATAGGAGCAGTATTATAGTAGTTATATTCTTGTACATAGGGGCAGTAGTATAGTAGTTATATTCTTGTACATAGGAGCAGTATTATAGTAGTTATATTCTTGTACATAGGAGCAGTATTCTAGTAGTTATATTCTTGTAAATAGGGGCAGTATTATAGCAGTTATATTCTTGTACATAGAGGCAGTATTACAGTAGTTATATTCCTGTACATAGGGCAGTATTATAGTAAAGCAGAAAAAGTTCCTTGCAGCACACAGCTACTCCCAATGTTGTATAATGCTATAAGCTATGTGATTGAGAAAAAAGTTTAAAAACTTACGTTTTTCTGAAAAAACTCAAAATCTTATCTTTTAATTCTGAAGTTCTTAGTACAACTATTGGCCAAGGTCTGCTTGCTCATCGACTGCGACAAAGTGACTTCAGGCACGATGAGTCCTATCGCTGACACCCAAGTCCTCCTTTTCCGCTCCCCCACTTCTCAGTGGGCAGACTCCATCTATACCCTCCATCACCTGTAGGCGATGAGGGTGCAATTGCAGCAGTATTATAGTAGTTATATTCTTGTACATATAGGCAGTGTTATAGTAGTTATATTCTTGTACATAGGGACAGTATTATAGTAGCTATATTCTTGTACATAGGAGCAGTATTATAGTAGTTATATTCTTGTACATAGGGTACAGTATTATAGTAGTTATATTCTTGTACATAGGAGCAGTATTATAGTAGTTATATTCCTGTACATAGGGCAGTATTATAGTAGTTATATTTTTGTACATATAGGCAGTATTATAGTAGATATATTCTCATACGTGGGGCAGTGTTATAGTAGTTATATTCTTGTACATAGGAGAAGTATTATAATAGTTATATTCCTGTACATAGGGCAGTATTATAGTAGTTATATTCTTGTACATATAGGCAGTATTATAGTAGTTATATTCTTGTACATAGGGGCAGTATTATAGTAGTTATATTCTTGTACATAGGGGCAGTAATATAGTAGTTATATTCTTGTACATAGGGGCAGTATTATAGTAGTTATATTCTTGTACATAGGGTACAGTATTATAGTAGTTATATTCTTGTACATAGGAGCAGTATTATAGTAGTTATATTCTTGTACATAGGAGCAGTATTATAGTAGTTATGTTCTTGTACATAGGGACAGTATTATAGTAGTTATATTCCGGTACATAGGGCAGTATTAAAGTAGTTATATTCTTGTACATATTAGAGTGGATTATGTTAGTTATATTCTTGTACATGGCGGCAGTTTTATATTAGTTGTATTCTTGTACATGGAAGTATTATTATAGTAGGCAGATTATCATACATAGGGAGCAATATTCATGCCTCCATGAAAATGCAGTCCAATTCGCAGACTCATAGCTTTGTTAGGACAGATTCACAATAACTTGTGCTTAAACTATTTAATCCTCTACTCTTTCTGGGATTTTTGCTCCGGTGGTCGGTATTATCAGTGATTGACACTCTGTTAGTTCACTTAGTACACTTAAGGGCCTGTCACACGCGTCAATGTCGTCAGTGAGATGATCACTGACGACATTGACGGCTGATCGCTGGTGAGCTGTCACACAGGCAGACTCACCAGCGATCAATTGACCAGAAACATTGTGGAAACGATTTAAATATCGTTTCCACGATGTCTTGCTCCCGCTGCCAGCCTGCTGGAAGCGGGAGCAGGCTGGTCTCCAAGGTAAACTGCGGGTATCTAGGCAGCGCGCGCTGCCTAGATACCCGACGTGTACCTTAGTTACCAGCCTCCTCCGCTCACCGGCTGGTATCTAAGGTACACAGCGGGTAACTAGGGACCCTAGTTACCCGCTGTGTACCTTAGATACCAGCCGGTGAGCGGAGGAGGCTGGTAACTGAGGTACACGTCGGGTATCTAGGCAGCGCGCGCTGCCTAGATACCCGCAGTTTACCTTAGTTACCAGCTCCCAGCGCTTGTGAGAGGCGCTGGGAGCTGGAATATCGCTACTCCCGGTGTCACACGCAGCGATGCTGCGTGTACACCGGGCGACAATCGCCAGGTTTTAGAGCAGGTTCTAAAACCTGGCGATCATCAACCAGCGATTTATCGCTGGTTGATTCAGTATGTCACACGCGTCAATATCGCTGCAACGTCACGTGCAGCCGATATCGTGCAGGCGATATTGACGCGTGTGGCACCCCCTTTATACACTCCCCAGACTCAATAACATGGTGCCTGCAGAGTGGATGGCATCTTCATGGTAATAGGTTTCCGTTAAATTCTTACATATAGGATCAGTAAGATATTAGTTAAATTCTTATACATAGGAGACATTATTGGAGTACTGTATTTATATTCTTATATAAAGGGATAGAAGAATAGTAATTATATTCCTGTAAATAGGGAGAAGTGTTACAGCAGTTAAACCTTTGTACATAGAGGAGATAGACTTATATAAGCCCTGTGCTTCATTCCATGCAGTGGAAAAAATAAACTGAACATACATTTTCTAATTAAAATGTAAAATAAAAAATATTTGTGATTATAGGGAAGCAAATAAATTGCAGAATTTCAGATTTTTTATGCATGCAGGTATCAGGTTGAAGATTCTCATTCGATGTCAACGATTCTCTGCCATCATCTACATTCTCATGAATTACATCTTAATTAGTTCATTTGCCGACAAGATTGGTGCTCAGTTATGCAGAAATACAAAGAAGATAAACAATGACTTATGCTCATGGTGTCCTTGGCTACAATAATACATTTACATTCATAGCTGCCATAGAGCACATTTAAATAAATAGATCCCTTCATTTAGGAATGCACCCATGCAAAATGTCAGGTCTCACAAGTCTTATTTCACATGCTGCCCTAATAAAACTCTAGAGATTTCTAATATGCAATAGAAAGCGGGGAGAAAAGAATAAAATTATAGAATAATTGAGGATTTTTTAGGTTTTAGCTTCACAATGTTATCTGCGCTTAATAGAAGATGGAGAACGAGAGTGAGAAAAGGGGAGATAGATAGATAGATAGATAGATAGATAGATAGATAGATAGATAGATAGATAGATAGATAGATAGATAGATTTTTCAATAAATGTATTATCTTACTTCTTTTTTCCTTCGTTTTGTCTTTGTCACTTTATTTTCCTTTGACTTTTTGGATTTTTTCCTTTTCTGAATGGTGACCTGTTCTTCAGGAAAGAAGTCATCTATGGCCTCCATCCCCCGGTCTTCTTCCTCTAAACAGAGAAAAAGTAGCAAGCTTTATTATAATTTAAGCCTTTGAACAGGTAGATATTTGTTAGTCCCCCCACACCTTTATATCTTACACTCAACAAGTATTTTTGTCTCCTTGAATTGATTAGGCAAAAGACTTGTTAGAAAGCTCAGCACAATTTTTCTGTGTCTCCCCTAAATGTTTGCTCAGCCCGCTCCTCCCCTCTCCTTAGAAGTTGCAGGTCAACTTTTTTGAGTAAAGGCCCAGTTACACACAGATAATTGTGCAGAGATTGTTCGCAGATCTCTGGTTGCCGTGAAATCATGGACACATTGTTACATATGTACAAGGCCACAAAATGAAACAATGTGTCCATGATTTCACGGCAACCAGAGATCTGCGAACAATCTCTGCACAATAATCTGTTTGTGTAACTGGGCCTTAAGATGGAGATGAGCTGATTTTTTCTTTCAGAGTGAATGACAAGTTCAGGAGGTGGGGGGAGAGAGAGGGAGAAATGGCTGATCAGTGTGCATGGAAGCAATGTTCTTTGATAAGATCTATTGCAAAGTTACTTATATGCACATATATTATTTTTTTTATCTTAAGTTAGTTTAAAGTACATTTCCATTTTAAAGACTTCGCAACCTTTCCTCCTCTGAGCTGTTAATAAAATCAGAAAGAAAAAACTGTAGTTCTGCATAAATTCATCTTTATTTTAGAAAATTCATAAAAACTTATTGACATACATTTATACAATGGGTAACCAATACAGTAAAAAATGGTGATCTATACATAAAGTAACTTAAATTATAACTTTTTGAGGTATTTATTAAAAAGTGCTGATGTGTCAAAGTATTCCAACAAAAATTATTAGCTTCTCTGCTTAGGATTTTTATATATGAATGGGAATCGTGGAAAAACCTCCTCTCATATCTCCATCCACCATTAAGCAGAGTAAACGTACAAAACATTGTGCAAAAAATTGTTTAATCTCCTCTAAGCTGTTGTAAAACTACCACTCCTTGTATGCCCAGCAGCCACAGTTTGCGAGTCTTAGTTTGGGAGAACCTGGTGAGCAATAGGTTGGGAACTACCGTGGTATAGAATGATGATGGTTTATCACGGTGTTAACTTTTTCAGAACATTAATATGTTTTAATAAGGCAATGCCATGATGCTCAAACTTGAAACAATGGTTTGATAATTTGGTATGAGAGTACTAGACTGGCTTTAAAAAAAAAACGTCTTGTCCATAACTCCAATGAAGACCTTTGGGGGTGAATCATGGTATTATACGTGTCATGCCCATTACCAAAGAGTAAAAAAAATCATGGTATTATACGTGTCATGCCCATTACCAAAGAGTAAAAAAATCCTGGTCTGTGGAGCGCTAGGGCTAGAGATAAATGGCACTAGGGTTATTTTAGAAAAAGTTTCTTTATTAACCTCTTACAGGCCACTACGCGTTTCTGAAGCAGAGCGCTGCCTTCATCAGGTGATGCAAACAGTTTGCATAACCTGATGAAGGCAGCGCTCTGCTGCAGAAACGCGTAGTGGCCTGTAAGAGGTTAATAAAGAAACTTTTTCTAAAATAACCCTAGTGCCATTTATCTCTAGCCCTAGCGCTCCACAGACCAGGGATTTTTTTACTCTCAGCTTCTTGCACTTGTGCACACCTGGCAAGAGCAGCTCTGGACAAGAGATACCATTAATCCTAGATCCTGAGTTCCATGACCTAGCAATACAACTCAGTCACCGTTGTAGGACCTGTGGTGACATCAATCCGGTCATTGATCGCAGCAGGAGTTGGAGCTCCCGGAGCAACTTTCGGTGCCTCCACTATACCTCCAGGCGGAGGTGGATTCACAGGCGTAAGACCGCAGTTGTGCAGGGTTGCACAACCACCTCTGGTGAGTGGCTACACAGCCCTGGGCCTAAATCCACTTCAAAAACTTTCTTCACATGCGCTCCCACACCCTCCCCCCTTTTTGTCTTGCATATGCCCATTACCAAAGCACAGACGGGCCTCGATATTTATACTTAGAACAAATTATAAAGATTTTTTTGGACCCACCAATCCTCACAATAAGGGACTTTCTTCAACTGGTTACACGGTTATTCTTCAATATACTTGGCTGTACAGAGCACTTAAGCTCATTACCATTCACTTTTCATATAGATAGGATACATGGGACCCATACACTTTATTTATAACACACATTCAATGTGTATGACAGTTTCCAAAAAAAATTGTAACAATAGATGTGGGTATGAGTTCTTAAAGATGACAGTAGAATATTTCGAGATGAGGAAATAAAGTCTCTGCAAGGCCTCAAGGTCATAGATTACAAATACCGCATCCTCTGTGACACTGGAGCCATGCCTAATGCAATGCAGAATTCAGAACACGGACCTCATATTAAAATATTAAACTGCATCTCTTACAAGTATTACATCCAGACACTGAAAACAGAAATCCGTAACATAAAAGTTTACATTTCATTAATGTACAGGACACATGTAGACTGTTTTGGATGGTATGGGTGATGCCTGTACGCACACAGGGTTTGAAAAATGGGCAAAATTCACAATTTTCAGATGTAGAAAAATTATTGTATCAATAATATATCCTACTTCAACCCGAATATATTAGAATTCTGCTGACTTTACCCAAGCTTTGAACTACAGAATAATTTAGAATTTTGCTGAAACCACCAGTGATCAGATATTTTTGCCAGGGAAGGTGGTTGCTTTCTTTTCTGCTGAAATATTTCACACTGTCTGCAAGGTCAGACTGGTCCAGAACAATAGTAGCAGAACTTTCGTATGTAGCTTCAGTTTCTAACACAATAACAAGCCACAAGGGTCTAACAGAAGACAACCACATTTAGATGAAATAGAGCCAACAACGTGTGGCTATTTGGGTGTACCACTTGTAGGATAATCCATAAATAACCAATTTGGTCTTACTGCTAATATGTACTTTGTATGTCATTTTGAACTAATTTGTATCTTAAAAAAGGACCTGTCACCAGGTGAAAAAAAAGGCTTAAATTTATTCCCACTATTGATTTGAGCATTCTGGTTTTTGTTTTTTTTTTAAATCTGCCATAAGGTTCCAGACATATGGTCCTTTTAGTTTCTAACTAATTCTTATGGTACCAAGTAGGCATGGCATACAGGTTCATTAAATACACGCCCCAGAGGATCCTATAAGCCACACCCAATTGTAAGGACCATGAAAAGTAGCACTGAGTTGAAAGTATTATTCCTATGGAACCATACGCCTTGCTAAAAACAACTGAAAACCGATTACTTTGGGGATCAGCAGGAATAAAATAAGAGCAAATAATCGCCGCTTTTTACCTAATGACAATGGTCTAATTGGCCATCTAATTGGCCCATCACCTGTCAGTATGGAGGGATGATTTGACTACCTGTGTCTTTTCGGTTTCATGCCCTAGAGAGCAGTACATTTATGGTCCTTAGAAGTAATGAGCTGCATCTCAGCCCCCCATAAAATGGTTGTGTATCAGTGACTTTCACTTTGTCTCTAACCTTAGAAGGTGAAAACTTTGTTTGCATCCATTCTAGACAAAAACATAGAGGATTTCACTAATGTATTTATACCAGTTCTCTAGACATTTTAGTGTTTTACGCTTCCCTTGACATTTTTAAAAAATGGTGAGAAAAATGGTTGAAATTTAACATGGAAAGATTTACTTTAGATTTTCAGGTCAAAGCATGATTAGAGTTTATTTCTGGCACCAGGCCAGGCAAACCCACCAAATTTAGGAAGAAGTGTGTTACCTAATAAATTTAGCTCATCTTACTCTAACGCACTGTGAGTATAAAATGCTGGTCTCAGCAAATTTGTCTCACAGTTTTGTTAAGTAGGCATATCAATACAAGCACCTGTTTCCAGGCTAATCGCTCATTTAGTTTATGAAATCAGTCTGGGTTTGCATTAGGACTCATGCTGTAGTCATTGGTCACAGGATAAGATGTATTGTTCAATATTTCACTATTATCAGGCAGTCTATATATATTTTACTAGCTGTAGAGCCCAGAGTTGCCTGGGCATAGTAACTAACTGTTCTTAGTTGTAACATCATCCAGCGCATTATGAAGGGGTTGGGGTTAACAGGACAGGTGGATATGTGGAGTGGGCATGACTATGTGGAGCGGGTGGGGGTATGTGGAGTGGGTGGTGCTAATGCTACATAAATACACTCGGCTTTACATATTAGATTATATGGCATTCCCTTTAATTTAGTAGTACGGTAATTGTGCAGTAGAAGACAAGCCTTTCGCTGACAAACTCCAACTTCAACAACAAAGATTATGCCAAGCAGAGCTGTACCTTCCTTGTGAGAATGCTAGCAAGAAAAGACCTGTGAGGAACAAGCTCCTAAAGGTAATGTGTTATCCGAAAATAACCTACTGTTTCAATCAGATTGTTGTAATAAAGGTATTTTCTTATGTTTTTGGCAATTTTCTTTCAGTATCACAATTCATATCAACTAAACAATAGAAAACTGCTCACGTTCCTGCTGAGGCAGAGCAAAGTGTTGTAGTACACAGGCCCTATATGGCCTTTCTCCACAAATGCACACTACAATACTTTACTCTGTCCTGCCGAGAGCAGAGTAATGAATTGTGGTGCACATGCTCGTGCATTAGTTGATCTTTCCTCAAACATGAGCATTATGGTACTTTGTTCTGCCCTCGGCAGGGCAGAGAGAAGTATGTCTGCGCAATGGAGGACACTGTGTGGATGATGTAGGATGTGTCATCCACATGAAGCAAGAAGAGAGAAGGCACCGGATAAAGTTCAGTGACACCCATAGGACCAGACTGCCCTGTAGGTGAGTATAATAACAGCTATTTTTTACGTTATCCAGAGCAGATTGGGGAGACATTTATACAGTATTCTGTAATGCTGTATATAAGGGCTTGCTGGTGGTGGACTGCACTTTACATGGGAAAAACTTGGTGTCAAGTTCTCTTTGAGAAGAATAACCACCATATCACAAATACTTCACATGGCTAAAGTCTGAGTACTGGTTTTAAAGAGAAGTTTTATTCTCTTCTCAATATTAAGACATTTATGCAATCCAAAAATGTCCAGAAAATTTTGTAATTTCCTTGACAATTGGAAAGAAAAGTCCATCTTTCAGCATTTCTGTGTAGTGACTGATCTTCTGCAATCAAGCCCATGAACCTCTAAGTCACTTTAAAAACTTCAACTCATCTTACAAAGAAATAATCGTGAAATCTCATCATTCTTAGCTATTGAGGGTCACCAAAGTCAGTGGCTTTGAAAAGCTTTGCCATTACCTGCAATCACAGAGGCATATGGATGTAAAACCTGATAAAGAGATGTCAGCCTTACCTATACGACATGGAACTGTAGGAAGGAGAGTAAGGGCCGCTTTACACACACCAACTTCTGTGACCAACTTCTGAGCAGATCTCTGGTTGCAGTGAAATCATGGACACATTGTTATATTTGTACACAGCCACAAAATGGAACAATGTGTCCATGATTTCACTGCAACCAGAGATCTGTTCAGAAGTTGGTCACAAAAGTTGGTGTGTGTAAAGCGGCCCTAAGAAGTGGTAAAACCTGGCAAGTATTAATAAAACATTCATTTTATTAGTAGCTTTCACACCAAGGAGATCCTAGGAAGGGAACAATGACTGCAAGCTAGTAAAAGCCTGTGCTTCCCCTGCCATGCTCCTTAGTATTAGCTAAAGTGAAATTAAGTCAAGGAATGGTAAAAAAAAAAAAAAAATCAAATACTTAGTTACCTCTCCGATGACTGTCCCGGGAAGACATCTGATGCTGCAAAGACCTTAAAAGCTGATCGGCCAGTAGTGATCAGCTGATATGTCACGTGGCAGCTACCGGCAAATCAGCTGTTGATCAGCTGATCAAGGTTCTTGCAGTATCCTTTCTGAATGTGAATGCCTCGGATACTGAGACAGGTGAGCATTTATTTTTTTATTTTTAATGCCCACTGCATTCTTTTATTTCACTTTAGGAGTATATGTTCATACACTCATAAAGCGAAAGTACTGCAGGCTCAGCTCCTCCAAGCTCTGTTATTTTGGTTAAAAGGGTTTCAAAGTTGGGGTTTGAGAGGCATACATGGAGTATTCCACATTTTAACTTACTCAATGAATTCTCGCAATAACAAAGTGAGGTTGGAGAAGGAGGACCTGTGCCCTCCACCCCCGGGATTGTCCCACTCGTGGATATGCTGAAGTTGAGCAGCGATATATTAAATTCTTGGATTCAGAACTGTCAATCCACCCTCCCTTTTGTCCCTTTGCAATATTTCTAGTCTAAGATGCCGAATTTGATTACCTCAGATCAGGTTCCTGAACAAACAATTACTTTTGAAAAAATATCTCAGGGGAATCCCATCTGGGGAATTATGTATAGAATATGAGTTGTGGCATCCAAATCATTTTAACTAAATTGACACGTCCCACCACAGATAATGGTAATTTAGACCAAGTGCCCAACTTTTGTTTAAACTTTCTTACTATTGGAATAAGGTTTAGTATCTCATAGTCATTCACTTGGGCCATTATCTCAATACCCAAGTATTCGAAGTGAGAGGTCACCTGAAGTCCAGCACAATGCAAACCTGACATAAATAGATACTTATATCCGCTGTCCAAAGGGAGCAAGGCTGATTTTCTCCAGTTAATCACCAGACCTGAATATTTCCAAATCTCTCAATTGTCTCCATTGATATGGAAAGAGTGGATGAAGCCCTGTCCAGAAACAATAGCCAATGTGAGCCATCCATTCACCCTTATCCTAGCCTTTGGTCTTTCATACATGAACTAAATCAGGTACCCGCATCAAATTTATCCAGTACTGCCCACAGAAATTCTCACTCAACTGAGTCAAACGCCTTAGAGGTATCCAGTGAACATGTCGCCCTATCGTCTTCATTATGTGCTGGCAACTGGAAGTAAGATGCGGTCGATGAATATCAATAGCTGTGGATCTGGCCGGTAAAAAACTCGATAGATCAAAATGTACCAAATACGCAGCGTAAAAAAGCGCAGAAAAAGACGCGGAAGAAGACATAATACGCAGGGAAAAGCGCAAAACGCAGCAGAAAAACCACTGTGTGTCAACGCAGCCTAAAGGCGAGAACTTTTGCAGTTATCCTAATATCAGAGGGTAATAATGATATGTGCTTGTAGGAGTCAGTGTGCAGTGCGTCCTTGCACTGTTTAGTTATAACAACAATCACTGCCTCTTGCATTGAAAAAGCCTCCTGGCTAGTGAATAATAATTAAGGCAATAGATTATCCCTGATTTTCTTATATATCTCTGTGACAAGACCGTCTGAACCTGGAGATTTGTTATAAGTCATGGAGGCCACAGCCAACTGCAATTCTTCCAGTTGAAGAGGACCATCTAAATAATCTTTATCAGCCTCTAATAAACTAGGAAAATGTATTGACGATAATTGAAATATGATTTAATCTAGTCCATAGCATAAGTCAGTTTGGACTTGTAAAGATTGTTATAACATTTTAGGAACACACTAAGCACCTGGCCAGGGAGATGAACTACATTGGTCTCCTCATCCCTTAAAGCCCCCATAAAAGTGGACATCCACTGTGCCTTTGCTACGAAAGCAAACCAACGGTAGAATGAAGGATTAATGACCACGCAGCTAGACTTTGCTATCAAAGCTAATAGGTGCCCAGCTTTTTTACCCTCCTCAAAAGAATTTTGCTGAGAAAACATACTTTTATAATGGAGTTTTCTTTAACATGGGAACTACATATGACACTTGCGCCTCTTTTCAGAGTCAAAGGTCGCTTGCTTCACCAGTAATTACAAATTTCTCTTTCGTGGATCTTTCTTGAAGTAACTCCCCAAACTGAATTGCTTTAATTACAGATCTACTGATTGCCTCTATCAACACTTCCCTCAAGGGTATGGACACACATTCGAGTTTAAAAATGCTCCGATTCTCGGATCCGAGAGTCTGACGAGTTCATCTGACTTTTTGTCAGTGTGGCTTGCGAGTGCTTTCCGAGTGCAATCCGTTTTTTTTCCTCAGCAGCTAGCTACTGTATAATCATTTACAAGTGCATTTTGTACAGTTGTCTGAGCTACAGAATGGTAACGTATCAATTAAAACTCGCATCAGACTCGGATGGTGTGAGTGTGGTCCAAGTGCAATCCATGTTTTTTTGTCGGACCCATAGACTTGCATTGGCGAGTCTCGTCCGTGACTCGCATAGAATTGCAACATGTTGCGATTGACTCACAATCCGAGAATCGGATGCGGAAAAAGCGTATGAGACTCGGAAATGTGCTCTCGGACATTAGTAAACATTGGTTCGAGAGCAATGTCGATTTTTCCGCACAGTAAACTCGACGAGTTTCACTGATTTGTGTCCGAGCTAAGGTACCGTCACGCGCGGCAATATTGCTTACAATTTCACTGGCAATTTGCTGGTTGCAGTGAAATCATGGACACATTGTTCCATTTTACACGGCACAAAATAGAACAATGTGTCCATGATTTCACTGCAACCAGCAAATTGCCAGTGAAATTGCAAGCAATATTGCCGCGTGTGACGGTACCTTTAGGCAGGCATTCATGGTATGCCATAAAATATTTTAAGAGACCAGGTTGCTATTTTATTTAAAGTAATATTGAAGAGTAAACTTGACCAATTTATCATCCATAATTTGAGCCAAAAGGGGTTGACCGACCACAATATAAGGGGTGGCATGAGTATAAGTGAGACACACAAGCCATCAGCAACAGTGAATGATCTGACAGGACTCAAGGAAGATACGTAAAGGGCACCTGTCGAACCCCCCCCCAAGGGCTATAAAGGTAAAAGAGCCACCTTCAGCAGCACGAAGGCTGCTTTCTGTGAAGGTGGCTCTTATGTGTAATGTCCCCAGGGAATTTAAATAATGACTTTTATAAATCTGGCTCCTGACCTGGACTTGGACCGGGAGGGGGGGTGCTCTTTAGCAAGCTCTCAACTGAATTTCTGCTGTCCACCATTCCCCCTCTGGGCTCTGGGCACCGCCTCCCCTCTGCTCCTTACATCCCTGCGCCTGCGCTGTGAGGATCTCTGAGCATGTAAACATCTCCTCCCATTCTGGAATACTTCATTGTCATTCTGAGCTGATGAAGCTGAGAATGCTCAGAGATCGTCACAGTGCTGGCGCCGGGGATAGAAGGGCAGCTTCACACTGCGGTGTGATCAGTCCGTGGCTGTCAGGTTCATCCCTGACAGCCCCGGACCGGATCACACCGCAGTGTGAAGCTGCCCTAACGAGCAGAGGGGTGGCGGTGCCCAGAGTCCAAAGGGGGAATGATGGACAGCAGAAAGTCAGTTGAGAGCTTGCTAAAGAACACACACCCCCGGTCCAAGTCCAGGTCAGGAGCCAGATTTATAAAAGTCATTATTTCAAATTCGCTGGGCACATTACACATAAGAGCCACCTTCACAGAATGCAGCCTTAGTGCTGCTGAAGGTGGCTCTTTTACCTTCACAGGCCCTGGGGGAGGTGACAGGTTCCCTTTAACCTTTTCTACTCGAAGAAAGAGGTGCTCTGCACCCAAGGTCAAGTCAATACATGAAAGTAATTCATGAATTTTCAAATGACAGGAGACTTGAGTTAGGCTAGGGTCAGACTTGCGTCTGCCCTGAGCCTCATGAATCCGTGACAAACTTAGAAATTCTCAGGCTGAGTGCACAGCGTTATTGGCATGTAACGCTATGTGTTGCATTTGTATGCATCCCTATGGCAATGTGAAGCATCGCGTAGTCACTGTATCCACTTACAAGTCACAGATATGCGTTATTCATGAGTGCACAGGAAACGCGGTTTGCAGCATATCCGGGACTTGGAAGCGGAGGTGGCAGCTGCGCAATGCTTCACATTGCCATAGGGATGCATACATACACAGCACATAGTGTTACATGCCGATAACGCTATGCGCTCAGCCTGAGAATTTCTAAGTTTGTCACGGATTCATGAGGCTCAGGGCAGACGCAGATCTGACCCTAGCCTTACTCTTGGGTTTCTAACCCGCCATAAATCTGACAATGATAATTCCGTCAACAGTATGCCAAATGTGGATATGGGGATGAACTTTGTGGCTTGGTCTCAACTGAAATTGTCTGAGTATGGGTGAATAATAAAGTCTTCCATAATTAACACAGGGATTCCCAGGTTTTTTTTTCCATAAGAAGCAATATTGTAGAAGGGACATACACTGCAACCAATAACAATTCCTTGGAGAAGATCTTACATTGAACCCATACAAATCTACTGTCTCCATCAATCTTGGAGGACATGGCTTCAAAGGGAATGAATTTATGGACTAAAATACTAACACCTCTGGAATAACTTGTATAGGTTAAGTGAAAACTATGGCTAAGGCTAGGGTCAGATTCGCGCCATGCATCCGCTAAAAGCATTCGTTTTTTTTCATGTGCACATGTGTAAAAACGCATGCATTAACACACCCATAGACCCCCCAATGCAAAAAACGCATATTCTAAAGTGCAATGCATATGGCGCTATGCTTTTTTTGTAGCGCATATAAAAAACGTTAGCTGCAGCATTTTTGGGTCTGTAATGGAAAACGGATGCATTTTTTTAAAATGGGAGTCTATGGGAAATGCATCTATTCATGCATTGTACATGTATGTACCATGCGTTTATGTACTATGCGTTAACAAATGCGTTAATGGATGCGTTAATGTAGACAACATAAATGCACACAAGTCATGTAAACGCAAGGACAAAAAAATACATCCTTCAACGCATCCTTCAAGCGGATGCCACAACCTAAGTGTGACCCTAGCCTTAGGCTAGGATCTGATTTGCATTAAGCCCTCAGCCTGCCGGATGCGCTTAAAACTTAGTAATACTCAGGCTGAACGCATAGCGTTACTGGCATGTAACTCTATGCTCCACCTGTCTATTGATCCCTATGGCAACCTGAAGCTTCGCGCCACCAGCAGCTCCACACACAAGCCTCGGATATGCGCTACTGCAGAGTGCACAGGAGAACGCTGCAGACCCCATTTCCTGTGCGCTCTGCAAAAGCACATATTTGGGGCTTGTGTGTGGAGTTGCTGGTGGCGCGAAGCTTCAGGTTGCCATAGGGATCTATAGACAGGTTGCGCATAGCGTTACATGCCGGTAACGCTATGCGCTGCTCCGTTCAGATGTTTGTAACGAATTGGACAAGCTGAGGGCAGACGCAGGTCTGACCCTGGCCTAATCCACAAGCAGGGTGGATAAAAATCAATGTTTTTTTAAAAAAATTTAAAAAATCGGATTTTTTTTTATTTAAATCGGATTTTTTTTCAATAAACTGCTTTTTGAGGAAAATATTTTACCATCCAAAGGTTCTTCCATTATGAGATAAAGCTGAGTTGTTTAACTCAGTAGAATAAAGGCTGTATATGTGTAACATTCACAATGCCATGCTCTTCCAGAGGTTTCTGTAGGATTAATGGGCAGTTTCTCTCCTACATTATCACAGACGCTCGCTTTACTTATGCAGTTCTCATAACTGAATTTGACTCCGCAGAGGTCCCAGCCTCTTCTTCACGGCAAAAATGTTACAACATGAACAGAGTTGAGAAAAAGACCTTAATCCTATTGTTCTACAAACCTATGAATACAGAATCAACCCCTTCAGTGCCAAGTCCAAGAAGTTAGACAATATGTTTCTGATTGTTTGGAGTGGAATAGATCTGCACAACACAAGAAGAATGTGAATCTAAGTGTGAGGAGGAGGAAGGGCAAGCAGACAAGAAAATGAAAGTGAAACTTTGAGCACAATACTGCAGCATAGCCACAGACAGACAAGTCTGGATCTGTTTGTGTGTACGATCTGAGGTTTATTACATTCTTTCCTTATAATGGCAGCAGGCCGTAAAAGAAACCCAGTTTGGGAATATTTTAATGAAGCTCCTTCGCCTATCGGTAAGGCAGGCATGCGTGCAAAATGCAAACGATGCAACAAAGAGATGCAAGGCCTGGTGGCGCGAATGAGGCAACATCATGAGAAGTGCGGTGATGAAGATGACCAAAGAAACACTCCTGAACAGGCAGGATCTTCAGGTTGGTAAACATTTTTATTGAATCCTATTTCTAAAGACTGAACTGTCGTGTGTGAGAAAAATTATATTTCTTATTATTACTGCATGTTACTGTCATCATTTGGTACAGTTATGAAGAAAAACAAATATTCCTTTTGGGGCAGGGGCAGTGATGTGTTGTGTACAATAAGCAGAAATTGTATAATAAACAATAAAATAACAGCATTGACTTTTTTTGTTTAGGGGAATTCATGGATTCTGGAAACTATCCACCTCCAAGATCACCATCATCCTGCTCTACAGTTTCAGAGTTATCCATCCAGGATAGTGCTTCATTAGCAGCAGCATCATCATCAGACACCCACAGCCACATATCACCATCACCCAAAAAGGAAGAAAAAACCTTTACCTCCTGGAACCACCATAGATAGGTTTGTGATAAGAACTAGCAGATTAGAAAAAGAGTTGATTGATGAAAAAATTGCCCAATTTATGCAACAAACTCTTCTTTCCGTCTGACTGAGAACCCACATTTCATTAATATGGTTCAGTCACTGAGACCAGGATACAGTCCACCCAGCAGAGCTGATGTTGCAGGGAAACTGCTGAATCAAGTGTATGACAGAGAAATGGAGCAATGTGCAACAGCTCTGGAGGGTAAAATTGTTAACCTAAGTATTGATGGGTGGAGTAATGTCCACAATGATCCTATTGTATGTGCTTGTATAACAACAGAAGAAGGTAAAGTCTTCCTTGCACAAACAACTGATACGTCAGGAAATGCACACACAGCAGAATACTTACAAGAAGTGGCAGTAAAAGCTATAACGACATGTGAACAAAAATTCAAATGTCTAGTACGCAGTTTGGTCACTGACAATGCTGCAAACGTATCCAAGTTGAGAAGAGATTTAGAAGAGCAGGGAAGGAATACAAAGCTGCTAATAACATATGGTTGCAGTGCTCATTTGCTGTACCTCTTAGCCAAAGACTTAAGTGTTCCAGAAATAAAGGCTAATGTTGTTGAAATTGCTAAATACTTCCGTAATAATCATTTTGCTGCAGCAGCTCTGAAAAGGATGGGTGGAACCAAGCAAACGCTCCCACAAGATGTTAGATAGAACTCTGTGGTGGACTGTTTTGAGCAGTATATCAAAAACTGGCCTATTCTGATGACACTTTGTGAAGAAAATCGAGATAAAATAGATGGCACTGTCACGGCCAAAATCCTCAACATTGGGCTTAAGAGAAATGTTGAACATATGCTGAGCTTCTTGAAACCCATCTCTCAAGCTTTAAACAAAATACAGAAAAATAGCTGTTTTATTGCGGATGCTGTTGAAATTTGGAAGGAACTGAGTGAACACTTAAAAACAGAACTACACATGGACAGAATTAAATTACAAGCAGTAAACAAACGAATGGGACAAGCACTGACTCCAGCTCATTTTTTGGCAAATATTGTCAATATGCAATATCAGGGTCAAAACCTAAGTGCTGAGGAAGAGGAGTTAGCTATGACATGGGTATCCAGCAATCATCCATCTTTAATGCCAACTATAATAAACTTCAGAGCTAAGGGGGAACCATTCAAGAAATATATGTTTGCTGAAGATATTTTAAGGAAGGTCACACTAGTAAAACTGGTGGAAGTCACTTAAGTGCTTGGATTTAGAGACTGTTCAAGTAATGATTTCACTTTTAACAGCAGTAGCTTCTTCTGCAGGCATTGAAAGAATATTCTCTTCCTTTGGACTCATTCATTCTAAATTGAGAAATCGGTTGGGACCCAATAAAGCAGGAAAGCTTGTTTTTCTTTTCCAGATTATGAATAGGAACAAAGAAGAAGATGATGATGAAGATGACGACAAGTGAGCTACAGAGGACAGCAGGGACAGTAGTATTTAAGTTTTTCATGTGTCGGCTGGGCTGACAGTCTAAGTTTCTTAAAATATATATATATTTTGTTTAGCCAAATTAGTTAACAAACATGGATGTTTGTTTAAGCAAATAACTTATGCTGTAATGTTGTTATTGTTTCAGTTGAATAAATCTATTTAAATTGTTATTAAGGTCAGGATTATTTTTCTCCTTCCTAAGTACAACAGAACAGTGGTGTCCAAATATGAATGATTAACCCATTAAACTGGGGAGAAAAAAGTAATATAACAAAAGTGATTCTAAAAATCTTCATCTACTTGCATGTTAAAGTAGCAAGAACTAGTTTAGGTAGAAACTTTGATTTAAATCACTGATTTAAATCAAGCCTTACTGACTAGTGATTTAAATCGTGATTTAAATCGTGATTTAAATCAGTTAGATTTAAATCAAATCCACCCTGATTGCGAGCCTTTTTAGCACAAAAAGACATTACTTGATCCATTTGTATATAGAATAGTTTTCAGCCTTGTGATGTTTAGCGCCGTGCAGAACAATTTGTTTAGAAAATTAGTACCCGTAAAACAGACAAATAACATAAAATTACAAATTAATCTGACAACGTCAGATGGAGTATGGCACTAGTCCATCCTGTAACCGAGCTGAGACCAGACATACCAACTAATGACAAAACTAAACGTTTCTTGGGAGCCTGTGATGAAAGACAACCGGATGTGACAGTCCACTAGGTGATGTAGTAACTAGAAAACAAGAAAGCTCCAGTCATGAAAGCAAAGCGGCCGTCACACGCTAAGATATTGCGAAAGATATCGCTTGAACGCGCCAGATTTAACATCGCGTCAACGATGTCTCTGCCTGTGACGGCAATATACGATGAGTGATAATTGATGAAATCGCAAAATCGTGATCTGAGCTCCGGAGCTCAGATCTTGCGATGAGCGATTTCACGATCTGTCTCATCGTGGTGTATAACACCACGATGAACGATCTCCCAGCGGCAGAGCCTATGCTGGGAGATGGTAACTATGGTACACGTCGGGTTACTATGCGACGCGCGGCACCTAGTAACCCGTTGTGTACCATAGTTACCAGCGATCTCGCTGGCCCACATCGCTGGCGAGTCTGTCTGTGTGACATCTCACCAGCGATGTGAGCGATATTGTAAGCGATCGCGGGTGCACGTGATCGCTTACAATATCGTGCAAGACATCTGTGCGTGTGACGGCCGCTTAACACAGATAGCAGATAGTTTGAAGTATAAAGGCTTAATGCTGCAAACTGCGGAAATTTTTTGCTCATTTAGATCCATATATCTTAGGGTACCTTTACACGTCGCAGGCGAGGAATCTTGCCAGCGATATGTTGCCCTGGCACCATCGCCGTCAAATTGCCTCCCAGTTGCGGCGTGTAATTTGGCGGCGATAAAAAACCTGTCGCCTGGTTCCGATTTCACAGCACTGCTCCAAAATCAAAGGCAATCATGAAGGCGAGATTCCCTGTTTTTGGCGTGTGAACGGGCGATAGTGATGGAATCTGCGTCGCCTATTGATTACCCGTAGGCATGCCACTGGTGGTGGCTACTGTGTTCCCATTGGCTGTCAGTTCACAGGGCGCCATATTTGAAGAGCTGACTGTTCAGCAACACACACATCTTCAATTGCATCATGTATTAGCCAGCCTCCCAGTGCAGGCTGGCCAATCATAACGCTATTGGGTTGTCCAATGAGCGTGTTTGGGGCGCGGTGTACACCAGTCTGGCACGCCTATGTTCTCGCCGCACTGAACATGTACGCCCACATTCCTTTGGGGATTGCAGCGTGTGAAGCGGCGAGGAAAGTCGACTGGATTGGTTCCGCTGTTGGTGAGGCGATTTCCGGGGCGACACATCGCCTTAGGTTGAGGGCGAAATTGCGGTGTGTAAAAACGCCATCGGCGATCTGAGGCGACCGTGAAAAACGTGCATGCGCACGTTAGATTGCCTCATATCGCCACCAAAAGTTGCGGCGTGTGAAGGTACCCGTAGTGCCTACTCAGGATACTCAAAAAAGAAATTATCTCCCATGGACGCCAGTGCGCGACTCTAGGTTTTCCCACGCAGAGCATAGAAGGGCCATTTAGCATTCACAAATTGTGCTCTTTTATTTGAAACTTCAACGGAGTAATTCAGAGAAAAGGATATTATATGGCCATTGAGAGAAATATCCCCTTATAGCAGCAGCCAAGAGGATGGCATCTCTGTAGTTATAGTGGACAGCTGGACATGGAGGGGAACCTGGTGGCAACACCATAGTGGTTACTTTATGTGTTCATCCTTTAGCAAACTCATTTGTGCAGTAAGACAAGATAAATCTGAGCTGCATTCTGTCACGACAGTATATACGGTACATCTCTCTGCATGGGTTCAGCTACAGACTGGTCAGGGTTAATAACAGGGCATGATGCTTCAGGCTGAAGCTGCAGTACAAGTGGATTACCACAGCATGCAACTGAAGTCCCATCTGAGTCCCCACTTAGTTGGACTGTTGTGCAGCAACACTGTCAGGCTGTGTCTGTGATCCCTCTGCAGATGGGGCTTGTTCATAAGGTGTTCTGGCAAAAGTAGCCAGTTTTGCCAGCAGTAGTCCTTCACACCCTGGTGCCTGATGGCAGTGTACCAGCGCCATCTTGGGATTATTCTTCTATGCATGCCACAGCTTCCCGAGTCCCGATGCCCCCTGGTAACGCATCTAGCCATACCATCACCTCTAAAATGTGAAGGGGACAATCCCGTTCCTGCTGAACCGTATAGTTCCAGTACGCAACCACTCACATGCCCGGCAAAGTCATGCCCCTACATCAGAATATTCTAGATTGTTTTATACAACAGTGGGTGGCTCTATATTTACTGAGTACCCATGTACTGCTACTGAATATTGGATTGGCTGTAATAAATGTCACACAAAATGGAATAGGAATGTCAATGAATACACATGAAACTGACCTTGGTTTCCTACTTTAGTACCTTACTTGTACAGTTGCAATCAAATTTATTCAACCATCTCATTGCAAATTAGGTTCATTAGCAAACTAGATATAAATGTTCTATTGTTTGCAATAAACCAGTGAAACAAGAATAATTTAAATCGCTCAACACAATTTACCCATCCGTATTGCAAGGCAACAATCTCCTAACAGCTCAAGAATATTAGTGAACTGTAGGCCAATGCCCATGAGGAATAGGATAAGATTCCTCAAGAATTCTGCCAGAAGTTGCTGTCTGGCCATGAATCACGTTTGCAGCAGGTCATAACAGCCAGAGGTGTTCTACTAAGTACTAGAGATTCATGTCAAGAAGTGAATGAATAAGTTTGAGACTGCAAAAGTCAGGAAAAGTGGCATTTTGTGATGAATTTCGAGGAATGACTTGATTTATTAGTTAATGATCTTTTCCATTGTTCTTGTTTATACATTTTGCTAATAAACTTAATTTGGAAGATGTTTTGGGTTTTTATTTTTGCTATTGGATGCTCATACACAACTTTATGGTGCCATTTGTTGTGACCCTAAACCTGGTTTTAAGTTGGATATCATACCAGGGTTATCTAGGGCAAGACTTAAAAGAGGGGGTTGTCCTTATTATGCAAAGTTGACAACATTTAAGGGGATGTTCCAACCTAAGCACCACCTCCCCAATCTGACCTGGGAATGCCTCACCATTACTGGAACGCCCCAAACAGGGGGCGGATTAAGGGCTCATATGACGGTGTCACTATTATATACCTGAAACAGATTATTATTGCTGTAAAAAGGCAGCTTTTTATTAGAATGGATTTGTACACCACCAATGAAAAAATTCCCTGTGTGAACTTAACCTAACAATTACAGTACTAAGGTAAACAAATACTGAACCTCTGCACATGGCCTTACAAATACTGAGGTAAAAACTCCCCAAATACTCAGCGTGTGGACATGGCCTTACAAATACTAAAGTAAAAACTCATCATATACTCAGCGTGTGCACGAGGCCTTACAAATACTAAAGTAAGAACTCATCATATACTCAGCGTGTGCACGAGGCCTTACAAATACTGAGGTAATAAATCACCAAACACCCAGCGTGTGCACGAGGCCTCACAAATACTGAGGTAAAAACTCACCAAATACTCAGCGTGTGGACATGGCCTTACAAATACTGAGGTAATAAATCACCAAACACTCAGCGTCTGCACAAGGCCTTACAAATACTGAGGTAAAAACTCATCAAATACTCAGCGTGTGGACATGGCCTTACAAATACTGAGGTAAAAACTCAAACACTCAACATGTGCCTTACAAATAATGAGGTAAAAACTCACCAAATACTCAGCGTGTGCATGAGGCCTTACAGACACTGAGGTAAAAAATCACCAAATACTCAGAATGTGCAAGAGACCTTACAAATACTGAGGTAAAAACTCACCAAATACTCAGCATGTGCACGAGGCCTTACAAATGCTGAAGAAGAAACTCACCCAATACTTAGAATGTGCACGAGACGTTACAAATACTGAGCTAAAAACTCACCAAACACTCAGCGTGTGCACATGGCCTTACAAATACTAAAGTAAAAACTCATCATATACTCAGCGTGTGCACGAGGCCTTACAAATACTGAGGTAATAAATCACCAAACACTCAGCGTGTGCACGAGGCCTTACAAATACTGAGGTAATAAATCACCAAACACTCAGCGTGTGCACGAGGCCTTACAAATACTAAAGTAAAAACTCATCATATACTCAGCGTGTGCACGAGGCCTTACAAATACTGAGGTAATAAATCACCAAACACTCAGCGTGTGCACGAGGCCTTACAAATACTGAGGTAATAAATCACCAAACACTCAGCGTGTGCATGAGGCCTTACAAATACTGAGGTAATAAATCACCAAACACTCAGCGTGTGCACGTTGGCCTTACAAATACTGAGGTAAAAACTCACCAAATACTCAGCGTGTGGACATGGCCTTACAAATACTGAGGTAATAAATCACCAAACACTCAGTGTGTGCATGTGGCCTTACAAATACTGAGGTAAAAACTCACCAAATACTCAGCGTGTGGACATGGCCTTACAAATACTGAAGAAGAAACTCACCCAATACTTAGAATGTGCACGAGACGTTACAAATACTGAGCTAAAAACTCACCAAACACTCAGCGTGTGCACATGGCCTTACAAATACTAAAGTAAAAACTCATCATATACTCAGCGTGTGCACGAGGCCTTACAAATACTGAGGTAATAAATCACCAAACACTCAGCGTGTGCACGAGGCCTTACAAATACTGAGGTAAAAACTCACCAAATACTCAGCGTGTGCATGAGGCCTTACAGACACTGAGGTAAAAAATCACCAAATACTCAGAATGTGCAAGAGACCTTACAAATACTGAGGTAAAAACTCACCAAATACTCAGCATGTGCACGAGGCCTTACAAATGCTGAAGAAGAAACTCACCCAATACTTAGAATGTGCACGAGACGTTACAAATACTGAGCTAAAAACTCACCAAACACTCAGCGTGTGCACATGGCCTTACAAATACTAAAGTAAAAACTCATCATATACTCAGCGTGTGCACGAGGCCTTACAAATACTGAGGTAATAAATCACCAAACACTCAACGTGTGCACGAGGCCTTACAAATAATGAGGTAAAAACTCACCAAATACTCAGCGTGTGCATGAGGCCTTACAGACACTGAGGTAAAAAATCACCAAATACTCAGAATGTGCAAGAGACCTTACAAATACTGAGGTAAAAACTCACCAAATACTCAGCATGTGCACGAGGCCTTACAAATGCTGAAGAAGAAACTCACCCAATACTTAGAATGTGCACGAGACGTTACAAATACTGAGCTAAAAACTCACCAAACACTCAGCGTGTGCACATGGCCTTACAAATACTAAAGTAAAAACTCATCATATACTCAGCGTGTGCACGAGGCCTTACAAATACTGAGGTAATAAATCACCAAACACTCAGCGTGTGCACAAGGCCTTACAAATACTGAGGTAATAAATCACCAAACACTCAGCGTGTGCACGAGGCCTTACAAATACTGAGGTAATAAATCACCAAACACTCAGCGTGTGCACGTGGCCTTACAAATACTGAGGTAAAAACTCACCAAATACTCAGCGTGTGGACATGGCCTTACAAATACTGAGGTAATAAATCACCAAACACTCAGCGTGTGCACGTGGCCTTACAAATACTGAGGTAAAAACTCACCAAATACTCAGCGTGTGGACATGGCCTTACAAATACTGAGGTAAAAACTCAAACACTCAACATGTGCCTTACAAATAATGAGGTAAAAACTCACCAAATACTCAGCATGTGCACGAGGCCTTACAGATACTGAGGTAAAAACTCACCAAATACTCAGCATGTGCACGAGGCCTTAGATACTGAGGTAAAAACTCACCAAATACTCAGCGTGTGCATGAGGCCTTAGATACTGAGGTAAAAACTCACCAAATACTCAGCGTGTGCATGAGGCCTTACAGATACTGAGGTAAAAAATCACCAAATACTCAGAATGTGCAAGAGACCTTACAAATACTGAGGTAAAAACTCACCAAATACTCAGCATGTGCACGAGGCCTTACAAATGCTGAAGAAGAAACTCATCAAATACTCAGAATGTGCACGAGACGTTACAAATACTGAGGTAAAAACTCACCAAACACTCAGCGTGTGGACAAGGCCTTACAAATACTGAGGAAAAAAACTCACCAAATACTCAGCATGTGCACGAGGCCTCCCATTCACTTTGCCGGCAGACAAAAGGCACATTGCACATTTTTGAAAAGCGCTCAAAAATGCGCAATGTGTTCACGTAGCCTAAGAGTAAAAAGATCATTAAAAAGGTCTCTGTACTATTTCCTCATATATTTATACATTTTTATAAGATCACCCCTAAGCCTTCGTTTTTCCAAACTAAATAACCCCAAGTGTAATAACCTGTCTTGGTATTGCAGACCCCTCAGTACTCTAATAACCTTGGTCGCTCTTCTCTGCACCCGCTCTAGTTCAGCTATGTCTTTCTCATACACAGGAGACCAGAATTGTACACAGTATTCTATTGCCTACGTCACACGCGTCAATCTTGTGAACGATATCGCTTAAGCGATCTGCTTTTTTGATCGCTTAAGCGATATCATTTGTGCGTCGCTGCATGTAACCGAGCGATATTTAATTGAAAAATCGCTTGATTGCAGATTCGTGAGCAGGAGCACAAATCAAGCGATAATCGCTTGAGCGATCTACAGCATCGTGCCGTGTGACACCGCACTAACGATCTAGTGGACGATTTCGCCTATTCCTGACAATGGATTTTGTAGATCGCTGGGTTGTGCGCTTGATCGCTGGCGCGTTGGCAAATTTGAAATCGCAATTGAGATCTATGCTTGTGACACAGCACAAGCGATATTGCGAAATTGTTCACACAATCTCAATCACGTAACTGTTCTGACGATATTGTGATTGAAATTGAACCGTGTGACGTGGGCATATGTGTGGTTGCACTAGTGACTTGTATAGAGGTAAAATTATGTTCTCCTCATGAGTATCTATGCGTCTTTTAATACATCCCATTATTTTATTTGCCTTTGCAGCAGCTGCCTGACACTGGGCACTAAATGCGAGTTTATCATCTACCCATACACCCAGGTCTTTTTCAGTGGTAGTTTTGCCCATTGTTATACAGTTAAGCACATAATTATACATTTTATTTCCTCTGCCCAAGTGCATGAACTTTCATTTATCCCCATTAAAGCTCATTTGCCATTTATCAGCCCAAGCTTCTAGTTTACATAAATCCTCCTGTAATATAAAATCGCCCTCCTCTGCATTGATTACCCTGCCGAGTTTAGTGTCATCTGCAAATATTGAGATTCTACTCTGTATGCCCCCAAAAGGTCATTAATAAATATGTTAAAAAGAAGGGGGCCCTATACTGACACCTGGGTACCCCACTGTTAACTGTGACCCATTCTGAATGTGTTCCATTAAAAACCACCCTTTGTTTCCTACCACTAATCCAGTTCTTAACCCACTTACAAATATTTTCTCCTATAAAGTCAATCAAGGCGGGATCCCTGCTCACCTGTCCCTTTGTGCACGGCAGAAAATCCAAGATATAGTCCACAAGTTAAAGGGATCCTGTCACCCCCAAAACACCTGTAAACCTATTAAAACCTGTCCCTAGAGCATATTAACACTATCCCTACACTCTTTTTACCTCCTAAATGCAGTAAGTGACATTGAATAAAAACGTTTTATAAGTACCTGATTAGTGATGATAATGAGTGACTATCTATTCATAGTCACTCATCAAGACTGCCCCTCTGCTTCATATCACGCCTATTCAGGCGTGATCGTCAGCCTAGATTCAAATTGCCGCCTCCCTGCCGTGCCCTGTCTCGTCCGAGGCAGCAGTGTGGCTGGTGACGCGATCCGCGTCATTCCCGGCGCCTGGTGACGTATTTAGACCGGCGCCGCGCTGTTAGCTTCAAAATGCGCACTGCGCATGCGCATTGGGCATGCGCAGTGCGCATTTTGAAGCTGACAGCGCGGCGCCGGTCTAAATACGTCACCAGGCGCCGGGAATGACGCGGATCGCGTCACCAGCCACACTGCAGCCTCGGACGAGACAGGGCACGGCAGGGAGGCGGCAATTTGAATCTAGGCTGACGATCATGCCTGAATAGGCGTGATATGAAGCAGAGGGGCAGTCTTGATGAGTGACTATGAATAGATAGTCACTCATTATCATCACTAATCAGGTACTTATAAAACGTTTTTATTCAATGTCACTTACTGCATTTAGGAGGTAAAAAGAGTGTAGGGATAGTGTTAATATGCTCTAGGGACAGGTTTTAATAGGTTTACAGGTGTTTTGGGGGTGACAGGATCCCTTTAAGGAGAGGTTCCGGCACCAGCTGGTTGATTCCAAAATCTTTATTCCACAATTTTAAAATCACAGGGAATAGGTTATGATTAAGAGGTAATTTACACCTCGAAACGCGTAAACCAGTGCCCGGTCACCGCACCATATGCCTGAATTGTTTTGCCTCGTTTCCCTGTGATTTTAACATTGTGGAATAAAGATTTTGGAATCAACCAGCTGGTGCAGGAACCTCTCCTTTACTTGTGAAATATTTTCCCCTATCCCCATTGCTCTCATTTTATGCATCAACCTTGTGGTGTGGCAACGTATCAAAAGCTTTTGAAAAGTCCATATACACCACGTCCACTGCCTTTTGTTGGTCCAGTCCAGAACTTACCTCTTCATAGAAGTTATCAAGTTAGTTTGACAGGAATGGTCCCTTGTCAACTCATGTTGATATTGGGTCATGAGGTTATTTTTCTTCAGATACTCCAGTATAGCATCTCTTAGAAAACCCTCTAGGATTTTACTGATAGTAGAGGTTAAGCTTACTGGTCTATAATTTCCAGGTTCAGTTTTTGTCCCCTTTTTGAATATTGGCACCACATTTGCTATACGCCAGTCCGGTGGTACAGACCCTGTTATTATGGAATCTTTAAAGATTAAAAATAATGGTCTATCTATGACGTTACTTAATTCCTGCTATACTCTGGGGTGTATCCATCCAGGCCTGGGGATTTGTCAACTTTAGTGATTTTTAGACCGTACTTCCTACTGGGTTAAGCAGGTTACATTTAATAGAGAGTTTTTGTTATCACTGATCATGTTGTCTGTCATGGGATTTTCTTGTGTAAATACTGTTGCAAAAAAGTCATTTAGCATATTGGCTTTTTCCTCATCCACATCCACCATTTCACCCAGACTATTTTTAAGAGGGCCAACACCATCATTTTTTAGTTTCTTACTATTTATGTAGTTTTAAAGAATATTTGGGGATTTATTTACTTTTTCTCTCTGTCTCAATCTTTGCTGCCTTGATTTGCTTTTTACTGATGTTATTTAATTTTCTGTATTTATTTAATGCCTCAACACTACCTACTTGCGTTAATTCCCTAAATGCTTTCTTTTTGTCACTTATTGCACCTCTTACAGCCTTATTTAGCCATAGTGGTTTCCTCCTATTTCTAGCATGTTTATTCCCATAGGGTATATATTGTGCACAGGTCCTATTCAGGATGATAATAAACGTCTCCCATTTGCTTTGGGTAATTTTATGTCTCAGAATATTGTCCCAGTTTATTGCACTAAGATCATCTCTCAACTGTTGGAAATTTGCCTTCCTGAAGTTTGGTCTTCTTGTAGCCCCTCTACTACACATCTTATTAAAAGATACTTTAAAACTTATTATTTTATGATCACTATTACCCAAGTGACCTCCAACTCGTATATTCGATATGCGGTCCGACCTGTTGCTTAATATTAAGTCCAGCAGTGCCCCCCTTCTTGTTGGATCCTGAACCAGTTGTGAAAGGTAATTGTCTATCATAGTTGTCAAAAACCATTACCTTTGCTAGAACTGCAGGTTTCTGTTCCCCAATGAATTTCAGGGTAGTTGAAGTCCCCCATAATAATGACTTCTCCCTGAGTCGCTGCTTCATCCATTTGCTTTATGAGGATATTCTCCTCCACTTCCATTATTGTTAGATATTTATAACAAACCCCTATAATTTTTTCCCCCTCCCCTTATCTCCACCCACAGGGACTCTACATTTTCATTAGAATCACATATATTATCATGGGTTTTAAGGATGATTTTACATATAAACACACACCTCCCCCTTGCTTATTTGTACGGTCATTTCTGAACAGACTATAGCCCTGTAAATTAACAGCCCAGTATGGGCTCTCGTCCAGCCATGTCTCTGATATCCCTACCATGTTATAATTATTTTCCAACAAAATTAAAGAGGACCTGTCACCAAACCAGGCATGGTGATCTAATTACATCACTGGATGCAGCATGTCTGCTGCATCCAGGCAAGGGGTCCCCCAGCCATTGAGGTTTTTTTTTGTTTGTTTTTTTTACAAATGGCCGTTTAGCCCTACCCCTGAGGTGACGTCACCGCTTATACTCGCCCTGCTCTATGGTTAACATAGGGCAGGGCGGGGAAAGGTGGTGATGTCAGAGCAGGAGGCGGGGCGGCCGGCCTCCTGCTCTGACATCACCACCTTTCCCTACCCTGCTCTATGTTAATCATGGAGCAGGGTGGGGAAAGGCGGTGACGTCACAGCTGGGGGCGGGGCTAAACGGCCATTTGTATAAAAAAAACCTCTGTGTTATGCTGCAAAAGAGGTAGACAATGATTGGCAGCAGTGGGCAGATTAAACATGCAGGGGGTGTGAATCTGCCCTTCGGCTCCAGCCTCTAGCCACCTCCTTTCTGGCTGCAGGATGTAAGTTTTCTAAGTGTATTTACTCGGGCTACTGGGGGGCTCAATGGCTGGGGGACCCCTTGCCTGGATGCCCCAGACATGCGGCATCCAGTGCTGTAATTAGATCACCATGCCTGGTTTGGTGACAGGTCCTCTTTAATTGTAATTCCTCCATTTTGTTGGTGAGGCTTCTGGCATTAGTGTACATACACTGTATGCATCTCTCTTTACCTCTATTTCTTCCTACTATATTGACTGTTCTAACTCCACCCCCAATGCCACCCCCAATTTCATTATTTGTGCCCAGGTTACTATTTACACTATCTTCCCCTCCTGTACAATGAATACCCTCCCCCCAAACCCTAGTTTAAACACTCCTCGTACTTTCTAGCCATTTTCTCCCCAGCACAGCTGCACCCTTCCCATTGAGGTGCAGCCCGTCCTTAGCATAGAACCTGTAGCCAAAAGAGAAGTCGGCCCAGTTCTCCAGGAACCCACACCCCTCCTTCCTACATCAATGCCTGAGGCACTTATATATCTTCCTAATCTCCCGTTGCCTCTCTGGCATGGCACGTGGTACAGGCAGTATTTCAGAGAATACTACCTTGGAGATCCTTGCCTCAAGCTTGCAGTCTAATTCCTTGAAATCATGTTTCAGGACCTTCCACCTACCTCTATCTTTGTCATTTGTGCCAATGTGCACCATGACCGCTGGGTCCTCACCAGCCCTCCCAGTAATCTGTCAACTCGATCAGCAATATGCCAGACTCGAGCGCCATGTAGGCAGCACACTGTTTGACGATCCCTGTCTTTGTGACAGATTGCCCTATCTGTTCCCCTAATAATTGAGTCCCCCACTACCAACAACTGTCTGGCCTGCCCTGCTCTCTTGTTTTTTTCCTTACTGAAGCTGACACTCCTCTGGCTTTCAGAGGTCATGCCTTGTTGCAGCAGTGCTATCCCTGTACTGACACCCCCCTCATCTGCTATCCTCCCTGGTACTCTTCCCTCTACCCCGCCTTCTGTCCCCAACTAGCTGCCTCACTGTCCTGTAGCTCCATGCTACCAACCTCCACCACATCTATCCCAGTGAGCAGCTGTTCAGTGAGCAACAGACTCCTTTCCATATTGTCTATGGATCTCAGTGTTGCCTGCTGCTCATTTAGATCCAGTATCTGGGCTTACAAATGCACAACGTGCTCACATCTCACACAGCAGTATGCACCCTTGAACAGCTGTTCAAGGATTGCATACATGTGGTGAGATGTATACTGGATGGCATTGTTAATTATGGAGCTCATTTCCTCATGGGGATTTCACCAGACAAATGATAAGTAAAAAGAAATGTAAAGAATTAATAAAATACAACTAGCAATTCAGTAAGTCCTCCCTTCCAAACTCCCTGAATCCAAAGTCACTGAATCACAAGTCACACACTTACTTCCGTTCGCACTTACACTCCGGTCACACTCAACTCGTGTCACACTCGCTAAAGAAGAAGATTTAAAGAGATTTTTATTTTTTTTTCCCTTCAGCAGAAATCCAACCTGCAGCTCAATGCACTTCCAAAAGCAAGAGAGTTATGTGACACAAAATAGTTAATAAATAACATTTCCCACATGTCTATTTTACATCAGCACAATTTTGAAAACAACTTTTTTTTTGTTAGAAGTTAGAAGGGTTCAAAAGTTCATCAGCAAATTCTCATTTTTTCAGCAAAATTTACAAAGCCCATTTTTTCGTGACCACATCACATTTGAAGTGACTTTGAGTGGTCTGTATGACAGAAAAACTCAAAAGTGACACCAATCCAAAAACTGCAGCCCTCAAGCTACTCAAAACCACATTCAAGAAGATTATTAAGGTGCTTCACAGGAACTAAAGCAATGTGGAAGAAAAAATAAACATTTTAATTTATCCAACAAAAATTTTATTTTAGGTTCAATTATTGCATTTTCATAAAGGTAACAGCACAAAAACGACCCTAAAATTTGTTGTGCAATTTCTGCTGAATACCCCAATACCCCATATGTGGTCAAAAAACACTGTTTGGGCGCACAGCAGGACTCGGAAGGGAAGGAACACCATTTGACTCTTTGAATGGAAAATTAACTGCAATCGCTATCAGACACCATGTCGTGTTTGGAAAGCCTCTGATGTGCCTAAACAGTGGAAACATCTCACAAGTAACCCCATTTGGAAAACTAGACCCCAAAGAAGTTTCTAAACCCCGTTTTCCTGAAAATAAGTGTCTTATATTAATTTTTGCTCCCAAAGATGCACTATGCCTTATTTTCAGGGGATGTCTTGTTTTTCCATGATCCCCATCATCCCAATGCAGCCCCCAATATTCCCATCATCCCCCATAATCCCCCTGCAGCCCCCATCATCTCCCTGCAAAAACACACACTCTCACGGCTGCATCCCGGGCCGCCGGGCGCCGTACAAGCAGCAGCCAATTAGACGCGTACTCTGTACCGCACCAGAGTAAATGCCTGCCACTGTGACCCCCGCTGACTGCCCAGCGCTGTACTAAGGTCTCTCTGCTGCAGTACATGTACGAGATGCTGACGTTCAATCAGACGCCAGCAGCCGCCGACATCTGATTGGCCACTGCTTCACGTACATGTACCTCAGTGCGGCGCCGGAGCAAATGGCCGCCGCTACCCGCCCGCCACCACTGTCCCCCATTGAGACAGCAGGGATCGCAGCGGTGGGCAGGCAGCGGGAGGTGTTTGCAGGGCACGAGGTGTGAACAGAGGGCAGTGCGGTGCTGCAGGAGCCGGTGGCTAGATATTGCAGGGTACGGGGAGAAGGGGCGTGATTGGAGGGCAGGGTGTTGATTGGAGAGCAGGTGGGTGATCGGAGGGCAGTGGGTGATCAGAGAGCAGGGGTGGTGAGCAGAGGGCGGGAATGTGCAGAGAGCCCCCTTCCCTGCAATCACGCCCCCATCTCCCCATACCCTGCGATCTGCTGATGCCGGTTCCTGCAGCACCTCAGTGCCCTCCGGGCAGGGGGTTATCACCAGAGATCAGTGGCAGCAGCAGTTGAGCAGGTGGTGGCAGATCATAGGGCAGCACTGGACCTCTCTCTTCAGCCTCCACAGATGGGATGAGGCTGAAGAGAGAGGGTAGCATCAGGCCACACCACCCCTCCATATCTGATTGATGAAATAGCATCACATGGCTCCAATCAGATTTGGAGAGGGTGACACCAAGGTCACCTAGCTCGAGCCAATAGTTGATGCTATTGCAGTACCGACAAATGTTGGATTGCAATATGTCACCAAATTTCATTGGTGACACATTACAATCGCTGTGAATGGCTGTTCAACTTCGATCACAGCGATTGCAGGCATGGGGCAAAGCCACCCCATCTGAAGTTAAGTAGAGGTCCCCTCCTACCTGTAGGTCTGGTGACTTTTTGGCAACCCCGGTCACCGGGGCTACAGGACCACGATCCCGCCACAAAATTGGGGAACGTCACAGATCGGGAAGTACCCGAAACCCATGACATTGCACAACGTCACAGGTCAGGAAGGGGTTAAACCACTATTTATTATAAACACTGCTTAACGTCCCGTCGACTTTTGCAACCAGAGCGGGGACTTCTCTGCCTTTTCTACGCACAGAACTTTCAGAATAAACGTAGCTCACACTACTACGCCAAATCTGACAGTTCAGTGTGTAGAAGAGGCAGAGAAGTCCCCGCTCTAGTTTGAATAGCTGACGGGACATGAAACAGTGTTTATAATAAGGCTGAGTTCACATGCGGCGTAATTGCCACGTTTTTTTGCGGGTGCATTTTTCCCTGCGCTATTTTGCGGCTGTAAAAAAAATGTGGTACATTCACACACCGAGTTTTTATACGGCCACATTATTCCCCCAGGAGGCGCAGGAGGATGTGATGTCACACTGGAGGAGGAAGAATCCTGTGTTCCTCCCCCGATGTGACATGTCGGGCCGGGAGTTTTGCTTTCCCAGTGTACCTATATACACTGTGAAAGCAAAATAAATGAGAAAACATGTATGAAAAATAAAAAAATAAAAAATACTTTCCTCTCTGCCAGCTGCCCGGGACCCGAAGAGAAGACATCGATTGCTGCCTGCCAGGACCTTAAAATGTGATTGGCCGGTAGCGATCATGTAATATGCACGTTACATACCACCTGATCGCTACCAGCCAATCACCTTTTAAATCACATACTAAGGTCCTGGCAGTGGTGATCGGATGTCTTCTCGGGTCCCAGACAGCTGGCAGAAAGGTAAGTATTTATTTTTTTTATTTTCATAAATGTCTCTTATTTATTTTGCTTTCCCAGTGTATATAGATACATGTATAGATACACTGGGAAAGCAAAACTCCCGGTCTGACATGTCACATGGGGGAGGAACACAGGATTCTTCGTCCCCTGTGTGACGACATCACTTCCCCCAGCGACCGCGTTATAGGCACTGGAATTGCGCATTGTCTGAACGGCGATGTGTTATTCCAGCGCTTATAATGGGGTCTATGGAGGAAAGCACACCGTTAAAAGCGGAAAGAATTGACATGGTCATTCTTTTTACGCGCACGTTTTCAGCCCAAAAAGCGCGTACGAGAATAGAGCAACATCTGAACGTCAAAAGTGAATTTCCATTCACTTTGCCAGGAAACGCAGATGCGCTTTTGGGGGAAAAAGCGCAAGTAAAAAGACGCAACAAATATACAGTGTGTGAACGCAGCCTTAAGTAGTGGTTTTTACACAATCACATAGCCCCTCAACAGGTCCTCCCATATTATATAGATGTTCATAAAAATTTAAAATCACATTTACACACATTAACATAGAGCACAAGCCTTGTTTCTGAGGTGGGGGTCTCATGCTGGGCAAGATAGAGGCAGGGAATTCATGCCATGATGCGAAAAAACCTGCAGCAAAAATTGACATGCTGCAGATTATCCCGCACTAAAAATCGTAGCATATCCACCACGGGTAAACCCGCAGCAGTGGCACAGGTCTGCAGCGTGCACATTGGCTTGGATTACAATTTACGCTGCAGATTTACTGCAGATCTGCTGCGTATATGCACTGTATACGCAACAAAATCTGCACTAAATGCACATCGTACGCACATAGCCTTACAGTTGTGGACAAAATATGAGGGGTGGACTGATGATACATGTGGCAAATGCCTCAAACTGTGCCCCACTTCCCTCCATCTTGGATAGTCACATGTGAAAAGCTCATACATGCTGTGTGTGCCCCTCTGTCTGGATATTTTGCTTGAATCATGTATGTAATGGTCCACAGTATACATGGGCATTTCACATGTCATTATCCAAGATGGAGTGGCAGTGGTGCATAGTGTGTAGCAGCAGCATTTTTTATTTGCCCTATGTAGTTCCAGACAGTCCTCCACTGTCTCCCATACCCTGACCCGTGACCCCACATTGGTACAAACCCTTTAATTACTTGTCTCTACCCAGCAGTGCAGCAGCAGGACTAGCACACAGCCACACTCTACTGCCACAGACACACACTGCACATACATAACCTCACTCAGCACACCACACACAGCACACACATAGTCACACTGCACAGGCAGCCACAAAAGCCACACTGCACAGGCAGCAACACACAGCCACACAGCATGTTACACACTGCACCACACAGCTACACCCACTGCACACACAGCAACACACTACAACACACAGCACTACACTGCCACACACAGCACCACACTGCACACACAGCATCCCACTGCCTGCCGCACAAAGCACCACACTGCCACACACAGCACCACACTCCTCTGTACTCCATGTACCGTCCCTGAAGGTCTCCAGCCAGATCCAGGAAGGAGTGAATAAGGGCCCTTTCACATCAGCGTTTTTTGAAATTCGCGGCAGATGCGGTGAAAAAAAATGCATCTGCCGCGATTACCGCATACCGGCTGCACTTGCGGCGCGGTTGCGGTAAACGCCATGCAAAGTATAGGCGTACTTGCGGCAGGTGCGTCAAGTGCGGTTTTGCACTTGCGGCAGGTGCGGCCGCGAAAAAACCCGTAGTCAGCCGCGTTTTTTTTCGCGGCCGCACCTGGCGCAAGTGCAAAACCGCACTTGCCGCACCTGCCGCAAGTACGCCTATACTTTGCATGCCGTTTACCGCAACCGCGCCGCAAGTGCAGCCGGTATGCGGTAATCGCGGAAGATGCGGTTTTTTCACCGCATCTGCCGCGAATTACAAAAAACGCTGATGTGAAAGGGCCCTAAGTCGGTGAAAGTGTGAGGAGAGCAGGCCAGGCCGGCAGATTGTGAGTGACCCCTCTTCGGCAGGCAGGTAGGCGTGCTGCATGTCTCCTCAAGGACCAGCCTCAGCCTTCGCCCGTGGTCTTTCTGCTACGTCCTCCCACGTCATAACGTGCAGAAGGAAGGAGGAGGCAGCGACAATTTTGAAATCCGCAGTCCTGCGGATTATAATGGGCAGCAATTTACCCTGGGCCCCCACGGAGCCTTGGTCCCCAGGCGGAAGCCCAGATTCCCCTCATTATAATCTACCACTAGCCCCAGAACACCAAATTTTGGGCAACACTTACCTAAACACCCTTTTGATCCAGCAGTCCCAGGAAATCCAGGACAGTTGGCAACTACGTTAATTGCGGTCTCTCTCCAGTATTAAGAAGCATGATGTGGCAAACAGGTTTTTACTAGTCTGCTATCTTTACTTCCTATTTGTGTTTACAAGTAATTTATTTTATTAATAAAAGTTTCATTTGATCACAATTTTGTGAAGGTCCTTTATTTCCATTTTCCACTGTAAATTCTATATAATCTTGAGATGCAGGGGTGCAGGTGCCATCTTATCCCATCTCAGACACGGCACTTGTGTAGATAAATACGCCAAATAAGTAACACATTGAAATTTTTGCAATTATTTAGACCTTATATTTACTGCAAAAAGAGGCTGTAAAAGAGTATACAAATTCTCTGTTGACATTACAAATGGAGCACTGTATGACAAAACTAGGTAGAAGATAACATTGAAACACACGCTCCATTGCGTGATGTTTTGGCAATTTCCAAATTTCCATTCAATGATTTAAATGTAGGATTCTTTTTATCATTTTTGCCTTCTGTCGCATTATCACAGTTGTGGGTTTTCTCGCCTCCATTCTGCGGTTGCCGTCTTATGACACTTTCCCACCCTGGGTATTAATTAAGTATGTCTCCTGATTTCAGTCTAGACAATTTAGCAGAACATTCATTAATCAGCTGGAGCCCATGACATCTGCATCACACACGTTCACACTGTCAGAACAATAAAGGTCATTTGCAAACATCAGAAATTAAGCTCCAGATCAGACGTACAAAAAGAGGCAAGAAGAACTCGAAACAATATCCAAAATCTATACCTAGACATGTGAAGGCTTGTATGTTGACTGAATAATGTTGATCATGATAATTTTCCACAAGATGCTAAATCTTCATATTGCCATGTTATCAGAATGTTATTGTATATAATATATATATATGTGACTCTCATTTCATAATTTTATTACATTTAAAAATATATTTTTAAGCGGTTGCAACTCTGGTAGAGTTAATATTGATGGACTATTCTAAAGGTCTCGTCTCACACTTCAATGTGTCGGCGAACCGACCAATGATCCGACTTGACCTACATCGCTAGAACGACGTTCAATGATCGCTAGTGAAATGTCACACGTATAGATCTCGTTAACGACGCAGCAACGATCCCGCGACAAGCAAACGATACTTGTGGTCGTTAGCTCGCCTACGTCCTTCAGTTCTCAATAGTCGAGGTCATTAACGACATCGTTATCGAGGTGTCACACACACTGATGCTGCAGGTTGAACGAACGCTCATCGTTTGGTTTAAGGTCCGTTTCACCAACCTCCCATCAACGATCTGCCCGATTATCAAACCCGTGACGTACTAACAATATAGTTACCGATATCATAGTGTGAGACGGGGCCTTTAGGTTACGTGTCACATCCCCACCAGAGTCTGCCCCATCGACATCTGCTCCTGTCACCAGGTCCTGCCGTATTCACACTGTAGGTGCTGCTGGTGATAAAGGAGAGATCAGAGTCAGAGACTCTGGAAATCGCAGGCTCTGCTCATCCCCCCCCCTGGGCCTATGAAAGTAAAAGAGCCACCTTCAGCAGCACTAAGGCTGCATTCTGTGAAGGTGGCTCTTATGTGTAATGTCCCCAGGGACAGTGAAATAATGAGCTTTATAAATTTGGCTTCATACCTGTACTTGGACCGGTGGGTGTATGCTTTACTGAGCTCTCAACCGCCTTGCTGCTGCCAATCATCTCCCCTCTGGGCGCGGCCTCCCCTCTGCTCCTTACATCCACGGCGCCTGCGCTGTGAAATCATGTCTAAGGCATGCGCAGTGTGCGCTACCCAACAAGTGAGGACACATGATCTCCTCACATCGCGCCTGCGTAGCAGAGCCCCCAGATCCCGGCCCCGCAGTGTGTTATGATGTATTCACACTGCGGGGCTGGGGCCTCCGCTATACGCAGGCGCGATGTGAGGAGATCATCTAACCTCGCTTGTTGGGCAGTGCACACTGCGCATGCCTGAGACATGATTTCACAGTGCAACTCAGACCCATTCAAGTGATCCATTCCAGCTCCTTAATCCCCAAAATGATTAACACTCACTACAGAGTATATGTGGAAAGTGCATCTGCATCCATACTTCTAGTGACACTAACGGAAGAAGCAGAGCTGTGGAGTTTGTAAGCTAAAACCTCCGATTCCAATTGAATCCAACTCCAACTCCTTAATACATGGCTCATGTTTAAAGGGATCCTGTCACCCCCAAAACACCTCAAAACCTATTAAAAGCTGTCCCTACAGCATAGTAACACTTACCCTACACTACTTTTAGCTCCTAAATGCAGCAAGTGACATTGAAGAAAAATGTTATTATAGTACCTCATTATGGATGATAATGAGTGACTATGCTATTCATAGTCACCCTGGCAGGCGCTCCCTCTTCATGTTATCACGCCTCCATAGGCTTGATCTTGTAATCTGATTAAAATGCGCGCCTCCCCGCCGCTCTGTGGTGTCTCTGCCGGCCTGTACTGGGGCTGGGTGACGCGATTCGCGTCATTTCCGACGCCGGGTGACGTATTTACACCCGCGCCGCTGTTGGCTTCAAGATCCGCACTACACATGCGCATGCGCAGTGCGCGTTTTGAAGCTAACAGAGCGGCGCGGGTGTATACGTCACCCGGCGCCGGAAATGACGCGAATTGCGTCACCCAGCCCCAGTACAGGCCGGCAGAGACACCACAGAGCGGCGGGGAGGCGCGCATTTTAATCAGATTACAAGATCACGCCTATGGAGGCATGATAACATGAAGAGGGAGCGCCTGCCAGGGTGACTATGAATAGCATAGTCACTCATTATCATCCATAATGAGGTACTATAATAACATTTTTCTTCAATGTCACTTGCTGCATTTAGGAGCTAAAAGTAGTGTAGGGTAAGTGTTACTATGCTGTAGGGACAGCTTTTAATAGGTTTTGAGGTGTTTTGGGGGTGACAGAATCCCTTTAAGTGATACATTTATTGTAGTACAGTGTGAAAATCAGGTTTTAATCATTATTATAATACAATAATCAAGATATTTAGCTAGAACATAATAATTATTAATAATAATAATAATAATAATAATATTCAGCACATACTGCATTGAACTTTGGTACCCAATTTATTATATATTTTAGGAGTCTGAGTCAGCCCATTTTATACTATGAAAACGTTTTAGACAAGTGTGGAGGAAATTCTGTAAAAAAGAATGCTTTCAAAGTTAGGCACCTTTCACATCTGCAGTAAGGTGTAATTCGTGGCAGATCCGGCAGATGTAACCGCATCTGCCGCGTAACGGCGGACTTGCAGCACCGATCCGGCAAGCCCCATTCATTCTTTATGGGGCTCGTGTTTGGGTGCGGCAAGTGCGGTATTGCCGGATCCTGCACTTGCAACGCTTGCTGCTCTGCAAAAAAAAAAAAACTCTGCTATCGGCATTTTTTTTGCGCGGCCGCAAGTGCCAGATCTGCCGCATACAGCAAAACTGCACTTGCTGCACCTGACCGAAAGCCCCATAGAGAATGAATGGGGCTTGCTGGATCGGTGCCGCCAGACAGCCATTACGTGGCAGATGCCGCGACATCTGCCGGATCTGCTGCGAATTGCACTGTTCTGCAGATGTGAAAGGAGCCTTAGAGGTGTTAATTATTAATTTTTTTATAAATTAACAAAATGCATAGGGCATGGTCTCGAGGGCCGCCAACAGTGCATGTTTTCAGGATCTCCTTAGTATTGCACAGGGGTTGGAATCATTACCTGTGCATTTGATCACATTAACACCTGTGCAATACTAAGGAAATCCTGAAATCCTGCACTGTTGGTGGCCCTTGAGGTCTGGATTTGGGGACCTCTGGCATAGGGCATGAACAAAAACAGAAATGTAAATAAAATAAAGATTTGTTGTGATCACCCTTTGCCTTCAAAACAGCACCGAAGCATTAAGTCGTCTCACTACACCTGTATATAGTCAGAGATTTTATAGGATTATGATCAGGTGTATGAGTAACCAAATATACCAAAGAGGAAACAAGGTCAAGTGACTCATCTATAGACGAAAACATAGGAACTGGGGTGATAAATGGCAGGAGGTGCTTAGGAATGATTAGTCAAAAGTTGAAATACATGGCTGTAATCGAAGGGCTGGAGAGCGGCACTGTAATGAGGGTCTGCAGGTAGCAGTAAAGCATGGTGGAGGTCCTGCAAATTTGGGGCAGCATTTCAGCAAAACAAGTTGAGGATTTGGTCAGAATTAATGGTGTCCTGAATGTTGAGAAATACAGGCAGCTACTTATCCATGCAATATCATCAAGGAGGCATCGAATTTGCCCCAAATTGTCCGCAGAGGCACAACAACCCCAAACACACAGCCAATATCATTAAAGGGAACCTGTGATGTCTCAATCGCTAATAACCTGCAAATGCAGTATTAACCTGCAGGGAAATAGCCTTACAATGCTGGCCAGCCACATATAGGTGTGCCAGGTGTGGCTACAGTTATCGCTCATTGGACAGTGAGCAGGGGCTGTAAACATGCACTGCAGAGCCAGCTGTCAAACTGACCGGGTGTGCTCACAACGCTGTGAGCAATTGTAACCATGCCCTGCACAACCACCATGACTGAAAGCCGGCGGCTCCCAGATGTATTTATACCAATTTTCTCCCAGTAGCAGTGATTTAAATAAGGTGATTGGACAGCATTGTAATGCTATTATCCTGCAGATTAACCTTATCTTTTCAGGTTAATAACATTTGGGGATATGACAGGTTTCCTTTAAGAGCTTACTTTCAGCGCAATGAAGAACAGGGAGTACTGGGAGTGATGATTGGGCCCCAACAAAACCCTGAGCTCAACATCATCCATTCTCTCTGGGAGTACATGAAATGACAGAAGGATTTGAACAAGTCTCATACACAGAAGATCTGTGGTTAATTCTCCAAGGTATTTGGAACAATCTCCCTGCTTATTTCCTTCAATATCTGTGTAGAAGCATACATAGAAGAATCAATGTTTTGAAGAATGTCTTTTGAAGTCAAAGGGCAGTTACCAAATATTGATATGCATTGGATTGTTAACATATTCATTCAATTTGCATCTTGATAATTAATAACATATTAGCACTTCTATTTTGAAAGCATTCTGAGGCTGGCCTCACACTACGGTTTTGAAGATCCGGGGTTGTCCGATGTGAACTGGACAGCCCTGGATCTGATTCAGACCCAGAGTATTCCGATTGGGCCGGTTGGAGCTGGATGGCAGTCATTTGCCATCTGATTTCCATCTGTCCGGGAGGATCTGGGAGAATGCGGGTTTTTCTTCTGTCCCGGACAAAAATCTGCACACATAGGGGGCACCAGATCCCGCTGGACCTAACATGGAAGTCTATGGCGCCAGATCCGACCAAAAAAAATCGCATCCGGCTGCTGGATGCCTAGTGCTGAAGTTCACCGCTGGCTGGCACTGAACTTCAGTACCTGGAGCTGTCCTCTGCAGAGATGTCAGGACTGCAGCTGGCTCCCGCAAGCCGCCATCCTAATATTTCAGCAGGGGACAGCTCCTGCTGCAGCGATCTTCCAAATCCTGCAGAAAACAGGACATATGCACATATGCCCTCCGGTTCTGTTTGTCCAGGCCAGTCAGGTTCTGTCCAGTGTTTCCAGCAAAACCCCAGACCAAACCTGATAGGCCAAAAACGTGGTGTCAAGCTAGCCTTACTTTGCAGCATTTCTTCTACACCAGCCTAAAATTTTTGCATAATACTGTATGTCTTGAAAAGTCATGTCAAAGGTGTACAGATCAATTTAATGACATGGTAGGACCATAATCGTGTGGTCACTAGGGTCCATTTTCCATACAGAAAATACAGAAGCAGTTATATATATACATATTTTGTCGTGGCTCAATCTGAACACCAAAGACCACGTAACATACTCATAAGAGATTTACACCTGAGACCTATGGCCATCAAATACACAGATACCAAGAATCCTTTAGAGCAGGAGATGCTCTCATTAGAGTTACAGATGGCTGTTTTAGGAGCGTGTTATTCATGTTTGTCTATGGAATTCTCATTCATTGTCTTGAAAAACAATGCAGTGAGTTAAATAAAAATCAGCTATCAATGTCTGTGTTTTGGGCCTCCCAAATCTCTACTGCATGGCGAACAGCTTTATGGCCCCTTTACACGCAGCTACAGGTGACAGGTTTTCCACAGGTAACTTACTGGTTGCAATGAAATCATGGAGACATGGTTCCATTTGTAAACAGCACCAAGATAGAACTATGTCTCCATGATTTCACTGCAACCAGTAAGTTACCTGTGGAAAACCTGTCACCTGTAGCTGCGTGTAAAGGGGCCATTACAGGTAACCTCATCCTAAGGGAAACCACTTCCATTAAAGGGATCCTGTCACCCCAAACCACCTCCTAAGCTATGCGCATGCGCAGTGCGGGACTTGAAGCTAACAGCGGCGCGGGTGTAAATACGTCACCCGAAGCCGTAAATGACGCGAATCGCGTCATACAGCCGCATACAGCAACGCCAGGCCGAGAGGAGAGCAGGGAGGCGCGCATTTGAATGTATGATGAAGATCACGCCTATTCAGGCATGATATTAAGAAGAGGGACAGCCTGGCTGGGTGACTATGAATACCATAGTCACTCATTAACATCAGTAATGAGGTACTTTTATAACGTTTATATTCAGTTTCAATATAAGCATTTAGGAGCTAAAAGGAGTGTAGGGTAAGTGTTACTATGCTCTAGGGACAGCTTTTAATAGCTTAGGAGGTGGTTTGGGGGTGACAGGATCCCTTTAAGCTGAAGGGAATCTGTCACCAGCTTCTGCTACCTCATCTAACAGCAGCATGATGTAGGTAAGGATGGCTTCACACCACGGTTTTGTGCAAAAGGTTCTGTCCGGTTTGAACCGGACAGAACCGGATCCAGTTTTGCCTCCAATGTATCTCTATGGTGCCAGATTGGTCCTATTTGGCCATCCGGTCTTGTTTATTCTGTGCTGGATTCGTTTTTATCCTGTTTTTCCCTGTCCCCAAAACTGAAGCCTGCAGCACTTTTTTGCTCCGGTGCAAAAATCGGACAAAACCGTACAGAAATTAATCCTGGGCGATGCGGCGCCCATAACATGGGAGTCTATTGCCACCGGATCCGTGAAAAAAAAAAAAAATCGGATCATTTCCCGGATCCAATTTATTGCATAGAGCATGCTCAGAAATCCTGGTGTTCTAACTTCAGCACCATGGACAGCAGTATTTCATGCACATTCAGCACCTTGGAGAGCGGCAGAGCAGACACAGGCAGTCTCCAGCACCATGGACAGCGGCAGAGCAGACACAGGCAGACTTCAGCACCATGGACAGCGGCAGAGCAGACACAGGCAGACTTCAGCACCATGGACCGCTGTCGCGGTGGAGTCCACCCAGCATTAGCATAGCACTGCCCTACTGACATGTCAGCCAAGACACACCAGGAAGCAATAGATCCATCATGCCAGAGGAGATAGCTGCATAGCAAAGTTGAAGGAGACGCTGACAACAGAGCAAGGGGAGAGTGGAGACGCTGGAGGAAAATGCTCCAACACATCTACCCCGGAGGAGACCCACAAAGTCCACAGAGAAGGAGATGCTGAATATAGGACACAGAGCAGGCGGACACACCATATAACCACAATACACAGTGTTAACAGCAACTTTGCCGAGAGGGGCATCAGAACAACGGGGGAGGGGGAACATAATGAATGTAAAGCAGGGGTCATAGAACATGCAGATGGCAAATGCACATTGCATCTAAGCTGAAACTTGGAGGCTCTTTAGTTTAAAGTTTCCTAATACTATAGACATAGACTCAAAAGGAATATAGTAAGACTGTATAATAATACTTCCACATTACACATATATATTGTTGTAGGTTCAAGGCATGTCCGCTCTCTATTTAAAACTCAACCTCTCCAAAACTGAACTTCTTTTGCTCCCGCCCTCCACTAACCTCCCTAAATTTGACATCTCTCTCTCAGTGTGCGGTACCACGATAACTCCTATGCAGCAGGCTTGCTGTCTGGGTGTCACGTTTGACACCGATCTCTTCTTCACCTCCTACATACAATCTCTCGTCCGTTCTTGTCGCTTACACCTGAAGAACAACTCTAGAGTCCACCCCTTTCTCACCATGGAAACAACTAAAACCCTCACCATGGCCTTATCCACTCCCGCCTTGATTATTGCAATTCTCTATTAATCGGCCTCCCCGTCTCTAAACTTTCCCCTCTACAGTTCATCCTTAATGCAGCAGCCAGGATCACCTACCTGGCCAATCGTCACTCAGATGCCTCTGCTCTGTGCCAGTCATTGCAATTGGCTGACTATACACTGCAGGATAAAGTTCAAATTGCTTGTTCTCACCCACAAAGCTCTTCATAATGCAGCGCCCCCCTACATCTCCTCCCTCATCTCTGTCCATCACCCCACCCGTTCTCTATGTTCTACAAATGACCTTCGACTAAAATCTGCGCTAATCCGATCCTCCCACTCCCGGCTCCAAGACTTCTCCCGAGCCGCACCAATTCTCTGGAATGCTCTACCCCAAGAAATCATCTATTACCCACTGTATTGTAAAGCACTGCGGAATATGTTGGTGCTATATAAATAAAGATGTATTATTATTATTATTATTATTATTATTATTATTAAGGGACGTAATAGAAAAGAATTATAGACACCACAAGTAAAACCAGAATATTTAGACACCACAGCGACCCCAGCAAGAAGAAAAAAACAGGTGAGCACAAAAACACAGGAATAGTTTGATCCCTCATACAACAACATACTAATACAAACATATTTTAATAAGGAAGCACTGCAAAAAAGGAGGAAATCCACATCAAGCAATACATAGCCCGGCAAGAAGATAACATATAGAGCAATATATAGAGGTAAGAGAAAAACCACCCAGGCTGGAAGAAGGTCTGAGGACCGAAACGTCCCACATAGATGCCTGAAGGCCATTAAAGGCAACATACATCGATATTGGAGTGCTGCAGTCGTTATTGGTCTGTATAGGGGGGTGAAGGAACTAATCCCTGGACTGATTTGCACCAACCCTATAGGGGATTAAGTGCTGCTCTTAATTTTTTCTATATATATATATATATATATATATATATATATATATATATATATATATGTATATATATATATTATATATATATATATATATATATATATATATATATATATATATATATATATATATATATATATACACACGTACACTAAAATACTTTTTAGGGCGCCCCATATGGATTCTCAGAGAAATCACCCCCACTATTGGAACAGAACCCTGTCCAGAAGAGTAATGAGAAACTTTTTGAATTTATAGAAATAACTACCGTATATATATACATACACATTAGGATTTTAATGTTTTAAAGCATTTTATCTAAAAATGATAAAAATAATTTTAATAAATATCCGGTACATGGTTAAAAAATACATACCGTATATACTCGTGTATAAGCCGACTTTTTCAGCCCAAAAATTGGGCTGAAAAGTCCCCCCTCGGCTTATACGCGAGTATATACATGTGTGTGACGGGGACGGGGGCTCTGACTGGGGGCAGGAGGAGGCAGGAGGGGGCTACAGTGACACCGCGCGGTCACGTGGGCCCGGCTCATTAATATGCACGCATCCCCCTGTCCATCCCCGGCAAGGGGATGCAGTGCATATTGCCCCACACAGCCCCTGGCGGCCCCCGGCAGTGGTATACAGCCCCCCCCGCCTAGTACCGGGCCCCCATGCTGCGGATACAGTAGTTCATACATTACCATCTCTCCCTGCAGCGCGCGGCTCCTCCAGTCCCAGCCGGCATCTTCCTGTAGTGTCATGTGACTGGCGCGTCACATGACACTACAGCAACAAGCCGGGCGGGAGATGGAGGAGCCGCGCGCTGCAGGAGATGGTAATGTATGAACTACTGTATGCTGTGCCGCAGCATGGGGGCCCGGTACTAGGCGGGGGGGCTGTATACCACTGCCGGGGGCGCTGTATAAACCCCCGGGGGCCTGCTGTATAAACCCCCGGGGACCTGCTGTATAAACCCCCGGGGGCCTGCTGTATAAACCCCCGGGGGCCTGCTGTATAAACCCCCGGGGGCCTGCTGATACCCCCGGGGGCCTGCTGATACCCCCGGGGGCCTGCTGATACCCCTGGGGCCTGCTGAATACCCCTGGGGGCCTGCTGTATACCCCTGGGGGCCTGCTGATACCCCTGGGGGCCTGCTGTATACCCATGGGGGCCTGCTGTATACCCCTGGGGGCCTGTTGATACCCCCTGGGGGCCTGTTGATACCCCTGGGGCCTGCTGATTCCCCTGGGGCCTGCTGAATACCCCTGGGGGCCTGCTGTATACCCCTGGGGGCCTGCTGATACCCCTGGGGGCCTGCTGTATACCCATGGGGGCCTGCTGTATACCCCTGGGGGCCTGTTGATACCCCTGGGGGCCTGTTGATACCCCTGGGGCCTGCTGATACCCCTGGGGCCTGCTGAATACCCCTGGGGGCCTGCTTATACCCCTGGGGGCCTGATGTATACCCCTGGGGGCCTGCTGATACCCATGGGGCCTGCTGTATACCCATGGGGGTCTGCTGTATACCCCTGGGGCCTGCTGAATACCCCTGGGGGCCTGCTTATACGCCTGGGGGCCTGCTGATACCCCCGGGGGCCTGCTGATACCCCCGGGGGCCTGCTGTATACCCCTGGGGGCCTGCTGTATACCCCTGGGGGCCTGCTCATACCCCTGGGGGCCTGTTGATACCCCTGGGGGCCTGCTGATACCCCTGGGGCCTGCTGATACCCCTGGGGCCTGCTGAATAACCCTGGGGGCCTGCTTATACCCCTGGGGGCCTGCTTATATGCCTGGGGGCCTGCTGTATACCACTGGGGGGGGCCTGTATACCTTACTGCTGGGGGTTGTATACCTGTGCTGGAGTCCACCCTCGGCTTATACGCGAGTCAATAAGTTTTCCCAGTTTTTGGGGGCAAAAGTAGGGGGGTCGGCTTATACACGGGTCGGCTTATACACGAGTATATACGGTATTTCTGATTTTTAAGATTTTTTTTAGCATACATATTGTGAGTTATATTGATATACAGTAGACATAAGCCATTGATAAAAAAAAAAAAATTGTGCTGAGCCTACACACCTTTTCATTCATTGCCTATTGTACAGGGGGATATTTGTACGGAAGATCCCCCGCAGGCTTTCAAGCAGCGTACCCACAATTGATATACGGTAGTTTGCTCCAGTGTATATCCAACAATCCTGGGATCCTGAAAATAACAGGAGTCACCCTAAGAGGCAAAAACCATGGTGTGAAGCCAGCCTAAAGAGACTCTGAATCCAACGATGTTAAATTTAGATTACTGGTTGTAGCTGTTCTAACACAATGAAAGCATTTAGGGTACCTTTAGGGTGCCTTTACACTGCGGTCAGGTCCGGTCCGGGGCTATCCAGTGTAAACCGGACAGCCCCGGACTGAATCTTGGCCCCATACTATCCTATGGGCCCGGATGGAGCCGGATGGCAGCTATCCGCCATCCGGTTTCCATCTGTTCGGGAGGATCTGGGGCAATCTGGCGCTCCCTAACATGGGAGTCTATGGGGCCAGATTGCCCTCCGGTTCTGTGTTCAGATCCGGTCCGGGGCTGTCAGGTTCATCCCTGACAGTCCCGGACTGGACATGCCCGCAGTGTGAAGCCGCCCTACATGTCGCAACATTACATGCAATTTCTCTTGCAACTCACTGGTTGCAGTGAAATCATAGACACATTGTTCTATTTTGCTGCCGTGTACAAATGTAACAATCTGTCCATGATTTCACTGCAACCAGTAAGTTGCTAGTGAAATTACATGCAATGTTGCGACGCGTAAAGATACCCTTATATTTAGCCATGTAGCAGAGGTGGGAGAGCTGCCCCCCACTTACAGGAGGCTCTCTATACAGATTGTACATTGATAGGGAGGTGTTAATCACAGCGGGAGGCGTGTCAGACTGCCATGCGCATGACAATGTTGCTCTGTAATGGTAATCACCAGGTGATTAAAGCCTTTAATTTATGTAAACAATAGCAAAGAACGTGAAAAAATATATAAAGCTTATTAAAAGGGGATTGAAGTTCTGCACTGTCGTTGAAATATGATTCCAAGACAGGTGTTCTCCAAATAGGTTTATTAGCCAACACATTTCGTAGTGCCTCGCGACTTCTTCAGGGCAAAATCATCAGATGATTGATGATGATACAATATTGTGTGCAAATTAATAAAATAGTTTTATTTAAAACAACTTGACTCTTTTTGTCCATAGCAACCAATCACAGAGCAGCTTTCATGTTGTAAACTACTCATGAAAAATGAAAGCTGTCCTGCGATTGGTTGCTTTGGGCAACAACAAAAAAAAAAAAAAACAGTTTTCCTTATCGACAGCATTCATACCACATTTTTAACAATTGTTAAAAATGACAAATAAATATATTTGGCACACCTTTGCGCTGCCAAGTCACTAGAAACTGAAGTGTATTATGTCAGCATGTGAACTCTAGCAGATTTCCAGTATAATTCACGCCAATTTCTGGCTAAAATTACAGAAAATCTGCTAGGGTGCAGCTGGTCACCCATCACTAAAAAAGTCTCAAAATATTTGTGCAAATTCATCCTGGGCAAAAATGTTACTACAGAAAACTGGGGGTGATAAAAACCCCCCAATGACTGACTTTATTTATTGCTTATTTAAAAAGGGGTTATAGGAGTAAATCCTTTCTCTTAAAATCTTGGGTCAGGTCTACATGGCGACCTTGGTGCCAAACATCATTGTATGCCAGCTCCACATTACAGTGTAATACAAGTGAGTGGGGCCTGCTGGGCACCAAGAACACCACAAGCAATCACAGAAAGTCAGAACTGGTTTATTTTCTTTACACTTTCTACAGAACCTTATGGGTCACAATATGACCCCATTCACTTACTTTTTGCTTCGATGTAGCATCAATCTAGAGTGGGGTGCGTGACTGAGGACCCTTTCACACAATGCGTATTTTGCTGCGGATTCGGTGAGGATTTGCTACAGATCTGCACCAAATATGCGGCAATGTGTTTTCCCAGCAAAGTCTATGGGATTTGTGAAGTCCTGTCTGCATAGTGCGTGTTTTCCCGCAGCGGGTCCGCTGCATATTTGATTGCAGAATAATCTGCAGCATGTCAATTCTTGCATTGGATTTTACCGCATTTTTCACCCATAGACCGTCATGTTAACTCAAAATAAGCAGCAGATACACAGCGGTGTTCACAGCCCAGGGCTTTGGAGTCGGAGTCATGCAGTTGTGGAGTTGGTTCCCATTTTGGGTGGAGTCGAATTCAGGGAAATTGAGGAGTCGGAGTTGGATATGTGGCTTACTGACTTCACAGCCATGGTTATGGAGTCCTTTTTAGTGGAGTTGGAGTCGAATTCAGGGAAATTGAAGAGTCGGATGTTTGCCTTACCGACTCCACAGTCCTGGTTCGCACTATGTGTGTGTCTTGCTTATTATGAGTCTCTTTTACATTACAATCTGCAGGAAGAGACAGTGTTGAAGGGGGGAGCAGGATTTGACTTTTTTTTTTTTTGTCTTTTGATCAAAGTGTTCAATCTTTATTGAACCAGATGCAAAGCACATTCAAATACACATCAAAAATGCAAACATGCACCAAGCAGGCAGGGATAGTTTTGGTGCATTTTTCAGCTATTAGGTGCACATTTTGGAAGTCCAAAATCTGCACCACCAACTCAGTGTATGAACGCAGCCTAAGGGTAAGTGCACACGTACCGGCGGGTTGGTCGGCGGCGGCTGGGCGGAACCCGCCAGGAAGCTCCGGCGCCGTCCACCGGCTTCCTGGCGGGTATGTGCGGCGGGAGCCGTGCGGGTGACGGGCGGGAGCCGGCGGTTGCACAGCGGGTTCTCGGCGGCGATTCATCAGCGGCTGGAAGCAGCACATGATTCTGCTTGCAGCCGCTGAAGAACCGGTGTTTTATAGAACATGCTCATTCTTTGCTAACCCGCTGGGAAACCTGCGGGTTAGCAACGGATGAGGCTGTGTAACCGCCGGCGTGTGCACAGCCTTGGTCGGTTTACATTGGTTTTAATGTTAATCCAAACGCCGGTTTGGATTAACATAAATTTACATAAAACTAATGTAAACAAACCGGCGGTTTACACAGGTAAACCGCCCAAAACCCGGCAAGTGCGCACATAGCCTAAAGCTGCAGTGATGCTGGAGATTCTCCACCTACGGAGATGTTCAGACTACATTTTTTTCCAGCCGTAAAATCTATGGGGTTTTCAAACCAAAAGCAATCCAGGAAACACCAGCATTTTTTTATTATGCCAAAGCTTTTTTGTTAACGTTTTGTTGGACTTTTCTTTTTTTTGTTTGGGTAGGGGGGGTCAGGGGGAGTCAGGGTTATCTTTAGCACTATTGTCACATATTTTGACATCCATTAAGCAATGAATAAAACAAAAGCAGTTATTGATGCAAAAACATTACAAAACACTCATAAGATGCCCAGGCATTTTTATCCTTTCCATTGACTTCTATTGTAAAGTATGGCATATTCTGCTAATTGAGAATGCCTGAAAAATGCTCATGTCACGACTAATAGCCGCTTGGTGTCTATGGAAACCTGAAGCGGTTATAATGCTCAAAAGCCAGAATATGAACAGCAAGTTGTTTTATCATGGAAATGAATCAGAAGACTATTTTAAGCCATTTGTGAGAGCTTATTTGAGAGCTTTTCGAAGTGGGTACAGTCAAAAAAGTATTGAACAAAAGCTTAATGTGAACATACCCCTACACAGTTATGGCTTATCCACAGGCTGTGCCATAAGATGCGAGCCTCACCTATAGAACATGTACCCATGTATGTACAAAAAGGTCTCTGTCTGCTTCCAACATAAGGCGGAGAATGGATGCAGAGGAGGCCAGTGGTGTACGCTTATCTACAGTGACGTGTACGGGATGAACAGAAATAGCCAAAACTCCACTGGAATGAGGTGACCGCTCTACCTTCAGATGAGGAGCCCAGACGTGGGTGGATAAGCCTTAAATGTCTACAGTGGGGAAACCCTTTAGGGTTCGCTCACCTCTACATATAACAAAAATCATTCCGATCTTCATCCAGAAAAGTTGAATAGTGAAATCCATTTTGTACTCCATATATCATGCTATATCATGCTAGTGCTATGTAAGTGTACGTTTCTCTTTGCCAAGCATCCATATGACATACTGTACGTATACAAGGCATTTTTTTCTCAGCAGCTATTACCGTATATACTCGAGTATAAGCCGAGTTTTTGAGCACACTTTTTGTGCTGAAAAATGCCCCCCTCGGCTTATACTCGAGTCAGTCAGTTTTGCTGTAGAGGTGGGGGAGGGCTGAGTGAACGGCTCTGAAGAAGGCTGCAGAGGCAGCGGGTGGTCACATGGGCCCGCTCATTAGTCTAATCTAATATACATTGTACTCTCCCCACCCATCACCTCAGCACTGAAGCCTGGGGAGAGCGCCGCATATTACATTAGACTAAGTATACTCACCCCCATCACGGTATATAACCCCCATGCTGGCGTATACAAAAAAAAATAAACAATTGAACTCACCTCTCCTTCCCACCGTGACATCATCCTGCCTGCATCGGCATTTGATCATGTGAGCAGTGCAGGCCAGTGACATTATCACTATGCACCCTGCTCACATGATCAGATCCCCAGGACAAGACAGAAGGATGCCACGGTGCTGGGAGTGATGGATAGGTGAGTTAAAACATTTGTCTACCAGCATGGAGGCCATATTCCGTGATGGGGTGGCCATGTACAGTTATGGGGGCATGTACAGTGATGGGGGACCAATTATCGTGATGAGGGGGCTATGTACTGTGATGAGGGGGCTATATACCTGGTTGAGGAGCCATGTACCAGGATGGGGGGGATATGTACTTGGATGAGGGGATCACATATACCAGAAAGAGGGGGCTATATACCAGGATGGGGGGCCATGTACCAGGAAGAGGGGGCTATATACCAAGATGGAGGGCCATGCATCAGGACAAAGGGGCTGTATACCAGGATGGGGACAGATATACCGTGATAGGGGGCTATGTAACAGGATGAAGGATGAGGGCTATGTACTGGGATGTAGAGGATATACCAGGCTGAGGGTTGCTGCATTTCCCACCCTAGGCTTATACTCGAGTCAATACGTTTTCCCAGTTTTTTGTGGTAAAATTAGGGCCTCGGCTTATATTCGGGTTGGCTTATACTGAAGTATATATGGTATTCTACAATCATGTACAGTCAGGACCATTTACAGTGTTCTATGCTACAGAATGGTAATGTATCCATAAAAAACGGACAGGATACAGATGGTCAATGTGATGTCCAATTTTTTGTCACACCCACTGATTTCAGTTGGAGACTCTAATGGTGGGGTTACACGTCCCGATATCGCCGCGATATCGGAGGCAACGCCGCGGGAGCGCGCTTTTTTTCAGCCCTTTTCCCGATATCGCATCGCCGGTTTACACGCTGCGATATCGGGAAACAACGTCCCTCCGATGTGTACGCCCACCAACCCAGTAACGACCATTTAACATGGGAGTTAATGGGTGAGGTGCGAGTATAGATCGGAGTTGGGCTGTCACACGCTGCGATGCTGGTACAACGGCCATGCGATATCGGGGAGTAGAATAGCTCTGCTATTCAACTCCGATATCGTTTTGGTATCGTTCCAGCATCGCGTTGTACGCTCAAACCGTACAACGCGCACACGATATCGGGTCCAACTCGCAACCCACGTGACTTTTTGTCAGAGTTGGGTCGGAGTTGGACGCCGATATCGCGGCGTGTAAACCCACCATAAGACATTTTATGCGGCTAGACACAGCATGCTGAGCGAATACAGCTGAGGAAAAAAAAATCACAGATCAGCACTGACTCATTGAATAACACTGGTGCGCGTGCAATCCGATTTTTTTATCGTATTTATATGCAAAAGTGAGCGAACCTTAAAAGTGTTATTCCCAAAATGAATGCTTATCCATAATCCGTACAACAGTATAAACACACAGAAAATGAAAAGAAAAAAAAAAAGAGAATAAGCTTCATAGGGAACCACAGTATCAATAAAAGAGTGTCAGAAACTTTCACCTTATGTAGTTAACATCTAAAGTAGCCTGTAGGTGAGTGGCGACTGCCAGACCTCTCCCCGCCAAGGTCTTGTGCGGGGGTTCAGTAAACACATGGCGGTAGTGATAAAGTGGAAATAATGGGAATCATTAGTCAGAACTCAATACATTACACCGATACCGAGTTGCAACATCTTTATTGCAGGAGCAGGACAACAGCGTGTATCGAAGACAAATCGTCTTCTTCATCAGGTAATACTAATCTCAGTAGTGGACAGAGCACATCCTATTATTTCAGTTTTATCACTACCACAATCTAGGCAATAACTTTTTGGTCGTTAGGGGTCCGGCCGTGGGGACCCGTATCGATTCAGAGAACGAAAGGGAGCAGAGTTGGAAAAAGCTTGGCTATTTCTGACAGTCCCACATACAACCAATGAAGTGGAGTTCTAGCATGCGCACCTCTGCTCTTTTCATGACAGAGCTCTGCAAAGCTTCATTCTCTGGATCGCTTCATACCCCAATGGTTACCAAGTATGGATAGGTGATAAAGATTTATCCCCAAAATATCAGGTTAAGTCACCACTACATCATTTGTTTTTTCTATTGCACCACTGTGGTGGTGCTTCAGATCTAAGTCCTCAGTTATCTGTCTTATACTCAACTTCCGCCGCCTTCATCTTTTCTCCGCGGAGCTCAGGTTGGACTGCGACAAAAGTGACCTGCTGGCAGCTGCAGTTTCATGGAGCACGCAGGAGGTCACTTTTCAATATATCTCTTTTCAATATATCTCTATAAGAGCCTCATTCTGGCTCTCATACAGTTGTGTTCAAAATAATAGCAGTATGTTACAAAACATGCGTTAAGCCTAAAATCTTAAGAATGTTTTTTATTTCCATGCATCGGGAAGATTGCACACAGTTTTTGAAATCAAAATATGAAGAGAAATGTATATAATTTTTAACTACTTTATAGAAAATAATAAAAATTGAACATTGGGCTGTTCAAAAAAGTAGCGCTGTCTGCATTTGTCTTTGCAAACTCAAAATATGTACTTTTTTTTTAAGGATTTAGTATTCCTGTGAATCCTAATATTTTGTTGTATAACCAGAATTTTTTAGAACTGATTCACATCTATGCTGGATAAAGTCAACCAACTTCTGGCACCTGTCAACTGTTATTCCAGTCCAGGATGCTTTGACTACATCCCACAATGTATTTGCATTTGTTGGCTTTGCCTCAGGAACAACAATTTTTTATGTCACCCCACAAGTATTCTATCGGATTAAAGGGAACCTGTCACCTGGATCTAAGCCCTACACTATCACTACCTGTCCCTGCACCTTCCTAGCTGCTCCCTATCTATCCCTCTCTGAGCTAAATCCGCCCTATAAAACTGCAGAAAAATAACTTATAACTTACAGAAGTCCCTGAGGCTGGGGACTGAGAAGGCGGCCCCAGGCTCCATTCTTCCCCTCCTTGATGCAGCAGCACACGCCCCGCTGGGCGGCGTTATTCTTTCTTCATCGCCGCCTCCTCCATTTGGAATCTCCCACCCACTTTACACTGCAGGTAGCAGTTAGGATCGGCACGACAGAAGGCAGTGACTCAGGTATTTACTCACACAGCACACAGTTCAGGTATTCACAGACCTCCAGATTCCGATGTAACAGGTCAGACTAACCCCCCGACCAGAATATACCCGAGGTATAAACTGGGCTAGCCCAGAATATACCCCCCTGGGCCAGAATATACCCTTGGTATATTCTGGCCTAGCCCAAACTATACCCCGGGGTATAAACAGGCCTAGGCCAGATTATAACTCTCCGTATACCACAGCAGCTGTAGATCAGGGCCTCAAGCCGTGCACAGGGCCCCAAGCAATGCATGAAGGCGTGAGGCAGCACAAGGTGGCCCCAGGCAGCAGAAAGTGGCCCTACGCAACATACAGGGACCCCAGGCAGTGCTAGGGGCCCCAGGCAGTGCATGGGGGCCCGAGGCAGCACACAGGGGCCCCAGGCTACACACAGGATCCCAGGCTACACACAGGGGCCCCAGCCAGCATACAAGGGCCCCAGGCAGTACACGTGGCCCCAGGCAGTGCACAGGGTCCCAGGCAGTGCACAGGGCCCCAGGCAGCACAAAGTGGCCCCAGGCAGCACAAAGTGACCCCAGGCAACATACAGGGGCCCCAGGCAGTACTAGGGGCCCCAGGCTACACACAGGATCCCAGGCTACACACAGGGGCCCCAGCCAGCATACAAGGGCCCCAGGCAGTGCACAGGGCCCCAGGCAGCACAAAGTGGCCCCAGGCAACATACAGGGGCCCCATGCAGTACCAGGGGCCCCAGGCTACACACAGGATCCCAGGCTACACACAGGGGCCCCAGCCAGCATACAAGGGCCCCAGGCAGTGCACAGGGCCCCAGGCAGCACAAAGTGGCCCCAGGCAACATACAGGGCCCCAGGCAGTACCAGGGGCCCCAGGCTACACACAGGATCCCAGGCTACACACAAGAGCTCCATGCAGCATACAAGGGCCCCAGGCAGCACACAGGGGCCCCAGGCAGCACAAAGTGACCACAGGCAATATACAGGGGCCCCAGGCAGTGGGCCACCCGGGGCCACTTTGTGCTGCCTGGGGCCCCTGTGTGCTGCCTCTGGCCCCCATGCGCTGCCTGGGACCCCTTTGTACTGCCTGGGGCCCTTGTATGCTGCATGGGGCCCCTGTATGTAGCCTGGGACCCTGTGTGTAGCCTGGGGCCCCTAGTACTGCCTGGGGCCCCTGTATGTTGCCTGGGGCCACTTTGTGCTGCCTGGGGCCACTTTGTGCTGCCTGGGGCCTTGTGCACTGCCTGGGGCCTGTGCACTGCCTGGGGCCCCGTGCACTGCCTGGGGTCCTTGTATGCTGCATGGGGCCCCTGTGTGTAGCCTGGGATCCTGTGTGTAGCTTGTGGCCCCTAGTACTGCCTGGGGCCCCTGTATGTTGCCTGGGGCCTCTTTGTGCTGCTTGGGGCCACTTTGTGCTGCCTGGGGCCCTGTGCACTGCCTGGGGCCCCTAGCACTGCCTGGGGCCCTAGCACTGCCTGGGGCCCTAGCACTGCCTGGGGCCCCTGTATGTTGCGTAGGGCCACTTTCTGCTGCCTGGGGCCACTTTGTGCTGCCTCGGGCCCCATGTGTTGCTTGGAGCCCTGATCTACAGCTGCTGTGGTATACGGAGGGGTATAATCTGGCCTAGGCCACTTTAACCCGAGTATAATCTGGTCGGGGGGTTAGTCTGGCCTGTTACACCGGTGCACAGCCGAGTAGAACCTCATACAATCCCAGCAGCTCCTGCTGCTGTCCTGACACACTCCACCCCCTCCCCACAGCCCAGGGCAGCACATATCATCTCCTATTCACCCGCACACCTGGGGGTCAGTGATTTCAATCAGCATTCAGCTCCAGTAGCAGCTCACCCTGTGTGTGCTGCTACCGAGCAGAAGATACAATCTCCCATATGCTGTGTCTCAGTCAGGGGACACATCGAGGTCGCATCACCACAACATGATAGGTGTAAAGCACAGATTCCAAATGGAGGAGGCGGCGATGAAGAAAGAATAATGCCGCCCAGTGGGGCGTGTGCTGCTGCATCGAGGAGGGGCAGAATGGAGCCTGGCGCCGCCTTCTCAGTCCCCAGCCTCAGGGACTTCTGTAAGTTATAAGTTATTTTTCTGCAGTTTTATAGGGCGGATTTAGCTCAGAGAGGGATAGATAGGGAGCAGCTAGGAAGGTGCAGGGATAGGTAGTGATAGTGTAGGGGCTTAGATCCAGGTGACAGGTTCCCTTTAAGGTCTGGGGATTGGGCTGGCCACTCCATACCTGCAGTTTTGTTGGTCTAAAATAAAGATTTTGTTTGTTTACTGGTGTTTTAAGGGCTGTTGTTTTATTGAAACTTCCATTTCAAGGGCATTTCTTCTTAAGGGTAAGGCAACATAGCCTCAAGTATTTTGATACATGAAAACTGGTCCATGATCCCTGGTATGCGGTAAATAAGCCCGCTACCAAAGTGAGAGAAACATGCCCAGATCATGATGCCTCTCCTCCAGGCTTCACTGTCTTCAGAGTGTACTGTGGCTTGAATTCAGAGTTTGGGGGTCGTCTGATGAACTGTCTGTGGCCCTTTGGCCCAAAAAGAACAATTTTACTGTTATCAGTCCACAAAATGTTTCTCCATTTGTCTTTAGGCCAGTTGATGTGTTTTTATCTTCACTATATGTCTTTTTATAACAGTGGGACTTTGCAGGGACTTCATGCTCATACATGATCTTCGCACAGGTCTTCTATCTGCCACAGTCCTCACAGGTAACTTGAGAGGTCTTTGATCATCCTGGAGCTGATCATTGGCTAAGCCTTTGCTATTCAGGCTATTTCTTGATCCATTTGAATGGTAGTCTTCTGTTTTCGTCCACGTCTCTCTGGTTTTGCTTTAAGGATTGGAGATGATTTTAGCTGAACAGCCGATCATTGTCTGCACTGCTTTATAGGTTTTAAGGTACCGTTACAACATTGTTCCTGACATCGTTCAAAAGTGACGTCAGGAACGGTGTTGAAACAACATCGTTGTTGCGTCGTTGCGTGTAAACGCATGATTTAACAATGGTAGTTGTTCAAGTCAGAGTTGACAGGTTTTCCTGCATGCAGGACAACCTGTCAACATCAACTTAAGCAACCTGCGGCATCGTTCGGTGTGACACCGCAATAGCAATGTCACGGCTGACTTCGCCCATTCACAGCAGTGAGCAGGGATCATTCATGGTGTTTATGAATGTTCCCTCCTCACAACATTGTTGCTGAGTTGACCAAGATATCTGGATGTGTGACAGCTCACCAGCAATGTTGCACAGGTGTCTAAAAAATCAGCGCACTCCCGAGATGGCAAACAACATTGCTGATAAGTTGTACCGTGTAACGGTACCTTTACCCTCTCCAATCAACTTCTTCTGAACAATGTCACGACCGACCCATATTTCTCAGGCTTTCAAGGAGAAATGCATGTACAACATGTGCTGGCTTCACCCTTAAATAAAGGCCACCTGATTCACACCTGTTTCTTCACAGGATGATTGACCTCACTAATTGAACTCCACACTGCTATTATTTTGAACACGCCCCCTTTCAATTAATCATTCAAATACAGATCATGAATTCTGAGTCTGTTGGTTTCCTAAGAATCTACTGCACCAACTGGTATAATTATATACACTACCGTAGACTCGTATTGAGAGCTTGTGATGTAACTTCTAATGTCCGGACAGTCGTAAGTTACAAGATAGCGTCGCGGGACCAAAGTGACAACCAAAAAGAAGGAAGATGTTGGAGGATAAGTATAAAACAAAGGGCTCGAAAGAAAACACTGTGATGGTACTTGACACTATATGACAATTGGGAAATATTTCATTTGGGAGTTTACCAAAGAGGAATGTGCTCCTCTTTGCTTGTTGTAGTAGTGGTCTTATTCACTGTCACCTATATTCCTATTAAAATAGAACAACTCCTGTGAAAGCTATAGGTGTCCATACCACCCAGCTTTCCCAGAAGCAGATAAAACTGGCAAAAAAAAACATTTCACCCAACATGATAGAAAATAATTTTAAAAACTTGCAGAAATGTGAGCCAGACATTACGTGACCACAAGCATCCTCCCACCTCACAGTATTGTGACGTCACAATAGAATTTCAATGTCGTACCTATAACACATGAGGAGAGGGGAGAGGCCAATTATACATGAAAAAATAGTTTCTCTACGGTCATTCTTTAACTCTCCATTTCCTTATGTGTTGTGATATACATAACAAATCATCATCAATTCACACTGTTAAAAACCTAATGAACCAACTATGAAACTTTAACCCTTCCCTGTAAGACTTAAAGGGCCAGAACAATTTTTATTGCAAACCGGCAAACCCAAGATTTGGGGCCAGAGATGTAAACCCAACCCTGCATGTCGTACCAGTCTACATTTTTTTTTTCAATCTACGCACATGGAGGGGAAACACAGGCGTGGGTAAAGCCGGGAAGGCAACCCATCATTCACAATGGTATATCAGAATGACTTTGTATCCATTTCATTATAAACATCCTATATAAATATTATAACAAAGAGAGGACAATCATTATAAGACAGATGAGACTTGCAGACCATATTCATTTTAGATGCAAATAGAGGGATGATACAATAAGTGATGCAGCACATTCTACAGGGAAATGCTCATCTTTAATATGTGGATGCACACAGGACCAAAGATGTCGCAGATCACCATGGTTTAACAATGCATTGATGATGATGATGATGATGAGATGCATGATTGCAAAAATAAACACAACACAGAATGATAATCTGAGATTATATATTCTATTCTCAGCAGTAGGGTCTGAGTGAGGGTGGAAGCAGATTGCACCAGGGCTAATTAGAAGGATGCAGAGACACATACACAGTTCTAGCCAGTGACATCTAGAGACCCTGTGAGTGCATAAATTACATGCATGCAGTAACACAAAGCAGATCCCAGCCATTTTGCCTAATCTGTTGATATATATACATCTACATGTACATTAGCACAAAGAAATCAAAGTGGGCACATAGATTCCTAATTACTATAATTAACCCCCTGGTGATCTGCCCCTCCTGGGCAACAAATACTAACCAACCATTCTCTTTTTTTTTCTTTGGCGCCCTTCTGCATGAGATTTCCCCACAGAGTAAAACTTTAAACTAAAGAACAATCGTAAAGTGTGTGGTTTTGGGCGCCCTCCCTCCTGGTTTGCAGCCGGCCGTTGACACGCACCGCCCGCAGCCAGCCCCGGCGCCCTGTGCCCGCTCCCCGCATGCATGGCCCGGTGCAGCTGGCATTACCTGACATGTCTTCATTATCCATCTCCTCCATCGGATCCTCTTCAGTCCCCAGTGGCCCTCTCATGGCCCCCTCCCCCTGATTGACTGCAGTTTATTTTGCAATCGTGCTCCTTTCTTTGCACCCCGGCTGTTAACCCATGGGATGCCAGGAGGAGGCTCTGGAGCAGGCTCTGCTCGCCTGGGCTCAGGGCTGGATGCCTGCTTTGGTTTCTTTTTTTTTTTTTTTTATAGGAAAGATGGCTGCTGATTTCTTTTATTTAGGGAAATAATATCCCCCCTTCCTTCTCTCCCTCCTGCCTGAAAATAAAAGAGAGAGAGAAAGAGACAAAAATGGAATACACATGCCCAGATCGTGACGTCCAGTCTGGTTGCTCAGGCAACCACATCCCATAATTTTGGCACAACTAGTTAGTAGTGATGCCAGAGGTGACCAAGTTCAGGACTAGTTACTGCAGCACAAAAAGGGGCTGAGGACTCCCCCAGGGCAGTGATAAGGGGGCAAAGAGGGCAATATGTGTGTGTATGTGCTGATAGGTGAAGGGGCTGCACACAGGGCACAGGATGCCAGCTGCATGCCACAAGCAGGTCTACACTACAGTACTACCACCCCCAGCAACAGATCTACACTATCACCCCCAGCAACAGATCTACACTATCACCCCCAGCAACAGATCTACACTACCACCCCCAGCAACAGATCTACACTATCACCCCCAGCAACAGTTCTACACTATCACCCCCAGCAGCAGATCTACACTATCACCCCCAGCAACAGATCTACACTATCACCCCCAGCAACAGATCTACACTATCACCCCCAGCAGCAGATCTACACTATCACCCCCAGCAGCAGATCTACACTATCACCCCAGCAGCAGATCTACACTATCACCCCACAGGCAGATCTACACTATCACCCCCAGCAGCAGATCTACACTATCACCCCCAGCAACAGATCTACACTATCACCCCCAGCAGCAGATCTACACTATCACCCCCAGCAACAGATCTACACTATCACCCCCAGCAACAGATCTACACTATCACCCCCAGCAACAGATCTACACTATCACCCCCAGCAGCAGATCTACACTATCACCCCCAGCAACAGATCTACACTATCACCCCCAGCAACAGATCTACACTATCACCCCCAGCAGCAGATCTACACTATCACCCCCAGCAGCAGATCTACACTATCACCCCCAGCAGCAGATCTACACTATCACCCCCAGCAGCAGATCTACACTATCACCCCCAGTAGCAGGTGTGCACTATTACCACCCCTACCAGGAGATCTGCACTACTACCACCAGCAGATATGCAATGCTCCCACCCCACCAGCAGATCAGCACTACTACCACCCCCACCAGGAGATCTGCACTACTACCACCAGCAGATCTGCACTACTACCACCCCACCAGCAGATCAGCACTACTACCCCACCTACCAGGAGATCTGCACTACTACCACCCGCAATCTCACTACTATCACCCCCACCAGCATATCTCACTACTACCACCAGCAGATCTCCACTACTACCACCCCCACCAGCAGATGTGCACTATTGCTACCTCACACCAACAGATCTCCACTATTACCACCCATACCAGGTGATATGCACTACTACCACCTCACACCAGGAAATCTGCGCTACTCCCAACCCCAACAGGTCTGCACTTCTACCACCCCCACCTTCAGATCTACACTACTGCCACCAGCATATCTGCAGTACTACCACCCCACAAGCAGGTGATCTGCACTACTACCACCACCAGAAGCAGATCTGCACTACTTATATCCCTCCATCAGTAGGTCTGCACTACTATGAAAAATCCCCAAATGATGGGCTCCACAGTACAATCAATGATTAACGCACTCCTAAAAGGTCAGAATGTACCACAAGTACAACCCCTGGCAAAAATTCTGGAATCACCTGGCTCGGAGGATGTCCATTCAGTTGTTTAATTTTGTGGAAAAAAAGCATCTCACAGACATGGCACAAAACTAAAGTCATTTCAAATGACAACTCTCTGCCTTGAAGAAACACTAAAGCTGCTTTCACACAGCGTTTTTGTTCAATCCGTGGCTGTCTGTTGTAAAACGGACAGCCACGGATCCGATTTGGCCCCATGTTAGTCTTTGGGCACGGATTGGATCGGATTTAGCCTTATTAGCATCCGATTTTTGTCGGATCCGATTCTGTCCAAGTTTTTGCTGTGCCCAACATCGCAGACTGCTGTGATTTTGGGCACAGCGGATCAAATCGGACCAAATTGGATCCGACCTGATCCGCGCCAAATAACATGGGGCCTATGGAGCGCGGGTCCGAGGAAACAGCTGATCATTCCTTGAACCTGATTTTAGTGTACTGAGCATGGTCAGTACACTAAAATTGCTCTGTGCCATCTAATTTCACTTCTGCAGTGTATATACATACATTGCAGAAGTGACATTTAGTGAAAAGAAAGGGTTAAAAAGAAAAAAAAAACTTTATTCGCACCTGTCCCGCCATCCACCGATGCCTCCTGCGTTCGATGCTTATAGGACCTGGCGTGATGTCAAAGTCACATGACCGTTTACCGCGGTAACCGGTCATGTGACTGTGATATCACGCCAGGTCCTGTAAGGATCAGAAGAAGATAGCTGGACGCACCGGGGGACTCGTGGATGGGTGAGAATAAAGATTCTTTTTATTTTTTTCAGGTCTGGAAAAGAGGGAAAAAGAGGGGAGAAAGAGGGAGCAGAGAGAGGAGGGGAGAAAGAGGTGACAGGAGGGAGAGAGAAGCGAGGTGACAGGAGGGAGAGAAGAGGGGGAGCAAGGTGACAGGAGGAGCAGTGTGAGGAGGAGAGAGGGAGAGGATCCAAACTGATCCTGCAAAATATCATAATCAGATGCCTATTTGGCATCCAATTGAAGGCATCAGTTTGGATCCGTTGCTGTCCGAGGGGTCCTGCAAAAAGTCGAATCCACTCGAACAGCACAAAAACGCTGTGTGAAAGCAGACTAAAAGAAATTTTGAAAAAAAAAGTGCTGGCCAGTAACGGTTACTTTTGTAGACCAAGCAGGGGGAAAAATTATGGAATCACTGAATTCTGAGGAAAACATTATGGAAATTATGGAATCACCCTGTAAATTTTCATTCCCAAAACTAACACCTGCATCAAATTAGTTCTGCTCGTTAGTCTGCATCTAAAAAGGAGGGATCACACCTTGGAGAGCTGTTGCACCAAGTGGACTGACATGAATCATGGCTCCAACACGAGAGATGTCAATTGAAACAAAGGAGAGGATTATCAAACTCTTAAAAGAGGGTATATCATCACGCAATGTTGCAAAAGATGTTGGTTGTTCACAGTCAGCTGTGTCTAAAATCTGGACCAAATACAAACAACATGGGAAGGTTGCTAAAGGGAAACATACTGGTAGACCAAGGAAGACAAAGCGTCAAGACCGGAAACTTAAAGTAATATGTCTCCAAAACAGGAAATGCACAGCAAAACAAATGAGGAACAAATGGGAGGAGACTGGAGTCAATGTCTGAGACCGAGCTGTAAGAAACCGCCTAAAGGAAAAGGGATTTACATACAGAAAAGCTAAACGTAAGCCATCATTAACACCTAAACAGAAAAAAACAAGGTTATAATGGGCTAAGGAAAAGCAATTCTGGACTGTAGATGACTGGATGAAAGTCATATTCAGTGATGAATCGCGAATCTGCATTGGGCAAGGTGATGATACTGGAACTTTTGTTTGGTGTCGTTCCAATGAGATTTATAAAGATGACTGCCTGAAGAGAACATGCAAATTTCCACAGTCTTTGATGATATGGGGCTGCATGTCAGGTAAAGGCACTGGGGAGATGGCTGTCATTATATCTTCAATAAATGCCCAAGTTCACATTGATATTTTGGACACTTTTCTTATCCCATCAATTGAAAGGATGTTTGGGGATGATTAAATCATTTATCAAGATGATAATGAATTCTGCCATAGAGCAAAAACTGTGAAAACATTCCTTGAAAGAAGACACATAAGGTTAATGTCATGGCCTGCAAATAGTCCGGATCTCCATCCAATTGAAAGTCTTTGGTGGAAGTTGCAGAAAATGTTCCATGACAAGGCTCCAACCTGCAAAGCTGATCTGGCAACAGCAACCAGAGAAAGTTGGAGCCAGATTGATGATGAGAACTGTTTGTCACTTATTAAGTCCATGCCTCAGAGACTGCAAGTTGTTATAAAAGCCAGAGGTGGTGCCAAAAAATACTAGTGATGTATTTGAGTGATGTTTTGTTTGTTTGTTTGTCATGATTCCAAAATATTTTCCTCAGAATTGAGTGATTCCATAATTTTTCCCCCTGCTTGGTCTATACAATTAACCATTACTGGCTAGCACTTTTTTTTTTCAAGATTTCTTTTAGTGTTTCTTCAAGGCAGAGAGTTGCCATTTGAAATGACTTTAGTTTTGTGCCATGTCTGTGATCTGCTTTTTTCCCACAAGATTAAACAACTGAATGGACATCCTCCGAGACAGGTAATCGTGTCATTTATGCCAGGGGTTGTATTAGTGCAGTCCCACTTCTTTCTTTCTATTTATCTATTCATCAACCCATTTTTCTTTTTTTGCATACTCACTTTTTTCTTCCTCTTCTTCCCACAGTCCTAACATTTTATTTTTAGTTTGTTTTATTTTTATGGTGTTCATTGTACAGTAAAATTATTCTCCACTGAAGAATAACTACTAGATACAAAACTTACAGTATACACTTTTTTATTATTATTATTATTATTATTATTATTATTATTATTTTACAAACTTAAAAATGCAAAAGTTTGTAAAAGAAAATTGAGCTTGTTTTTTTTTTTGCACGTTGAGTGTAGTTTTTAGTTTTCCTGTTTTGATCGCCTTTTATTGCATTTTTTGGGATATGGTGCAGCAACCAAAAGAATGAAAATTTACTACCCGTATATACTTGTGTATAAGCCGACCCGTGTATAAGCCGACCCCCCTACTTTTGCCCCCAAAACCTGGGAAAACCTATTGACTCGTGTATAAGCCGAGGGTGGACCCCAGCACAGGTATACAGCCCCCAGCAGTGTGGTATACAGCAGCCCCAGAGGTATATACAGCAGCCCCAGTGGTAGTATACAGCAGCAGCCCCAGTGGTATATACAGCAGCAGCTCCAGTAGTTAGTATACAGCAGCCCCAGAGGTATATACAGCAGACCCAGTGGTAGTATACAGCAGCCCCGAGGTGTATACAGCAGCCCCAGTGGTAGTATACAGCAGCCCCAGTGGTATATACAGCCCCAGTGGTAGTACACAGCAGCCCCAGAGGTATATACAGCCCCAGTGGTAGTATACAGCAGCCCCAGAGGTATTTACAGCCCCAGTAGAAGTATACAGCAGCCCCAGTGGTATATACAGCCCCAGTGGTAGTATACAGCAGCCCCAGTGGTATATACAGCCCCAGTGGTAGTATACAGCAGCCCCAGTGGTATATACAGCCCCAGTGGTAGTATACAGCAGCCCCAGTGGTATATACAGCCCCAGTGGTAGTATACAGCAGCCCCAGTGGTATATACAGCCCCAGTGGTAGTATACAGCAGCCCAGGTATACACACCAGTGGTAGTATACAGCCCCAGTGGTAGTATACAGCAGCCCCAGTGGTATATACAGCCCCAGTGGTAGTATACAGCAGCCCCAGAGGTATATACAGCCCCGGAGGTATACAGCCCAGTGGTATATACAGCCAGTGGTAGTATATAGCAGCCCCCAGGGGGTATATAGCAGCCCCCAAATGCTGGCACTCCCCCCTTGTAAGGGTCCCCCCCCCACTGCTTATCTTACCATCCCGGTCTTCTGCTCAGCGCCGCTCCTCGGTGCTCCGTTCTTCATGCTCCGTCCTCGCTGCATCCGGGATCCCGGCCGTCGCGCGATAACGTCATATGCCTGTGACGGCCGGAGATCCCGGATGTAGCAGGACGGGAGCAGCGAGGACGGAGCACCGAGGAGCGGCGCTGTGCAGAAGACTGGGATGGTAAGATACGCAGCGGGGGGGGGGGGCCCTTACAAGGGGGGAGAGTGCCAGCATTTGGGGGCACATATGTAACTGCTTCCCCCTGCCGCTGATTGACAGGGGGAAGCAGTGCATATATAATGAGCGCCGGGCCCCAACTACCGTATTGACCCGTGTATAAGCCGAGGGGGAGACTTTTCAGCTCAAATTTTGGGCTGAAAAACTCGGCTTATACACGAGTATATACGGTAATTAAATTGTAAAGTGGTTTCTTCAAATTCAACACTAAATGACACTTACTGACCACTGCATATAGCAAATTAATTTGCAGCGTCATCCAGATGTGATCAAAAAGAGCATGCTTGATAAAGACCCATTTGTAGCGTCAAAACATCGCTTTACGGCAAAATAAAGGAGTTATATGTGATCTTTTTTATCACATCTGGACGAAGCTGTCAGTTAGTTTTTCTATACAATGCACCTTCCAAGTGGACTTCTTAGATTAATGGTGTGCATCCTTTTTGGGCTTGTTGCTCTGTTTGTCCTGTGAGGTGCTGCAAATCGTCTTAGGCTAGGGTCACACTTGAGCCTTGGATCAGGTTTTTGCATCATTTTGTGCACTTATTTATCTAAGTCCAAAACCTGATGCCAAAAACTGATGTTGCACTCAAGTGTGACTGCAATGGTGTGACTGCAGTGGGTGCAGTAAAAAAACTGATCTGTTAGTTAACATGGGGCCCTATGGGAATCGCATGCGAATCCGCATGGCACTAAATAGTACCATGAGTTTTCACATGAGTTTTCGCATGAGTTTTTTAAGGCTGCTCCAGACATAACAGCAAAAATGCAGCCCAAAAAATGCAAGCTGTGGCTTGGGTCAGACTTGGCTGAGTTTTTTAAGGTTGTTTTTGACAGCTTGCGTTTTTGGGCTGCATTTTTGCTGTTAGGTCTGGAGCAGCCTTAAAAAACTCATGCAAAAACTCATGCGAAAACTCATGGTACCATAGTGTCATGCGGATTCGCATTCGATTCCCATAGGGCCCCATGTTATAAAAATGCATGCGTTTTTGAAAAAGCACCGAAAAACTCATCATGATGCATTTTTTGGTGCTGGGCCAAAAACTCATGGAAAAAATCATGGCACTTTAGCCATGCTTTTTTGGCATTGGGGCAAGCGTTTTTTTTTTGTATTGGGGCCAATGGATGAGTTTTTGCATGCGTTTTTCACAAAATACAAGTGTGAAAAACTCATGGGAAAAACTCATCCACAAGCAAGTTTCACCCTAGCCTGTCAAAAACAACCTTAAAAAACGCAGCCAAGTGTGACCCTAGCCTTATATTGGCTTTACAGATGACTGCAGTCTCAGAGTTATTCACTCCTCCATGAAAAGTGTCTTTAGTGCTTAGTGGAGTCCCTTTGGCTGCTCTAACCTGCTGTCAATGTGATGAACAGCAAGACACTATCTTCTGGCAGCGTTTCTGACAGAGCTTAGTCTATTCCTCAAGGACAATGGCTTCCAGGTCTTCAAGTCTGCCTTCTTCAAATCTCATAAAAGGTGGGGTTCACACTGGAAACCTCCAGAACTTTTGTAACCACACCCTGGTGAACTGTGAGATATTCTTGGGATGACTGTCTTGTCAGAAGGTCAATTGATGCCCAAAATTCAGCTTCTTTACAGAAAGCATGATGTTTTCTACCACAATTTCCTTTCCTGGTACTTGATTGAGTCCATCTTGCACTCCACCCACTCAGCAACAGAGGGGCAAAGTAGCCCCAGAGTATCATTCAGCCACCACCATGCTTGACTGTAGGTGTGGCGCCCCTCTGGCTAGGCGCCACAGAGAGGTATTGCACCTAGTAAATATACGTGGTATCTCTGTAAGTTGTGGGTTTGGGGTTTAACCTATGAAGTCTGTTTTTATCACACACACACACACACACACACACACGGACTAGGCCACTTTAGTTTAGAGGGACTGATTATTCAGTAGGTCCAAAAGGGGGTGGAGCCTGGTCAGTGCAAGAAGAGTTTAATGACAGTTAGTAGTTAGTGCTGGGAAGGCAGCCAGATAGGACGTGCCTGGCAGCTGCTGACGGGAGGGATCCCCATCTCTAAGAGGGGGCCCAGGACAGAAGGTGACAGACTTGAACTGGTTGGAACCAGCTGGCAACGTCTGGGGAAACACTGGCAACACGGGAAGCCTAGGCGGTCAGCAGTTTATCTCTGGCAGCAAAACCGACGAGCTGCGGGCCCATAATCACCGGGTAGCCGTTAGCACCACAAGAAGGTACCTCACCCCTCAGGCCCAAAATATGTCCTAGATTACAGGAGTATCGGTCTGGATTCTGGTGGCAGGAGGATTTGCCTTGTGTCGCTCCCGTCCGTACCGGTAAAGGAGAAACCCGTGCTTCACTGTATGAGAACAGGAGACTGGTGGGATAGCTCTGCAAGGGTGGTTAAATAGTGAGAAGAACAGATTAGACCCCGAAAGACTTGAGAAGGAACATCTGGAGACTCCATAGGGGGACTTGAACCAGCAACAATCACCCGTTAAACCAGACTGTACCGTGTTTTCACCTTAACATCTGCCGGTACCCAGCAAAGTGGAGTTAGAGTTGAACTGGTCTCTGTCTTTATTCCCGCTGGCGCCCGGAGGGCCTCAGCATCTCACCGGAGGGGTAAGAACAACTGCAACTCCCCTCATCCCTGTCATCATTCTCCATCACCGCTGCCCTGAGGTAAAAGCTCCACCTGTGGGGAACTGGACCACACTGAGCTGCACCGATCATCACCTCAACGGCCGGCCTGCAGCGCCGGTATCTAAATTACCGGATCCACAGGTGGCATCACAAACTCTTTATCCCCTGTAAATAACCCTCCCCCATCTAACAAATGACAGCCAGGGCATGGAACCGGGAACCCGACCACCCGTGATTCACCAGTTAATTCCACCAAACCCAGGCCCGGTATCCGAGTACTCCTTGCCCTGGGCTCATCATAGGTATCACCTAGTGACAACCATGCTTCACGGTAGGCATAACCAAGTCACCACCACTATTCTTCACTGTAGGTATCACCAAGTCAACACCATGCTTCACTTGGGCATCACCAAGTCATCACCATGCTTCACTGAAGGCATCACCAAGTCATCATCATGCTTCACAGCATGCATCACAGAGTCACTGCCATGATTGACTCCCTAAGTCACCACCATGCTTCACTATATGCATCACCAAGTCACCACCATTCTTTACTAAACTTGAGATTAAAACAAAAAAAGCAGAATCCCTGTTGTAAGTAAATAGTAATAGTAAATAAAAATAACATCTAGGTTACATATTTAACACTATTTTGATGAAAAAGGCATAAAAGCCACCTCACTATGACATGGTGTACGCAATCAGGATGGTCCTATCTTTAAAGGGATCCTGTCACCTCCAAAAAGCCACTTTAAGCAACAAAAACACGTCCCTGCAGCATCCTATCACTAATATCACACTCCTTTTGACTCCTAAAAGCATCTTGTGAAAGTAGAAACGATTTTATACTCATTAGGCATTATAATTAGTAGGGGCTAAGCTATATTCTTTAGCCCTTAGGGCGTGTTGTTTTGCAGGCTCCAGGATCCACACTCTCTCTCTCTGTGCTGCTTTGCTTGTGCAGGCATTGCCCTCCCCCTCTCTGTCACTCACAGAATGCAAATCATTTGTCCTGCCTTCAGCTCCCCATCACATCAGCACAGACAGAGAGAGGGCTGGATCCTGGAGCCTGCAAAACAACACGCCCTAAGGGCTAAAGAATATAGCCCCTGCTAATTATAATGCCTAATTAGTGAGTATAAAATCGTTTTTATCTACTTTGACAGGATGCTTTTAGGAGACAAAATGAGTGTGAAATTAGTGATAGGATGCTGCAGGGACATGATTTTCTAGCTTAGGTGGCTTTTTGGAGGTGACAGGATCCCTTTAATATTAAACATCTCTGTGAGTCAACAAGCCTCATAAATGGGGGCAGAACATGACCCCTGCCCATAGAAAGCCATATAGACAAACTGTCAGCTCAAAAAGGGAGGGACACGTGCTATTGTACTAACTACATTAAGTTAATTGTTAAAACAAAGAAATGAGCCAGACCATATGTTGGTATTAGCACAAAATGTATGTGCATGTTTACACTGGGGCTTTTATAACACTGTATTTGTTTATTCTGTTTTATCAGGATTTGTCAGTTAAATGGCAACAGGGTGAGCATGCACCTACGTTTTGCACTAATACCATCATATGGTCCTGCTCATTTCTTTGGTTTTACCATGCTTTAGTGTAGACATCTCTGAGCCACTGCCATGCTTTCACTGTAGTCATCAATGACCATGCACTATGCTTGACTGTAGGCATCAATGAGTCACCACCAAATTTCACATTAGTTATCATAAAGCTTCACTGTAGGTATCACTGAGCTATCAGCATGCTTCACTGTAGGTATCACTGAGCTACCACCATGCTTTAATGTAAGTATCACTGAGCTAACAACATGCTTCACTGTAACTATCACTGAGCTTCCACCATTCCTCACTGTAGGCATCAGAGTTACCACCATGCTTCACTGTAGGTATCACTAAGCTACCACCATGCTTCACTGTAGGTATCAATGAGCTACTGCCATGCCTCACTGTAGGTATCACTGAGCTACCATCATGCTTTACTGTAGGTATCACTGAGCTACCACCATGCTTCACTGTAGGCATTATTGAACTACCACCATGCTTTATTGTAGGTATCATTGAGCTACCGCCATGCTTTACTGTAGGTATCACTGAGCTACCACCATGCTTTATTGTAGGTATCACTGAGCATCTACCATACTTCACTGTAGGTATCACTGAGCTACCACCATGCTTCACTGTTGGTATCACTGAGCTACTGCCATGCCTCAATGTAGGTATCGCTGAGATATCATTCTTCACTGTTGGTATCACTGAGCTACCACCTGTCACGCTTAGGAGGTGATGGAATCAGGTAACTGATGAGAGAGGGATGAGGGGATTCAGTGAGAGCTAATCTGACCCTTACACTGGGGGGTCCCTGGCTCACCCTGCTCTCAGGAGGTACCTCTGATGGTAAGGAGGTCCGAGTCTCCACCCTGTTTTCCTGAGCTTCGGAATAGTCCTAGGCTGAGGGCCCTACGTCCACCCAAGGATCCGGAATCACAGCTACTCCCAAATCAATAACTTCAGCACATCACAAAGACCAAGAGTAAATAACTTTATCAGCGGTGTCTGACAGAGGAGGGGCAAAGCTATTTAGAGCCAGGGGGAGGGGATTCCAGGTGAGTCACACCCAAGCCTCAGATCAACCCCTCAACCCCTCAACTAGAGCATAATAGTAGTGCAGCTCTGGAGTATAATACAGGAGGTAAGTCAGGATCAAGAACTTGACAACCATACCTCATGCAGCTCTTGAAGAAATGCAGACACAACACACACAGCACCATCCAGCAAAGTCAGCACAATCTAAGTGTGTGACACCACCATGTTTCACTGTAGACAACACTGAGCTACCATCATGCTTCACTGTAGGTATCAATGAGCTACCACCATGCTTTACTGTAGGTATCACTTAGCTACCAACATGTTTCACAGTAAGAATCACTGAGCTATCACCATGCTTCACTGTATCACTGAGCTACCATCATGCTTTACTGTAGGTATCACTGAGCTACTGCCCTGCTGCTTCACTGTAGGTATCATTGAGCTACCACCATGCTTTACTGTAGGTATCACTTAGCTTCCAACATGTTTCACAGTAAGAATCACTGAGCTACCATTCATTGCTATCACTGTAGGTATCATGAGCTACCACCATGCTTTACTGTAGTATCACTTAGCTACCAACATGTTCACCAGTAAGAATCACTGACTTTCACATGCTTCACTGTATCACTGAGCACCACATGCGTTCACTGTAGGTATATCACTGAGCAACTGCCTGCTTCACTGTAGACATCACTGAGCTACCACCATGCTTCACTGCAGTTATACTGACCTACCACATGTTTCATCATATTTCACTGAAACTATCACCATGCTTCACTGTAAGTTACCCCACTGTAGTCATCACTAGTTACCACCATGCTTTATGGTAGGTATCACTGAGCTACTGCATGTGCTTCACTGTAGGTATCACTGAGCTACCACCATGCTTCACTGTAGGTATCACTGAGCTACCATCATGCTTCACTGTAGGTATCACTGAGCTACCACGATGCTTCACTGTAGGTATCACTGAGTTGCCACCATGCTTCACTGGAGGTTTTACTGAGATACTGCCTGCTTCACTGTAGGTGTCACTGAGCTACCGCCATGCTTCACTGTGTGTATCACTGGGCTACAATCATGCTTCATTGCAGGTATTGCTACCACAATGCTTTAATGTAGGTATCGCTGAGCAACTACCATGCTTCATGGTAGGTATCACTGAGCTACCATCATGCTTCACTATAGATATTACTAAACTACCAACATGCTTCACTGTAGGAATAACTGAACTATCACCATGCTTCACTGTAATCATAAAGCTACCACCATGCTACACTGTAGGTATCACTGAGCTACCATCATGCTTCACTGCAGGTATCACTGAGCTACCAACATGCTTCACTGTAGGAATAACTGAGCTATCACCATGCTTCACTGTAGTCATCATAAAGCTACCACCATGCTACACTGTAGGTATCACTGAGCTACCACCATGCTTCACTGTAGGTATCACAGAGTTGCCACCATGCTTCACTGGAGGTTTTACTGAGCTACTGCCTGCTTCACTGTAGGTGTCACTGAGCTACTGCCATGCTTCACTGTGTGTATCACTGGGCTACAATCATGCTTCATTGCAGGTATCGCTACCACAGTGCTTTAATGTAGGTATCACTGAGCAACTACCATGCTTCATGGTAGGTATCACTGAGCTACCATCATGTTTCACGGTAGATATCACTGAGCTGCTACCCTGCTTCACTGTAGGTATCACTGAGCTACCATCATGCTTCATAATAGGTATTACTAAGCTACCAACATGCTTCACTGTAGGAATAACTGAACTATCACCATGCTTCACTGTAGTCATCATAAAGCTACCACCATGCTTCACTGTAGGTATCACTGAGCTACAATCATGCTTCACTGTAGGTACCACTGAGCTACCAACATGCTTCACTGTAGGAATAACTGAGCTATCACCATGCTTCACTGTAGCCATCATAAAGCTACCACCATGCTTCACTGTAGGTATCACTGAGGTACCATCATGCTTCACTGTAGATATCACTGAGCTGCTATCCTGCTTCACTGTAGGTATAACTGAGCTACAACCATGCTTCACTGTAGGTATCACTGAGCTACCATCATGCTTCACTGTAGGTATCACTGAGCTACCACCATGCTTCACTGTATCACTGAGCTGCCACCATGCTTCACTGGAGGAATTACTGAGCTACTGCCTGCTTCACTGTAGGTGTCACTGAACTACTGCCATGCTTCACTGTATGTATCACTGGGCTATAATCATGCTTCACTGTAGATATCACTGAGCTACTGCCCTACTTCATTGTAGGTATCACTGAGCTATTGCCATGCTTCATTGTATGTATCACTGAGCTACCACCATGCTCACTGTAGGTATACCTGAGCACCTATAAAGCTTCACTGTAGACATGACCGAGCCACTGCCATGCTTCACTGTAAATATCATCAAGCTACTGCCGTGCTTTTGCCCAACAAGTGGAAGTTATTATATATAACATTTTGAGGCATATTTATGCTTTATTCGCTCTTTTAGTGTATCTTTTGCTGGCTCCACTTCTTCCCCTCTTCCCCTCACTATTGGGGTCCCTCAGGGTTCAGTCCTTGGCCCTCTCCTCTTCTCTCTCTACACAGCCCCGATTGGACAGACCATCAGCAGATTTGGCTTTCAGTACCATCTTTATGCTGATGACACACAACTATACACTTCAGCCCCTGACCTTACCCCTGCGGTATTAAAGAATACCAATGACTGTCTAGCTGCAGTTTCCAATATCATGTCCACTCTCTATTTGAAACTAAACCTTTCCAAAACTGAACTTCTTCTGCTCCCCCCATCCACTAACCTCCCTAAATCGGACATCTCTCTCTCAGTTTGTGGCACCACGATAACGCCTAGGCAGCAGGCTCGCTGTCTGGGTGTTATGTTTGACACCGATCTCTCCTTCTCCTCCCACACACAATGTCTCGTCCGCTCCTGTCGCTTACACCTGAAGAATATCTCTAGAGTCCGCCCCTTTCTCACCCTGGAAACAACAAAAACCCTCACCGTGGCCCTAATCCATTCCCGCCTTGACTATTGCAATTCTCTATTAAGCGGCCTCCCCCTCACCAGACTTTCTCCTCTCCAGTCCATCCTTAATGCAGCAGCCAGGATCACCCATCTGGCCAATCGTTACTCAGATGCCTCTGCTCTGTGCCAGTCATTGCACTGGCTGCCCGTATACTACAGGATCAAATTCAAATTGCTTCTTCTCACCCACAAAGCTCTTCACAGTGCAGCACCCCCCTACCTCTCCTCCCTCATCTCTGTCTATCACCCCACCCGTTCTCTACGTTCCTCAAATGACCTTCGACTGACATCTGTACTAATCCGATCCTCCCACTCCCGGCTCCAAGACTTCTCCAGAGCTGCACCAAAACTCTGGAATGCTTTACCCCAAGAAATCAGGACTATCCACAACTTGCATGGCTTCAGACGATCCCTAAAAACGCATCTTTTTAAGGCGGCCTATCATACTCCCTAATAGAAGTCCTTTGTACTTTAGACAGTGAATGGGCTATCCCTCTGGACATTACTCTTCTATAAACTCCACCAAACCAAAAAAGGTCTACACAGATTGTATAATGACCATCCATGTAAGCTTAGTTCTATGCCCCATTTTCTCAAGATGCCTGGACCATCAGTGCAATAAGCCCCTGTACCTTGTGCAACTCCTATCCCGTCGTAGATTGTAAGCTCTTTTGAGCAGGGTCACCTTCATTTCTTTCTTTATTTATTGTATTTTCTTTTTTACATTGATTCTATGCCTATTGTTTTGTATCCAATTATTGTACTGTATTTGTTCTCTACTGTAATTACTTACTGTATTATATTTTCTGTACTCTAACCCTACATTGTAAAGCGCTGCGGAATATGTTGGCGCTATATAAATAAAGCTTTATTATTATTATTATTATTATTATTATTATTTATTCACTTTTTATTGCATTTTTTTCAGTGACCACCAAAACCAAAAATTCTGGATGCTCGATTTTTTTCTTTGCTTTAAAGCATGCACCGAATTAAATAACTTTATGTTTTGATAGACCAAACTCTTATAGATGCAGCAATACTTAATTTTTATTTTAAATATCTTTATTTTAATGAGGATAAAGGGTGTGATTCACATCTTCTCTTTTTAACTTTTTTTTGTTTTAGTCCCCTTAGGCTGTCTTGAACCTTCGATCGTCAGATCACCTGCTCTTTATACTGCAATACAGTAGCATTGCATTATATAGAGAAACTCACTGTCTCCTAAGAAGATCAGGACCGTCATGGCAGGCACGAGGACCTGGTCCTTCAGCAAATGGGCACACAGAATTTTGCACCTCAGACCACTTGCTTCAATTGGGTATTCCCATTTCCAAGATCCTATCCCAATATGTAATAGGTGTAATAATAACAATATTAGCAGATACCTCTATTTCTTTTCCTCATGTGCAGGGCATTACAGGACCTTAGGTATCCATGGCCAACGACCATGAGCAACTAACTGACTTTCCCTATATGCATGGCCGTAACCATTGATACCTGCAATGTGCTTTACATGAGGAAAAGACAAAGCTAATCAGGAAAACTATACCACATTTCTAATTAGAGGTATTTGCTAATATTGTTATTATTACACCTGCTACATATTGCAATATCGTCTTGGAGATGGGATTACCCCTTTAACTGCAACAGTCAGAGATTAGCAGCGGTGTTTAAAGGGATCCTGTCACCCCCAAAACACCTGTAAACCTATTAAAACCTGTCCCTAGAGCATATTAACACTATCCCTACACTCTTTTTACCTCCTAAATGCAGTAAGTGACATTGAATAAAAACGTTTTATAAGTACCTGATTAGTGATGATAATGAGTGACTATCTATTCATAGTCACTCATCAAGACTGCCCCTCTGCTTCATATCACGCCTATTCAGGCGTGATCGTCAGCCTAGATTCAAATTGCCGCCTCCCTGCTGTGCCCTGTCTCGTCCGAGGCTGCAATGTGGCTGGTGACGCGATCCGCGTCATTCCCGGCGCCTGGTGACGTATGTAGACCGGCGCCGCGCTGTTAGCTTCAAAATGCGCACTGCGCATGCGCATTGGGCATGCGCAGTGCGCATTTTGAAGCTGACAGCGCGGCGCCGGTCTAAATACGTCACCAGGCGCCGGGAATGACGCGGATCGCGTCACCAGCCACACTGCAGCCTCGGACGAGACAGGGCACAGCAGGGAGGCGGCAATTTGAATCTAGGCTGACGATCACGCCTGAATAGGCGTGATATGAAGCAGAGGGGCAGTCTTGATGAGTGACTATGAATAGATAGTCACTCATTATCATCACTAATCAGGTACTTATAAAACGTTTTTATTCAATGTCACTTACTGCATTTAGGAGGTAAAAAGAGTGTAGGGATAGTGTTAATATGCTCTAGGGACAGGTTTTAATAGGTTTACAGGTGTTTTGGGGGTGACAGGATCCCTTTAAGGCCGGCTTCACACCACGGTTTAATCCGATCTGGGGCTGTCAGGGATGAACCTAACAGCCCCGGACCGGATTTTGGCCCCATAGAATGCTATGGGGCCGGATGGAGCCGGATGGCAGCTATCTGCCATCCAGTTTCCATCTCTCCGGGAGAATCCGGATTTTTCTCCCGGACACAAAACTTGCTTGCAACGTTTTTGTGTCCGGGAAGAAAAATCTCCCCAAATTAGCTTCTCCCGGATCCTCCGATCCGGGAGGGTCCCGGAACCAGACACCGGCGGCTGTACGCTGATGTATTTTCAGGACCGCGGCTTACTCCCCGCGGTCATGAATAATCAGCAGCGGTTCTGTGTGCTGATCCGGTCCGGGGCTGTCAAGTATGGAGGACTATGGGGGAGCATTATACTATGTGCAATATTATGGGGTGCATCATAATATAAGGTGCCAATTATACTATATGGAACCTATTATAATATATGGAGGGCTCTATGGGGGGCATGATAATAGTTGGAGGGGTATGAGGGAGCCTTTATACTTTATGGAGGGCTGTGTTTGGGACCATTATACAGTGTGAAGAGGTGTAGGGGCCAATATACTTTATGTAGGTCCATTATACTGTATGGAGGGCTGTGTGGGGGTCACAGTTAGGGATCATACTGTGCTGGGGTAGTTGATGGGATTACAGTAAGATTATCATACAGTGCGTGTGGATGAATTCACTGTAGGGTTATCATACTGTGCTAGTGAAGGGTCCTATGGAGGAATTCACTGGGGGGAATCACACAGTGTTTGGGGGCACTTTTGTTGGCATCTTACGTTATGAGGACAATGAAAGAGGAATCTAGAGGCTTCAATAGGAGGAAAATTATTTTGTAAGGGCTACAAAGTTTTCTCATATCCCCTCCTCAACCTAATTGGAAGGCCTCTGTTACTAGCTCCAGACTCCCCCATGGGCGGCGCTTGTGATTGGCTAAGCACTTCGGGAGGAGGCATAGTCTGTTGGGGAAGACGTGCCATTTTGGACCTGGTGCTCCACTACCATTGGCCCCGTCCTCCACCACCATTGAACCCTGCGCTCCACCACCACAAGAGCAGACCCAACCTATTGTCTCTCCCCATTGCCCTGTAGAATGAAAGCCCGCAAGGGCAGGGTCCTCTCTCCCCTCTGTATCAGTCTGTCTCTGTTAGCTTGTTCGTTGTATTTTAACTTGTTCGTATGTAACCCTTTTTCATGTACAGCACCATGGAATCAATAGTGTTCTATAAATAAATAATAAAAATAATAATAATAATTTTACCATCTTAGTGCAGTGGCTGCTTGTTGATGCTCAGACTGCAGGTCGTTGCATGTAGTGTATAGATGGTGCTGCATGGTGGACATGTCTGACTAGTTAGTCCGAAGCAGCGGCCACATTGGAACTGCCCAGAGTTTCGTAGACATGAGCAATCAGTGTCTGCATCCTTTATGTATGCTGTAAGGATGCAGGACTGTGTCTGCCTACAGGACCACAGCTCTAATACATATTGACCATTTGTTAATGAGTACACGCCTGTGGCTGTATCAGCCAAGGGTTGGCATATTGCAGCTCAACACAATATCACAATATCAAAAAGGAGGGCAAAAAGTGGAGCTATAATGCATACAAATTTATTACAAAATCATCAAATTCTTGACAGACAGTAGATAACACAAATAAGTGCAAGATAAAAAGGTGGCGCAACATCTGCAGATGTTTAACAAGACAATTCTGGTTCTTAAAAAGTTGTAAATCACTATTGATACACACATGCAAATAAAGTCTGTGGAGCCTCGGTTAGGAGTCTCAAACACAGAACTAGCCATATATCCCTCCAGGGAAGGACCCAGCCAAGGGGTGGCTCCTTGTGGAGAACACCATAACCACCATATGAAGTGGCCCTTTAAGTCAATATCCAACTCTTTTACAAGTTCACAGATATGACAAGGGAATACCAAGGCCAGGTATCCATCCACATACAGCTGTTTTGGGGTGTTGTCCCTCATCAGTGTGGAGTAGGATTCTGGCTAGGTGGGAGCAAGGCCTAGTAGACCAAGATTGCAAAGTATTCACTGATCTCAGGGAGACCAGTCCAAGAAAACACTGCGGGCAGCTGGCAAAAGCGCTCAAACACAGTGAATTCCTAGGCACATTGCCCCCTGGGAAATATGAATATGCAAATAAAGTCTGTGGAGCCTCGGTTAGGAGTCTCAAACACGGAACTAGCCATATATCCCTCCAGGGAAGGACCCAGCCAAGGGTGTTCTCCGCAAGGAGCCACCCCTTGGCTGGGTCCTTCCCTGGAGGGATATATGGCTAGTTCTGTGTTTGAGACTCCTAACCGAGGCTCCACAGACTTTATTTGCATATTCATATTTCCCAGGGGGCAATGTGCCTAGGAATTCACTGTGTTTGAGCGCTTTTGCCAGCTGCCCGCAGTGTTTTCTTGGACTGGTCTCCCTGAGATCAGTAAATACTTTGCAAACTATTGATACAGTCTTTTGTTATACATGGGGATCCCCATGATGAAGCTTTGCACATGCACCTTATTTTAACAAGCGAAACGTACGTAGGGGTAATCAATCCTGGGATCCATATCCCACTACTGGTCTGCCAAGACTTTCTGGACTGATTTGACATAGAAGACTTCTGTTATCAGTTTCATGGGCTGTATGGGATGGTATCTATCATGATGCACCATTATTATTTAATGATAGACCAACCCTGCACTGAGTATCAGTTATATCCTCCTCTTCATACTTGACAATTGAGCTGTCTAATCATACATTTGTCCTAAATCCCTCTATGAGTGGTTTAAAGGGTTACCTACTTACTGAGCAATAGCATGTATACACTGGGATAGCTATTATAGCTTTGATGTAGTGACTGATGTATGTATAACAAAAGACTGTGTATCAATAGTGATTTACAACTTTTTAAGATAAGATAAGATAAGATAAACTTTATTGATCCCGGAGGAAATTACAGTATTACAGCAGCAGAACAAAGATCAAGAACATTTCACACTTTACAAAATAAGTCTATATGGACAGCAGATGCGGGTAGACTGGTACATGTACCTCACCTATTCCCCCCATACACATAGAACTTCACATAGTCTTGGGACGCTTTACACTTATACATTTGTTAAACATCCCCACAGCTGTCGGAACAAACGATTTTCTGTATCTTTCCTTTTTACACATTAGTTGGATTAGACGCTTGCTGAATGTGCTCTTCTGCTTCGCAAACAGTTCAGAGAGCGGGTGTGTATTGTTGCTCATTATAGCCTTGCATTTCGTATTAATTCTATCCTCTAATACCTCCTGGAAAGTCCTAAGTTGTAGACCCATCGCCGCACTAGCCTTCTTGATAAGTTTATTCAGCTTATTAGCGTCAGCTGTGCGCACACTACTACCCCAGCATATTATTGCAGCAAAGATTGCACTCGCCACAATAGATTGGTTTAAGAACCAGAATTGTCTTGTTAAACTTTTGCAGACGTTGGGCCACCTTTTTATCTTGCACTTATTTGTGTTATCTACTGTCTGTCATGAATTTGATGATTTTGTAATAAATTTGTATGCATTATAGCTCCACTTTTTGCCCTCCTTTTTCGGACCACAGCTCTGTCAGCCATCGTGTGTCTATATACTTGTGTCAAGCCTGCTATTGCCAGCCATTATTGATCCTTGTTCTGGATTCTTCTGTGAGGGTCTTGTATGTGCGTGTGATGGCGCTGACATCCTTGTGTTTGGGAGGACACCGTTTTGCAGTTCGCCTCGGGCAGTTGAGAGGCTAGGTTCACCCCTGCTCACATAATATATTTTCCAAAAACAGTGTTATTGCAAGATAACAGCTTTGTGGGATTTAATTTTTTTTTCTCATTGCCCACAGAACTTTTCTGATGCATTACAGTAGTAAAAGGGCAAATAGACTCAAAAATAATAGCACCAGCATTTTCACCTCTCTAAACCTAGTTCCGAGCCGACAAGTGGACACACGGTGGTCCAAGTCATCAACGCTGCTATGCCAGTTTTCTGGCTTAAAAAGCTATGAAAACATTTTGCTGCAACTTGAGGCTGCCCGCTGCCCTATTTGTCCTCTTGGCTCCAAATCCTGTATTTTTTGCCAACAGCCTTGTTGTGTGAGGAGAACTGACTGGCACAAGCGGTGAACTCGAATTTGTCTATACATATTGATGTACAATTTCTCCTGAGTATACTGATAGCCCACATGTAGTAGAAAATTACCGTTTTGATGCACATCAGGGTTCGGAAGCGAGGGGACACTAAATTACTTTTGGAGCGCAAAGTTGGCTGGAATAGATAGCGGATGGTGTGTCATGTTTGGAGAGCCCTTGATGTGCCTAAACAGTGAAAACCTGCCACAAGTGACCTCATTTTTAACTACCCCTGGAGTAATTTATCTAGAGGTGTGGTGGTGAGTATCTTGGACCCACAGGTGCATAACAGAATTTTAAAACTTTGGATCATAAAAATTAAAAGTTAAGTGTTTTTAGCACCAGTTTTTCATTTTTAAAAGGGTAAGGGCTCAGACACACTCTGCGACTTACATCTGAGTTTGACGGATGACACTCGGAACAGGCTGGAGCAGTGACCCTGAACAGCTTCTCCCTATCTGGACAGGGAATGCGATGTTGCACAGAAACATAAGCAGCTGTCATTCCCGCCTAGACAGAGAGAGGCTGCTCCGGGTCACTGCTCCAGCCTGTTCCTAGTGTTGTCCGTCAAACTCGGATGTAAGTAGCAGAGTGTGTCCGAGCCCTAATAAGAGAAAATGGACCACATAATTTGTTGTGCAATTTCTCCTGAGTATGCCCAGATTATGTGGTGGAAAACTACCGTTTGGGCGCACGGCAGGGCTCGGAAGTGAAGGAGCGCCATTTGATTTTTAGAGTGGAAAATTGTCTGGCATAGATTGCGGACACTATGTCCCATTTGGAGAGTCGCCAATGTTCCAAAACAGCAGAAACACCATAAAAGTGACACCATTTTTGAATCTACACCCCTGAAGGAATTTATCTAGGGGTGTGGTGAGCACGTACCCTTGTTTGGGCTGCTTACAGTGTTCTCACGTTATCAAAGGAGACACGTTCACACACCCATGAACAGGCAAAACCTACAGGAATAAGGGATTCTTCACGTGTGACTCTACACATGTAGTGTATTTGCTGAAATGTCCCTGTGGTCTCGGATATGTTGGGGAAACTACTCAACGTCTGAGACCGTATCAGCAAACATAAGTCCACTATCAGATGTGGATAAAACCTCCTTCTAGTTCCCTACCATTTCACCAGTTGCAAACATTCAGTGTCACAATTAATTACAACGACTAAAACTACCGTCACACGCGGCAATTTTGCAAGCAATTTCACTGGCAATTTGCTGGTTGCAGTGAAATCATGGATACATGGTTCTGTTTTGTTGCCGTGTAGAAATGAACACATGCAATTTGAGATGAAAAAAGAGGGCACTCACCGGGGTAGAAGCAAACAGCGGTGTCCTTTATTGAGGGAACGTCACATGAATGCAGGGAGGGCGTGCCAGGGTGACGACGGACCGTTTCGGGCTCTCGCCCTTCTACTGGTCACACTAGTAGAAGGGCGAGAGCCCGAAACGGTCCGTCGTCACCCCTGGCACCCCTCCCTGCATTCATGTGACGGTTCCTCAATAAAGGACATCGCTGTTTGCTTCTACCCGGTGAGTGCCGTCTTTTTTCATCTCAAATTGCATGTTATCTGGACATTCTCAGACTGGCACCCCGGATTGTGTGCGTTTACCTATTGGCAACGATACCTTGCGGATCGACTTTATTGGAGCGGTGCCCTCTCTTCTTTATTATAAGAAATGGAACAATGTGTCCATGATTTCACTGCAACCAGCAAATTGCCAGTGAAATTGCTTGCAAAATTGGCGCGTGTGACGGTACCGTAAGAATCCTTCTGGATTCATCAACTCCAGACATTGGAACCTTTTGGCTTGAATAGGGAATATGATGTGAGGTTATGAAAAATAGGTGTAGTACTATTGTTATCTGGTTTTAACCCACTCTCTCTATAGGTACTAACTCTTTTCATAGAATCTTGTCTCTTTTAAGGTGGATTTCCAAGTGGGAAGTTGTGAATATGTAAATATATATATATATATATATATATATATATATATATATATATTCTATCTTAAATGTTTGTTATGTTTTCTGCTCCCTCCGGTTATAGACTCTTATCCAGAGTTCAATGAAGAATAATAAACTCCCCTGATCAAGATATATTTGGGGGATATATGCCATTACTTTTATGTACCTAATTCATAACTGAGCTAATATATTTAATGTGCACAGTCATACATGTGTATGTGTATGCAGAGATACAGTTGTGGCCAAAAGTATCGACACCCCTGCAATTCTGTCAGATAATACTCAGTTTATTCCTGAAAATGATTGCAATCACAAATTCTTTGGTATTATTATCTTCATTTAATTTGTCTTCAAGAAAAAACACAAAAAGAATTGTCCTAAAGCCAAATTGGATATAATTCCACACCAAGCATAAAAAAGGGGGTGGACAAAAGTATTGGCACTGTTAGAAAAATCATGTAACTTACCTGTGGCATCTAACAGGTGTTGGCAATAACTAAATCACACTTGCAGCCAGTTGACATGGATTAAAGTTGACTCAACCTGTGTCCTGTGTCCGTGTGTGTACCACATTGAGCATGGAGAAAAGAAAGAAGACCAAAGAACTGTCTGAGGACTTGAGAAACAAAATTGTGAGGAAGCATGAGCAATCTCAAGGCTACAAATCCATCTCCAAAGACCTGAATGTTCCTGTGTCTACCGTGCGCAGTGTCATCAAGAAGTTTAAAGCCCATGGCACTGTAGCTAACCACCCTAGATGTGGACGGAAAAGAAAAAGTGACGAGAGATTGCAACGCAAGATTGTGCGGATGGTGGATAAAGAACCTCGACTAACATCCAAACAAGTTCAAGCTGCCCTGCAGTCCAAGGGTACAACAGTGTCAACCCGTAATATCCGTCGGCGTCTGAATGAAAAGGGACTGTATGGTAGGATACCCAGGAAGACCCCACTTCTTACCCCAAGACATAAAAAAGCCAGGCTGGAGTTTACCAAAACGTACCTGAGAAAGCCTAAAAGGTTTTGGAAGAATATTCTCTGGTCAGATGAGACAAAAGTAGAGCTTTTTGGGGCAAAGGCATCAACATAGAATTTACAGGAGAAAAAAGAGGCATTCAAAGAAAAGAACACGGTCCCTACAGTCAAACATGGCGGAGGTTCCCTGATGTTTTGGGGTTGTTTTGCTGTCTCTGGCACTGGACTGCTTGACTGTGTGCATGGCATTATGAAGTCTGAAGACTACCAACAAATTTTGCAGCATAATTTAGGGCCCAGTGTGAGAAAGCTGGGCCTCCCTCAGAGGTCATGGGTCTTTCAGCAGGACGATGACCCAAAACACACTTCAAAAAGCACTAGAAAATGGTTTGAGAGAAAGCACTGGAGACTTCTAAGGTGGCCAGCAATGAGTCCAGAGCTGAATCCCATAGAACACCTGTGGAGAGATCTAAAAATGGCAGTTTGGAGAAGGCACCCTTCAAATATCAGGGACCTGGAGCAGTTTGCCAAAGAAGAATGGTCTAAAATTCCAGCAGAGCATTGTAAGAAACTCATTGATGGTTACCGGAAGTGGTTGATCGCAGTTCTTTTGGCTAAAGGATGTGCAATCCAGTATGAGGCTGAGGGTGCCAATACTTTTGTCTGGCCCATTTTTGGAGTTTTGTGTGAAATGATCAATGTTTTGCTTTTCGGTTCATTCTCTTTTGTGTTTTTTCATTGAAGACAAATTAAATGAAGATAATAATACCAAAGAATTTGTGGTTGCAATAATTTTCAGGAAGAAACTGAGTATTATCTGAGAGAATTGCAGGGGTGTCAATACTTTTGGCCACAACTGTACATGTCCTAATTACAGTATGTCTTCATTCTCTCTTTAACAGCAGTTTTGAATGTATTCAAATCTATCAGACATCTTTCTGAATGCTCACTACACTCCTGCACGTCCAGATGGTACAGTTTGTCACCGCTGTAATTCACAGCGCTCTCACGGAGTATTTTCATTGTACCGCGCATGCGCAAAGTATGCATTTCACCTGATGTCATATCCGTGTGTTCCACCGCCCGATACCGGAAGTGCATCCTTAATTAATCACAGCGCACATCTTATAACACAGCTGATAGACACACACCGGCACAACACTCCCTGGAGCGCGCGGTGCACGTACTCTTAGCCCACAGCAGGTAACTGACTGTACTACAACCTTCTGCCTTCTCTGAGCTTATAGTATAATGCAACTTAGTTTTTCTGCACTTAGGACTTTGTCCTCTTCACATATGCTTAGCAGACCCTGGACACATGGATTGATAAGGTATTCATATGCATACATACATATGCTGACAGGGGAAGCATTGCCAAAGATACTACTTTAACCTCTACATTTTTCTTAGTGCATTCTAGACATACTAAACTCTCACTACGTACCTGATATCTATACTAGATATAAGCCTGGGATCATATAGTGAAGTGAACATAGTGTCTGGATAACCACTACTCATACAGGTATTAATTACCCTGTTATATGTCTTTAAGTATCACTAACATGGACATAGTTGTTCATTATAGAATTTTACTTGATATCCCATTTTAGAGTGGGGATCCCACGCACATTCACTGAACAAAATTTGCTAGATATTTCAATCTACGTGAAAGTACAGGTGTGGCGCCCCTGCGAACAGGGTGGCCACAGGTAAGAACTGCAGCCAGGCAGGTGGATACAGGTTTTTACACAAATCACCTTCAAACACAGACCCACTGACACAAGACCCAACCTGGAGCCTGGGACTCTAGGTGGGCAAGGGGTGGTAGGGCCAGTCACAAGTGGGTGGGACGTAATCAAGATGACAGACCGGGTACACAAGGGGAAAACAGGAAGAAGTTAGTCAGTAGGCCGAGGTAGGCTGAGCAGTAAAGACCAAGTAGGCCAGTGGGTGCCAAGAAGTAAAGAACACCAGAATAAAGAAAGTGACACTTCCCTGAAGGTTGGGGCTCCCTGGAGGCGCAGAATCCTGCGAGACACAGTTCCCTGGAGAGAAAGCCCACTCCATAGCCTGTAGCCCAAAGGAAGGAAAAGACTGAGACCGGACCAGTGCAGCTGGGTCCGAGGATGACGGCAGAGGACGACTGGCAGGAGGAATCCCCTGACGTACACGGTAGTCATACGGGTAGGAAAGGGCCCGTGATCCCTCCACAATACAGGGACACCTAAGGCTAGGCTGGGACCAGAGAGTCGTCTCTGAGGGGACCAAAGCTATATGCCGGATCCCAGAAACACCGACGGGGGGACTCTGATTCCAGGTCAGAGTTACTAACACACGGGCTGGAGGAACAGCAGCACATAGGACCCAGGCTTGCTACCCATACATCGGGAGAAGCCAGACAAGGGACCGAGTTGCCCCCATACAGTCCACAGAGAGAGAAGTATAGAGAAAGCCGGAAAGGGAGGGAGAGAAGGGTCTCAGAAGGAAACCTGGCTGCAGAGGGTTAAGTGACTGTCCGGAGTTACCTGTGTAAAAGAACTGTACCGTGAACTGTTTGTATTGAGAAAGAACTGTTAGTAACACCCGGTGAACCCTGCTTCAGTCTCCCGTGTGTGATTCCCTGCATGCAGAACTGTTATATTCATATTACACCCTGTCAGGAGCAGCCCCGACCCACGGCGGGCTCATCCATCCGGCTGCAGCACCATCCATCCTCCTGGCAGCGGCAAGCAGCAGCGGTGGTCCCCATTGACCACAACCCGTGGGTGGCGTCACGACAATCCCTGTAAATAACCCCATTTACATGTGGGCTCGGGACACGGTCCGGACCAAGGACCGCCGTGATAACCCCCGTGATACCGCGGTCCGGTACCGAGTACCCCGTCCCAGTGGGCTCCACACAGGTATGTCTGAGTACCGACCACAGGGCTTTCTCCACATCTATATTCTTGATATTAACAACCTTCAATGTTTTCCTCTTTTTCTTCTTCCTTTTTTTGTGACTTTTTTCTGAGCTCACTGAACAACGTTCAGTTCACTCCAGTCATTTCCTACTGTGTTCAACCTTCTTCTTCTTTACACCTGACAGAGTACTCGTCTGTCAAAATTAACCTGCTTTCTTGACCACTAACCGTCTCACAATTTGTGCACTCACTTCGTTTATTATTATTATATATCCTCCACCGATGGACGTCTCAACGCAGTTGCGCGTCGCCGGAAAGCCAATTCAGCATTACACAACACTACTGTGAGGCGGATACCTAGTACATAGGTAATTCCCTTTTTTATTTCTTTCTTCAGAATTATAATGTAATTTCGGCCAGTGTTACAATATGATGTTAATAAGAGTAACCTGATGCCGTTCTCTTCTAGTCCTATTTTATTCCTAGGTTACAGATGATATTTATAATACATGGTCTTGATATTTCTTTGTCATATATACTTTGTTGTAGAAATTATTAAAGAAAACACACAATATCATTTGTATTGATAATTCTTGTAATTGTTCTGTTTACAGAAATCCTTGCTAAAGGTCAATGTTTGACCGAAACGTTGGATGACTATGCCTGTCACAGTGTTGATTTTTCAATAAAAGAACACTTTTCACCATTCATTGGTCATTTTGGAGTGCCGAAATACATTAATATATTTGTGGATATTATTTTTTCTGAGCACCCACATATTGGTGAGCCCGACCTCCCTCTAATATCACAAAAATGAGATCCGGACCTCAAATCTATCGTTCGTCGTCTAATTAAGGATCTGTGAAGCAGCAACATCGTTTAGTGTGACACCTTTTTCAATGATCTCGTTCATATTTCTCCTATTCCTGCCACTTTGGAAAATCGTTCAAAGCATCTTCTCAAAATCGCTGGCACGTTGCCAAATGCAAGATCGTTAACGATATCCTTGCGTGTGACAACGCACCAATGATGTCGGAAGGATCACAGTCACGTGACATAGGGAACGATATTGTTCACCTATATCCTTGTGTGTGAAGTGGCCTTTAAAGGGATCCTGTCACCTCCAAAAAGCCACATAAGCTCCAAAAACATGTCCCTGCAGCATCCTATCACTAATCTCACACTCCTTTTGTCTCCTAAAAGCATCCTGTGAAAGTGGATAAAAACGATTTTATACTCACTCATTAGGCATTGTAATTAGCAGGGGCTAAGGGCGTGTTGTTTTGCAGGCTCCAGGATCCACCCTCTCTCTCTTTGTGCTGCTTTGCTTGTGCAGGCTTTGACCTCCCCATCTCTGTCACTCACAGAATGCAAATCATTAGTCCTGCCTTCATCTCCACATCACAGCAGCACAGACAGAGAGAGGCTGGATCCTGGAACCTGCAAAACAACACGCCCTTAGGGCTAAAGAATATAGCCCCTGCTAATTATAATGCCTAATGAGTGAGTACAAAATAGTTTTTATCCACTTTGACAAGATGCTTTTAAGAGACAAAAGGAGTGTGAGATTAGTGATAGGATGCTGCAGGGACATGATTTTGTAGCTTAGGTGGCTTTTTGGAGGTGACAGGATCCCTTTAAGATGAATGAAGTCCTACAGGACTCACATGTTTAGCTATAGCATTAAGCTACCTTCGTCGTCCATGCTTATGCTGATATGAATCTTATTTCACTGCATATCTGATGCCCTTAAGCCTTATTATCACAATATACTTTCTTATGCTAAACTGTTGTCTAAGTATGTTCTTAAAATTTGACTTTTCAAACCTTTAATATTTATGTTGCAACAAGACTACCATTGTAGTCATATGGTAGTATAGGAGACAAGGATTTAGATAAGGATAAGAAGAGAAAAATTATCAAAGTGTTCTAGGTTTTCGAAAGACAGAAAAGGAAAAAAAAGAAGAGAGACCAGAGGGAAGGGGGTACGGAGAAGGGTGAGATAATAGATTAGGAGGGAGGGAAGCGGGTTAAGAAAACTAGCCGGCAGGGCTAGATTGTATTTTTAAGTAGGAGACGTCTATTATAATAAATTTGATCATAAATACTAATGTTTTAAAGGGAAAAAGCACTGGTGGTTTAGTAGCTGGATCTTCTGCGCATGCTCTGCTTTAGTTATCACAGCCGAGTGGTGCAGTTAGGTTGGAGGATGGCTGCTCAGCATTAGGGATGGGCGAGTCTACTCGCTAGGACTCGTTACTCGGCGAGTAGTAAGGGACTCGCAGGACTCGGTACTCGGCGAGTTTCCCAGCGATTACTCGCACAGTAACGAGTCCAATGCAAGTCAATGGCAATCCTAGTTTTGTCAGAGTTTACTTTTTCTCACTCGCTAGACTCGCTATATCACATCGCTATGTAGCTTGAATTTCCCCAAATCGTTTAAACAATCGCACCGCTTCACGGATACCCGCTATCAGCAGCGAGTCTGAGCGAGTCTGAGCGAGTCTACGAATCCGAGTCCTGTATACTGTATTCGGGACTCGCGAATACAGAATCTGTTATGTTCCGACAAAGCTTCCGAGACAGCCTAGCGTGTTAGGTCAGAAAACTTGTGAAGATGGACAAGCATGTTAGCCAATCATATTCAGTAATGCCACAGCCATGTTGGTTGTGGCAGGACTATGATTGGCTTCTGTCCATCGTGATGCCTATGTCATGTATGAGAGGCGAGGCTGTATATAAGCCTTGCCACCGCCATTTCCTCCACATTCCTGTGACGATCTGAGCTAGTGCAGGGTGAGGTAGATGCTGGAGCAGATCATAGGGAGTGTCAGTCAGTGTAGGGAAACTTCAAGATTCCTTATATTTAACCCAATCAGCTCTTCTGAGAGCTAGCAGGAGGACAGAGGAGTACTGTGTAGAGGACTGTAGGCAGGCAGGCAGGCAGCGAGAAGCAGCCTTAGGGTATGTGCACACTGGTGGGCGGGTTTGTGTCGGCGGCAGCTGGGCGGACCCGCCAGGAAGCTCTGGAGCCGTCCACCGGCATCCTGGTATGTGCGGCGGGCTACGGGCGGGTGCACAGCGGGTTAGCGCCGGCGGTGTTGCGGCGGCTGGAAGCAGTACATGATTCTGCTTGCAGCTGCTGCATAACCGGCCGGTTTATAGAACATGCTCATTCGTTGCTAACCCGCTGGGAACCCAGCGGTTTAGCAACAGATGATCATGTAGAAACCGCCGGTGTGTGCACAGCGGCTGTCGGTTTCCATAGGTTTTAATGATAACCCAAAAGCCGCTTTTGGATTAACATAAATTTACATAAAACTCATGGAAACTGACCGGCGGTTTCCGCTGCTAAACCTGCAGTAAAACTACCAGTGTGCACATACCCTTACAGTGCACACAGGACCGACCTCATAGCTTAGCTTACTCACTCAGCTTTCCTAATAGCTGAAGTCAGAGGCTTAGCTGAGGTACTATTTCTTATTTTTTTGCACTAGATAGATTTTGGGTCATAATAACCCCTTCAGCTTTATTTTCTCTGTGGCAGACCAGTGCGTTGCTGCTCTCCTACCTGCAAATAGCACGTACGCCACCTGCTTGTGTTTCCAAAACGGCAATGCGAGCGCTTTCCGAGACACATCTGCGATTTGTAAATCGCACATTACTCGCTATTACTCGCTTCCCCATTCATTAACATTGGACTCGCTAGACTCGCAACGAGTAGCGAGTCCCGGGCTCGGACTCGCTAGAGTCAAGCGATTCCGAGTAATTTAGGACTCGCCCATCACTACTCAGCATACTTGCAATATCTGGGACTGGAAGTTAGTGGGCGTGATTGGCTTGGTCAATGGGCGTGACACCCGCCTAGGTGGCTGCAGCCTGGCATTTCTTTCCGCGTGCTCTACTTGGTAGTGCACTTCAGCTGGTTGTTTGCACTTACTAAACCAGGTCACTATGCCCCCCTGTATCCATTCCACTACACTGTAAGGCGAGTGTGCCCAATAAGCGGATGATCCGTAGTGGCACACAGAAAATGTTGGGCCGTGCACACTAAGCCAGCCATCATGCCCACTAACTCCGGTTCTACCCTCCCCCACCTCCTGACACTGCGGGGAAAGTAAATCCACCGACCAGGGCAACAATCAAAAATCGGTGTACTGCAAGCATGCAACGTCGACACGCAGGTGATGGTTCCGATGATCAGCGATAAGCTGGTCTAGTCCATGATATAGAGCGCAGAAGGAAATGCTGGGCCGTGTCCACAATGGCGGATGTCACGCGCACCAACAAAACCAGTCACACCCACTAACTTTTGGTCCCCGAATCTGCAAGTATGCCCAGCTGTTCATTTGCTTATGGACAGGCAAACTGAGCTCATTAAGGCCGACCCATAGCGTCCTAGTATGGGGGACACATGATTGCACAGACCCTGATTTTATTATTAGCAGTTATGTCATGTTCCCCCTTTTCCCCTTCCTCCATTATCCTTATCTATAAGCCTGTCTTATAGTGTTAATTTGTAATCTAGTTATACTTCCCAGGTCAAAGGCCACTTGAGTCAGTGGTGGAGTCACAAGGAGGTTGAAACTACTTCTATCCGCTGATGTGCACGGTCTTTTTTTGGAACAAGACAAAAATTGCCTTGTAGATAGACAAAACTAGAAGAAAAGAGAAGCGCACATAGGGTCTTATCAGAGTGACAAATCGGTTATTAAGTGACTGAGCCACTAACCTTGTCGGGTTGTGCTTGACACAACACCTTTAGAGTATTTCACGGCTGCAGCACTCCACCCCCTGTCAAGCACTCCAGGAAGAAGAAAGAAGGTAGTTTCTTTGTGGACAACAGCGCACACAAAGAAACCACCTTCTTTCTTCTTCCTTGAGCGCTTGCAGATAGACAAGCGAATGTCAGCAAAGAAATTGGTTGTTTCTGGTCTGCTATTTCAAGAATTCATCTATCTTCATCTATTTAAGGAAATAAAAAAATGGAAAATTTGGGAAAGGGTTCGTGCATCAGGTTCACTCACATAATTTTGGCCTTTAATTTGTTTAGTAGCAAATCTAAGGAAATAGTTAAACCCCTTAAAGAGTAAGGGTGCATTCACACGATCAGTGTACGCAGCGTTTTGGACGCAGCGTCTTGCCGCTGCGTCCAAAACGCTGCGTAGTACAGTAATAGCATAGTGGATGGGATTTCAAGAAATCCCATCCTCACTATGCTTAACCAGCCCGCAGCGTGTTTGGAGCTGCGGTGCGGGTTGCCGGGAGTCCGGTCCTCCGCAGCATGTTCATTTCATGCTGCGGAGTCGGAAGTGACTCCAATTGGGTGACTGCAGGGAGAAGCTGCCCTGCACACGCCGCACATGGTGAGTACAGGGCGGCTGCGGTCTCCCTGTGGCCACCCGCGGCTTCACTCAGGTCTGGAGGAGCTGAGTCCAACACGCAGCTCCTCCGGACCGTGTGCACGCACCCTTACAACCAACATGATTTAGCCACCTGTAAATCAGTGCAGCAGGTGATTGACTTATATAGCATGACATCACAATTTGTTTTCTTTTGTATTCCACTCCTGTGGGCTTGTCTTTCTGCCGAGCCCCCTCCTTCTCATCCAGACTCATCGAGGGGGAGTGGGGTTCGGCAGAAAGACAAGGTGATATTGATCATGTTGCTTCTCAACTGCTTCTCCAGGTTTGCTTAGGGCCATAGGCATCACAGGAGAAGCTGGGGGAATATAGGTCACTGGGGAGGCTGAGGCTGGGGGCATAAAGATCATTGGGGAGCTGGATTTAAAGAGCAGGCAATTGGCAAAATGTGACTAACAGCCTGAGTACTGCGGTCCCCAGGAATCTGCTTTGGGACCGCAGAATAGGTTATTGAGGGCCACATGCGGCCAACGGGTCTGAGGTTCCCCTCTCTGCCTTATGGTGGGTTTACACGCCGCGATATCGGCGTCCAACTCCGACCCAACTCCGACAAAAAGTCACGTGGGTTGCGAGTTGGACCCGATATCGTGTGCGCGTTGTACTGTTTGAGCGTACAAAGCGATGCTGGAACGATGCCAAAACGATATCGGAGTTGAATAGCAGAGCTATTCAGCTCCCCGATATCGCAAGGCCATTGTACCAGCATCGCAGTGTGTGACAGCCCAACTTCGATCTGTACTCGCACCTCACCCATTAACTCCCATGTTAAATGGTCGTTACTGGGTTGGTGGGCGTACACATCGGAGGGACGTTGTTTCCCGATATCGCAGCGTGTAAACCGGCGATGTGATATCGGGAAAAGGGCTGAAAAAATGCGCGCTCCCGCGGCGTTGCCTCCGATATCGCCGCGATATCGGGACGTGTAACCCCACCATTAGGGGAATGTTGCCAGTGTCTGGTGATGCATCACATTTGCAGCAGGTGATAAAAGACAAAGGTGCTCTACTAAGTAGACACTTGGCATGAAGGGGTGAATAAATCTGAGACTGCAGTAATCAGTATAAGTGGCATTTTGTGATGAATTTGGAGAAAGCACTTGTTATACTAGTTGTGTTGTGCTATTTGTATTGTTCGTCTCCTTAATGAGTTTATTGCAAACAGCAGAATGTTTGTAAATTTTGCTAATAAACCGTATTTACAATGGAATTTAAATAATTTTGGTTGCAAATGTATGTATATGGAAATGAGTCATTCAGCAGGATCCCAGTTGCTATGTCAATCCATCCCCACTCTGTCATTGTGTCATGGGGGGCTGATGGCCCCCTGAGATGCCCCACATATAGGTGCATCTCAATGAATTAGAATAATCAAAAAGTTAATTTTTTTCAGTAATCCAATACATAAAGTGAAACGCATATATTATATAGAGTCATTACAGAGCGATCTATTTGAAGTGTTTATTTCTGTAAATGTTGATGATTATGGTTTACAGCCTATGAAAACCCAAAGGTCACTATCTCAGAAAATTAAATTACGGTAAGGAGTATGAAGGGTTAAAAACCGCGCTGACGTGTTCCATGAGACATCAAAAGGTGAATATAATATTGTTTTTTTAGTCAACATGTTTTAGGACTTCCTGAAATGCCCTGAAACACGGCAATATGATATTGATTGTCCTGAGGAAGGGGCCAGGGAGCCCTGAAAAGCGTTGACTAATAAATCAATATTATATTCACCCTTTGAAGTGTCATCGAATACGGCAGTGCGGTGTTTAATCCTTATTTCCCCTACTCTATGCATCACGCTGGGGACTGCAGCAGCCGTGATCTGCTTTTATAGTGGTTGTGACTCTCACAACCACACAAGGTGGAGCCTCTGATACCAATTTAGGTAATATTTTATCTCTCAGACCCTTCATCCTCCCTACTTTAATTTTCTGAGATAATAACCTTAAGGTTTTCATTGGCTATAAGCCATAATCATCAACATTAACATAAATAAACACTTGAAATAGATCTCTCCGTGTGTAATGACTTTATATAATATATGTGTTTCACTTTTTGTATTGAATTACTGAAATAAATTAACTTTTTGATGATATTCTAAGTCATTGAAATGCACCTGTAAATGTGATTGCCTATGATTGCTGCTGTTATAGGCAGGTGATGACTGCATAATACAGCCAGCACCTGTGGTGTGAACTTAACTCCTGAGTATGCTCCATACAGTAGAACCCACTCCATGATATAATGGTATGTCATGGGGAAGGAATGTATTAATATTATCTATCTCAAATATACGTATTTGTTTTTATCATTATCTATTATAGGCGGCCGTCACACGGTGCAATATCTTGAACGATATCTCTTAAGTGATCTTCTTTTTGATCGCTTAAGCGATATCGTTTGTGCATCGCTGCGTGCGATCAAGCGATTTTACAATGTAAAATCGCTTGATCGTGACATTGCAGATATGAGAGCCGGAGCTCATATCAAGCGATGAATGATTTAACAATCTGCTTCATGGTGGTGTATGACACCACGATGAACGATCTCCCAGCGGCAGAGCCTATGCTGGGAGATGGTATCTATGGTAAACGTCGGGTTACTAAGCGCCGCGCGGCGCCTAGTAACCCGATGTGTACCATAGTTACCAGCGATATCGCTGGTGAGTCTGTCTGTGTGACAGCTCACCAACGATGTGAGCGATATTGTAAGCGATCGCGCGTGCACGTGATCGCTTACAATATCGTTCAAGATATTGCACCGTGTGACGGCCGCCATACACCGAGAGAAAAAATGAAGTATAACCTCAATTCAATTAAACTTCAGTGACATTTATCTTTCCACTTAGGGTGTGTGCTCACGGTCCGGAGGAGCTGCGTGTTGGACGCAGCTCCTCCGGTCCTGAGTAAAGCCGTGCGTGCCCGCAGGGAGACCGCAGCAGCCCTGTACTCACTATGTGCGGCGGGTGCAGGGCGGCTTCTCCCTGCAGTCTCCCGATGGGAGCAGCTTCTGACTCCGCAGCATGAAATAAACATGCTGCGGAGGAGCATGCCGGCAACCTGCACCGCAGCTCCAAAGATGCTGCGGTCGGGTTAAGCATAGTGAGGATGGGATTTCTTGAAATCCCATCCACTATGCTTGTACTGTACTACGCAGCGTTTTGGACACAGTGGCAAGATGCTGCGTCCAAAACGCTGCATATACTCATTGTGTGCACGCACCCTTAGGAAGCAGAAGTGGTTTGGAATCAATGTCACCTGCTTTGTAGAAATGAAAATGAGCACAGGAGCACAGCAAGACAACCCTCAAAAAGTGAATGGTTTTGCAGGTGGTGACCATATACAATGCCTCTTTCTTTTTCCCTCCTGACTGATTCTCCTTTAGATTTATGCTTAGTGTCTTTATTAGTGATGAGCAAATAGTTCCGTATTTGGGTTCGGATTGTTCTATCGAATACTTTTTTACTACTTGGATATTCATCCTGAATACTGAACATAATGCAAGTTAATGGGGAACTCGAATATTTGTCTGGGGAATCTTCCATACGCTAGTCTTAGGCCCCTTTCACATCAGCGTTTTTTGATGATGTGCGGACGATCTGGCATGTGGCGCCGCATCTGCCACCTAACAGCCGCCCTTGCGGCACCGGTCCGGCAAGCCCCATGCGTTGTCTATGGGGCTTGCGGTCCAGTACGACAAGTGCGGTTAAGACGGATCGGCCGGATCCAGCACTTGTGGCCGCGAAAAGAAAAAGAAGCTGCAAGCAGCGTTTTTTTTTTGTTTTTTTTGCAGCTGCAAGTGTTGGATCTGCCGCGTCCGGCAGAACCGCACTTGCCGCACCGAACCACAAGCCCCATAGACAATGCATGGGGCTTGCTGGATCCGAGGCGCAAGTGTGGCCGTTAGGCGGCCGATCCGGCGGATGCGGTGCCACATGCCGGATTGTCCGCACATCAGCAAAGACGCTGATGTGAAAAGGGCCTTACTCGGGTCTACGAGCTGTACTGGGACCTGTGCAGACATTACCATTTGGCTAGATTGGCATTCCACAGAAAACAGCTGATTCGCCATTGGTGCCCTGTTCTTTTCATAAATAAGTGCAAGTTCACACTGAGCACATGTGATAGATGTGAAAGGATGTGGAGATACTGTGGTGAATAGTATGCTGAATGACCAGTTTGGCACTGGTCAGTAATGGCCTTTGGAGGCTCACCCTGGCAGGATCACACAAACCTCCATGTTACAAACAACAGCTGATAGTGGGATAAAATCTTCAAATCCAGAGTCAGACCTTATGCTGGTGTAGTGGACCCTGGGTTTGTCCTGTAAAAAGACAATACTATGTGGTCAAAGTGTAGGCAGCTCCTGAATGATGAAGGCATTGATGCCAGTGACATGAACCCAATTGAGTACCTTTGGCATATTATGTACTAGTAAAAAGACCCGATGCTTTCGCATCGGGAGTGTAGTGTGGGGAGTGAGGGCATGTGGGGGGTAAGAAAGGTGATCAGCGGCAGTGTGGGGAGGTGAAAGGGATAAAGAGCAGCAGTGTGGGGTGAGTAGGGGCATGAGCAGGGGCAGTGTGGGTGATTGGGGTGGGTAAGCAGGGGCAGTGTGGGTGATTGTGGGGAGTTGGAGGGGTGAGAGGGGTAAGTAGTGATGAGATAGGGGGGTAAGAGGAGTGAGCAGGGTCAGTGTGGGTGAGTGGGGGGTAATCAGGGGGAGTGTGTGTGATTGTGGGCAGTTTGGGGGGGGGAAACAGGGTGTATGGGTGAGTGGGGGTGGGGGTAAGCTGGAGCAGTGTGGGTGAGTGTGGGCAGTGTGGGTGAGTAGGTGGTAATGAGGGGCAGTTTGAGGAGTGAGTGAGGGCATGGGGGGGAAGAGGAGCGAGGAGGGGCAGTGTGGGTGAGTTTGGAGGGCTATGGAGGGTGAGTGTGGGTGAGCAGGGGCAGTGTTAGGGGGGTAATGAGGGGCAGTGTGGCTGGCTGTGTAAGGTAAGTTGAGGAGGGGGGGGTGGTGGTAGGAGAGAGCAGGCCGGCGGCCATGCAGGCTGGAAAGAGAGTGGGGCGCCGGTGGCATGACAGGGAGGGCCGCAGCGGCGGGCAGCGTGGATCAGTAAAGATTTTCAAGTTGAATCCTTCATTCAGATAGGTCTGATGTGCGATTTAGGCGTTTCCTTTTTTTTTTTTTTAGCATTTTAGCAATGTATATCATATTTTTCAGACTATAAGGCTATGTTCACACGGTGGGTTTCTGATCCATTTTTTCTTGTGCATTTTTCTCTCTTTTTCAGCTGGAAATCTGGATCAGCTTTTTAAAATGAACGCATCAGAAACAGATCATCAGTTTCTGATCAGTTTTGGCTGCATTTTTTCTAGTTGCATTTTTTGAGCCCATACGCAATGGTTTCAATGGGAAAAGCGGTTCAGAAAAGCGCAGCAATAATTGACAGCTCATTCATTTTGTGGTCACTTTTTTAAGGGAAAAACGCACCTGGTAATGACAGCACAGATTGAACAGCAAAACTTAAAAACCCAATGACTTTGCTGGGATTCCATTTAAATGATGTGTTGACTGCATTGTCACCTCAAAAATGGATAAAAAGAAAACAGATCAAAACCGCTCAGTAGCCTAAGACGTAACAGACCATAAGACATACCCAGGTTTTAGATCAGGAAAATAGGAAAAAAAATTAAGCTGAAAATGTGGTCATTACACACTGTTATGGGGGAGATCTGCTGCTGACACTGTTATGGGGGTAATGTCTCTATCCTGGGCCCCTTTCAGGTATATATGTCCCCCATCCTGGTATATACAGTGTCCCCCCTCCTGGTGAATATGTTCCCCATCCAGGTGTATATGTCCCTCATCCTGGTATATATGTGCCCCATCCAGGTATATGATCCCCATCCTGGCATGTGCCCCATATCCTGCTATATGATCCTCCATCTTGGTATATGCCCCCATCCTGGTATACGATCCCCCATCCTGGTATATAGGCCCTATCATGGTACATAGCCCCCTATTCTGGTATATGATCCCCCATCCTGGTATATCATCCATCCTCCTGTCTTCTTGTCCCGGCAGCTTATAATGTGAGCAGCATGTGCTGTGATGACATTACTGTTCAGTGCCATTCAACACAATGTCAGTTGCCGGCACAAAACAGGACGATGTTATAGTGCTTTGAGCGATGGGAGGTGAGTATAAGGGTATGTGCACATCAGTCGTTTTGTGGGCTGCTTTTGGACGTTTTCCGTCGGCGTTTTCCGCTCAGTTTTATGTTAATTTATGTTAATCCTATCCTCCGGTTGGATTAACATGCTAGTCAATGGATTTTAGAAAACTCTGTCTTCACTAGAACGGTTTTCTTCTGGTCGTTTTCAGTCAAAACTGAGTTTTCTCAGTCAAAACTGAGTTTTTCCACCGGTTTTCCAAAAATAGAGCAAGTGACTTCTTTCCACAGTTTTTCCAGCGGTTTCAGCTGATCAAGTGCACAAAAAACTCAGTTTTCAAAACCGCCGAGAAAACCGCCGAGAAAAACGCTGTAAAACCGGGCGGAAAACGAGCAAAAAACGAGGGACACTGCTGAGCACAGAAAACTCAGTTTCTGCTAAAAAAAACCCAGGTTTTTGGACGGACTGCAGAGATGCACAAACGTCAGATGTGCACATACCCTAATAGTCTATCACTGGGATATTCATTGCTTCCCACACCAATGATGATGCATGGGAAGCATTGATTATCCACACATGAATGCCTGTGGATACAGCTGCGGTCGCTGATTACATGCACTAGCTTTTTAAGGTAATGTAATATGTGCCGCTCCCCCCTCCCATTATTCCACCCCCTTCTCAGCGCCAGCTTCAGTGCTGATTGGTGATGGACAGGAGGATTCACTGAATATTACATTAGCCTAAACAGTGGGCCCACGTGACAAAAGACCACAGCTGCAGCCTACTCCATCCTCCGGTGACCCACTCCTGCCTTCTGTACCTGCTCCACCATGCCTGCTTCCCCCACAACCACAGCAAAATACCGTATACATCCAGACTATAAGACACAATCTCACTTTACCAAAAAATTTTGGGGAAAAGTGTGTCTTATATTTCAAAAAATAAATCAGAAGATAGCGTTACTGCACCACAGTCATAATAAGCCACTAATTCAGATGGTAGTACATAGACATCCCAACTCTCAGTTCAGGTGTTTTAAATCACTGTCCCGTGTGCAGGGGCGCACCTACCATGAGGCGACATGACTGCTTGCCTCAGGCGGTACCACCTGCTGTTAGACAGAGGACAGCATCAGCGAGGAGCCTGGTGGAAGTGCGGGCCGACCCCTCGCAGATGCTGCTCCCGCCGCTATAGTCCCGGCCACTGCTGCCAGCAGTCACAATCTCCCGGGTCCCGCCACCGCTGTGTGCCCTCTGCAGCTCAATAGGTGGGGATCGATGACGTCATCACAGAGCAGTCTGCTGTGCAGAGAGGTCGGGAGAACACACTGAGGAGACCAGAGCAGCCAGTGAGGATCAAGGAGAGAGGTGAGTATTTACTTTTTTATTTTATTTTTGTAATCAGTGAATGAGTCGGGGACTGTGATGCATTATAAGACAAATAATGATTACCATATATACACTGAATATATATATATATGTATGGGGTGCTGTATATATATGGGGGTGTTGTATATATATGGGGGTGCTGTATATATATATATAGGGGTACTGTATAAATATGGGGAGTGCTGTTTATATATGGGAAAGCTATATATATATGGGGGGTGCTGTATATATATGGAGGTGCTGTATATATGTGGGGTGCTCTATGTATATGGGAGTGCTGCATATATATGGGGGTGCTGTATTTATGTGGGAAATGCTGTATATATATGGGAGTGCTGATATATATATAGGGGTGCTGTATATATGAGAGTCCTGTATATATATGGAGGTGCTGTATTTATATGGGAGTGCTGTATATACATATATACATATGGGGGTGCTGTATATATTTTTATATGGGATGCTGTATATATATGGGAGTGCTGTATATATTATACTATATGGTGGACTTTGGGGGTGCTTTATACTATATGAAGGACAAGGGGCGATGCATTATAGCAGGGGTCTCAAACTCGGCTGGGTTGGTGGTCCGCACACAGAAAAAAATTGATATCGGGGGGCCACATTGCTTGTAGGACTAAGTGACATATTTAGTAATACCAGAATACTTTGCTCAATGTGGTAATGTCCAAATCCTGATCTTCTTCTTTTATAAATGTTTCACCGTGGCTCCCTTCTTTTAGTTATGTCCTCATCCTGGTCCCTTTCTTGTGGTAATGTCCCCATACTGGTCCCCATCCTATAGTAATATCCCTCATCCTGGTCCCAATATTGTAGTAATGTCCCCATCCTGGTCCTCATATTGTAGTAATGTCCCCATCCTGGTCCTCATATTGTAGTAATGTCCCCATCCTGGTCCCCATATTGTAGTAATGTCCCCATCCTGGTCCCCATATTGTAGTAATGTCTACATCCTGGTCCCCATATTGTAGTAATGTCCCCATATTGTAGTAATGTCCCCATCCTGGTCCCCATTCCCCATATTGTAGTAATATCCCCATCCTGGTCCCCAACTTGTAGTAATGTCCCCATCCTGGTTTCTATATTGTTGTAATGTCCCCATCCTGGTCCTCATCATGTAGTAATGTCCCTATCCTGATCCCATTCTTGTAGTAGTATTCTTTCCCTGGGCTTCATCTTGTGGTAATGTACTCATCCTGGTCCTCATGTAGTAATGCCCCATCCTGGTTCCCTTGTTGTAATAATGCCATCATCCTGGTTCTCATATTGTAGTAATGCCCCATCCTGATCCCCTTTTGAAGAAATGTCCCCCTTCCTGGCCCTCTTCTTGTAGTAATGTTCCTAATCCTAGTCCCCTTCTTGTAGTAATGCCCCCATCCTGATCCCCATCTAGTAGTAATGCCCCCATCCTGATCATCATACTGTAGTAATGTCCCCTATACTGATCCCCTTTTTGTAGTAACGTCCCCCATCCTGGTCCGCTTTTGTAGTAATGTCCCCATCCTGATCACCTTTTGTAGTAATGTCCCCATCCTGATCACCTTTTGTAGTGATGTCCCCATCCTGAACCCTTTTTGTAGTGATGTCCCCCATCCTGGACCTCTTTTATAGTAATGTCCACATCCTGGCCCCCCATAGTGTAGTAATGTGCCCCATGCTGGTCCCCTTTTGTACTGATGTCCGATAGGTTTTGGTGGGCGGTTAAACTCTCAGCTGATGATGTCACGTGACACATCAACTGAGTGGTTCGCCTTAAGTTCATTGGAGTTCACGCTTGACGCAGCTCTGGCGTGAACTCCGATGAACTTTCCCAGGCCCGGGTGCGCAGCCTGTGCCTGCTACAGCTCTACTAGCAGACGTGTATATCAGCTGGTAGATATATAGCAGAGCTGAAGAAAATCTCCTCTAGACTACGTCAGAGTTTTTTTCTTCAATAAAGATGGAGTCACTAATTGTGTTGTGTTTTATTTGCAATAAAACTCTTTTTCTCTGTGTTTTTTTTTTATATGATTACTAGAAATTTATAGTGGTCATGTCTAATATTGGCATGACCCCATGAATTTCGGGCTTAATGCCATCTGATAATACAAAGCTGGCCTTAACCCCATTATTACCCATTGAGCCACCGCTCCAGGGTCCTGGATGAGCCGGATACAGCAGAGATGCGCTTCTATGAAGTGCCATTTTCTGGGTTGGCTGCGGAGTGCAATTCGCAACGGGGAGGGGCAGAAAGCTTGGGCCACCCTGCGCTGCGTATTCCACCCCCAGCTGCCTAGCTGTACCTGGCTGGACACAAAAATAGGGCGAATCCCACACATTTTTTAACACACATTTTATGTGTTTGGGGTCTTATTTATAGATTTTATTTTATTTATTTTTTTAAATTGACGTGGGCTTCGCCCTATCTTTGTGTCCAGCCTGTAGAAACGCTTACGTGTGAAATGGCCGTAGTCCCAGCAGACTCATAGCTGCTTCCTCTCCCCTGCTGTCACATGCACTTCTTGTAAGTTTTTAATTTTTTTGTAATAAAGAAGACATTTTACCAGACAAGTGCCCTTCTTCATTGGAGAATTCATCCTTGTTCTAAGCTTGGGTCTTGTCTCCCCTATATATAGATCCCCAGTTGGAGGTTTGGTACATATAATTAAGTATACCACATTGGTTGTAGTGCAGCTGAAGGTACCATCTTTTCACTTAGCCATTAAAAGGTATCAATCACTGAGGACTCTCAGTTTTTTTTAATTTAAAATAATTTTCTACAAAATTCCATCGCATAGAGTTTTGTTTAAAAACACCTCCTCCGTAGGCTTCTTATTGCATCATACTTTGAAATCTTTGTTTGACATTTAGTTCTGCTAGCTTCCCCTTCTGGCCTAGAGTGCTAGTGCAGTATCGGTGTTGTGTGGGGAGTTAACCCTTTGTGTTGTTTCTGTGGCACTTTAACCCCTGGGGTGCCACACTTTATGTTCGACCTAAAGAACCAGAAGGCAGAGCAGAGTGCAATTTACCTACAGAAGGGAGGGTGTGCTGAGAGATATAGTTATCCCAGAGTGAGTAAAATAAACAACAAAATACAATATAAGGTATATACTGCTAAAGAATATGCCGCCTACTTCCTAACAACAATTTATTAAATCTAAGGTCCTGATCAGTATGTCTTTGGAGTGTGGGAGTAAACCGGAGGAAACCCCGCAAACAAGGGGAGAACATACACACTCTTTACAGATGTTGTCCTTGGTGGGATTTTAACCCAGGATCCCTGTGCTGAAAGGCTGCAGTGCTAACCACTGAGCCACCATGCCTCTAATAAGATATCTGAACAGGGTGAACAAAATATGTTGATCTAGACTGTGCAATTGAAATAAGAATCCTTAAGTTGATCAGAAGATTTTTATTATCACTGTGTTTCAATGAATCATCTTTTCCAAGTGAAAAAAACAACAAACAATTGAAATGTCACAATGTAGGATGGCAGAAGTATTTCACTTCGGCCTTTCAACCTGAAACTTAAATAGCTAAGCCCATATTGTGTCCCAATGATGATAGATTAAGGGAATATTACCGGATTACTATTATGAATTTATACATTATTATTGAATGCATTTGATACAATGACATACAAGAGAAGCTCTAAAGACAATAAGTAAATAAAGTGAAGGATTAACCTGCACTTTTACAGCTAAGCCCCCAGATACAACCTTAACCCCCTGGCTTCCCCTAAGCATTATACTATTTGGCCGTAGGATGGGAGCGACGTGCTCTGGTAAATACAGATGAAGCATATTTTGAAATTCTATATCTCACTTGTATCTGTGTCAGAGATAGGATGTTTTTTCCCTCCTGGGAATTTAGAAGCTGTTACATGAAATGTTCAACTCTGACCATTATATGAAAATGCGTACAAATAAGTTTACCACTAAATGTATTTACCACTGATCAGTAGCGATAAACGTCCCTATATCAATAATCCTAATAAACTAATTAAATCAATATTTGTAGTTAATGCAACTTTCCCAAAATTTCTAGAAAAACTTTATCCAGGAAGCTATGACTACATCTTGGCTTTATTGATTAGTACCGAAATCCAAGTAGAAAGAGAAGTTAGCTACTTCCTTCCTTTCTGATGCCACTATGAAACAGAACCTGGTAGCAGAATTTGACACTTTTGGGGAAGAAATTCGATCTCTGGTACTTGTTAAATTAGTGCTTGAAGTTCTAATAATATTTTAGTGAATCTGGGTGGGACTGCTGGGAGTAGGTCTCCTTCTGCTCTTCCGCCCACCGCTGGCCTCCTGTGTTTGTATCACAGGTTACTGATTATTTAGTGACCTGTCTCCTTTTTAACATTTTATGCAGCTGTAATTGCTGCAGGTGGCGCATGCACAGTTTGAATCCACAGCCAGTCTTCATGTCTATAATAAAATGGCACATGCACAGACTGAGATCTCAGCTTGATGGAGACATTATTGAGCTGAGATCTCAATCTGAACATATGCTGCCTCTGGCATCATTTTATTGAAGACCTGAATACTGTCCATGTATTCAAACTGCGCATGCGCCACCCACACCAATGACGGTGGTGTGAAATTTAAAAAAGGAGGCAGGTCACTGAATAACAAGTGACACGTCATAGAAACCCAGGAGGCAAGCGGCGGGTGAAAAAGCAGAAGTGGACTCTACCCCCAGTTTCACCCCGATGCACAAAGATATGAGAACTTCAAATTCTGATTTAGCATGAACAAGAGGTGGTAGACGCCTAGCTGCAATAGTAGCACTTCATTGGGCATTCAAACAGATTCCTACCCCAAATCACTACATCTGAATACTTCTGTGAGAGGTTGACAACAGCATTGAAGTGTTTCAGTAGTAGTGATTAGATCCATCTATGATCGCTGCTATTAGAGGAAGATGCCTGTTGTATAACACAGTCAGCACTTAGGGTAAGTGCTCACTATCTGTAAGCACTGTGTCTTGTACTCACCATCTGTGGTGGGTGCAGGGCAGCTTCTCCCTGTGGCAGCCGATGGAGACTGCTTCTGACTGTCCATTTCATGCTGCAGAGATGCGGAAGTCCAAAATCACGCATGGCAGGTAAAAACACGCTGTGGTTGGGAGAAGCATAGTGGGCATAGGATTTCTACAAATCCTATCCACTATGCTTGTACTGTACAATGCAGCGTTTTGGATGCAACGGCAATACGCTGTGTCCAAAACACTGCATTCCCCAATTGTGAGTATCCACCTTAGGGATCAGTGAACGAGAGTATTTTGAATGCAGTGTCTTGCCTCTGAGTCCAAAATGCTGCGTTGTACAGTACAAGCATAGTGAATGAGAATTGTTGAAATCCCACCCTCACTGTGCTTCTCCCAATCGCAGCGTGTTTTCACCTGCAGTGCAGGTTTTTGGACTTTCAGCATCTCCGTAGAATTAAATGAACAGTCAGTAACCATCTCCATCGGCTGCACGCAGGGAGAAGCTGCCCTGCACTGAACGCAGATCTTGGGTACAGGGTGGCTGCGGTCTCTCTGCGCTTAACTGCAAGTTCCCACAGCTTCCTTCAAGTCCAGAGGGGCTGCACCCAAGAAGCAGCGTCTCCAGGTGGTGAGCACATTTCCTTAGGGTATGTGCCCACAGGAAGGTTTTGCTGCGTTTGAGATCAGGTTTTGCCTTTGTTTTATGTAAATCTATGCTAATGTAATCCTGAGTTTTTGGTTTCCAGCAAAACCTATGTGATCAGGGAAAAGCTTTCACACACACTTTTTTTTTCTCTACAGAAAATGGAAATACTACAGGTGTTTCCACTTTAGCAAAAGTTCAGCAAAGAATTGACATGCTCATTCTTTCTAAAACACAGCAAAACCTGAGGTGTTTCCACTTTCTTCATCAAACAAAAACCAATGTGTTGGGACAGCTAATCCTAGAATCATAGGTTTTGCTGGAAAACAAAAATGCAGCAGATCCTGTGGTGTTTACACTGTCTCCAGGGAAGAAAACCCAATGTGTGCGCACAGCGTTTGTGTGAAACACATTGGTTTTGCTGGGAATCAAAACCGCAGAAAAAAAATTGGCATACATTACCATAAAACCAATGGTAAACCACAGCAAAAACGCACTGTGTGAACATACCCTTACAATGTCTCCAGGGAACAAAAACCAAACACCACAGGGTTTGCTGCATTTTTGTTTTCCAGCAAAACCTATGATTCTAGGATTAGCTGTCCCAACACATTGGTTTTTGTTTGGTGAAGAAAGTGGAAACACCTCAGGTTTTGCTGTGTTTTAGGTCACGTGCACACGCTGAGAATTTGATGATTTTTTTACCTCAGATTTGTAGACAAACCCAGGAGTGGAACAATCAGAGGAAAAGTATAATAGAAACACCTGCACCACTTCAGTATTTAATTATCCACTCCTGGTTTTGGCTACAAATCCTGAGGTAAAAAACTCACCAAATACTCAACGTATGCACGTGGCCTTATGGTGGGTTTACACGTTGCGATATCGCGTCCAACTCCGACCAAAAGTCACGTGGTTCGTGCGTTGGACCCGATATCGTTCCTGCGTTGTACGGTGTGAACATCCAATACAATGCAGGAACGATGGCAAACCGATATCGGGGGTCGAATGAGCGTGCTATTCAACCGCCCGATATTGGATGCCGGATGGAGCCGGATCGTCCCGTGTAAACATCCAACTCCGATGCGCAGTACAACGTCCCCCATTCACTACCATGTTAAATGGTCGGTCCTGGGTCGGGGGGCGTAGACATCGTAGGGACGTTGTACCACGATATCGGGACGTGTACACCGCCGATCCGACTCTTGGAAAACCAACCACAAAATGCGCGCTCCCGCGCCGTTGGATACGATATCGGAACGATATCACAACGTGTAAACCCACCATTAGACTTTTCCTCTGATTGCTCCACTCCTGGTTTTGTCTACAAATCCTGAGGTAAAAAACTCACCAAATACTGAACGTGTGCACATGGCCTTAGAAAGAATGAGCATGTCAATTCTTTGCTGAACTTTTGCTAAAGTGGAAACACCTGTGGTATTTCCATTTTCTGTAGAGAAAAAAAAAGTGTGTGTGAAAGCTTTTCCCTGATCACATAGGTTTTGATGGAAACCAAAAACTCAGAATTAGATTAGCATAGATTTACATAAAATCAAGGCAAAACCTGATCTCAAACGCAGCAAAACCTTCCTGTGGGCACATACCCTTATAATGTATGGTGAAGACGCGGACAGACCTCCCAAGTGTCCCGGATTCACCGGGACAGTCCCGAATTGCCAGCACTGCCCCGGTGTCCCGATCGGGATCTTACATTTCCCGCGCTGTGAACTTAAACTCAGCGCCACGCCCCCTCTGATGCAATCATGCAGGTCTCAGTGTCTGCCGATCACACCCCTCTTCCCAGCCACGCCCCCTCTCTCAGCTGCCCACACTCCCTCTCTGGAAATAGTGCTTGCCTCGCTCATGGAGGCCACGCCCCCTCAATACCGGCCACGCCCATATCGGCCTGGCCAGACATGCTCAAGACTAATTCAATGGGCCAGCCTCTCTGCTGCAGGCCAAACCCCATCTCTGTGTTATGGCCACGTCCCTTTGCCTCCACTGCTACCTAGGAAGAATCCTCACACACAAGTGACCCCAGCTCATCTACACATCGCCTCAGTGAGAAGACTCCAGCAACCTGAGGTAATAATCTGACTGAGCAGCAGCAGCCAGGTCCAGTGAGGTCAGTGTCTCAGGCAGGTCCAGTGAGGTCAGTGTCTCAGGCAGGTCCAGTGAGGTCAGTGTCTCAGGCAGGTCCAGTCAGGTCACTGTCTCAGGCAGGTCCAGTGAGGTCAGTGTCTCAGGCAGGTCCAGTGAGGTCAGTGTCTCAGGCAGGTCAAAATTCAAAATTCCCAGGGGGCAATGGGCCTAGGAATTCACTGTGTTGAGCGCTTTAGCCGGCAGCCCGCAGTGTTTTCTTGAACGGTCTCCCTGAGATCAGTGAATACTTAGTTTTGTTTGTCAAGTTAATAATAGACAGCAAGGACCCCTCCGTGTCAGAGACCAGGAAAGAAGGGGGAGTAAACCCCCCTCCCTCCAGGTTCCCAGGGACCTCCAACAAGAGTAGCCACACCAACAAACTCATAACTTCCAACTCCAGAGCCTGCTGCTGCAAAGGAGATGGAGGGGAAGCAGGGCTGTGGAGTCGGAGTCGTGGAGTCGGAGCTAGTTTTGGCCGGAGTCGGTAGAAATGTACCGACTCCGACTCCAGCTTTAAAAAAATGTATTAATATTTCATAATTGAACTTTCATATTAATTTTATAAATGTTACTCAAATATTTATGTTCTATCAAACTATGAACAACAGTGATAAGCAGTTCTGCTGGAGATAGAGACATTTCTTACTTCTTGTGTGTCACTGTTCTCCACTGCCCTTATCTATTCTTATACTTGGTTAACTTCATGCTGCCCCAACCCCCCTACTTACAATGTATGAAACTGAAAGTGAAAATGTGTTGCAAATTCTTAGTAGTAACTTGGCTCTCCTCGTCTAGACTAGATCATACTAGCCGGTGTGCATCTTCCAAGCATCTCACAGCTGCCTGCTACTCAGAAGAAGAGGAAGACTGTAAGAAGTATTATCCACAAACTTTGCATCAGTTAACTGTGAGTACATGAGGAATAATAAAGTATTACTGACCAGTATATCAGTTGTACGACCTGGCAATAATTTTGTACAATTGTTTTTAGAAATACAATTGTCAATTTGGATTGTGAATGCAGAATTAAAAACCTGAGAATGTCAAAGAAGCATCACATTAAATCAGCTGTATTTGAACATTTCACCATCACTCAAGATAGAAAACATTATGTCTGTCAGTGTATGACAAATGATCCAGACGAAAACAAAAGCTGTGAAGCGAAGATAAGTGCATTTTCAGGCAAAGATAAAAATGCTCCTACCAGAGCTTCTAATCTAAAGAGACATTTACAGCGCTTCCATCCAGAAGTACTGAAAGCAGTGGATGAGAAAGACTGCATCCAAACCAAAGAACCAGTGCCCAGCTCTTCCGGTCAAGCAAAGGAGCAGAGAACTTTGCAGCCATCAGTTGCAAGATATTTTGTCAGTGACAAAGTTACTGTGACAATGACAGTAGATACATTTAAAAAACAGATCATAGAGCTTGTTGTAAAGGATAGTGTGCCTATTTCATTATTTTCACGACCAGCTTTTATGTGTTTGAATGGAGAAATGGCCCGCAAGCTTGGTGTTTCTCTGGAGAGAGAGAGTATTAGAAAATTAGTAATCGAAGAAGCTTTTAAACAAAAGGAAGAACTTAAAAAAACTCTCAAGGGACGCTTTGTGTTTCTTAAAATGGATGCCTGCACACGTCACAGAGTGAACTATTTTGCCATCAATGTCCGGTTTGTTTGTGACAAAAATGAAATAATTACCAAAACATTGGCAGTTAAAAGACACCAAAGCTCATCACACCAGTGAGTTTCTCCAGGCCTTGGTGGAAAAGGTTCTGCAAGACTATGAACTTAAAAAAGAGCAAGTTCTTTCTGTCGTAACTGACAATGCTTCAAATATGATAAGTACTATTAAGCTAATGAATGAGAGTAATGATGGTGACCAGCAGCTAGAAGAACATTCTGGGTCCACGGACACAGAAATGTTTGAAATAGAGGAACACAGTATAACTGAGGAGCAAACTGAAGTTGCTTCAGATGAACTGCTACATGATAGTTTAGATAATCTTGTTGAAACTGTGTCAATGCGATCTTTCATTCATCACATGCGCTGTGTTGTGCATACGCTACAGCTGGCTATAAGAGACAGTCTGCAAGAAGGACATGCTGCTGCACTGATTGGCAAGGTGAGAAAATTGGCTACTGTTGCCAGAACCCCTAAAGTTGACTCAATTTTGAAGAGACGTGCTGGAAAAGGGGCAATTATTGATCAAGCCACACGATGGGGCAGTACTTACTTAATGATTCAGCGCTTGGTTGAACTGAAAACCTTTCTTGTAGACATGGCTAACCTCAACTGACGCTAAATGAAAGTCAGTGGAATCAGGTGACTGAGCTGGAAAAATTGCTAGAGCACCCATTTACAGTGACTAAAAAAATTACAAGCAGAGGACTTAACTCCAGGTATTTTCTTAAAGGAGTGGAGGAACCTGATGCTTCGCCTGTCCCAAAGAGGAGGGTTAATTGCAAGTGGCATTGCTACATCAATGAAACGGAGAGAGGAGCTACGATTACAAAATAACATTCTTTTGGCAGCTGTTTATGTAGACCCAATGCATCGGATTCTTCTAGATGATCAACAGCTGAGTAAAGGAAAAGAAGCTCTGTTTGAAATAGCAGTAAGGATGAAAGGATTGCAAAACAGTCAGGAGGAACAAGAAGAATTTGATCGTCCTGCCACATCTTCACCCTCATCATCAACTGATGAAGAATTTAATATCGAAAAATATTTGGATCACAAGGACCGTGCAAAGCGTTCCCGCATGGAAGAGTCATCCCCATCAAAGAACACAGCCAGTACATTTCAGCAGAATTTTTCATGTGCACTAAAAGAGATTGAGAAATTTGATCGTTCATCAAAAATAACAGTGCAACAAGCGATTCCCCTGTATCCTGACATTGTCAGAAATGTTGCCCGAGTGGTTACTGCTTTGCCACCAACCCAAGTTAGTGTAGAGAGGTTGTTCTCTGCTCTCAAAATAATTAGATCAGACTTGAGGGCATCCATGAAGGAGGATCTGACAGAGGCTATACTTTTTCTGAGGACAAATGTATAGATTTCTTATTAACAGAATAACAGGGTTTATTGAAATTTACTTACAGTTTTGAAAAGTTTATAAAAGTTATTTGGTATATTCTAATTGTATCTAATAAATATAGTGTTTGCTCTAAGTGGTCTGATTATTTATATGATGGTGAGAAACTGAATAAGCTCCATGTTAATATTTTACAACAGTAAATTTATTGTTACGAAGTGGCCATTTATGAAAGAGTCGGAGTCGGAGTCGGAACCTGATAAAATCCAGGAGTGGGAGCGAGTCGCAACTGTGTCTTACCGACTCCACAGCCCTGAGGGGAAGTCTGCACAAAAAAAAAACTCTGGAGGAAAAACCTCAAAATCTAACTTCAGACCTGACGACACACTAGAAAGAATCCAAAGACCAGAAGAAATAGCTTGCCAACATGTGGAAAAAAGACGTAACCGGCTCCCCCACCGGAGGTACCGGACTAACGGAACATCTGATCCCTCCAGGAAGAGGAACCAAAGAGGGCAAAATCGGCCGTTGAAGCCATGTTGACCCATTCGTTGTCCCATCAGGTACGGGCCGTATGGGGCTTCTTCTGTGCCTAAATGCCCTCCCTGACATGGCAAGGAACCTACTGAGAGTTGGCTTGTGCATCCCCCTTTCAGCCCTCTAAGCCATAAAGCATGATGAGCCAAGTTAGAAAGGCCCGCCGAACAAGCCGCTAACCGCAAGGAATCAGCAGAGGCATCCGCCAAAGAAGCAGCGGCCCTACTGATGAGTGGAAGTGAGGAAAGCAACGCATCCCTTGAAATACCATTCATGAGTCAATACTCAAAATGATCAAGCCAGACCAATAAGGACCGTGCCGTACATCTAGTTGAGACGGCAGGTTTAAAAGCCCCTGCGCAGGACTCCCAGTAATGTTTAAGGAGCATATCCGCAGGTACTTCAGGACCCGTAGACCATAGAAACAAAACCTCCTCATTAAAGGGAGAACGCCTCTCGGAGGATGAAGGACGCAACCCTCTGCGCACCTGTTTGTCCCACTCCCGCTGAATCACTACGTTCAGCGCAGAACTGACCAGAAAGACACGGCGCTGTTTCTGGGAAAGGCTGGCAAACAAAATATCCGGGGATGCCTAGACCTCCTTAAGGCCACTCTACACACACCAACCCATCCGTCCAACCTCCGACCAACCCGCCGGCCGCAGCGAAACCACGGACACACCGCTCCACTGTACACAGTCACAAAATGGAGCAACGTGTCCACGACCCCACCGCAACCAGCAAGCCGGCCAGAAGCCGGCCAGACAAGTCGGCGTGTGCAACGTGGGCCCTTAGAGTCAAAAATCCCCACGGTAACACGGACTGATATGATCACCAATGGAAAACAGGACTTTCCCTCCCCCTCTGATTAGGATCAGAGGAAGAATCCGTGCAAATCAGACTGTTCCCAGGCTTAGAAACAACAAGGGACAAATCAGCAATTCCTCCCGAATCCTAGCCCTGAAATCAGGCACAGAGGACTCCTCCCACACTATTGCCTCAAGACAAGATTGGCACAGGTGTTTCGTACAAGAATCAGGGAGAAGTTGGGGACACAGCACATTGCTGGTGCCTCACCCTCTTACCCTCGTAACCCAGTAGAGGGACACAGACAAGGAGGACAGTTTCAGAAAAAAGGCTCAGCCTGTACTCACCCAGATATACCGCCCATCTCATGTACCGGTCCCAGAGGTGGAGTCCAGCTCGAGTGGAGACGTAGCCATTCGTGCCCCCTCACTCCTGTCCGTGGAGCCACATGCCTGGATCGGCCGTAGAACTGAATCTTGCTGCTGCGCACCTCTTCACTCAGAGGGCGCCCCTCAGAAGCCTCAAGAGAGTACATGGCAGCTGCCACAAGGCGCCTTTACGCCTGCGCTGTACTCCTCCCCCTAGCCACCTCCGTAACCCGAAGTGGAAATGACCTCACTTCCGGGTCGGAGCGCAGAGAGCCACTGCGCATTGCGCGCCAGCATCGTCCCCCATGGCGACCTGCAGGACCGCGCGCCAATACCAGTGCCCACAGCGCCCAGCGTGCCTAGAAGGACTGCCGGAGGCGCAAATGGAGCAGAAGCACCGCACCAGCGCCCACCACAACGCCCCCCCACGTGCCCAAGGAGGAGCCCAGCCCCAGAAGAGCCACCAATGCGCAGCAGGCCCCACACACAAGGGAGCCCTGACAACTACAGTGCTCCTACGCCCCCCATGCAACAGGTGCACCCAGCACTGACAGCATGGAAATACTCAGACGAAGGAGAGCCTGAAACAGGACTTCCAACGCTGCCTCTGAGCTCCAGGCCCTGCCGTTCCACAGACACCGCACAGAGGCTGATTGGACCCAGGTAAGCACAGACATGCTATCTGTAGGTTCCCATCAGACAGAAACCACTGAGGAGGCGAGGGGACCGCCCTTATATCTGTAGGTTCCTGTCCCTGGGGCGATCCCCTCTCAGTGGGTGCTGTCGTGGCGATGAAAAAAAGATGTTGTGAGCGATGGGGTGAGGACGTCTCTGACAATTTTTGATACAACTGTTGATATGTTGCATTGCTCTGTTGAGATCCATTATTTGTGACACCCTATTGCTCGATGGACTAAGCTCGTCTCCTTTAACCTTATATTTAATCCTTAGGTATTCTAAATCTATGATTGAAGGATCACTGTTGGTGGATTGGGATGCTGACCTGAATCAGACTGGATCTGATGGACTTTTTGTACTGTACCCATACAAGAGTTTTTCCCTTGGTCTATTATGTGGAGATATCCCTCATGTATAATTTACATATATTTTTTTTTCCTTTTCTAGATATACCACTATGAGCCCCTCTGGTGTACTAACTACGGTGCATATAAATAGGAAAACAACTCTCAGCCTCCTTATCAACGTTTTTGTATACAGGTCTGCAGCCTAAATTCACCCGGAATGCCTTTTGAGTCCCCCAGCCCATATGTTTCCCCACTATCCGGATGTTTTCTTTAACCATCCTTCCCCCTGCTAGCAAGAGGTAGTAGACACCGACAGGCCGGTCTGCGTCAGCACCAGCCGGCCAGGGTGTACAGCACTACCCGAGCTGGTCTGCCAGCGCTAGGGGCACTGACCCGAACTGGGCTCGGCCCGGCCAGCGCCTTCACGGGGGGCACTGCAGCAGCGTTCACGGGCGCACTGACCCGGAGCATGGGCTCGGCGCCCGGCCAGCGCCTTCACGGGGGGCGCACTTGACCCGAGGGCTCGCCCGGCCAGCGCTCAGGGCTTGACCGGGCGCCGGCCAGCGCCTTCACGGGGGCCCACCTTGACCCGGAGCTGGGCTCTGGTCGCCCGGCCAGCGCCTTCACGGGGGCACTACTTGGACCCGAGCTTGTGGCCTCGGCGCCGGCCAGCGCCTTCACGGGGGCACTTGTGACCCGGAGCATGGCTTGGGCGCGGCCAGCGCCTTCACGGGGTTGAGGGGGCCTCACTACTTGTTGACCCGGAGCAGGGCTCGGTGCCGGCCACGCCTTCACGGGGGGGCCCACTTGACTCCGTGTTGACCCAGGTTCAGGCGCTGACCGGCTGCTCCGCGCGCCAGCGCCTTCACGGGGGCCACTACTGTTGACCTCGGAGCAGGCTCCGGCGCACCGGCCAGCCTTCACGGCACGGGGCCACAACTTGGCACACCGGAGCTGGGCTCGGCCCGGCCAGCGCCTTCACGGGGTGGGCGCCACTATGGTTGACCCGGAGCGGGCTCTCGGCGCCGGCCAGCGCCTCACGGGGGGCCCACTACTTGTTGACCCGGAGCAGGGCTCGGCCCGGCCAGCGCCTTCACGGGGGGGCCACTCTTTGACCCGGAGCAGAGGCTGGCGCCCGGCCAGCGCCTTCACGGGGGCCACTACTTTTGACCCGGAGCGGGCTCGCGCCGCCACGCCTTCACGGGGGGTGCCCGACTACTTGTTGACCCGGAGCAGGGCTCCGCGCGCCCGGGCCAGCCGAGCGCCTTCGCGGGGGGGCCCACTACTTGTTGACCCGGAGCAGGGCTCGGCGCCCGGCCAGCGCCTTCACGGGGGGCCCACTCTTGTTGACCCGGAGCAGGGCTCGGCGCCCGGCCAGCGCCTTCACGGGGGGCCCACTCTTGTTGACCCGGAGCAGGGCTCGGCGCCCGGCCAGCGCCTTCACGGGGGGGCCCACTACTTGTTGACCCGGAGCTGGGCTCGGCGCCCGGCCAGCGCCTTCACGGGGGGCCCACTCTTGTTGACCCGGAGCAGGGCTCGGCGCCCGGCCAGCGCCTTCACGGGGGGCCCACTGCTTGTTGACCCGGAGCAGGGCTCGGCGCCCGGCCAGCGCCTTCACGGGGGGCCCACTACTTGTTGACCCGGAGCAGGGCTCGGCGCCCGGCCAGCGCCTTCACGGGGGGCCCACTACTTGTTGACCCGGAGCAGGGCTCGGCGCCCGGCCAGCGCCTTCACGGGGGGGGCCCACTACTTGTTGACCCGGAGCAGGGCTCGGCGCCCGGCCAGCGCCTTCACGGGGGGCCCACTACTTGTTGACCCGGAGCAGGGCTCGGCGCCCGGCCAGCGCCTTCACGGGGGGCCACTACTTGTTGACCCGGAGCAGGGCTCGGCGCCCGGCCAGCGCCTTCACGGGGGGGCCCACTACTTGTTGACCCGGAGCAGGGCTCGGCGCCCGGCCAGCGCCTTCACGGGGGGGCCCACTACTTGTTGACCCGGAGCAGGCTCGGCGCCCGGCCAGCGCCTTCACGGGGGGGCCCACTCTGTTGACCCGGAGCAGGGCTCGGCGCCCGGCCAGCGCCTTCACGGGGGGCCCACTACTTGTTGACCCGGAGCAGGGCTCGGCGCCCGGCCAGCGCCTTCACGGGGGGGCCCACTACTTGTTGACCCGGAGCAGGGCTCGGCGCCCGCCGCTCAGCCAGCGCTTCGACGGGGGGCGGGCCACTACTTGTTGACCCGGAGCAGGGCTCGGCGCCCGGCCAGCGCCTTCACGGGGGGCCCACTTTGTTGACCCGGAGCAGGGCTCGGCGCCCGGCCAGCGCCTTCACGGGGGGGCCCACTACTTGTTGACCCGGAGCAGGGCTCGGCGCCCGGCCAGCGCCTTCACGGGGGGCCCACTACTTGTTGACCCGGAGCAGGGCTCGGCGCCCGGCCAGCGCCTTCACGGGGGGCCCACTCTTGTTGACCCGGAGCAGGGCTCGGCGCCCGGCCAGCGCCTTCACGGGGGGCCCACTCTTGTTGACCCGGAGCAGGGCTCGGCGCCCGGCCAGCGCCTTCACGGGGGGCCCACTACTTGTTGACCCGGAGCAGGGCTCGGCGCCCGGCCAGCGCCTTCACGGGGGGCCCACTCTTGTTGACCCGGAGCATGGGCTCGGCGCCCGGCCAGCGCCTTCACGGGGGGCCCACTGCTTGTTGACCCGGAGCAGGGCTCGGCGCCCGGCCAGCGCCTTCACGGGGGGCCCACTGCTTGTTGACCCGGAGCAGGGCTCGGCGCCCGGCCAGCGCCTTCACGGGGGGCCCACTCTTGTTGACCCGGAGCAGGGCTCGGCGCCCGGCCAGCGCCTTCACGGGGGGCAGGGCTCGGCGCCCGGCCAGCGCCTTCACGGGGGGCCCACTACTTGTTGACCCGGAGCAGGGCTCGGCGCCCGGCCAGCGCCTTCACGGGGGGGCCCACTACTTGTTGACCCGGAGCAGGGCTCGGCGCCCCGGCCAGCGCCTTCACGGGGGGCCCACTACTTGTTGACCCGGAGCAGGGCTCGGCGCCCGGCCAGCGCCTTCACGGGGGGCCCACTACTTGTTGACCGGAGCAGGGCTCGGCGCCCGGCCAGCGCCTTCACGGGGGGGCCCACTACTTGTTGACCCGGAGCAGGCTCGGCGCGCCGGCCAGCGCCTTCACGGGGGGCCCACTACTTGTTGACCCGGAGCAGGCTCGGCCCGCCACGCCTTCACGGGGCCCACTACTTGTTGACCCGGAGCAGGGCTCGGCGCCCGGCCACGCCTTCACGGGGGGCCCACTACTTGTTGACCCGACAGGGCTCGGCGCCGGCCGCGCCTTCACGGGGGGCCCACTATTGTTGACCCGGAGCAGGCTCGGCGCCCGGCCAGCGCCTTCACGGGCCCACTACTTGTTGACCCAGCAGGGCTCGGCGCCCGGCCAGCCTTCACGGGGGCCCACTACTTGTTGACCCGGAGCAGGGCTCGCGCCCGGCCACGCCTTCACGGGGGCCCACTACTTGTTGACCGGAGCAGGGCTCGGCGCCCGGCCAGCCCTTCACGGGGCCACTACTTTTGACCCGGAGCAGGGCTCGCCCGCCACGCCTTCACGGGGGGCCCACTATTTTGACCGAGCAGGCTCGGCGCCGGCCACGCCTTCAGGGGGCCCATACTTGTTGACCGAGCGGCTCGGCGCCCGGCCAGCGCCTTCACGGGGGCCACTACTTGTTGACCGGGCAGGCTCGGCCCGGCCAGCGCCTTCACGGGGGCCCACTACTGTTGACCGGAGCGGGCTCGGCGCCCGCCGGCCTTCACGGGGGCCCAACTTGTTGACCCGGAGCAGGGCTCGGCGCCGGCACGCCTTCACGGGGGCCCACTACTTGTTGACCCGAGCAGGCTCGGCCCGGCCAGCGCCTTCACGGGGGCCCTACTTTTGACCCGGAGCAGGCTCGGCGCCGCCAGCGCCTTCAGGGGGGCCCACTACTTGTTGACCGGAGCAGGGCTCGGGCCCGGCCAGCGCCTTCACGGGGGCCCACTACTGTTGACCGGAGCAGGGCTCGGCGCCCGCCAGCGCCTTCACGGGGGCCCACTACTTGTGACCCGGAGCAGGGCTCGGCGCCGCCAGCGCCTCCGGGGGCCCACTACTTGTTGACCCGAGCAGGCTCGGCGCCCGGCCAGCGCCTTCACGGGGGCCACTACTTGTTGACCCGGAGCAGGGCTCGCGCCCGGCCACGCCTTCACGGGGGGCCCCTACTTGTTGACCCAAGGCTCGGCGCCGGCACGCCTTCACGGGGGGCCCATACTTGTTGACCCGGAGCGGCTGGGCCGCCTCACGGGGGCCATATTTACGAGCAGGGCGCGCGCCGCGCTTCCGGGGCAGCCGAGCGGGAGGGGGGCCCACACTTGTTGACCCGGAGCAGGGCTCGGCCGCCGGCAGCGCCTTCACGGGGGGCCACTACTTGTTGACCCGGGCAGGGCTCGGCGCCCGGCAGCGCCTTCAGGGGGGGCCACTCTTGTTGACCGGAGCAGGGCTCGGCCACCGGCCAGGCCTTCACGGGGGGGCCCACTACTTGTTGACCCGGAGCAGGGCTCGGCGCCCGGCCAGCGCCTTCACGGGGGGGCCCACTACTTGTTGACCCGGACAGGGCTCGGCGCCCGGCCGCGCCTTCACGGGGGGCCAACTTGTTGACCCGGAGCAGGGCTCGGCGCCCGGCCGCCGCCTTCACGGGGGGCCCACTACTGTTGACACGGGGGGGGCCCTACTTGTTGACCCGGAGCAGGGCTCGGCGCCCGGCCAGCGCCTTCACGGGGGGCCCACTACTTGTGACCCGGAGCAGGGCTCGGCGCCCGGCCAGCGCCTTCACGGGGGGCCCACTACTTGTTTGACCCGGAGCAGGGCTCGGCGCCCGGCCAGCGCCTTCACGGGGGGGCCCACTACTTGTTGACCGGAGCAGGGCTCGGGCGCCCGGCCAGCGCCTTCACGGGGGGGGGGCCCACTACTTGTTGACCCGGAGCAGGGCTCGGCGCCCGGCCAGCGCCTTCACGGGGGGGCCCACACTATTGTTGACCCGGAGCAGGGCTCGGCGCCCGGCCAGCGCCTTCACGGGGGGGCCCACTACTTGTTGACCGGAGCAGGGCTCGGCGCCCGGCCAGCGCCTTCACGGGGGGGGCCCACTACTTGTTGACCGGAGCAGGGCTCGGCGCCCGGCCAGCGCCTTCACGGGGGGGCCCACTACTTGTTGACCCGGAGCAGGGCTCGGCGCCCGGCCAGCGCCTTCACGGGGGGGCCCACTACTTGTTGACCCGGAGCTGGGCTCGGCGCCCGGCCAGCGCCTTCACGGGGGGCCCACTACTTGTTGACCCGGAGCTGGGCTCGGCGCCCGGCCAGCGCCTTCACGGGGGGCCCACTACTTGTTGACCCGGAGCAGGGCTCGGCGCCCGGCCAGCGCCTTCACGGGGGGCCCACTACTTGTTGACCCGGAGCAGGGCTCGGCGCCCGGCCAGCGCCTTCACGGGGGGCCCACTACTTGTTGACCCGGAGCAGGGCTCGGCGCCCGGCCAGCGCCTTCACGGGGGGCCCACTACTTGTTGACCCGGAGCAGGGCTCGGCGCCCGGCCAGCGCCTTCACGGGGGGCCCACTACTTGTTGACCCGGAGCTGGGCTCGGCGCCCGGCCAGCGCCTTCACGGGGGGCCCACTACTTTTTGACCCGGAGCAGGGCTCGGCGCCCGGCCAGCGCCTTCACGGGGGGCCCACTACTTGTTGACCCGGAGCTGGGCTCGGCGCCCTGCCAGCGCCTTCACGGGGGGCCCACTACTTGTTGACCCGGAGCTGGGCTCGGCGCCCTGCCAGCGCCTTCACGGGGGGCCCACTACTTGTTGACCCGGAGCTGGGCTCGGCGCCCCGGCCAGCGCCTTCACGGGGGGCCCACTACTTGTTGACCCGGAGCAGGGCTCGGCGCCCGGCCAGCGCCTTCACGGGGGGCCCACTACTTGTTGACCCGGAGCAGGGCTCGGCGCCCGGCCAGCGCCTTCACGGGGGGCCCACTACTTGTTGACCCGGAGCTGGGCTCGGCGCCCAGCCAGCGCCTTCACGGGGGGCCCACTACTTGTTGACCCGGAGCAGGGCTCGGCGCCCGGCCAGCGCCTTCACGGGGGGCCCACTACTTGTTGACCCGGAGCAGGGCTCGGCGCCCGGCCAGCGCCTTCACGGGGGGCCCACTACTTGTTGACCCGGAGCAGGGCTCGGCGCCCGGCCAGCGCCTTCACGGGGGGCCCACTACTTGTTGACCCGGAGCAGCGCTCGGCGCCCGGCCAGCGCCTTCACGGGGGGCCCACTACTTGTTGACCCGGAGCAGGGCTCGGCGCCCGGCCAGCGCCTTCACGGGGGGCCCACTACTTGTTGACCCGGAGCAGGGCTCGGCGCCCGGCCAGCGCCTTCACGGGGGGCCCACTACTTGTTGACCCGGAGCAGGCTGCGTTCACACATTTGCGTATTTTGTTGCGCTTTTTTTTGCGCGCTCTTTTTGCTGCATTTTTCAGCAAAAAAGCGCAACAAAATACACGGGCTTTCACACACGGCGCTTTCTTTACCACAGAAATCACAGGTGACGTCACAGAGGGGAGGAAGAATCCTGCTTCCTCCTCCCCTCTGTGACAGCTGTGACCACCCATTAGATTTCACAGTGTATTAATATACACTGCGAAGACTAAATTAAACAAAGGCAAATGTATGAAAAATAAAAAAGAATGAATACTTATTGGCCTCATTACCGGACACCAGGAAAAGGTGTCGGAGGGTAAGTATTCATTCTTTTATATTTTTCATACACTTGCCTTTCTTTAATTTAGATTTCGCAGTGTATATTAATACACTTTGAAATCTAATGGGCGGTCACAGCTGTCACAGAGGGGAGGAGGAAGCAGGATTCTTCCTCCCCTCTGTGATGTCAGAGGGAGAAAACGCAGGAGCAGCTGCGTAAACAATTGACATCTCAATTCTTTACGCAACTGCGTTTTCTCCCTGAATAAGCACTGTGTATTTCTACGCACTGTCTGCACGGCAAAGTGAATTTCCCATTCACTTTGCTGGCAGACACAAAACACATTGCGTATTTTGAAAAGCGCATGTAAAAAAGCACGCCAAAATACGCAATGTGTGAACGCAGCCTTAGTGCCGTTTAGTACTGATAGCACACACTATGGGCTGCCCCATCATAGAACGCAGCAGGACAGCTGAGACTAGTGCCTGCCCTACAGCATTGTTCATTTTATAGCCAGGGCTGTGGAGTCAGTAGCCAAACCTACGACTACAAGTCCTCAGTTTTCCTCATTGTTTAGTGATCGCTGGTGAGATATCACACGTATAGATATATTGAACGACGCAGCAATGACTCTGCGACAAGCGAACAATATTAGCAGTCGTTTGGATGTCTATGTTCCTCAGTTCTGAATAGGCGAAGTCGTAAAAGAGATCGTTATCAAGGTGTCACACTCACCGATGCTGCAGGTTGAACGAATGACCAACGACTGATTTATGGTCCTGTTCATAAATCTGCGATCAACGATCAAATGACTTATCGTTGGTTGAAATTACATGTCACACGCAACTACCTCGTTGCTACGTCACAAAACCCGTGACGTTTCACCGATATCATTAACGATAGCGTAGTGTGAGACGGGGCCTTTAATGTTTAAAATTAATCTGCTGCATAACTCAGAGAAAAACAGTAGGACCCCACTGATTATTATGGGGGCACCTGGATTCTATGTTGTATCAGGACAGGAAACGCTCTGCATGATGCCCTTTTCCTTCCATTCAAATATGGAAACAGATGAATCAGATAGATCCCACAATAATCAATCAGACCCCTTTACTTCCATTCATATCAGTATACAACGGATTCATCTCAAACTATAATTCCATTTGTCGGCTTCTCTAAATGGAAAACGTTAACGTAATGTCAGAATGGAGAGGAGCAGCCTAAAGGTGGGGTTACACGTAGCGATATCGCTGCTAATGTCGCTGCAACGTCACAGGTTTTGTGACGTTGCAGTGACCTCAGCAGCGACGTCGCTGCATGTGACATGCCGCAACGACCAGCGATCATCTCGCTGATTGCTGAGGAATGGCCAGGACCATTTTCTAATTGTTGGTCTGCCGCTATCAGACATGCATCGCATGTGACAGGGGCAATGACCAGCGACACCCAGTGTGCACCCGACACCCTGACCGAGCCCAGCGACCGTCGGGTGTCGGCACATCGCTGGGTGATCGCTGGTGAGATCTACTTGTTTGGCATCTCATCAGCGATCACATAGTTATGTTCCAGCGATCCCAATCGCTGGTCAGGTTGCTGGAACATCGCTACGTGTAACGTAGCCTTAAGGCTGCGTTCACACATTGCGTATTTTGCCGCGTTTTTTTACGTGCGCTTTTCGAAATACGCAATGTGCCTTTTGTCTGCCTGCAAAGTGAATGGGAAATTCACTTTGCAGTGCAGACATTGCGTAAAAATACGCAGTGCGTTTTCCAGGAGAAAACGCAGCTGCGTAAACAATTGATATGTCAATTGTTTACGCAGCTACTTCTGCGTATTCTCCCAGAGGGGAGGAAGAATCCTGCTTCCTCCTCCCCTCTGTGACAGCTGTGGCCGCCCATTAGACTTCACAGTGTATTAATCTACACTGTGAAATCTAAATTAAACAAAAGCAAGTGTCTGAAAAATAAAAAAGAATCAATACTTACCTTCCGACGCCTTCTGCCGCTGTGCGATCCCCGGTTCTAAGTTAGATCTCTTCTGACAAGACCTGTGGTTACGTCAGAGGGGGGGCGTTCCCGGGCACTCGCGGTCATGTGATATCACATGACCGCGAGCAGCCAATCAGCGATGGGACCGCCCCGGGAACGCCCCCCCCTGACGTCATCACAGGTCCTGTCAGAAGAGATCTCACTTGGAATCGGAGATGCACAGCGGGATAAGGTGTCGGAGAGGTGAAGTATTGATTCTTTTTTATTTTTCATTAACTTGCTTTTGTTTAATTTACATTTCACAGTGTATATTAATACACTGTGAAGTCTAATGGGGCGGTCACACATGTCACAGAGGGGAGGAGGAAGCAGAATTCTTCCTCCCCTCTGTGACATCACTGCGCTTTCTGGGGGAAAGAAAGCGCAGTGTGTGAAAGCCCCTGTGTATTTTGCTGCGCTTTTTTGCGCGGCCAAAAAACGCGGCAAAAAGCGCGCGCAAAAAAGCGCAGCAAAATACGCAAATGTGTGAACGTAGCCTAAGGCCAAGATCAGACGGCCATATTCCACCGACCTTGTAAGGAGAAATGCCCGGACTGATCTAACTGATAGACCTAACCTGGTCTAATCTTCATAGGCCTGGATGTAATACATGAGGCTGCTGAGCCTCACATCCCAAGCATTACACACACACATCACTCTCACACCACACGCATGACTCATACACCCCACGCATCACTCACACACGCATCATTCACAAACACCACACGCATGACTCACACACCCCACGTATCACATACATCACATGCATCACTCACACCACACAAATTACATGCATCTCTCTAACTGATGCGTCACTCACACACACCAAGCATCACACACACAACTCACACACATTACACGCATCTCTCTGAGGCATGACACACACCACACGCATCACTCACGCCACATGCATGACTCACACCCCCCATGCATCACTCTAACACATGACACACACTCCATGCATCACTCACACAACACGCACATCACACGCACTCTAACTGACGCATCACTCACACACCACACGCATCACTCTCACGCCACATGCATGACTCCACACACACCCCATGCATCACACACATCACATGCATCACACACATTACATCTAACATTACACGCATCACTCTGACGCATGACTCACACACCACATGCATCACACGCATCACTCTAACACACGCATCACACACCACATGCATCACTCAAGCCACATGCATGACTCACCCCCCCCATGCATCACTCTAACACGACACACACCCCATGCATCACTCACACACCACGCATCACTCTCACACCACATGCATGAATCACACAAACCCCACGCATCACTCTAACACACGCATCATTCACACACACCCCATGCATCATACACATCACACACATCACTCACACACCCCACACATCACAACCATCACTCACACACCACATGCATCACTCATACACATTACACGCATCACTCTGACGCATCACTCACACACACCATGCATCACACACATCACTCTAACACACGCATCACACACCACACACATCACTCACGCCACATGCATGACTCACCCCCCATGCATCACTCTAACACATGACACACACTCCATGCATCACTCACACAGTACACGAATCATTCTCACGCCACATGCATGACTCACACACACCCCATGCATCACACACATCACACGCATCACTTACACACATGACACACACCACACACATCACATGCATCACACACATTACATGCACTCTAACTGCAACTCTAATTACTCACATAATCCACATGCATCACTCACACATTACACGCATCATTCAAACTGACGCATCACTCACACACCACACGCATTACTCTCATGCTACATGCATGTCCCACACACACCCCACACATCACTCACACATACCCCATGCATCACACACATCGCTCACACACGACTCCCACACCCCACGCATCACACATCACATGCATCGCTCAAACACCACACACACTGACGCATCACTCACACACATCACTCTCACGCCACATGCATCACTCACACACTTCACATGCATTATTCTCACACACCATACACATGACTCACACACACATCACTGTAAGTTACTCATGCATCCACACACACACACATCACACATTCCATCATCACACATACCATCATACACACATACATACATGATATATGTATGAATACATATATACTCACTCTCTTCATATTTCCAGGGCATCAAATGGCAGTACAGTAGTGGGGGAGAAGTTGGAATCATCAGCAGAGGCTTGTACGCACAGGAGGCCTCCTTCTCCCCCCTCCTCCTGCTCCCGACAGCTGATCAGCTAGTGAGCTTACAGGAGGGAGGGGGCTCCAGTGGCTGCACTTTTCTCCTCTCTCCCTCCCGCACAGACTTGGCCCCGCCCACCTCCTGCTACTGAATGACGTCCCCCTCCTCTCACTGCAGCCTCAGTGCAGAATAATGGAGGGAATCCTTGGCCACAGTTGGGGTGAGGGAGAGCAGTGTGCGGGAGGAACTACAGAGCCGTGCAGGGCAGTGCCAGCAATCCCCGCTGTGCACAAGAGTCACTAAACATTATTCAATACAAAAAGACACATTTACTACACATGGGGCAGAGCACTGATGGGCCGCCCCGGACAGTGCCTAGCACTGTGACATACGGGGGCGGTGCCAGCAGCTACTCTCTGCTGTGCGGGAAATGTAACCTCCCGGCCGGGACAGCAGGAAAACAACTGAAAAGCGGGACGGTCCCGCTGGATCCGGGACACTTGGGAGGTATGCCGGAGCTCTGTGGACCCCAGTAATGGGCCTTGGACTCCATTCATAACACGCTGCGGAGTTACCTGCTGAACCTCGTCCTGCAGCTGAAGCAGACACCGCCACACGCACCGGAGTCAGCTGTCACATAGGGAGTCGCCATCTTGGTCCTCTCACCAGCTGTCACATAGGGAGTCGCCATCTTGGTCCTCTCACCACTTTTCCTTCCGACAGCGGCTTCAATGCCGTCTCCATGGGACTCAGGAGGGAGGAGGAGCCTTCTGCAGTGTGAGTCTGCGCAGAGAAATGGCGGTGACGTCACGGAAGGAATAAGAATTCTCGTGATCACGTAATCACAGCCAGGAGAGGCAGAGCGTTGTCCAATAGAAGCCGGCTGTTCACATCACGTGACTGCACTGTAGTGAAGTGATTGGACAGTCTCCCTGCACCTGATTACACTACTACTGTGTCTGTACAGCGATCTCCTCATTCTCCACATGTACAGGGATCTAGTGTGATCATTCCTGTGTGGTTAGATTGTCAGCTCCTGTGATTAGGGCTCTCCTCATACACCTGCACAGTGTATACGCGGATATTGAATCCCCTTCATACTCGAACACCTCAGATCTGCCACACATGTATGACAGACGTCGGGTAGGTAGGTATAAATGATTATTAATGCTAACAAAATACCTGTTTCTTCGCTTCACAAAATCATATATTAAATTGTTGGTCACTCTTGCTCTGGTTCTAGTTGTCCAGTAGTCCATAGCAACCAATCAGAGTTCAGCTTTCACTTTACCTCAGCAGCTTCAATGCTGAAAGCTGCACACTGGTTGCTATAGGAGACTGGTACGATCTTACTGTCAGGCAATTCTCATAAATGAGGCTTCAGCTACTCCTGCAGAGGCTATAGACACCAGAACCATGTTATTGTGAGGCAATTCCTGTAAATGATGCTTCATTCACTCCTGCAGAGGCTATAGACACCAGAACGATCTTACTGTGAGGCGATTCTCATAAATGAGGTCCCAGTTAGTTCTGCAGGGGCTATAGGCAACCAGAACGGTGTTATTGTGAGGCAATTCTCATAAATGAGGCCCCAGTTACGTCTGCAGGGGCTATAGACACCAGAACGATCTTACTGTGAGGCGATTCCCATAAATGAGGCCCCAGTTACTTCTGCAGAGGCTATAGACACCAGAACGATCTTACTGTGAGGCGATTCCCATAAATGAGGCCCCAGTTACTCCTGCAGAGGCTATAGACACAAGAACAATCTTACTGTGAGGTGATTCTCATAAATTAAGCCCAGTTAGTTCTGCAGAGGCTATGGACAACCAGAACCATGTTATTGTGAGGCGATTCTCATAAATGAGGCCCCAGTTACTTCTACAGTGGCTATAGACACCAGAACAATCTTACTGTGAGGCAATTCTCGTAAATGAGGCCCAAGTTATTTCTGCAGAGGCTATAGACACCAGATCGATCTTACTGTGAGGCAATTCTCGTAAATGAGGCCCAGTTACTTCTGCAGAGGCTATAGACACCAGATTGATCTTACTGTGTGGCAATTCCTGCAAATGAGGCTTCAGCTACTTCTGCAGAGGCTATAGTGTGGAGCCCCCACTGGACGGGGGTACTCGGTACCGGACCGGTCGGTGCCGGGGAAGTCACGGGTGGCTTGGTCCGGACCGTGTCCCTGGGCCCGCACAATAACATGGGGAATATTTACAAGGGGATTTGTCACGGGTGACACCACCCACTTGGTGCGGCCAGTGATGGTGCCGCCGCTGCTGCAGAACCTCCGGGGTGATGGAATGGCAGCGGGGATGTTATAGTTCCAGTGGGAAGAACTGTATCCCCCAGGGCTGTAAGAGTTAAGTCTATGGTGCGGGTGTATCACACTTACTTGCAGGCACTGCAGGGATCTCTCCTCCTGGCTGGTGCTGACAGGCTGGATCTGTATGAGGGAGAATGGGGTGCAAATAGAGGCAGACAAGAGAGGCAATTCAGGGTTTTCCAAAGCTTTACTCTTTGTTCTTTCCAAGCAGGTTACAAGTCATTTGCGGTTCTTACAGCACAGTTACAGTTCTCAACACACGGGTGCATTCTCCCTCTCCGGGTTCTCGTTTGCTCTGCAGCCAGGCCTCTCCCTCTCTGTGACCCCTCACACAGTCTTTAGTGTCCCTTTCCGGGCTGTTGCGTTCTCTTTACTCTGTGTTGTGCGACACTGGACAGTATGGCGGTGACCCGGGCTCCTGTGAGTCCTAAGTGCGTCACTGAGCTGCCTGTCCTTTGGGTTAGGGATCTCAATCTGGAACTCAGACCCCTCGTCGTGTTGTCTGGGGATGCCGGGTGAACTACGGTCCCCTCTAGAGCCGACACTCTACTCAGCCCAGCCTCCAGCAGTCCTCAGCACGAGGCTCTACCAGGCTCCTTCTCTCTGTTCCTTTCCAGTATCATAGGAGGGACTTCTCTGCCTGTAGTCAGTGGCTTCAGCTGCTGTCTAGGGCACGGGTTCCACCGTCCCTTCTCTGTTCTGTCACACTCCTGGTGGCATCAGCGTCGGACGGGCTTTCTCTCCCCTCTGGCTCGCACTGGCTCAGTACGGATTCTGCGCTCCTAGCCTTGCACTCGCAGAAGTGTGATTGTCCTTCAGTCTTTACATCTCAGCCTACTGTGGCCCACTCTTGGGTCTTTACATCTCGGCTCACTCCGGCCTACTAACTTCCTTCACTCCTCCCCCTCACTATATACTGTCAGTCACCTGACCTCTGGTGTGCCCAACCCACTCCTCTGAATCCACCACCCCTCCGATCTCATATAGTTCTAATCTCAGGGCTGGATGTAACCTCTCTGACACGTGGGTTGTGTGGGCTGTGAGGGTGTTGTTGTTCAACAATGTCCTACCTGCCTGGCTGCAGTTCCCTTTGTGGCCTCCTGGACACAGGGGCGCCACAATAGACACCAGAACGATCTTACTGTGAGGCGATTGTTATACATGAGGCCCCAGTTAGTTCTGCAGGGGCTATAGACAACCAGAACCATGTTATTGTGAGGCAATTCTCATAAATTAAGCTCCAGTTACTTCTGCAGAGGCTATATACACCAAAACGATCTGTAGAGGCTATAGACACCAGAACGCTTTTACTGTGAGGCAATTCCCATAAATGAGGCTTCAGCTACTCCTGCAGAGGCTATAAACATCAGAACAATCTTACTGTGAGGCGATTCTCATAAATGATGCCCCAGTTAGTACTGCAGGTTGTATAGCCAACCAGAATGATCTTACTGTGAGGCAACTCCCATAAATGAGGCCCCAGATACTTCAGCACTGGTTGTTGACAGCCGTTGCAATAGTTACAGACTTTAGAGCGCATTATCAGGTTGCCCCACCTTAGCGTCTATTTGGTTGCTGCCCCTTTAAGAGCAACTCTTTTGGCCTGGCGGCTTTAATTCTTTAAAGGTACCATCACACGCCGCCATATGGCTTCCATATCGCCGCCGATGTGACGTGAGCACGCACATTTCGGGCACTTTTTTCTGATCGCTGTGAAACTGTCACACGTAGCGATCTAGTGTGCAATCTTCGGCGATCCTGCGTCCCGGAAATCACCTGCAGAAGACCAGAAGCGATCTTCCCTTCACACATAGCTGTGTCACACGCCACAATCGTAGTAGCGATGTGGGCATACTGTTTCGATAGGGGCGTGTTAGAGTGTGTTTCACCGTGCCCCTATCACTGTGATTGGTGGACGGAACTGCGTTCCCATTGGTCAGCCTTGCGTAAACGCACGGGTCGTCAAGTAAGGCGTTTCGGACACGGCCAGCCAATCGGAACGCAGTATCACTCACCAATCGCCGCAGATGCGGCGCAAAAAAATACCATCCAAGCACACCTACGGGATTGATTTCAGGATCGCTGTGTACGTCGCAATCGCCCTGTCATACGCCACGATGCCCTGAAATCGCTTGGTGGATATTTCCACCAACAGTCCAGGTTTTCAGGATTTCCTTGGTATTGCACAGGAGTTGGAATCATCACCTGTGCAGATGATCACATTAATACCTGTGCAATATTAAGGAAATCCTGAAAACCTGCACTGTTGGCAGCCCTTAAGGCCTGGAGTTGGGGACCTCTGCTATAGATCCTAAATTTAAGGGACAAATCTTGTAAGGAGGGGGATTTCGAGTTTTAATGTTCACAATAGTTTTATTCTGATGATAAAGATGGGCTGTGGAAAATTTCGCTCAAATCGGGTGCAAACTGTGGTTTTGTATTTAATGGGCTTCCACACACAGAATTTCTGCTTTATATACAGTGGGTACGGAAAGTATTCAGACCCTTTTACATTTTTCACTCTATTTTATTGCAGCCATTTGGTAAATTCAAAAAAGTTCATTTTTTTCTCATTAATGTACACTCTGCATCCCATCTTAAAGGGATCCTGTCACCCCCAAACCACCTCCTAAGCTATTAAAAGCTGTCCCTAGAGCAGGGGTCTCAAACTCGGCTGGGTTGGTGGGCCGCACATAGAAAAACATTTATAGCGAGGGCCGCATCTCTTGTAGGACTAAGTGATATTTTTAGAAACACCAGAATTTTTTGCTCATTGTAGTGAAGTACAAATCCTAATCCCTTTCTTGTAGTAATGTCCCCATCCTGTAGTAATGTCCTTTTCTTCTGATGTCCTCGATCCTGATCACCTTTTCTAGTGATGTCCCCCATCCTGATCCCTTTTTCTAGTGATGTCCACCATCCTGATCCCTTTTTCTAGTGATGTCCCCCATCCTGATCCCTTTTTCTAGTGATGTCCACCATCCTGATCCCTTTTTCTAGTGATGTCCCCCATCGATCTTGGTCCCCTTTTGTAGTGATGTCCCCCATACTGATCTCCTTTTGTAGTGATGTCCCCCATACTGATCTCCTTTTGTAGTGATGTCCCCCATACTGATCTCCTTTTGTAGTAATGTCCCCCATCATGATCCCCTTTTCTAGTGATGTCCCCCATCCCATTCCCCTTTAGTAGTGATGTCCCCATTTTGATCCCCTTTAGTGATGATGTCCCATCCCGATTCCCTTTTATAGTGATGTCCCCCATCCTGATTTACTTTTATAGTGATGACCCCCATCCTGTTTTACCTTCTTTTTACACACTCAAATACACACTCTATCACACTCACACACAAACCCCCCCACACACACACACACTCTCACACACATTCACACATCCTCATACACACTCTTACACTCACACTCATACACACACTGAAACTCGCACACACTTTCTTATACACACATCCTCACACACTCACCCTCACACACACACTTTCTCACGAACACTCACACTTTTCTCACTTTAATGATGCATCGCTCCAGTGCAGGGGGCTGCCGCGGTCCCCACTGTACTGACTTCCGGCCTCCGCTGTGCTATGACTTCCTCCAGCCGCTGCTCAGATAAGCTCTGTTGCTCATCAAGATCAATGCAGTCTGCCAGCCAGAGGCCCGCATATGACGTCATATTCTGCCGTCAGCTGCGGGCCTTTCGTTGGCAGCTTGCATTGATCTTGCTGAGTGGCAGAGCTGGTTAGTCCTGCACTGGGGTGATGCATCATTAAGTTGTCCAAGGTGCCGCGGGCCGCACAGTGAAGCCCCAGGGGCCGCATGCGGCCCTCGGGCCGCGAGTTTGAGACCCCTGCCCTAGAGCATAGTAACACTTACCCTACACTCCTTTTAGCTCCTAAATGCATATATTGAAACTGAATATAAACGTTATAAAAGTACCTCATTACTGATGTTAATGAGTGACTATGGTATTCATAGTCACTCAGCCAGGCTGTCCCTCTTCATAATAATCTAGAGAGGTTTGGGCTCGACCTTGGTAAGGTGCTCTGAGGTACAAATCAGTAAATAGTCAATTCATGTATAGCCTCGGCACACTTAATAAAATTGAAACAAGTTATGTGCAATATTAAAGGGAACCTGTCACCTAATCTATGGCCCCTAAACTATCACTACCTGCCCCTACAGACCCTAACTAGCTCCCTAACCATCCCTGCCTGTCCTAATAGGGCTTTATATAAGGTGAATAAAACACTTTATAAACTTACATTTTTTCCGTCTGTGGG